>OY755237.1:49408589-50008589 GCA_963576725.1 Azorinus chamasolen
CCAGCGTTGCACGAGTGACGCTCGAATGGACGAGGAAGTGCTAAACCGGATTAGCTGGCGCATCCCGTTTGTAAAATGTTTTATAAGCTAACAGTTATGGCAAGAGACGTTCACATGAAATCTTAATTAGATAGATTTACCATTATGTACAGTGTCATTTTTAGCTCGCCTGTTCGTAGAACAGTAGAGCTTATGCTATACCCCCGGCGTGAGCGTGAGCGTGAGCGTGAGTGTGAGCGTGTGAGTGTGAGCGTGAGCGTGAGTGTGAGCGTGAGCGTGTGCGTGAGCGTGGCCAAGGTTAAAGTTTTTTGGACGGGTTGTTTTAAAGCTTAATATTTGTACTAGGATGCTGAAATTTTGTATGGAAGTTCATTTGAGGTCAAATATTGCTGTTATGAAGTTAAACATTCAAAATATTTTTCAATTTTATCAATTTTTGACATGTTTTGGACTTAGTCCTTTTGGCCACAAATCACCAGGTTAAAGTTTTTCGGACAGGTTGTTTTAAAACTTAATAATTGTGCTAGGATGTTGAAATTTTGTATGGAGGCTCATTTGAGGTCAAATATTACTGTTATGAAGATAAACATTAAAAATGTGTTTAAATTTTATTCAATTTTTGACATGTTTTGCACTTAGTTTTTTTGGGGTCAAAAATCACCAGGTTAAAGTTTTTGGGACGGGTTGGTATGAAGCTTAATATTTGTGCTATGATGCTGAAATTTGGTGAGAAGGTTCATATTGTCGAGACCCTTCCGACCATGCAAAAGATTTTACCCTGCTGACCTTGACCTTGACTTTTGACCTACTTTTGCATTTTTTTTAAAAATACCTATATTATTTGAACCATTTGGCCTAGGGAATCCATACTTGGTATGACCATGCCAATATGTTTGCCCTTCTGACATTGACCTTGACCTTTGACCTACTTTTGCAAAAATCTTTAAATGCCTATAGTATTTGAACCAATAGACCTAGGGCTTCCATACTTGGTATGCAACTTTCTTGTGTTAAGACTTTTCCAACAAGATCATTGTTTGCCCTTCTGACATTGACCTTGACTTTTGACCTACTTTTGAAAAAATCTTTAAATGCCTATATTATTGAAACTATTTGGCCTAGGGATTCCATACTTGATATGACCATGCCAATATGTTTGCCCTTCTGACATTGACCTTGACCTTTGACCTACTTTTGCAAAATCTTTAAATGCCTGTAGTATTTGAACCAATATACCTAGGGCTTCCATACTTGGTATGCAACTTTCTTGTGTTAAGACTTTTCCAACAATATCATCGTTTCTGACCTTGACCTTTGACCTACTTTTGCAAGTTTTTAAATGCATATACTTCCATACTTGGTAAGTGCCTATAACTTTTAACCAATATACCTAGGGCTTCCGTACTTGGTATGACCATGCAAACATATTTGCCCTTCTGACCTTAACCTTCACATTTGACAGACTTTTGCAAAAGCCTTTAAATGCATATAACATTGGAACCAATAGGCGTAGGGCTTCCATACTTTGTATGTATATTTCCTGTCTTAAGACTCAACCATACAAATGTTTTTACCATGTGGCCTTGACTTTGACCTTTCACCTTCGTTTGCAAAAATCTTTAAATTCCTATAATATTGGTTGCCTTTTGGATGTGATATTGATGCAGTTAAGTTTAAATTGAAAATTGAATGATTTTTTGTGTTAAATATGACAAGTTTTAGACTTAACTTTTAAACAGGCGAGCATCAGGTGGCTTTGACACCATTTCTGGTTATCATCGTTTGCAATGTTTTTTTTCTTTTGTAAATATGTGATTAAAGTATATAGAATATTTCTGAAATTATCCTTTACTTTTCATCAACAGAACATGACAAACAGTGAAGTCCCTCACCAGACCTATCTGCATGGTTTGGATTAATAAGCTCAGAACTTTCTAACAACTACTGAAGGCATTAATGAAACGCATACACGGTGCAAAAATCTATGACCGTGATAAAAAGGGAAGCACTGTCATGTTACAAATGCTCTGAAAATAAATGTCCACTATCATTTTGTCACTGCAACGTCAAATATGGATCGAAATAATAATACAAACATTTGCTTTAATTGTCAATGTCTTATGGGGGAGGAGGGGTCAATGTTTTATAGGGGTCATTTTGTTTTATGTGGTGTCTGTTTGTAATATGTAAAGGGGTCGTAATATTTTGACACACCCCAGTCTAAATATTATAACCGGGGAATCGAAATATTACGACCCTTTGTCGTAATTTTATAACCTGACGGGGAGTCGAAATATGACCCCGGTCGTAATAATTATGACCGGGGTACAGCCCTGCACGCTTTTGTAGAACAAACCTGCACTCTTCGTTAGAACATGCCCGCAACCTTCTGTAGAACATGCCCGTACGCTTCTGTAGAACAAGTCCGTACGCTTCTGTAGAACAAGTCCGTATGCTTCTGTAGAACAAGTCCGTACGCTTCTGTAGAACAAGTCCGTATGCTTCTGTAGAACAAGTCTATGCGCTTCTGTAGAATAAACCTGCACTTTTCTGTAGAATATGCCCGTACTCTTCTGTAGAACAAGTCCGTATGCTTCTGTAGAACAAGTCTATGCGCTTCTGTAGAATAAACCTGCACTTTTCTGTAGAATATGCCCGTACTCTTCTGTAGAACAAGTCCGTATGCTTCTGTAGAACAAGTCTATGCGCTTCTGTAGAATAAACCTGCACTTTTCTGTAGAATATGCCCGTACTCTTCTGTAGAACAAGTCCGTATGCTTCTGTAGAACAAGTCTATGCGCTTCTGTAGAATAAACCTGCACTTTTCTGTAGAATATGCCCGTACTCTTCTGTAGAACAAGTCCGTATGCTTCTGTAGAACAAGTCTATGGGCTTCTGTAGAATAAACCTGCACTTTTCTGTAGAATATGCCCGTACTCTTCTGTAGAACAAGTCCGTATGCTTCTGTAGAACAAGTCTATGCACTTCTGTAGAATAAACCTGCACTTTTATGTAGAATATGCCCATACTCTTCTGTAGAACATGTCCGTATGCTTCTGTAGAACAAGTCTATGCGCTTCTGTAGAATAAACCTGCACTTTTCTGTAGAATATGCCCGTACTCTTCTGTAGAACAAGTCCGTATGCTTCTGTAGAACAAGTCTATGCGCTTCTGTAGAATAAACCTGCACTCTTCTGTAGAAGAGGTCCGCTTGACCTTTAGAACCAACCCACACTCTTCAGCAGAACAGGCGCGTACTCTTCTGTAGAATCAGCCCCCATCCCTCTGTAGAATAAGTCCGTCTGCATCTGAAGAGCTGGTATCCAAATCTGGTGGTGATATAAACGTCCATAATGATACCATACATGTATGATACGCAGTAAAATATCTGTTGTGACCACAGGTGTCAGGCGCGTGACCATTATATAAATACTACTGACAAACATCTTCAAATACGTTTAGACATCATACATTGACCCAAAACATCGTATGGTTTAAAACATAGTATTATACTACACGAAAAAAACAAACTTTTTTTCTGCTGTCAAAGTATGGTGTCTAAACGAATTTGAATATGTTTATTAGTAGTATTTATTAAACTGTCACGTGCCTGGCACCTGGCACAAAAAGGGATATTAATCTCTGTAATTAATTTTCAGACGGTGGCTTAATGCAAGACAAAGGTTATAAAGAAAGCTCCTAATTGAGCTTTCTGCATTACATTCGTGCTGTATTAAGCAGCCACTTGCTTTTAAACATAACTGTTTGGCTATTTTATCGGGCGTCACGGGATGGGCCCATCCATCCAGTGGCGTTTGTAGTTCATGTGAACCTTTGAGGTTTTAAAGACGAGATTTGTTTTCCTTTTTAGGGAGGTATCTTCCTGGACTGTGTGCAAACTACATGCTGTCCACTGTGTGTTCTCTGTCAGATGAAGCGAGAGTTAGACAACATAGAACGCCGTAAACCACTCGCTGGCCTGTGAAACTAGAATGACAATAGATCGAATGCAGGTCTTGCTATATTATAGTAAACCCCATCTAAAGCGACAACAACAAAAATGATATGGGTTTTAAAGGCAGGTGGTAACTTAACGTGGAACGAAAGTTATGCAGAAAGCTCCTGTAGGAGCGTTCTGTGTTACTTTCTTTCTGCAATAAGCAACCACCTGCTTTTTAAAGACATGTGTGTCTATTCCTAAATGGGTTGGTTGACAGGGTTCTACTGTATATTAGTGTGTGTTGCTTAGTTCGAACACTGTGGAGGAGTCTTTCCATAACAACGCGGCAAACTCATTTGTGACATAGATTGGTATGGAACTCTAATAAACAATGTTTCTTTTGTAAGTTTGTGTTGTTTGTATGACACTTTCAAACTTTGTGCAATCGCAGAATCCATTCAGTATGAAGGGAATACATTTGCAAGTGGATTTTGATTGACAAACACTGCATATTCTGACCCTAGGATTCCTGCAGGAGTCTATACTGTTTACTTTCATTTATCTTCACCAAACTTTCAGAGAATGTTTATAGGTATAAAATCTTGACCAGGTTCGATTACTACCTAAATCTCAGCTGACACCTCTGGGTTATGGTCCTTGATTCAGTCAAAATTGGCCGTTTTAGCCTTGTCCGCTCTCTAACTCAAATAATTTTCATCTGATCTTCACCAAACTTTAGAGAATGTGTGTATATGTAAATCTTGACTAAGTCTGATTACCAGTCAAATCGCATCAGACACCTGGATTCAGTCAAAATTGGTCGTTGTAGCATTGTTCGCTCTATAACTCAAATAGTTTTCATCTGATCTTCACCAAACTTTCAGAGAATGTTTATAGGTAAAAAAGCCTGACCAAGTTTGATTATCAGCTAAATCGCATCAGATGCTTCTGAGTTATGGTCCTTGATTCAGTCAAAATTGGTCGTGTTAGCCTTGTCCGCTCTCTAATTCAAATAATTTTCATCTGATCTTCACCAAACTTTCAGAGAGTGTTTATAGTTGTCAAATCTTGTTCAAGTTTGACTAGTAGTCAAATCGCATCAGACACCTCTGAGGTATGGCCTTTGATTTAGTCAAAATTGGCCGTTTTAGCATTGTCCACTCTCTAACTCTAAATAGTTTTTATCTAATCTTCACCAAACTTTCAGAGAATGTTAATAAGTGTAAAATCGTGACCAAGTCCGATTACCACCTAAATTTCCTTAGATACCTCTGAATTATGGCCCTTGATTCAGTCAAAATTGGCCATTTTAGCCTTGTCTGCTCTATAACTCAAATAGATCTTCACCAAACCTGCAGAGAATGTTCATAGCTATAACATATTGGCCAAGTTCGATTACCATCTAAATTGCATGTGACACCGGAGTTATGGCCTTTGAATTAGTCAAATTTTGCCATTAAAGCCTTGTCTGCTCTTTAACTCAAACATTTCTCATCTGCTATACGCCATACGTGCTGAGAATGTTTATAGGTAAACAGTCCTGGCCAAGTTTGATCATCATGCGGAGCCCTTTCTGACTTGGTCAGTGTTCTAATTTCCTGCTTGCAAATATTTAATTTTTCAAGCTTTAATAAATGAAGAAATACCGTATTCTCTCTAATAAACGCCCCAATCTAAAAAACACCCCATTACTTGGCGGGGTACTAACGATATATAACAACTAAACGCTATATAAGAACCATTAAATTAGGAAATAAAGCGGTTGGTCGGGATTTTTTCAAAATACATGTGATAACTTAATGCCGAATAAAAAATAGACAACTCCCCTAGGAGATTTCTATATTGCTTTCATTCTGCATTAGGAAACCACCTGTGTACCAAATGCGAGAAACTGAGAAAAATGTTACGCCCCATGTAATACGGTACGCTTAGATGCTTGCGTATGGATGATGGAAATGTAACGAGGAAAATGTAACGAGCCATGGCATAAAATAGTAGAATTTGGCATGCACTGGATATGTAATATTTGATGTCTGACTAATCAGAAACTGCCCCATGCCATCTGAAATTTTGCTCTTGTTTCTCTTAATTAGGTCAAAGGTCAACTAAGTGCATATTTTATGTTATTTGAGAAATCATTATATCTTTATCAATTTTAGGTGTAAAATAACAAACATGGTACCAAAATGAAGGTTAAACATTGGCCGTTAATTTGCTTGTACTTTGTGTAAAATATACTATTTGAATACTCATGAATATTAATGAGAACATCAAAAAGACAAGTAAAATTTCATTAAAATCGACATGTAACGATGATACATTATGTCATGCCTTCGTCATTGTTGCTATTTAACAAATATAAATGACGTCAAAATAAAGGTTAGACAGAATGCTACTGGAACAAATAACAGTATGCAGTCATACCAGCTATATATTATGCACACATACTTCTTAAAGTAAAGTGGGTGGGGTAAATGAACACATAAACAAAACTTTCAGTTCTGTTTAAAATAACTAATTAATTCACTATATTTGTATGGATATATTTTTTTTTGTAATACATATTTATTTCATCTATATTCTGTTCAACTTAATTATAGTACTTGTATACTATCATTATTACATCAATATAAGATAAAAAAAACTATCTTTTATGAGAGAAGTACAAAGGCAGTGTGAATGTATGAGTGGACGTAAGAAAAGATTTGTCAGCGGTACAGTGTACTGAATTAAAGGGCAAGATTTAATTAGTCGTGTTTGAAATTAACTACCTGTTGTTTGTAAAATCCTATGAGTAAAAGGTTTCCATTTAATTTCATGGGTATCTAGTTTATCCTTGTTTTGTGCTATTTGTTTTTCAATGCTTATTTTTTCTAAAAGATGGCTTTTGAATTGACTGAAGATTGGAATCTGTTTCAAACATTTTTTTGAATATGTTCCTGGTTGGTACAAATAAAACCATCGCAAACACATGTTAGTGTGCTTTTTAAAGCTGCTCTGAAGCATTTACAGCGAATAGCTGCACTTGGTTTGCACCCATAACTTCTTCAATGAAAGCATCAGGTGCAGTTATAAGGGTTCGGCACCATCATGCTATGCGTTAGTATCATAACATTACTGTATGTATTCATCAGCTGAGACCCGTATACCAGTCTGTTAGTTTGATCATGCAATGTTCGGTTCTAGTGCATCCTTTGTTGGTGGGAGCAGTTCAGGTGTTTTCTTTTTACCGGGATGTGCCACGTTCTACATCTTATGGGGTTTATATTTCTCAACTTATTAGGTTTGCCCGAGCCTGTTCTTTGCTTGAATATTTTAACAGACGTAATTTAGTTATAACTGATAAACTTCTTAAGCAAGGTTACAGATATCACAAACTTCGGAAAACCTTTTCTAAATTTTATTATCGAAATTTACCTCTCATTAGTAAATATAATTGCAATCTACGGACGTTACTGCGACAAGGCATTTCTCAACCAGAATTTTATGGGGATGTTATCTACAAACTTAGGAAAATTCGGGGTCATATCCATTTTCATGATTTGTTTATAAAACGCATTAAAACATTTAAAAAGAAAGGTTATGATCCTATTATATTGCAACACACTGCATGTTTGGTTATCGACCCTTTTACAGTCGGTAGCTACGCTTCCCTCTTTGCTTGCGCGATGACAGGCCGAGGGTAGTACTCTATGATGGTATACTCTTAAACTTGGATACAGGAGGAGCTTACCAGACTCATGTATTACTTTTTCCCTGTCGTGCCCTTAACGGTTTTCCTGCAGGTGCTCTGACTTCAGCAAAGTCATTGAGTACATATTTGACGGATTGTCACAGTTATTATGCTATGTTTTACATGTTGTCCTGTGTTCACCGTCGTCTATGTTGTGGGTAAGTCCAGCGGGGATACCTTTATTTACAATATTTGTAAAGCTAGGGTGACTTTGAGAGAAGTGTGAGGTTAGGACGTCCGTAAACCGGTTTAAACCCCCAGTGGTGTTTTTGCTGCT
This sequence comes from Azorinus chamasolen, assembly GCA_963576725.1. Classification (NCBI taxonomy): domain Eukaryota; kingdom Metazoa; phylum Mollusca; class Bivalvia; order Cardiida; family Solecurtidae; genus Azorinus; species Azorinus chamasolen. The sequence goes on from OY755237.1 coordinate 49,416,540, forward strand.
GACCGTGCCAAGGCGGTACTCTCTTTGTCACCCTTCCTTTTGTTTGCCTTGCGTCTTTGTGCTTGTGGTTTGTTCATGTTGTGGAACGTTTGTCCCTGGTTCTTGTGTGTCTTTTGGTGTTTTCTGTGTTCATTTCGTGTGTGTGTGTGTGTGTGTGTGTGCGTTTGGGTGTGTGTTTGTGTGTGTGTGTGTGTGTGTGTGTGTCATGCTGTCTATCGGTGTTTTGGTGGTGATTGCGTCTTGCATGTGGCTTTGCCTGCTTGACTTTACTACTTTTCCATTAACCATATTGTGAAATTTCTTGCATCATCAATGGGTTCTCCAATGACACCATACATTAAACATCAAACGTGTGTGCCTTGTCTGACCGTACACCTCTTCAAATATCTGAAGGCAGATCGGGCATGTAAAATATTTCTTCCAACAGGTCTTCTTTCCGACTCCAGTGAAAGCAAGGGTTGCCTCACATCCAGTTTTTGCATGAAACCCCGGCATGTTCCGACATACATCTTGAGATAACTTGCGGAAAATACAATTTTGTTTTCTTGGAGGTCCCAGCCATCATTCAGACTTCAGTGCCCAAAGATTCAAGATGGTATATCAGTACAAGCAGTACATCAAAATCTTGGCATTTGACAACTATCCAGCCTTGACCCCTTTCTAGCAGCATCCAAGGCATGCAAGACAATCCATGTATCCACCTCGTCATGATTTGATGGCAGATTGGATACTTCATGTCTTCACTTGTCTTGAATGACGATATTCAAAAGTATCTCTTGAATACTGCAATACTAATATACTACATCAACTATGTGTTTGTGTCTTCTGCTTCTTATTCTGCCGTGCTTCGCCGCTTTAAAGCAGGCATACTCGCACCATTTTGATATGCACATAGGTGATGGAGGGTCCAACGTGCAAATTTAAAAAAAAAAACAGATTAAAACATTGCAAACAGAAAAACGACAGCTGATATCCAAACCTGGAATGTTGGCAGCTATCACTCGATGTTATGGTAGCTTGTTCCAGATGATGTTGGCAGCAGAGTGGAAGAAATATTCCCCCAGGAACTTGGTCCTGCAAAACCTTGGAACGAATTCTTAAGGAGTGGCCTCTTGTAGGTGCAGTGTGAGGGCACCAGAAGGTGGGACGTCAGCTGAAACAAAACCATTCACAAACCTATAGAACATCAAGGCCTTTACTTGTTTCTGCCTCTGTTTGAGCAAATCGTGTTGAGCATGGCACCAATGCTGCTTCTTTTGCAATAATCCAAAATTACAAATATGGTAGCACTACGCTGGACCATTTCCACACGCTTTGTCATGTTTTTGGTGTGTGGGTCGAAGCCAAAGGACTGATCAGGGGTTTGTAACATGCTTCCTTGGTTGACTTTTAGCAGGACCAAAGGTTTCTGATCAGAACGGCTGTGGATCCATTTGCATCCTTTATGGCTATATCGACTAAGATTTCCAAGACAATTTAAAAGACAGTAGAGTCCCAAGTACTCAGGGAGCCAATAATGCCTACCGTGCACCCCTCCCCCCCACTAGACTTTTTTTCATGGGTACCAAAATGTTCAGAAAAGTGTCCTGAATCAGAATCGCGAATGTACTCAAACTTAAATTCTTTTAGGCTATGTGTATTTTAACCGTTTCCATGGCAACCCCCCAGTTTTCGTAATGATGACCCATACCTACAAATTTGCCCATATCACAGCTAGTTTTTGTCCTGAAACTATAAAACTGGTACCAAATGGAAGAAAAGACATTGTGCTTTTATTCCAACTTGTTTTTTTAAATTATCTTATTTGCATACTCATGAATATTAATGAGAACATTAAAAATAGTAAATAAAGTAAAGAAATAATGTAAACCTTTTCTTTATCCTACAAATATCAGAAAATAACTTCAAATGTAATTTAACATGATGACAAAAAAAACAGGAAACAAAATATCCAATTTGAGGACCACAGAATTAACTTTAAGTACCATAATCACCGTTTCCATGGCAACACCCTAGTTTTCGCAATAATGGCCCGTACCTTCAAAATCGTACATATCACAGCCAGTTTTTGTCCTAAACCTATAAAACTGGTACCAAATTGGAGATAGGACATTGTGCTTTTATTTCCAGTTTTTTTTTTAAATTACCTTATTTGCATACTCATGAATATTAATGAGAACATTAAAAATAGTAAAAACAATATAGAAATAACATAAATAATGTAAACTATTCACTTTTTATCCTACAAATATCAGAAAACAATTTCAAATGCAGTTAAACATGATGACAAAATCCTCAGAAAACAAAATATCATATTTGAGGACCAAACATTTAACTCTAAGTATTTTTTTAACTGTTTCCATAGTAACCATTCATTTCACTCTGTTAACACTTTTTTGTTAGTCGACACCTACCTGCAAAAATCTTCCATATCACAGGAAGTTTTTGTGCTAACTGTATAAAACTGGTACCGAATTACGGCTAAGACCTTGTGCTTTGGTTTAAATGCTATACTTAGGAATTACCTTATTTGCATACACATGAATATTAATGAGAATAATTAAAATATATATAGCAAAAAATACAGAAAAACCGTAAACCTCTCAATTTTTATACTACCAATATCAGAAAACAACTTTAAATGTAGTTTAAATTGATGACAAAATACTCAGAAAGCTAAGTATCTAAATTGATGCCCAAACAATGAACTGTAAGTAGCATTGTAACGGTTTCCATGGTAACCGATCCTTTCACAATTTTTGGAAATTTGACATCCACCTGTAATACTCCGCTATATCTCAGTTATTTTTGATGAATCATGAAATCAATTGTTACAAACATAGATATGAGGCATTGCTTTAATAGTAAATATTACTTTTCTGATATAAACTAATTTGCATATGTATGAATATTTATGAGAACAGTAAGAGATGTTGAAATTTTCGACAGACACCAGTCTTTCTCTTATAAAGCAAACAAAAATGCAAAATGGTTAGCTAAAATTTACTATGATCACTGAATATCACCAAGATTGTTAGATAAATAAATTTGGGACAAATCATATAGCACTGATGGTGATATATCTGTTTCCTAGGCAACCATTCTAACATCATTGTTCATATTACAGAGTGTTTAAATACCTGCAACATACAAAGATATTGCGGCCTACTTTGGCGATAATTATAAATGATATAAACATATACCCGGTAGTTGATGTATGAATCTTAATGTTTGGTTCACTTTATGCAAATTACCTTATTTGCATCCTCGTGAATATTAATTAGTGATAAGAAAACAAAGAGAAACAATATTGAAAATAACATGTTTGGCAGTGTGCCGAGCACAACATTACACCACGCTCCAAATATAGCTTGCAATAATAAATGTACCTTTGGTGATGAATAAATAAACTTGATGTCTGAAACTGTTACCAAAATTACCATGCACTGCTTCCATGGTAACTGTTGAAAGCCAAGTACTTATGGGACCCCAAACAATCTTCTGTTATTGTTTTTAAAGTGTTAAGAAAACGAAGAGAAACAATATTGAAAATAACATGTTTGGCTGTATGCCGAGCACACCATTCTCCAAATATAGCTTGCAATGATAAATGTACCTTTCGGTGATAAATAACTAAATTTTAATTCTAATACTGTCTAAAAGATGTTAAAGGGCATGTATACATCTAGAAAAAGGTTAATCACACTCTCTGCTTTAAAACACCTTTACAAAAAGCTTCTTTGAGTATGCCAACTCAACCAAAATAGATGAGTGATATCTCACTTAACCCTTTACCAGCTGAATATTCATGTTGGAAATAATTACATCATGGGTATTTATCAGTCTGACTCTCAGAGCATACCTTAGTTAGAGGCTAAAGTGAAACAGTAAAATATTGGATCTTCTCAGGTAATATTCTAATAAGAGGTCAAGATGATAACATTGCTGTTGATTGTCTGTCGGAGCATACCCTTGTTATAGGTCACAATGTAATTATTTCTGTTGATTGACTGTCAGAGTTACATGTTGACAACCATTCTTCTCTAAAACAGGGGGGATGTCTGGGTCTCGAAAGTGAGATCTCTTCCAAAGTATCAACTGGTAAATAACTCTGAATGTCGAGCTAGAACGTCTAGCTCGCCCATCAACATTCGTTTTTATATGAGGAAATTGAATGTCGAGCTGGAATGTCGAGATCGCCCATCAACATTCGTCTTTTTATAAGGAAAACGAATGTCGAGCTGGAATGTCGAGCTCGCCCATCAGCATTCGTCTTTATATAAGGAAAAAGAATTTCGAGCTGGAATGTCGAGCTCGACCCATCAACATTCGTTTTTATATAAGGAAACCGAAAATCAAGCTGGAATGTCGAGCTCGACCATCGTCGTTAGTCTTTATATAGGGAAACTGAATGTCGAGCTGGAATGTCTAGCTCGCCCATTAGTCTTTATATAGGGAAACTGAATGTCGAGCTGGAATGTCTAGCTCGCCCATCAATATTCGCCATTATATAGAGAAACTGAATGTCGAGCTGGAATGTTTAGCTCGTCCATCAACATTCGTCTATATATAAGGAAATTGAATGTTGCACTGGAATGCCTAGCTCGCCCATCGGCATTGGTCTTTATATAAGGAAACTGAATGTCGAGCAGGAATGTGGAGCTCGCACATCAACATTCGTCTTTATATAGAGAAACTGAATGTCGTGCTTGAATGTCGAGCTCGCCCATCAACATTCGTCTTTGTATAAGGAAACCGAATGTCGAGCTGTAATGTCGAGCTCGATCATCGACATTCGTCTTTATATAAGGAAACTGAATGTCGAGCTGGAATGTCTAGCTCGCCCATCATCGTTCGGTTTTATATAAGGAAACTGAATGTCGAGCTGGAATGTCTAGCTCGCCCATCAACATTCGGCATTATATAGAGAAACTGAATGTCGAGCTGGAATGTTTAGCTCGTCCATCAACATTCGTCTTTATATAAGGAATATGAATGTTGTGCTGGAATGCCTAGCTCGCCCATCGGCATTGGTCTTTATATAAGAAAACTGAATGTCGAGCTGGAATTTTTAGCTCGTCCATCAACATTCGTCTTTATATAAGGAATATGAATGTTGTGCTCGAATGCCTAGCTCGCCCATCGGCATTGGTCTTTATATAAGAAAACTGAATGCCGAGCTGGAATTTCGAGCTTGCCCATCAGCATTCATCTTTATATAAGGAAAACGAATGTCGAGCTGGGATGTCTAGCTCGCCAATCAACATTCGTTTTTATATAAGGAAACTGAATGTCGAGCTGGAATGTCTAGCTCGGCCATCAACATTCGCCATTATATAAGGAAATCGAATGTTGTGCTGGAATGCCTAGCTCGCCAACTGGGAATTGGTCTTTATATAAGGAAACAGAATGTCGAGCTGGAATGTCGAGATCGTCCATCAACATTCGTCTTTATATAAGGAAACCGAATGTCGAGCTGGATCGAGCTCGCCCATCAACAGTCGTTTTCCTTATTATAAAGACGGATGTTGATGTGCGAGCTAGACATTCCAGCTCGAGATTCGTTTTCCTTATATAAAGACGAATGTTGATGGTCGAGCTCGACATTCCAGCTCGACATTCAGTTTCTCTATATAATGGCGAATGTTGATGGGCGAGCTAGACATTCCAGCTCGACATTCAGTTTCCTTATATAAAAACGAATGTTGATGGGCGAGCTAGACATTCCAGCTCGACATTCGGTTTCCTAATATAATCAAAGTACTGATAGTACTGAAAGTGTCTGTGTTTTTGGAAAGAAAAAGTGTTGAATACAGTAGAACCTCTCTAAACCGGACAACAATAAACATTAAGGATGGGCGTTAACGACTGCTGTATGCTGAAAATTTCCGTATCGTTGTCAGCCTGCATCAAGCAGCCACCTGTTATGTTTATTTTCTGTTCGATCTAGAGAGGTACTACTGTATTTCGGTGGTTTGTTTGCGAGTTATTTTTTATGTTCCCAGATGTTGAAATCTTATCTGAAGGTAGTTGGTGTTTTGCATGATTTATGTAAATATTTCAAACGCAATTTCCAAATCTGAAGTACAACACATTCAAGGCATAAGTCGATCAGTGTCAAGAAATATTGATCTTCCGAAAAACATTATATAAATATATTGATGTAAATATATACAAAAATAAGTTTGGAATTAGTTAAATATTGGAATCTAACAAACATTACAAGTAGATAATCAAGAATGTTTGTATTGTTTTACATGCTATAATGGTATACTCAGATCTTTTGAACAACTTCAGATCATCTGAAATTGTTCATAGATTTTGAAATGGGAGGAAAACAAAGAGTACATGTAAATGTATTCATGATGGACATTTTATTGTGGACAATGGCAAGAAAAAGTACAAAACAGCAAATAAACATATATTGCAAGTAAAGCATCTGTTTGAATGTACATGTAATTAAAAATGTAATCAAATGTTAAATCAACACACGGTTGTATTTCCACTTTTACCCGATTTTTTTAAAACCTCTGTTGAACGGCCATTCAGATGTTAATTGATAATTCCTTATGACAGGTAGAACTTGAATGCAAATTGAAAAGTTTCAAAGGATCACAACCTTTTTAGTTGCATTAGGCTGTCACTGTAATCATAGGTCATCATGGCTAAAAACAAGTGGCTGTTCAATAAAGGTTATTGAAACATTAAATGGAATCATGAATAGTAACTCTTACATCTAAACTAAATAGCTACACTACATATGATACAGAAACATTGACAGGCAAACCATATTTCAATAATAATGTTCAGATATGCTATGGTTTTCAACTTTAAAGTGGAAGTCCCTACAATGATCGCATATTTTCAAGAATAGCATAACACTTGGTATTTGTTATGCTCTATCATTATTATGAAGGTTCCCAATTTGAACTTATTTCGAAAACCGATTTCATCAATACTGATCATTTTTGTTCTACAACACAATATTATCGGCCTTTTCCGTTAAGTTTTTCCTCCATTGTTTACGTAATAGCTTTCTCGGAATATACAATATACTACTTTTCAGCATGTAAACAAATGAGTTTTGTATATTTTAAGTGTTTATGAAACGCATCAAATGTAGGGACATCCCGTTTAAGACATTGCAGGGTTTCACAATTTGGAACAAGAGAACCATGATGGTCCTAAATCGCTCACCTGGTTTCTATACACTTATGCATACACTGTATTAGTCGGCTTCAGATTCGGGCCAAAATGAAACCAAGGGCCAAAATTTTAGGCCTGGATGTTACAATTTGAACAATAAAGGAACATTAGGTGATGCTTCATATAAATTTCAAGTCTGGGCCTTACAATTTCACAGAAGGAGATTTCACAGAAGCCCTAGCGGGGCCATTTTGGTCCAGTCTCATAATTTGAACAATCTTAGTAGAAACCATTAGTTGATACTACATACCAATTTTCTAGGCCTTACAGTTTCGGAGTAGAAGATTTTTAAAGACTTACCAATAAACAAGAGGGCCAGAATGGCCCTGAAGCGCTCACCAGACAATCAGAGGAGAAGATTTTCAAAGAGTTCACTATTTGTTTCTACTGAAAACTGCCCACCCCTGGGGCGGTGCCAATTTTGACCCCAGGGCCATAATTTATATAACTTTTGTAGAGGACCTGAACATGATACTATGTGCCAAATATGAAAGCTGAGAGCTTTCCAGTTTCAGAGAAGAAGATTTTCAAAGATTTCACTATTTGTTTCTATTGAAAACTGCCCAACTCTGGTGCGGGGCCAATTTTGATACCCGGGACCATAATTTATATAACTTTTGTATAGGACCTGAACATGATGCTATGTGCCAAATATGAAAGCTGAGAGCTTTCCAGTTTCAGAGAAGAAGATTTTCAAAGATTTCACTATTTGTTTCTACTGAAAACTGCCCACCCCTGGGGCGGTGCCAAATTTGACCCCAGGGCCATAATTTATATAAATTTTGTAGAGGACCTGAACATGATGCTCTGTGACAAATATGAAAGCTGAGAGCTTTCCAGTTTCAGAGGAGAATATTTTCAAAGTTTTCACTCTTTGTTTCTATTGAAAACTGCCCACCGCTGGGGCGGGGCCAATTTTGACCCCAGGGCCATAATTTATATAACTTTTGTAGAGGACCTGAAGATGATAATATCTCAAAATATGAAACCTGAGAGCCTTCCAGTTTCAGAGATGAAGATTTTCAAAGATTTCACTATTTGTTTCTATTGAAAACTGCCCACCCCTGGGGCGGGGCCAATTTTGACCCCAGGGCCATAATTTATATAACTTTTGCAGAGTACCTGAGCATGATGCTTTGTGCCAAATATGAAAGCTGAGAGCTTTCCAGTTTCAGAGATGAAGATTTTCAAAGATTTCACTATTTGTTTCTACTGAAAACTGCCCACCCCTGGGGCAGTGCCAATTTTGACCCCAGGGCCATAATTTATACAAGAGATGTTTGTAAAACATGTATACCCCCCCCCCCGACCCCCTGACCTTTGATCTAGTGACCTCAACTATAGAGGTCATCTAGCGGTCATGACTAATCACCACAGCAACTTTGAAGATCCTAAGCCAAACCACTGATCATTTATTGATCTGAAAACATTTCACAAGTTAAGGTCATGTTGACCTTGACCTTTGACCTAGTGACCTCAACAACTATAGGGGTCATCTAGTGGTCACGACCAACTACCACAGCAAGTTTGAAGATCCCGAACCAAACCATTGAGCAGTTATTAATTGGAAACCATTTCACCATTTAAGTTCATGGTGATCTTGACCTTTGACCTAGTGACCTCAAAAATAATAGGGGTTATCTATTGGTCATGACCAACCACCACAGCAAGTTTGAAGATCCTAAGCCAAACCCTTGAGCACTTATTGATCGATAACCATTTCACCAGTTAAGGTCATTGTGACCTTGACCTTTGACCTAGTGACCTATAAAAAACAATAGGGCTCATCTAGTTGTCATGACCAACCACCTAAGCAAATTTGAAGATCCTAAGCCAAACCCTTGAGCAGTTATTGATCAGAAACCATTTTACAAGTTAAGGTCATGGTGACCTTGACCTTTGACCTAGTGACCTCAAATACAATAGGGGTCATCCAGTTGTCATGACCAACTACCGCAGCAAGTTTGAAGATTCTAAGCCAAACCCTTGAGCAGTTATTGATCAGAAACCATTTGACCAGTTAAGAGCATGGTGACCTTGACCTTTGACCTAGTGACCTAAACAACAATAGGGGTCATCTAGTGGTCATTACCAACCACCACAGCAAATTTGAAGAGCCTAGGCCAAACCTTTGAGCAGTTATTGATTGCAAACCATTTCACCCTTTAACGTCATGGTGACCTTGACCTTTGACCTCGTGACCTCAAAATCAATAGGTGTCATCTAGTTGTCATGACCATCCACCTAAGCAAATTTGAAGATCCTAAGCCAAACCCTTGAGCAGTTATTGATCAAAAACCATTTTACCATTTAAGGTCATGGTGACCTTGACCTTTGACCTAGTGACCTCAAAATCACTAGTGGTCATCTAGTGGTCATGTCCAACTACCACAGCAAGTTTGAAGATTCTAAGCTAAACCCTTGAGCAGTTATTGATCGGAAACCATTTAACCATTTAAGGTCATGGTGACCTTGACCTTTGACCTAGTGACCTCAAAATCAATAGGGGTCATCTAGTGGTCATGACCAACCACCACAGCAAGTTTGAAGATCCCAAGCCAAACCCTTGAGCAGTTATTGATTGGAAACTATTTCACCATTTTAGGTCATGGTGACCTTGACCTTTGACCCAGTGACCTCAAAAACAATAGGGGTCATCTACTTGTCATGACCAACCACCACACCAAGTTTGATGATTCTAGGCCAAGTCGTTTATTAGTTATCGTTCGGAAACCATCGATCTACCGACCGACCGACCGACCGACCGACAGACCGACCGACCGACCGACCGACCGACCGACCGACATGTGCAAAGCAATATACCCCCATTTTTTCAAAAGGGGGGTATAATAACTTTTGTAGAGGACCTGAACATGATACTATGTGCAAAATATGAAAGCTGAAAACCTTCTGGTTTCAGAGGAGAAGATTTTCAAAGTTTTACTATATGTTTCTATTGAAAACAAGACACCCCTAGGGCGGGCCAAATTTCACCCCAGGGTCAATATTTATATAACTTTTGTAGAGGACCTGAACAAGATGCTCTGTAACAAATATGAAAGCTGAGAGCTTTCCAGTTTCAGAGAAGAAGATTTTCAAAGTTTTCACTCTTTGTTTCTATTGAAAACTGCCCACCGCTGGGGGGGGCAATCTTGACCCCAGTGCCATAATTTATATAACTTTTTAGAGGACCTGAGCATGATGCTGTGTGCCAAATATGAAAGCTGAGAGCTTTCCAGTTTCAGAGATGAAGATTTTCAAAGATTTCACTATTTGTTTCTACTGAAAACTGCCCACCCCTGGGGCGGGGCCAATTTTGACCCCAGGGCCATAATTTATATCCCTTTTTGTAGAGGACCTGAATATGACGATATGTGCCAAATATGAAAGCTGGGAGCCTTCCAGTTTCAGAAAAGAAGATTTTCAAAGATTTCACTATTTGTTTCTATTGAATCTGCCCACCCCTGGGGCGGGGCCAATTTTGTCAGCGGGCAATAATTTATATAATTTTTGTAGAGGATCTGAACATGATGCTATGTGCCAAATATGAAAGCAGAGAGCCTTCCAGTTTCAGAGATGAAGATTTTCAAAGATTTCACTATTTGTTTCTACTGAAAACAGCCCACCCCTGGGGCGGGGCCAATTTTGACCCCAGGGCCATAATTTATATAACTTGTAGAGGACCTGAACATGATACTATGTGCCAAATATGAAAGCTAAGAACCTTCTGGTTTCAGAGGAGAAGATTTTCAAAGGTTCAAATTGTTGACGACTGACGACGGACAACGCACGTCGACGGACATCAGGCAATCACAAAAGCTACCCTGAGCACTTTGTGCTTTGGTGAGCTTAAAACTGATGAGCCATGGGGTGGGGCCATTTTTGGCCCTGGGGTCACAATTTGAACAATCTTGGTAGAAAATCAATAGACTATGCTACATATCAAATATCAAAGGTATAGGCCTTACAGTTTTAGAGTAGAAGATTTTTAAAGATTTTCCTATGAAAAACTGATAAGCTCGGGGCAGGGCCAGTTTTAGTCCAGGAATCATAATTTGAACAATCTTTGTAGAGGACTATTAGATGATGCTACATACCAAATATCAAGGCCTTAAGGTTTCATCAGAAGATTTTTAAAGATTTTCCTATGAAAAAAACCATTGTGATAAATAGAGCATTTGCTCCTAAAGGAGCAAATGCTCTATTTATCATAATGGTTTCACAAAGTGACTTTTACTGAGTTGTCAAAAGTTGTCAATATGCGGGAAAGGGTTAAGTGTATGTTAGGCAAATTATTGAAACAAAACCATGTGCTGAAGAAAGAGCAAACAAGTTTTTCAGAAAAATGATGTTGCAGCAACTCAATAGAATTAAGTTACAATCTAGTTACAATCTTTTATCCCATTCCCTGATATGTTTTTTTCGATTCAACCTCTATGAACAAATCTACTGAAAAGAAGCACTTACAAGAAAAACAGTAGATTTTAAACCATTGTGATAAATAGAGCATTTGCTCCTTTGCTCTATTTATCACAATGGTTTAAAAAAGTGACTTTAACATACATGCATGCATCAAAATGCATCAATATGAGAGAATGGGTTAAGGATGAAGCAAAACTAGTCTTGACATTAAGTAATTAAAATATCTTCCTTTTCAATCTAATTATATATACTATTGCATTAAACATGTTACATATTTATATAAATACACTATATACATTGACATACTATGTTATACAATGATGATCCATGTTATCCCTTGTTCATAAACATACAATGTTTATCAGAAACTATGATCAATTTGAAGTTTTACTTAACCCTTTCCTACATAAATACGCCTTTCTACGCCTCTGTTAAAGTAACTTTTGGAAACTACATGTATTGTGATAAATAGAGCATTAATTGCTCCTTGGGAACAAAATTAATGCTCTATTTTACAATTTATCACAATGGTTTCAGAATTACAAAATTCTAAAAAAATTCTTTTCTCTAGTTGATGCTCCTTTTCGGTAGATTTATTCAAGGAGGTTGGATCTAAAAATAACCTATGAGGGAATGGGTTAAGAAAAATTCATTCTGGTCCACATTATCAAGCACTTCACTGCCACAGCCTGAATTGTATATTCTGATCTACAGTACTTTAATTAGCAGACAGAGTAGACCTTAGTCAATAAGTTATCATAGGGGCTGTATGATACTGATGTACCCTTTTTGTAAAGACTTAAAAGGGGTGTAAATGTTAAAAGGATAAGGTTACCAAATTTTACTGACATTACATAGCATCATACATTAAAAACAAGATTCAAGGATTGGTGAAGCACCAGGGTCTATAAACCAATGCCCTTTTCAACAAAAATTACTGTGCCTTCATTGGACCCTAGGGGATACACTAGTTGGAAAATGGACGAAGCGTACCATTGCCGAAGCGTACCAGGACTATGCGTACCATTTCCTGGACGAAGCGTACCAATAATAAAAAACATAAATTATATTTGAATATAACACTTAGGTATTATACTAATGTATTATACAGTGTTTTAAAAATATACTCTTACAAGATTACAAGTATTTGACATCATATGCCGACTTATTAGATTCTGTGCAAGAACCCAATATGCCGATTTCTTGACATCGCCATACAGGAAATCTACAGGTTACAAGTTTCCCCAACACAGTCATAATACATGTAAACTGCACAAATAAACATTAACAAAAGTCACCTGTATTGGACATCATATGCCGACATTTTAGATTCTGTGTAGAACCTCATATATGCCGATTTGTTGACATCGACATACAGGAAATCGACCATTTACAAGTTTCCCCAACACAGTCGTTATAAAATGCACAAGTATCCTTTATAAAAAATAACACCTTATATTCTGAATTAGTTTTAAATAGCCCAAGATTTAAACAATCCAACTCTATTTACGAATCATGACCTTTGTGTATTACGAATGATCTGGTATGCACTGCATTGAGGGCGGCACGCGTTATGGAAAATCCGGAGATTTGATTGTACAGTAATCAATAATTTAACTCTTTTCCAATTCCAAAGTTCATTACCTACTGAATAGTCTTGGCCAAATTATTTATAATGAAATAGGGACTAAATTAAAGAAATAGAACTATTAAAATCCATTACCAAACAGAGCAGACCCTGATAAGATAGCTCCTATAAGAACCGTCTGATCTGGGTCTACTCTGCAGATGCGTGAAAACACGTTTATATATGAGGGGAAGGGTTAAAATATTTTAACTGCAAATATACTAGAATTAAATTAAATAAGTATGCGTGTGCTTAGGAATTGCCACTATCGTTGGTCAGTGTTTGATTAACTTTTAAAGCGGTGAGTTAATTATCCAATTAATGACTGTAGTCATTATCGTTACGCCTCGGTCCCAACCCCAGACAACACATTACGCAATGCACGCGTGTTTGAGACACTGGATTAAAAACGGCGAAGTAAATTGTCCAATAATTGACTGCAGTTAATGTCGTTACGCCTCAGTCGCAACTCAATATGACACTTTACTCAAAATACTCAATCAGCGATATGCACGCGAATAAAAGTCACGCACAAATGAAGATTTGACAGTCAAGAAAGCATCATGCCGGACTATCCTTGTTTAGACTGCTCATTAAACATCAAAGGACGGGGCCGGGCTGTGCAGTGCAGAAGTTGTTCTAGATGGCAACACAGAAAGTGCAATACTGGTAACATTTCTTAACAATTTTCGTGTTATTTTTTTTAAATATTTTCCAATCGTCTGATCGGGTAGGTTTTGTTTGCGATTGCGAGAATAAGCTGAATTGTGGAATCATTCTATAGAAAGGTGTAACATTGTATTTGGACACGCATCTTTATATGTAGCTCTGTTAATGGTTCCTAACTACCGCTGCCATGTATTCCTATTTGTTTCAAAATAGTATCTAATCAGACGTACTTGAAATGTCTATAATGCAAGTTCAGCATCATGGAGTAGCATCGTGTCAGATGTATAAATCTTATTCCGTTGAACATGTAATTAGTGTCAATCCAAAATTTCTCTGTATTTGGAATTTGCTTTATGTTTCAGGTGAAACACCAGCACAGTATAGACATGTACCGGGAACAACAACAGGTGTTGTTACAGATATGTGTTTCATTTTATTGATTGTTGATCCATGTTCTATTATATGTTCCGATTTAACCCATTCACTGTCCCGCCGGTTCTGGTTTCGACATTCAAAAATGATTAAAAGAGATATTCAGCTCTTATATATGTATGTATATTGCCATCTGGTTGTCAGTCCTCTTCCTTGTACATGTATACCACTCATGAATACTGTGTTAAATACTCCATAAATACGCAGGGTTGAGCGGTAAATACCGGCCATTCTACACCATTGCAAACAGGGTAGACCCACACCAGATAGCTCCTATACAGAGCTCCAGATAAGATGCACCAATTACATGTTCAGGAATAACTCCTTTATTTCTCCACCAAACCTTATACTATGACCTATCTTCAGAAATCTTCTCGAAGAGACAATTCTATAAAGTGGTCACAGTGTAGGGTTTGGTGGAGAAATGACAATTAAATTAGTATTTGGAAACACACCCTTATCTGTAGCTATATGCCTATAGGAGTTGTCTGATCAGGGTATGTTCTGTTTGCTTATGACATAATATACACCTGGCTCTACAGTTTCTGTTATGGCCAAAAATGCCTGTCTTAATAATGCCATTGCAAAAACTCAACTCATTAATATTCATGATGTCATTATTTCTAACATGAATATTTATGGAGTAAAGACTTAACTGCTATGATCAAAATTTGATCACTATGACATGTCAACTGTGGTTTTTAACAAACTGAGCATCATCTTAATGGGAGATGACCAACAAATACTGGCTGCTTGTGTCCAAAGTAGTTCAGAAGGTTCATTCATTTTTGTTGCTCATTTTACAAAACTTCAGCATAGCTTCTGATAGTCCTTTCTGCTTTTTGATATGTCCAAGTTGTTGAAAAGCATCAAGCTTCAGAGTACTGCCCATCTCTCTCAGCATGTCTAACATATATTCTACTTTCCGTTTAGAATCACCATCATACCGTTTGATACCAGTTGATCAAGCTTTTCATACATGTACTTAGATGAGTATTGGGAAGTCTTGTCTGGATGTTGATAAAAATGTTTCATCGATTCGCTCTTTGTCAATAAAGCAATATTATTCTCCGTTTTTGTGGCAATTAAAGCAACGTGGGCTCTGTTAGAAAACTGGTATGTCAGGTTCATGATTGTTTGGAATCTTGTTGAAATTACTGTCCCCTGCAAATAAAATTATTTTTTATGATTAAAATATATTTCTTAACCCCCTACACCATAAATATTCATATAACAAATAAATACATGTAGAGGTTATTTCATAGGTGACTAGGGCCTCAGCGATATTGGCATGTCACCTTGAGATTGGCTCTAGGGCTTAAACACGAGGGACTACAGGTATATCAAGGTAAGGGACTATATCACTCTGCGGTCCTAGTCACCTGTGTAACAACCTGTTTATTACATTTGTGGATAAAAAGGGATCTACCAGGTGCAATAGTTTCTCAAAGGATTGAAAGAATCAGACGGTAATGACTATTCTGACGTCAGTTGGATAACGTCAAAATGACAGGGTTTTTTTATTATTAAAAATGGGCATTGCAAAGAGCGGCAAGTGTGCACTTTTTATTTACCTGTATATGTGTACCGGACATGTAAATAATCTGAATTGAATCGGGCGAGGATTCAGGATTGTCTTTGTAAAAGCCAGGATTTGGGGACTAATCGGTATGTGTATGAGCACTTGGACAACATTTGCATCATTTATAATGATTATAGCAAAATTAGACCTTTTATCGCTTATTGGGGTTCTGTTGCTATAGACAATAGATTTAGAATGTTATCTTGGCAGCTGGCACAAAATCAGAAATCTGAATCAAATCCGGCGAGGATCGTGGTTTGGAAATTGGGGCTTATCGGTACATGTACGAGCACTTCGACAACATTTGCAGCATTGGAGCAGAATAAGAATCAGTTATTGGCCCGTCGCTAAGTCCGCACATGCCCGCTCGGAGAATTCCACTTTCGACTGATATTGGACCATTTTGAGTGTTAAAATGATACTATTTATACATGCAGTAACAAATGTAATAATTACATTTATACTGGATATTAACTGAATGTTTATAATGGCACTATGAACAATTCTGTTTTAATCATACTAGAAACTGTAGAATCGTCTAATCTTTATTATTTCATAAGCAAACAAAGCAGACCCTGATCAGAGAGCTCTTATAGACACTGTCTGATATGGATAGATGCTGTTTGCAAAGGCATTAACCCTTTCTCTCAAATAAAATTCATTTGCAAACAGAGTAGACCCAGATCAGGTTCTTCTCTCATTGCTAACCGAATTCAATAGACCTTTTCCTTTACTTTCCAAAATGTCTACAATGTTCCACCTTCCATATTTCATTACTATTTTGTTCATGAATATTCAGTAGGTATTGAAATTTGATATAAACATAGAACTGGGAAAGGGTTAAGAGGTCTATTAATGGAGTATGTATCAGTAAATGACTATAAAACATTTTACATTTAAAATTGTACAGATCATTCACCTTTTTTCACAAGTGCATATTACCAGGATAACAACAATATAGAAAGGCTTTGTACAATCCTTCTTCAGATTTCACTATGTCGATAATTTAAGCCTTTCTCTGTTTAAAATTAAATTTAACCTTTTCCCTCATATAGACACATTTTCACGCATCTGCAAACAGAGTATAGGAGCTGTCTGATCAGGGTCGGCTCCGTTTACTTATGGTGTAATAAAACTCCCAACCAATATAGATCTGATTCAACAGCTTCTGTCTCGGCCAGAATCTCATGTGTTCATATACCATTATAAAAACTAATCTTATTAATATTCATGACATCATTATTTCTTACATGAATACATTGTACACAACAGAGAAAGGGTTATGGATTTAATAATGGCATATTGATATTATTAGATCAATTTTTAAAATTGCATTTTAACAAATGACATTTTGGTATAGACAGAAACTGTAGGTAGTGTTTCATAATCGACTGATTGTCTTAATCGATCATCGGATATAATCAGACAGACCACTTCAATTAATCATCGATTATACAATCGTCTATTATCGAAATGAGAAATTTCAATTTTGAGTACAAATTTAGTAACGAAAATCTTAAAATTGACAATAAAAAACCAACAGATTTTATGTTTTTGATTTTAATTGCACATCTGAAGATAAATACATACATTACTAATGTAGTAATGTGTTTTCATACATTTTATATCAGAAACAATATAGCTATTTTAGATAAAATGTAATAATTTTTTTATTTCTATTAATCGATTATTTGATTTTGTAATCGATTATCTATTAAATGAGCACTTTCGATCAATCATCGGAAATAACTGATCATCGATTAAACACTAACTGTAGGAACATAGAATCTGATCTGTATAACACCATAAACAAACGGAGCAGACCCTGATCAGACAGCTCAAATAGGAGGGCTCCGCGCCATCTGATAAGGGTTTACCTTGTTTACAAATGCGTGAAATGCGTTTATATGAGGGTAGGGGCTATGCTGAACTGTCAGTGGGGCACTACAACAGATGAGACAGAGATGTACTAACTACTCTCATCAGAATCTGTACTGTTTGCCATATACTTATTTATATTATTTCATTCATGAGCAATCAAACCAGACCCTGATCAGATGAGATCCCAGGTCGTTTCGGACCCAATCTGTTTCGGCCTTGGTTGTATTGGCCTTGGTCGTTTCGGCCACAATTGGGGCCGAAACGACCAAGGATTACGTGAAATATATCAGCAATGGACATCAAATTTTATTTAAGCAAAATCTGTTCTTTGTTTCAGAAAATTGACAATTGACAAGAAATAAAGAAAGCGAAGATTGCAATATCCAGTCAGATTGAATAGTTCCTATAATTATGTCAGAAATGTTTGTGTAGTACTATTGCACTTAGTTGTTCCTCAACAAGCCCCATCTGTTTCTACCTTATATGAAGCAAATAAACCCATGAGAATAAAGTGTTTAATATTTGCTAAAAAAAATGCTGCAAATACTGCAAATTGCTTAAGTTTGTAATTATATAATGTTTTTGTAAACTCTTATTGAAATATTTTGTTGAATCCACGAAATAGACTAAAATAACGTTTCTCATTATTAAGCAACAAGGCCGAAACGACCAATGCCGAAACGGATTGGGTCCGAAACGTCCCGACTCCCATCATCGGTTTGCAAAAACGTAGAAAGGCATATTTATGGAGGAATGTAGCCGAAGGGGTTTAATTTAAAGTCTCTAGGGGGGTTAATGAGTTAAAACTAAAATATAAAATAGCTCAGGCGCTGCAAATCTTCTTATCTACATGACAGACATTGTTTTAACTCGGGGATTCACCGATAATCGTGTCACGAGTGATTCTGTTAGATAATTATTTTCTTCTTGAAAGTCATAGCAGAACTATTAATAGATACTATTGTATCTTCATGTACTTACGATATTCGAGCTCGTCCAAAATGCGGGTCTGGTAAAAGAAATTCTGTGTAAAGTCAATTCTACACTCGCTTTGTTGATGGCTGACAAGTCACGTGATATTCAAAATGGCGGCGACCAATTAATCAAAAATAAATTCGTGTATAAGTTTGCATAAAAAACCCGATATAATAAATATCGCCTCATTTGAACAATATTCGTCATTTTTGTTGAAGAAATAATCCAATACAGTAAATGCTTGTCTTAAAACGCGGTCCACATTCGTACTTTTTGTAATAAATTGAGCTAAATACCGAAATACATTGAAAGTTTGAGTAAATCGTTTTGTGAGGCCCGGCTGATTTACTGTCGCAGATTCGGTAGAATTAGTGTCTGTGTTATCACACAGACACTAAAAACGAATATTGATAGGCGGGCTCGACATTCCAGCTCGACATTCGTTTTCCTTATATAAATGGAAAAGTAGTAAAGTCAAGCAGGCAAAGCCACATGCAAGACGCAACCACCACCAAAACACCGATAGACAGCATGACACACACACACACACACACACACACAACCACACACCCAAACGCACACAGACATAAAGACGAATGTTGATGGTCGAGCTCGACATTCCAGCTCGACATTCAGTTTCTCTATATAATGGCTAATGTTGATGGGCGAGCTAGACATTCCAGCTCGACATTCAGTTTCCTTATATAAAAACGAATGTTGATGGGCGAGATAGACATTCCAGCTCGACATTCGGTTTCTTAATATAAAAACGAATATTGATAGGCGGGCTCGACATTCCAGCTCGAGATTCGTTTTCCTTATATAAAGACGAATGTTGATGGTCGAGCTCGACATTCCAGCTCGACATTCAGTTTCCTAATATAAAAACGAATATTGATAGGCGGGCTCGACATTCAAGCTCGACATTCGTTTTCCTTATATAAAGACGAATGTTGATTGGCGATGGTCGATATCCGAGCCAGCTTCACACACATCTTCCTAAACCCTACACTTTGAAGGTCATTGGTCTTGCGCCTTAATCGACGTGAGTCTGGATTGTGATTTCACCCCTAGAAGAACTCGACTCTACTTGTGTTGTGATTTCGTGGAAGAGTCTTATGTGAATGAAACGTTACTGCCGGAACTCACTCTCAGATGAGCGAGGCGATAAGATTAATCAAAGCGCCGCAGGCGCTGTAGGCCTGGGCATAAGAAGGGTTGATCGTGTGTTCAAGAAGTTTTGGGGTTTGATTTTCCATGTAAACAATACAAAGTCCAATAACTCTGCAGAATACCATTGAACCGGAACAGGAATAATATATACACAACTAGGCATGGCACTGATCAATCCTATGAAGTTTCAGGAAAATCCTACCAAAGAGTTTGGAGAAACCGCAGAGACAAAATTTTCCATGTAAAAAATTCAAAGTCCCATAACTCTGCAGAAAATCATCGAGCCGGGACAAGAAAAAGATATGCACAACTAGGCATGGTGCTAATCAATATCTTGAAGTTTCATGTAAATATGACCAAACGTTTTCCAGAAACAGCGCGGACAACATTGTTCATGTAAAAAATCAAACTGGAACATGAATAAGATATGCACAACCACTGTAGACATGGTGCTGATTAATCCTATAAAGTTTCGATGAAAATCTGACCAAAGGTTTTGGAGAAACCGCGTGGACAAAGTAAAATCAGACTGACGGACGGACAGACGGATGTTCTAACATACACTTGTTGGGCAGTTCCTTTGGTTTAATTAACTAATTCTCTCCTACTGGGGCGTTTTTTAACAATTCTAAAATTCTGCTTTTCAATAGCTACTGCTCATTTTCGATAGATTAATTCAAAAATGTTGTCAGGATGCTTGGCGATGCCCTACTTACAAGACATAGCTTCATACCTCAAAATAACCAGCAGGGATCGTTGATGCTTGCTCCAGTCTAAGCATTTATATACAGTTTTCATTAATCTGAGTAAGTTTAGTAAATTAGCATATTAACAGTTTTTTATTCATATTAACTATTTCGATTGACTAACCGCTTCACACATTCGAATATATACAAAGGGCTAATTTTTATAAGGTATTAAACAAACAAAAGGAAGTTTAAAAGTGAAATAACTTTGATACACAACGAATTATTACAAACAGTCAAAAAAATCCTGTTTCCATTAATCTGAGTAATTTCAGCAAATTAGCATATTAACAGTTTTTATTCATATTAATTATTTCGATTGACCAACCGCCTCACACATTTGAAAATATACAAAGTACTAATTTTCATAAGGTATTAAAAAAACAAAAATGAAGTTTAGAAGTGAAATAACTTTGATACACGACGAATTATTACTAACAGTCAAAAAGGGAGATAATCCTGTATATACAGAGATACATCAAATCGCTTACCTAGCGATATACTACAGGTTTTCTTGACAGAGGTTGGCTCTAAAAATAGTCTAGGGGGAATGAGTTAAATGTACCCAACAGGGCCACAAAAGTACTCAACAATATCTATAGATGGAATGAATAGAATTTAGCGTTATATATTGCTTTCCATACATTTCCTTTCAATTCAACCAAGCTTTTCCGTAAGTAATCGGACATTTCCGTACAATTTCGCATTATATATGTGCACTATGCTGTGCGTAGAAATCTGTAGGTATGAAATAATGCATTATATAAAGTACTAATTTTCATAAGGTATTAAAAAAACAAGAATGAAGTTTAGAAGTGAAATAACTTTGATACACGACGAATTATTACTAACAGTCAAAAAGGGAGATAATCCTGTATATACAGAGATACATCAAATCGCTTACCTAGCGATATACTACAGGTTTTCTTGACAGAGGTTGGCTCTAAAAATAGTCTAGGGGGAATGAGTTAAATGTACCCAACAGGGCCACAAAAGTACTCAACAATATCTATAGATGGAATGAATAGAATTTAGCGTTATATATTGCTTTCCATACATTTCCTTTCAATTCAACCAAGCTTTTCCGTAAGTAATCGGACATTTCCGTACAATTTCGCATTATATATGTGCACTATGCTGTGCGTAGAAATCTGTAGGTATGAAATAATGCATTTATATGCCAAACTCCCACTCATTGTTTTTTCACTCTTAGAATCGCATTTTTTACCAAGTTTTATTAGTAAATGTTAACAAACTTTAAATGTTGAAGCCCAAACAAATTGGAACTTCACCGATCTATTTGCTTAAGAGTATTGGCATTTTGTGCAAGCGGTAAATCGCACTTTTACTCGATTTTCTTCGGAAATGTTTGGGCAGGGGTTGAAATTATGGTATGACTACTATGGCCTTCGGCTTGGCAAGCCAACCCAGGCCAAAAACCACGGTTTGCCGGTGAGTCGTCCTTGAAGTAAAATGAGCATCTTCGGTGGGCATGGCGGGGTAAGGGGATGAAAATCCAATGGTGATATGTCAAATTAGGCTACGCGGGCATACGTCGATGCAGTTACTACACGACAGAGTGATCGGCTCGATCTGTCTCAGTACATACAACAGACAGATGCTGGCAGTGTGGACCTGGAGGGGGGTTGGATCAAGAACCTTGGCAATATTGTAGAATTAAAATCCCGGTTCAACTGTTAAAATCGTTTTATATCACTTAGTCAACCAGAATTGTAAGACACTTTGGATATGCTATGAGATCTATTTTCTATCAAATGTCCTTTTCAGTTAACAATACCATTGAAAAATCGTATTCTAATACAATCTGTATACTATCATCTAGAATAATGTATGTATTAGTTCAGACATATACACATACGCGCACGGGTGCCCCCTACACCCCCACACATAAAACATGTTATTACAATTCTAGTTGTTATTACAATTCAGGTTAACGACCAATAGTAATAATACCTTAACCAGTTTTGTAATACAGTAGAACCCCTCTAATGCGACCACTTAATGAATAAACATACCAGTCTTTATAAGCAGGTGGTTGCTTAATGCAGGACAAAAGTAATGCAGAAAGCTCCGCTTTCTGCATTACTTTTGACCTGCATTAAGCTACTACCTGCATCTAGCACCCAGAATTATACCTCTTTTAGGTGGTCGTATTAGCGGGGTTTTACTGTACTTTTTTTCAAATACAGACTGTATGCTATAATTTTGAATAATCTATGTATTACTTCATACATGTACACATCTCCCCCCCCCCCCCCCCCCCACACACACACACACAAACACAATTATATTATTACAATTCAGGTTGTTATTATAATTCAGGTTGACGACCAATTGTAAAAATGTTTTCGCATCATAACCAGTTTGGTAATAAATAGTTCTAAGTCGTTATCTAAGTCGTATCATCTAGAATAACTCATGTATTTCTTCATACATGTACACATGCGCGCACACACATGCGCCCCTCCCTTACAAATTACACGCGTACACATACAAGCACGTGCGCACATACACAAACACACACACAAATACAGACACAAAATTATTTTATTACAATTAAGGTTGTTATTACAATTCAGGTTGACCACGGATTGTAATAATGTTTTCGCATCATAACCAGTTTGGTAATAATTGTTATCACAATTCAGGTTGTTATTACAATTCAGGTTGCACGAGCTGTCTGATCTGTTTGTACGTAAAGACATCAAAGGGAATCTGTATCGGGTAAATGTTTTTATTCTCGAGCTTTTTTTATCAGGTAAACACAATTATTTAGCCCCGTTTGAAGGAAGTCCACTTAGTATATGTAGGCCTATAGTAAATTCCCTCTAACCCGGATTTTCAATAAATATGTCTTTAGTCTTTTTAGGTAGGAGGCTGCTTAATGCAATATTAAAGGCATGCAGAGAGCTCCTTCCGTACCTAGCTCTCTTGTAATAATCGAATGAACTGTAGATGTGCTAAGCCCAACCTTTAAGCCTATATCTCTTATTGTAAGCCTTCTATCACTCTGCAGCAAATCCCTTATTTCATCGGCTTTTCCTGACGTCGTGCTAGGACGTCCAGATCTTGGGCGGTCAGTAACATCATGTGAAGGATCGTTTTTATACGCCCGTTTGAAAAAAACGGGACGTATTATGGAATGGCGCTGTCTGTCCGTCCATCTGTCCGTCTGTCCGTCTGTAACATCTCTAACTCAAGTTCCGCTTGGTGGATCCTTCCCAAATTTAACCACAATGTTTATCTAGACATGCTACAGTAGCCTGCCAAGTCCCGGTTCGTATATCCAAGGTCAAGGTCACACAATTGGACTTAGAATTTGTGTTTAGCAAAAATGTCAACCTGTCTGTCCGTCTATAACATCTCTAACTCAAGTTCCGCTTGGTGGATCTTTCCCAAATTTAACCACAATGTTTACCTAGACATGCTACAGTAGCCTGCCAAGTCCCGGTTCGTTTATCCAAGGTCAATGTCGCATAATTGGGCTTAGAATTTGCGTTTAGCAAAAATGTTAACCTGTCTGTCCGTTTGTAACATCTCTAACTCAAGTTCCGCTTGGTGGATCCTTCCCAAATTTAACCACAATGTTTATCTAGACATGCTACAGTAGCCTGCCGAGTCTCGGTTCGTATATCCAAGGTCAAGGTCACATAATTGGACTTAGAATTTGCGTTTTGCAAAAATGTTAACCTGTCTGTCTGTCTGTAACATCTCTAACTCAAGTTCCGCTTGGTGGATCCTTCCCAAATTTAACCACAATGTTTATCTAGACATGCTACAGTAGCCTGCCAAGTCCCGGTTCGTATATCCAAGGTCAAGGTCGCATAATTGGACTTAGAATTTGCGTTTAGCAAAAATGTTAACCTGTCTGTCCGTCTGTAACATCTCTAACTCAAGTTCCGCTTGGTGGATCCTTCCCAAATATAACCACAATGTTTATCTAGACATGCTACAGTAGCCTGCCAAGTCCCGGTTCGTATATCCAAGGTCAATGTCACACAATTGGACTTGGAATTTGCGTTTAGCAAAATTGTTAACCTGTCTGTCCGTCTGTAACATCTCTAACTCAAGTTCCGCTTGGTGGATCCTTCCCAAATTTTACCACAATGTTTATCTAGACATGCTACAGTAGCCAAGTCCCGGTTTGTAAGTCCACTTATTTACATAACCCTTTGAGATAAAGCTTTTAAACTTGGAACACTTGTTCACCATCACAAGCTTCACCTGTAGGCAAGAGTACATAACTCTGTCCAACATTTGGACATAATTATGCCCCCTTTTAACTTAAAAAGTTTGGTTATGGTTTTGGTTAAAGTCCACTTATTTACATAACCCTTTCAGATTAAGCTTTTAAACTTGGAACACTTGTTCACCATCACAAGCTTCACCTGTAGGCAAGAGTACATAACTCTGTCTAACATTTTGACATAATTATGACGCTTTTTAACTTGGAATTTTTGGTTAAGGTTTTCGTTCAAGTCCATTTATGTACATAACCCTTTCAGATAAAGCTTTTAAACTCGAAACATTTGTTCACCATCACAAGCTTCATCTGTAGGCAAGAGTAAATACAGTGTCACGCATTTAGACACAATTGTGGCCCTTTTTAATTTAGAACCCATGCATGATTCTATTATTCTGAGTCATGTGGTACCAGCAGGACTAATAGAATCAAGCATGGGTTTTGTTAAAGAAGGGGGTTTCTATACCCGAGGTTGGTCTGTTCCAGTCGGAAACGAGCTTTAGCGAGTTTCCGATAGGAACAGACCAACCGAGGGTATAGAACCCCCCGGCTTTAACAAATCCCATGCTTGATTATTTTTCTCGTTTAAATACGCCCTAAAACCAAGAAAATTAACGAATTTTGTGAAGTACTACTTTACATTGCGTAATACGACTTCCATATCTAATAGCAACAGACCGCAGCATAACTTTAGGCGTGACACCAAATTCTTGCATAAAACGTGCTGTTGTAGTCCCGCTAGACCATGTATTAACAAGGCGATTCTCGTGCTCACGCGCTGTTGTTGACCGGTTTTAATTATACCTATTACGGGCCTAAGGTAAACAATGGACGCGAATGTTACAGCGTTTTGGCCTAAGCTAGGTGAACGCCGGGGTGTGAGTATTTCCAGGAGCACCGACAATGAACTGTTTTTAGTGATAGACATATTGCATGAAATTCCGTGTAAACGGTATTTGATACAATCATGAATTGACGTCGAAAAGAAAACAGTGGCACAGAAACAGCATAAATCGACGAAGTGTCAAAGAAATGTATAGTTTTGCTGTATTTTGAAGAATTAAATTGATGCAGGAGAGCAGAAAATTGGTTTTATGCAAGAATAGCGTTAATACACGTTTTTTTTCGGGCAATAACATCTGCAGTGTCCCTCGGGAATGTTGTTGCCCTCGCCCTTCGGGCTCGGGCCAACAACAGTCCCTCGGGACACTGCAGATGTTATTGCCCGAAAAAACGTGTATTAACCCTCTAATGACGTCATTCGTTATGACAACCACAAACGTTACGTTTTGGCGTAAATATAAAAGACTGAGTGACTACAAAACAACGTCTTCGGTTAATTAAATAGGCTTTTAAAGTGTTTATATGATAAATAGAATTTCATATTCGTGCTAATTACTTATATTAATTTCAATTCATAAGGTTGTTGTCTATAGAAATGTTGGTATAATTCTGTAAGAAGTACTTCCCTTGTATTGATTTTACCCAATCGCGCGTATGAATACACTAGTCACGGGGTGTTCCAGATAAGGATTTCTAGTACGGCTATTTTTAGTAACTCAGCTTATCTAGCACGACTGAGAAGCGAGAAAGACAGTTACAGCAAAGTATTATTCAAAGGTAAGTTTTGTTGAATGTTGCTGACATATATTCTAACTATATTTTATTGCTGAAGTAAATAGTTGATACCATGATAAAAGTATTTGGTCTGATAACTGCATCGCATTTTCAGGTTATCAAGCGTGATCTGGTACGAGCAGTAATAAAGAAAAGACAAGACGGTGGCTTCCTTTTACACCATGACAACGCACCGCCCCACTCCTCTGTGGTAACCAAATCAACACTCAGAGAGTTAGGCATTGAGACCGTGAAGCATCCTGCATATTCACCGGATCTAGCTCCGTGTGGTTTCTGGCTGTTTCCAACCTTGAAATCAGAGCTGCGCGGCAGAGGGTTTGTTGGTGTTGATGACCTACCGACGGTAGTCAGGAAAACCATCTGTAAAATTCCACAGGAACATTTCAGGTCTTGCTTTGACAAATGGATACGTAGGTGGGAAAAGTGTGTATCATGTAAAGGAGAATATTTTGAAAAGATGTAACGTTTAACTATTTTACAGATGCCATCTTCCCTTTATGAGAAAGTTGTCCCGCTCAATGTTACATGACGTTGCCCCGCTCAACGTTACCCGACGTCACCATAGTGACTGAGGATGTTGCATCTGTGTAATTTGTATCATTTTCTATTTGATTATGTACATAGAATATCAATGTATGACTTGTGAAAAGTGTGTCCTAATATTCGCATTAATAAATAAGTTATGAACCTTTTCCGGATACTTTTCGAACACCCCTCGTATATATGTTCACATTATCAGAATACGCAGAGTCCATGTTTCAAGGATACCGTGTTTCATCTCAAACCTTATTTTTTCACATATATGCAGACCTATATTAATACGAATTCGTCATATGTGTGAAAAAATATGTACGGAAGGAGCTCTCTGCATGCCTTTAATATTGCATTAAGCAGCCTCCTACCTAAAAAGACTAAAGACATATTTATTGAAAATCCGGGTTAGAGGGAATGTACTATAGGCCTACATATACTAAGTGGACTTCCTTCAAACGGGGCTAAATAATTGTGTTTACCTGATAAAAAAAAGCTCGAGAATAAAAACATTTACCCGATACAGATTCCCTTTGATGTCTTTACGTACAAACAGATCAGACGGCTCGTGCAACCTGAATTGTAATAACAACCTGAATTGTGATAACAATTATTACCAAACTGGTTATGATGCGAAAACATTATTACAATCCGTGGTCAACCTGAATTGTAATAACAACCTTAATTGTAATAAAATAATTTTGTGTCTGTATTTGTGTGTGTGTTTGTGAATGTGCGCACGTGCTTGTATGTGTACGCGTGTAGTTTGTAATGGAGGGGCGCATGTGTGTGCGCGCATGTGTACATGTATGAAGTAATACATGAGTTATTCTAGATGATACGACTTAGATAACGACTTAGAACTATTTATTACCAAACTGGTTATGATGCGAAAACATTTTTACAATTGGTCGTCAACCTGAATTATAATAACAACCTGAATTGTAATAATATAATTGTGTGGGGGGGGATGTGTACATGTATGAAGCAATACATAAATTATTCAAAATTATAGCATACAGTCTGTATTTGAAAAAAAGTACAGTAAAACCCAGCTAATACGACCACCTAAAAGAGGTATAATTCTGGGTGCTAGATGCAGGTGGTAGCTTAATGCAGGTCAAAAGTAATGCAGAAAGCGGAGCTTTCTGCATTACTTTTGTCCTGCATTAAGCAACCACCTGCTTATAAAGACTGGTATGTTTATTCATTAAGTGGTTGCATTAGAGGGGTTCTACTGTATTACAAAACTGGTTAAGGTATTATTACTATTGGTCGTTAACCTGAATTGTAAAAACAACTAGAATTGTAATAACATGTTTTATGTGTGGGGGTGTAGGGGGCACCCTTGCGCGTATGTGTATATGTCTGAACTAATACATAAATTATTCTAGATGATAGTATACAGATTGTATTAGAATACGATTTTTCAATGGTATTGTTAACTGAAAAGGACATTTGATAGAAAATAGATCTCATAGCATATCCAAAGTGTCTTACAATTCTGGTTGACTAAGTGATATAAAACGATTTTTACAGTTCAACCGGGATTTTAGTTCTACAATATGGCAAAGGTTCTTGATCCAACCCAACCCCCCCCCCCCCCTCCAGGTCCACACTGCCAGCCTCTGTCTGTTGTATGTACTGAGACAGATCGAGCCGATCACTCTGTCGTGTAGTAACTGCATCGACGTATGCCCGCGTAGCCTAATTTGACATATCACCACTGGATTTTCATCCCCTTACCCCGCCATGCCCACCGAAGATGCTCATTTTACTTCAAGGCCGACTCACCGGCAAACCGTGGTTTTTAATCTCATCGCCTCGCTCATCTGAGAGTGAGTTCCGGAAGTAACGTTTCATTCACATAAGACTCTTCCACGAAATCACAACACAAGTAGAGTCGATTTCTTCTAGGGGTGAAATCACAATCCAGACTCACGTCGATTAAGGCGCAAGACCAATGACCTTCAAAGTGTAGGGTTTAGGAAGATGTGTGTGAAGCTGGCTCGGATATCGACCATCGCCAATCAACATTCGTCTTTATATAAGGAAAACGAATGTCGAGCTTGAATGTCGAGCTCGCCCATCAGCATTCGTCTTTATATAAGGAAACTAAATGTCGAGCTAGAATGTCGAGCTCGCCGATCAACATTCGTTTTCCGAATGTGGAGCTCGAATGTCGAGCTCGACCATCGACGTTCGTCTCTAAATACGGAAACTGAATGTCGAGCTGGAATATCTAGCTCGCCCATCAACATTCGTTTTATATAAGGAAACTAAATGTCATATTCCTTATATAAAGACGAATGTTGATGGACGAGCTAAAAATTCCAGCTCGACATTCAGTTTTCTTATATAAAGACCAATGCCGATGGGCGAGCTAGGCATTCCAGCACAACATTCATATTCCTTATATAAAGACGAATGTTGATGGACGAGCTAAACATTCCAGCTCGACATTCAGTTTCTCTATATAATGCCGAATGTTGATGGGCGAGCTAGACATTCCAGCTCGACATTCAGTTTCCTTATATAAAACCGAACGATGATGGGCGAGCTAGACATTCCAGCTCGACATTCAGTTTCCTTATATAAAGACGAATGTCGATGATCGAGCTCGACATTACAGCTCGACATTCGGTTTCCTTATACAAAGACGAATGTTGATGGGCGAGCTCGACATTTCAGCTCGACATTCAGTTTCCTTATATATAAACGAATGTTAATGGGCGAGCTAGACATTCAAGCATGACATTCAGTTTCTCTATATAAAGACGAATGTTGATGTGCGAGCTCCACATTCCTGCTCGACATTCAGTTTCCTTATATAAAGACCAATGCCGATGGGCGAGCTAGGCATTCCAGCGCAACATTCAATTTCCTTATATATAGACGAATGTTGATGGACGAGCTAAACATTCCAGCTCGACATTCAGTTTCTCTATATAATGGCGAATATTGATGGGCGAGCTAGACATTCCAGCTCGACATTCAGTTTCCCTATATAAAGACTAACGACGATGGTCGAGCTCGACATTCCAGCTTGATATTCGGTTTCCTTATATAAAAACGAATGTTGATGGGTCGAGCTCGACATTCCAGCTCGACATTCTTTTTCCTTATATAAAGACGAATGCTGATGGGCGAGCTCGACATTCCAGCTCGACATTCGTTTTCCTTATAAAAAGACGAATGTTGATGGGCGATCTCGACATTCCAGCTCGACATTCAGTTTCCTCATATAAAAACGAATGTTGATGGGCGAGCTAGACGTTCCAGCTCGACTTTCAGTTTCCCTATATAAAGACGAACGTTGATGGTCGAGCTCGACATTCCAGCTCGAAATTCTGTTTCCTTATATAAAAACGAATGTTGATGGGCGAGCTCGACATTTCTGCTCGACATTCGTTTTCCTTATATGAAAACGAAAGTTGATGGGCGAGCTCGACATTCCAGCTCGACATTCGTTTTCCTGATATAAAGACGAATGTTGATGGTCGATGGTCGATCTCCGAGCCAGCTTCACACACATAGTATAGTTCCTTCATTCTTACGTCCACTTATGTCTGATGAGTTACGTCAGTTTAACTCACTACTCATGTCGTGTCGGCGTTGACCCCAACCCTTCCAGGTGAAAACACAGTCTTTTCGGATACTCGATGAACTGTCACATATAAACTATTACTCAGGAGGCCAATAGTGCCTACAGTTACAATCAAGCTGTATCCTCTCCCCTCTCTCTGGGGCGTCCAATTAGCCCATAGTGAGCAGAAACGGACGTTAATCAACACAAACAAACAAACAATCAAACCCCTCATCGAAGCTTGGGCAGAACTCCAGTTTCATTGGAGTAGCGCTGAGAGTTACCTGTCATGAAGTCATGGTACGGACGGGACAATTGCATTGTTTACATAGATTAAACTGCTAGTTTTGGATAAAGATGAAGATGCGGCAAGGTAAGTAGATAAACTTTGTATGGTGAAAATTCTGACTTATAAATCTTGTGAGAAGGAAGTTATTGACTGAAATATAATATTTCTTTGTTCCAAGTATCAGAACAGTGATATGTGTTCAGTTTTGTATTGGTATGGCCAAACACTTATTGTCCAGCCTGGGCCGAGTGACTGTTGTATATGGGCAGTACAATGGCCGAGGGCTATAGTAGCGATATGCAAAATATGAGCGATAACGACAGGCGTGTGTATGCCGATCTGCAACCGGTAAATTTACACCATGAAAGTGATGAGGAGCCTAACAGTCAAGACGACAATGTACTTTGGGGCACTATTGATGGAGATTGGAACGAGAATTTGACTCTTGGAAAGGGCATTTAGCTGATGTGACCTTTACTGAAACGCAATCAAACATGTCGCAAGTTTTGCAAACCCCTACGGGTGCACCCCAGCCCGAACTGGTATCCGAGCAAATTCAGTCGAACCAAGAATTCATTTACGTACTTGATGGAAAGTTGGAATCCCTTCAAAAAGACGTGTACATTGAAAAGCTTTTGTCCGAAACTGACTCTTGCGACTCCATGATGTCAATATACAGGTCTGTTTTAGCCAAAAGAGCCAGGGATCTGCCAAACTGTCCCCAGGGTCAACTTATAAGTCGTCGTACGACTTCAACTGGTACTGTGGCAGAGAAATATGCCGTTGACTGCTTTTCACTTTACTCTTTCATAGTTAATGGTGATCCTAAAGTGCTAAATGAAACACTGTGCAAGCGCAGATCGCAGTCTAAGGTTGACGACACTCCAAGGCGACAACGTAGTACGGCTGATAACTCTAAGACCGTCAAGTGTGAAATAGCGGAACTGAGATCGGCAATTGATATATTACGGCAGAATGTTTCTGATTTGCGTCGAATGCGCAAAGAGGATCGTGGGACAATTGATTATTTAAAGAGAGAGCTTGATACTCACAAAGCAGAGTGTACGTGTTCCTCTGTAAATTCCAAAAATGACGTTAACATTGAAAACTCAAATGCATTCTCTAGCCAGGCGGGCGGTCCACAGCAGACACTGAGTTATGCTAAAGCGGCACAAAGTAATGTTTCGAATAATCCCGTGGACAGCCAATCGCCACCATGTGCTCAGCCTACGGCCAAACGGTTGCTTCAGAGGACCCGCATATCAGCACAACGGAAAGAGAGAACTTCTCCAAATCGTTCGGTGCTCGAAAACACTAATGTGTCCACCGCTTTCGGTACTAACCAAGACTCGTTATATAGAAG
Source organism: Azorinus chamasolen (assembly GCA_963576725.1). Lineage (NCBI taxonomy): Eukaryota > Metazoa > Mollusca > Bivalvia > Cardiida > Solecurtidae > Azorinus > Azorinus chamasolen. Next base: position 49,448,924 of record OY755237.1, read on the forward strand.
GGATTGTAATAGTGATTCAAATGGCATGCTATCTTCAGCAATAAACACTTCTATAACGGAAGAGTATAGTGCTGAAACTAACATGTCAGAAAACGGCCCTAGGTCCGTTCGAGGGAACGGAAGTACGCAAATCGTACAGATCGTAAAACTCGTACCACAGATTGTAGGTCAAGTGTAACGACAGACAATACCGCCAGGGAAGTGAATAATGTTCAACAGCAGAACTCCCCAGGAGATGTGATTTTGCAATCTGGTGGTAGTACTGGACGCATGACGTCACGTAGTACTCAAGATAACTCGGAATACAGTAGTAATCCACCACCCGGGAGGAAAATAGGAGTACACATAACTAGAAATTTGCCTAGTGATAAAACGTCACTGGGATATGATAGCTCAGTTCGTGACAGAGGGAATGATAATCGCCAGCGTGATTACAATCAACGCAACGAAACTACCGGTGGCGAAGAGCATTGGCTCTAAACGCACCACCAGATACTATGTTGGTGGAATAGATCCAAGTTCGAATCGTGCAGGCTTGGACCTGTTCTTGAAAGAGAACGGGGTTAAGCCTGTAGGTATTCGAATGATTCAGACCTATAATGGCAATCTAGCAGCAAAGGTGACTATTGAGAGAAATCAAAGCTACATTGTTGAAAATAAATCGTTCTGGCCAAGAAAGGTTTATTGCAGAAAGTGGTATGGGGAAAATCATTGGAATTCCCTCTTCTTAGAACCGAAAGACACTGATAATGGCTACTAAGTTGAATAAGTATATGTGTTTAATGCTCTCTGTTGTTTGTTTTGTTGTCATGGTTACTCATTCCTGCAATCTTCTCAGTGGAATGTTAGAGGCATCATGTCGAGTGCCGGAAGCTTAAGCAAACTCTTAGATCGGTACGACGTTGACATTGCCTTCATTTCCGAGCACAAGCTTAAGCCAGAACACACACAGTTTCTCAGCTCTTTACATGCTAACTACAATGCATACTGTATATGTGATGCCTCTGACACCCCAGGTAAGAAGTGTGGGAAAGCTGGTGTAGGTATTCTATACAAGAAGGACTGCCAATTTTCTGTGACTGCAATTGAAAACATTCCTTGTGATAGGATATGTGGTATTAAGATCAATGACAGTTCATGTAACACATACGTATATGCCTTTTCTGTTTACCTCCCTCCAGTGAATTATAGCGAAGCTCTTTACTTAGAAACAGTTGACATACTTAAAGGACTCTTTGATGCATATACCATGTATGGAACTGTTATTCTCTGTGGTGACTTTAACTGTTCCATAGATGGTGTGCATAAGACTGAAAGGGCATTGGGTTTCAAATCATTGCTTTTTGACTCGCATGCAGAAGTTGTAAAATCAAATGGTATTTCGTACACATTTCGTCCTACGACAAAAGTGTTAGATTATACTCAGCTAGTACGCATCTTTTTGATGATAATTTTGTGATTGATGATGATTTGTGCTCAGTTTCTGACCATTTACCAATCATTTCTAAAGTGCGGATAAACTTAAAGAAATTTGAAATGACAGATAAACCAGTGATTGCATGGAATAAATGCACGCAAGACGGTATTGACTTTTACCAATCAGTGTTGTCTGACAACCTGTTGCAAATAGATTTGTATACTTTTATAGAAAACAAGTTTCATGCTACCAGATCGAGCACAGCATATTGTTCGGTCTATCCATTCAGCTGCAGAAATAGCTTACCAAAATGTGTTTTAACCGTCACTCCAAGCCATACTGGAATAAAGAAGTAAAACAGGCACACATGCATCAAAGAAATTGTCGCAAAATGTGGTTGAATGAAGGTCGTCCGCGAGGTCACCAGTACGAGTCTTACGCAAGGTATAAAAATGCAAAACGCGAGTTTAAGCACGCCCAGACAAAAGCGAGCTTAGAAATAGAGACTAATTTTTATGATAACTTGACTACCGCAGCTGAAGGCGACATAAGATATTTCTGGGCCTTGGTACACAGGAAAACTAACAGAAGATCATCCGGTGTTCGGAGATTATGTAATTTGTTAGGCAATACTTGCGATGATCCATACAGTATAGCAAATGAGTTCATGAACCATTTTTCGTCATTGTTCGTCCCGAATCAAAGCAAGGATTTCGATAATGAATTTCACGATATTGTTAACTTAGCGAAAACGTCCAAACTTATACCGCATCCAACTTCGGTAATGACAGTCTAGATTTGAATATGTGTTTTTCATTTGATGAAATACTCGCTGCAGGAAAGCGACTCAAAACTAGAAAATCGCCTGGTCCAGATAGAATTACTAACGAACATATCCTTTTCGGTGGACCTGCCCTCGTAGAATATCTACGAGTGTTATTCGACGCAAGGATTCAGACACAGTACACCCCAGAGAGTTTTAGAGTCGGTCTTACAGTACCAATTCTGAAAGATGGCAAACCCCAACAGCTTGCGAAAAGCTACCGACCTGTTACCTTGTTGTCAACTGTTTTCAAGTTATTTGAATCTGTTGTTAAACAAAGACTTGAAAAACAAGTTGAATTAACCGCGGACGTGTTTCCAAATGCACAGCAAAATGCGTATCAAAAGTCCTTAGGTGCTATCACAGTGTCATTTAATCTGCACTGGGGGGTTAAACCGGTTTATGGGCGCCCAACCTCACACTTATTCCATCCCCACCCTAAAAGACAGTGTAAATAAACGTATCCCCTCTCCGACTAAACTACAACAACCGCGATGGCAAATACAGTGGTAAAGTGCATGTATAACGAAAACATTTAAGTGAACAAACTGTATCCACATATCGCTAGTGTACTCAATTATTGAGCTGCAAACAGAGTAACTGTAGAAAAGTAATAAAGGGTACGACAAAAACGAAATAGTACAGATATCCGACGTTCTCCTTCCGTTTCTGGATTGAAGAGGTCGCCTTCATAGAGTACTAAACCTTTCTTGTCGGCGTACATGCAAAGAGGCCAATGATTGAGCTGCAAACAGAGTAACTGTAGAAAAGTAATAAAGGGTACGACAAAAACGAAATAGTACAGATATCCGACGTTCTCCTTCCGTTTCTGGATTGAAGAGGTCGCCTTCATAGAGTACTAAACCTTTCTTGTCGGCGTACATGCAAAGAGGCCAGCGTGATTGCCAACTGTAAAAGGGTTGACAACCAAACATGCAGTATGTTGTAGTACTACAGGATCATATCCCCTTTTAATGAATTTTTTAACATATTTGATGAACAAAGTGAGAAAATGGGTATGTCCAATAATTTTACGAAGTTTGTAAATCACATCACCATAAAATTCAGGATGTGAAAAACCGTGTCGCAGAAGTGCCTTGAGATTACATTGGTACTTGCCAATAAGTGAGAGATTTCGATAGTAAAATTTAGAGAAATTTTTTCTTAGTTTATGGTATCTATATCCTTGCTTAAGCAGTTTTTCAGTTAAAATGAGATTTCGACTGTTAAAATCGTCAATAGATGAACAAGCTCTAGCAAAACGAATAAGTTGAGATATATAAACCCCGTAAGATGGAGCACGGGGAACATCCCCGTCAAGATGAGGGAAATTTACAATATTAAAATCAAAATCATCTCTTTTGTCATATATTTTAGAAGAAATCATTCCATTATCAATTTTAAGGTCTAGATCAAGAAACGCTGCATAATTGTCGGACGGGTTAGCTTTATTCAATTTGAGTTCTTTATGATAAATTGTAGGAATCAGAGCATCAAAGAAAGGGTTATCAAAGTTAAAAATATCATCCAAATATCGACAAGTTTCACTGAAGGCTTTTATAACATCTTCTTGTGTTTGAGGATTCAAACGCAACATGAAATCTCTCTCATAGCATTACAAAAACAAATCTGCGACAAGTGGTGCACAATTCGTACCCATAGGAATACCAATTACCTGACGGTATATAGCATTCCCATAGCGTACAAATATGTTATCCAAAAGAAAGGTTAATGATTCGCAAACTTCTGAACACGTCCAATTAATTAAAGTGTTTAATTTTCAATTCTTTATCGATGTGTAATAGTGCAATGACCATCCACAAGAATCTCACCGAATCCCACAGTTTTCACAAGTGCGGAACGACGTGCACAGTAGTAGTATATATGTCTCTTTGCAGGCAAACAAAGATGACGTAATCTTGCGTAATCGCGGCCATTTTGTTTCTATATATATATAGTAACCTCATTTGCATATATGGAGATTGTAGTTTGTCACGTGTATTCGCGGATGTTGCGCGGTCATGATGGAGCGGCCATGTTGGATCTGGGTCTACACCGTATTTTTGTATAAGATCTAGTAGGTAGTCGCGGTCCTATTGGAACAGGATCTACACGGTATACAGAGCTGACGTGTATACCTCGATCTGGTAAGTACTCACGGGCATTGAGGGTCAGGCCCTTTCCTTATCAGACCATGTATAAGAGACACACAAGTCTAATAAATAAATAAATAAATAAAGATAAATAAATAAGGTACCTAGTTCTCCCATGTATACTCTTCGACGTCCAACGCTCAAATGACTGAAATGACCAATGTTGTTTTCATTCAAGCGCATGCGCGGGTAGAGGGCGCTGCGGGTGTATCTATTTTTAGAATGATATCATAGTTATTTTTAGCCAGAGTATTTCACCATCATTGCATCAGCCTATATCTGTTTACGCAATGGACAAAGAGAAACCAATACGGCATAGAAGGTATTGTAACCAACCCCACACTGTTGATTTAAGACACAAAGGAAAGTACACAAAGAGTTAGACGGCATTCAGCCATAGTCAACAAACCCTGTGCACTATTGATTTAGGACACAATAGAAAGTCAACATTGGTTGGACCCGAAGAAAGACCTATTCAAATCACACATGGCATTTCAAATCGCAACCTGTACAGACATGTTAAGATATCGGAACGAAAAAATTAGCCAGTTACAAGCTGCAAGTTTTGTATAGAGTTGAAGTAGTTTACGCCCATGCATAGGCGTCAAATCATGACTTAAACTAAACGTAGTGTCATTTTTAAAACAATACGCTATTATCACGTTAAACTACAAATTTGACAAATACCCTGTCTACTTTGACAGCAATTATATCTGCCAATTTACTAACACATTACTTCATAGTTTCTCACATAATTCTGTCGCTTAAAGCAGGCCCAAAGTAAAACAGACTGATGGACTAAGGAGCAGTCAACATGTTCCATATTATAGTCACCTGATGTCCTCACTGACAACAAATAGTCTGTCTACTCAGTAAACGAATCTATTTTGATAGCAAACTAATGACAAAATGCCCCATAACTAGTATATTTACTTCATAGTTATTCCCAATTCACTTCAAAACTAGTTGCTGACTAGTGATTAAAGCTCCCTTTCAGGGTTCAGTTATGATTACACGCCAGTATTGGTTTATTTGAAAGGACTATTGTCTTATGCAAACACAACTAGCCAGCCTAGGTGTTATTATTTACTTAGCCAGTCCCAAATGTTTATTTAGTGCAAACAGACTGTACACGCCTGGTCAATGTTTACCTGACTATTGTAGTAGCCATGACTACCGAATGAAATCGAATTTACTAACTTTACACAGAGCTCATAGCGAAGTGAAATACATGACTGAAATATGTTTTGCTACAAATGTGGTGATCTTAAAAAGATAGATATGTATATAAAAGACAAGGAGTTTGAAAACTTTATATTTATTACCTTAAAAAAGCAATTATTTACAGATGTTTACTGTAAATAAACATTAAACTTATATTTGATTTGTGATTTGTCCCATTACCTGAGACAGAGTTTATGACACACTTAGTTTCGCTTTGACCTTTAACTTTCGTTACAGAAATTAAAAGACAAGCTACTTACGCCCCAAACCACGAGAAGGTTGTGTCATATTTGGAGCATCCCCCACCCATCCCCTTTTTATGTACACTATATACAACCATGTACACTGATTTAGTTCTCCGTTAAATCCAACAGGTCATCATCATCTATTATCGCAACCACAACATCTTCATTATAGTTCAGGTTTGTGTCATCAAAATCAGTTAAAATATCACACATAGACCTTCCACTGCATCGTTGTTGAAGATAATAATAGCAAAACTGTCCACATGTCTTAGTCCCCGCTTGTTGATAACGTTTTCTATTGCTTATATAATGACCTCCCCGTGTCTTCAAAAATCTTTCTAAACGCCAACTGTAGTATCCAGGTTCATGCCCTAACGAATCAAAGAATTCAACGGGCCCCGCCTTAGGAAAGTACAGGGTCAGCCAGTGTTTCCCGGGTTTGTTTCTTGGTTGACTGTTGACTATGTAAAATTTAGGTCTTTGCAAGATGACATTAGGCAGTTCATCCAAATCACATACACCTACTATATACTGTCCAGTAGTAGGACCATTCAAAAGTATCTTCTGTAACTCTAACGTGTTCATCCTCCCTTTAGATTTTCTAGTGATTCAAAATAGTGAACTAATCGGTCCACCGCTTCTCTCGCTTCACACCTTAGGCGATACAATTTCCACTTCCACAATAAATCGTCAGTAAGAGCAATACACGCCAAGACTATCCCCAACATAATGGCATGATGTCTCTTGATCCTTCTTACAAAGGGGTGTGTCTCTTCAGCTCTAAACCAATCACAATTCGGTTTTGAAACGTGATGTCGATCTGTTGAAATTTGCAGCTGTGTTGTAAGTTTAACGTATAAATACGGCTCTCGATTGGTTGATGCTGAGCACTTCCGGGAAGGTCGCATAAATCATCAAAATTACACTCTCTGGTAAAGCTTTTCCAAATTTCAGTTCTAAACGACAGTGTCCTCGCCGTTTCGTGTTGAACGAATAATAGGGGTCAATGTCCAACACGAACAAACAATATCCCTTTTTATAGTCATCATGGGTAATATTGACATCTTCTCTAAAGTGAATCCATGTTCTGTAACAATCAGTGTATTGATCTGCCTCAAAGTTTGGTTGTAGAGGGTGGGAGGGATATGACTGACCATCGACGTAAAAACCTACTCAGCTACAGTCGTAATGTTGAAAATTGAATGGGTTCTTCTTGTAACTACCGCTGAAAGCTTCGCTGGATACCAATCCCACAATGAGTTTACTGGGCACTGAGCCTTGAAACAAATCATCTACGCTATAGCTGTACTGCCCAGATGCCAATGCAACAGTCTTAATGTCAGTACGGAGGTACGGGTAAGTCGCAGGACTGTCTCTAATCATTTTCTGATGCATCAAGAGTACGTTATTCTCTACGCGTTGAACGCATAATTTAAAAACCGCATCCACGATCTGTACTTTTGCTGTAGGAACAAGGGAATCTGACATGAGTCGAAATGCGTTTTGACTTTGGTAGAATTTAATGCCAAGGTGCACGCCGTTGATCAAGAGTTTAGGCTGTTGAAACACGTCCAAGAGTATAGGTCCTTCCAAATCCACGATTTTCCCACCTGTTGTGCGTGTATACCGTGAAAACAGTCCATTGTTACTTCCAGTTTTAGCATCCGATGTATCCATGTCTTTGACATCCTTATAAAAAAAGTTGACTAGTCAGTATATGGTCTTGGAGGTCTTTGTTGGTCTTGAGGATGGTATCAATGTATGCTTTGTAAGGATAATTCAAACCCCAATGATTCAGGGGAGTTTGTTGAAAGGACACATCAATTTGACTAAAGAGAGCATGTAACGATACATTGACCAGCCCTACTACCAGATTCTCATCGATAGGTGTGTTGTCTGCATTCACTAGTCTCAGTTTAATATTCAGGACACTTCGTCTTAAGTCTATATAGGCCGACGATTGACCTGGTATGTTAAATTCCAATGTTGCAGAGTCTGTAATCTGACTAACGGGTCTGTATTCGATCCATTCTCTCGAGTGTAAAGAAGTATTTTCCTTCACAGATTCAAACAAGTTTAAACTTGATTCCATGGTTTAGCGATAGTCCAACTTTCTCACTCGCTTGGGTAAACTCCCAGCGCTCTTCTTACGTTGTTGTTGGGCTCTCTCCTTTTTATGTTGTCTCTTCACTTCGTCTTCCTCTATTTCTATAGCCTGAGCCACGGGATTTACCTGCCTCACTTCAGGGATTCTATTTTCCATTTGCCTCAGTTTATCCTCTTCTTTCAATTTTTCTTGCGTTTCACTCAGTTGGTTAGCCATACTAAAATAACCCGTCTCTGTCTTTTGTTCTATCTCGCCTTGTATTCCTGATATAATTGTTCAGCTTTGTTAGGGTCAGGTACATGAGGGACCCATTTGAGCAGTTCGTTATCGAAAACTTCTATGGACCCCTTGTTTGTTTCAAATGTAGGTCGTTTGTGTTAAATACCACAGGTTTTAGGTTTTCGTCAAGCAACTGCAGCCTCAGTGTATGTAAATGAGCTGTTTTCAGAGGTATGTATAAAGGGGAGGTGTAGAGTTCACTTTGAGTTTCTTGTAACGTGTATTCACTTCGATATTTCTCAGCACCGGAAGTAGTGTTTCATTCACATACGACTCTTCCACGATATCACAACACAAATAGAGTCTAGAGCTTTTCGGTTTAAAATCGCAATCAAGACTCACGTCGATTGAGGCGCAAGACCAATGACCTTCTAAAGTGTAGGGTTTAGGGAGTTGGATCCAAAATTCAGAAGGCGAGTTGTTTTGATAAAGTGTGAGAGAATCTCGACTACTAAGAAACAAGTATATGTCCTTCATTCTTACGTCTTCTTATGTCTGATGAGTTCTTATGTCAGTTCATCTCACTACTCATGTCGTGTCGGCCATGGCCTCAACCCTTCCAGGTGAAAACACAGTCTTTTCGAATACTCGATGAACTGTCACATATAAACTATAGGAACTTTCACGGTATGTTTACTGACTTAAAAATGCAGAATGGTTCTGTTTGAGTTATTAATATTTCCATTTGCTCCAGTCTAACTTTGACTGATCGTTCTGTTGCATCCTGCCATTTTCCTTTTGCTTTGCAGCTCGTTTTACTTCTGACAGAGCCATTTCAATGCATTGGGCCATGGGTGTCACTAAATTGACATTGGGACCACGCTTTAATTTTGCTTCCGCTTCTTTCAGTTTCCGTTCCATATCCTTCAATTGTTCATCTTTGTCCTGTAACAGTTTTTCCATGTATCCTGATCCATGCTTTTTTTCTTCTAATTTAGCTTTATATTCCTGGTATAATCGTTCAGCTTTGTTCGGATCAGGTACATAAGGAACCCATTTCATTTGTTGGTAATCGTAGACTTCTATGGAACCCATGTTTGTTAACTTTACTTGCTTTGACCCTTCTTACGTAGTTTCTTCTGCTATCCTTCTTACGTGGTTTCCTCTGCAGCATCTTCATAATACTTTTCAATACACTGTGTCACGTCTTCGGTGTCATGATTAGGCCATAACACTTCAAACAGATTTTTCCTGAGTTTGATGCCCTGTCTGATTGATTCTGCCACATTCATGCCTCTGAGATTTTTAGCTGACTGAAGAATTTGTTGTTGTAATGGATCTTTTTGCAGAGCATAAAAATCGATCAGAAACTGACCGTAGTCTCGTCTTAACCTCTTTCTTAACTGTGGTAAACTACCATTAGCCGCCTGAAGACAAGCTTTCTCCGACGACAGTCCTTGTTCTATGTACCAATCACATTCAGCTTTGAACTTTTCTGCATTTTGCTGTCTACCCCATATTTCACGGCACGCATAGCCTTCCTCGCACCTTCTACGTTTTCCCGGAGGTTGTTCCATATATACAGATTGATAGTGTCGTTTTCTTGATTTATCTTTGAATGTCACTGTATCCTCCTCTTCATTATCATTATCATCATCATCACCCTTATCATCCTTATCATCCTTATCATCATTATCATCATTATCATCCTTACCATTCTTATCATTATCAGTTTCATCATCATCATCATTATCAGTTTCATCATCATCATCATCATCATCATCATCATCATCATCATCATCATCATCATCATCATCATCGTAAGCAAACACTGCTTGCTTATCATTCTCAACCTGTTTGGACATACACGACCTTTGGTTAGTCAAGCTATTTTGAAATATGTTTGTGTTCAAACGATTATGTTCCGGAGTTTGAGCTTTCAAATCCACCACCAAATGACCTCGGGGTTTACGTACTGCCTCCTCATACCGTTTCATAAAATGTCCACTAGTATTGGGATAAATACGTCTAGCCAAAGTGGCCACTTGCTGTCTGTCAATGGGGCTGTTGAACAGTACAAGATATTGCGTATTTAGGGTGATATCTCGACACGCTTTACCTTGAGGAAACAGGTTCTGGGTCAAATACACCACCGAAAGATTTCTATGATGACTTCCTTTTGTAAAAAGATCAGCGATGCGTTGATCGCACTTAGCTTCTGTCATCAAGTCGTCTAACACAATCACTGTACGTTTTGTGCCATCAATAAAATCTGAGTCGTTGAGATGATCAGGAATTCCATGGATGAATTGAATATCAGGTAACTCCTGTTGTAAATGTTCATAAAGAGACTGCCATTGTCCGTAACACCAGATAATTCTTTGAGGGGAAGGTTGAATGAGGGAAGAATTCAACAACTGTCTGGTCCAATGCGTTTTCCCGCTTCCACTAGGACCAGTAACAAGCATGGTGAAAGGATGTTGCACCATAAATAATGTGCCAGGTTCACATTGAATCTCCGAATATACTGCCCTATTTTTCATTTTTCATTTTCATTTCACCATGGACATTACGTTACGTCTAGAAAAAGGCTGTTGACACATAGAACAGAAATTCATTGTGAGCTCCACCACCACCACCACCACCACCACCACTCCACCACCACCACCACCACCACTCCACCACCACCACCACCACCACCACCACCACCACCACCACCACAACCACCACCACCACCACTCCACCACCACCACCACCACTCCGCCACCACCACCACCACCACCACCACCACCACCTCCACCACCACTACCACCACCACCACCACCACCACTCCACCACCACTCCACCACCACCACCACCACTCCACCACCACCACCACCACTCAACCACCACCACCACCACCACCACTCCACCACCACCACCACCACCACCACCACTACCACCACCACCACCACCACCACTCCACCACCACTCCACCACCACCACCACCACTCCACCACCACCACCACCACCACCACCACTCCACCACCACAACCACCACTCAACCACTACCACCACCACCACCACTCCACCACCACCACCACTCCACCACCACTCCACCACCACCACCACCACCACCACCTCCAATTTTCTTTACAGTGTGTTAAACAGGTAGAGCTGGTAAAATTCTTTCCAACGATACCAAACATGACACTATTCGGTCAATACATAAAGGAGATATGGCTTTTTAAATTTTCTTAAATTCTTAAATTTCAGTTTGTTTGTTTAACTTTTGAATTGATTTAAAACGTTTGTATGTCGGAGACTAATAGAGATAAGCACATCAACCTTTATATTTTATGGATTCAGTATCAAGCATTCTTTCTGGTAATATTACAGATGATAGGTCCATGTGCAACGCTTTTAATTAAAATAAGATAACAAAATAATAATAATAATACATAATAAAATGTATGTGAAAAATTAAACTTTGTTCATGTTATAAGATAGCCTTAAATTGACTTTACCAATGAATTCTTGAGACAATGTTAGGCTGAATTGACACCAACATCATTAAAATCGGTCGAAAACTAAAGGTGTTATGGCGGCTATAAAATTTAGAGTTGAATCGTGCATATTCATGAGCTAAATGACATCATAGAATTATTTTGAAAAGGCTATAACTCGGTAACGGTAAGAGATAGGACCTTATATGTATACATTTTCTTGATCTGCGCGACGAGATCTTTACAATGGTGTACAGCTTTATACAGTTTGAGGAGATTAAAATTTAAAGTTTAAAAAACCAATAAAGGATGATAACTATCTAATCATAAACATTTATTGCGAGAACCCTATACATAATCGAAAGGTTTTGATGAGTTTTAAGTGAATATTATCTTGAAAGATATTAAGCGCAAACTACTAATCTAAAATGGGGTGAAAATGGATTTAATTGTTTACATTTGACTCTCTTGTAAATAGTTGCTTTTTTAAGGTAATAAATATAAAGTTTTCAAACTCCTTGTCTTTTATATACATATCTATCTTTTTAAGATCACCACATTTGTAGCAAAACATATTTCAGTCATGTATTTCACTTCGCTATAAGCTCTGTGTAAAGTTAGTAAATTCGATTTCATTCTAATCGGTAGTCATGGCTACTACAATAGTCAGGTAAACATTGACCAGGCGTGTACAGTCTGTTTGCACTAAATAAACATTTGGGACTGGCTAAGTAAATAATAACACCTAGGCTGGCTAGTTGTGTTTGCATAAGACAATAGTCCTTTCAAATAAACCAATACTGGCGTGTAATCATAACTGAACCCTGAAAGGGAGCTTTAATCACTAGTCAGTAACTAGTTTTGAAGTGAATTGGGAATAACTATGAAGTAAATATACTAGTTATGGGGCATTTTGTCATTAGTTTGCTATCAAAATAGATTCGTTTACTGAGTAGACAGACAGATGTCAGTGTGGACATCAGGTGACTATAATATGGAACATGTTGACTGCTCCTTAGTCCATCAGTCTGTTTTACTTTGGGCCTGCTTTAAGCAACAGAATTATGTGAGAAACTATGAAGTAATGTGTTAGTAAATTGGCAGATATAATTGCTGTCAAAGTAGACAGGGTATTTGTCAATTTGTAGTTTAACGTGATAATAGCGTATTGTTTTTAAAATGACACTACGTTTAGTTTAAGTCATGATTTGACGCCTATGCATGGGCGTAAACTACTTCAACTCTATACAAAACTTGCAGCTTGTAACTGGCTAATTTTTTCGTTCCGATATCTTAACATGTCTGTACAGGTTGCGATTTGAAATGCCATGTGTGATTTGAATAGGTCTTTCTTCGGGTCCAACCAATGTTGACTTTCTATTGTGTCCTAAATCAATAGTGCACAGGGTTTGTTGACTATGGCTGAATGCCGTCTAACTCTTTGTGTACTTTCCTTTGTGTCTTAAATCAACAGTGTGGGGTTGGTTACAATACCTTCTATGCCGTATTGGTTTCCCTTTGTCCATTGCGTAAACAGATATTTGAATAGGCTGATGCAATGATGGTGAAATACTCTGGCTAAAAATAACTATGATATCATTCTAAAAATAGATACACCCGCAGCGCCCTCTACCCGCACATGCGCTTGAAGGAAAACAACATTGGTCATTTCAGTCATTTGAGCGTTGGACGTCGAAGAGTATACATGGGAGAACTAGGTACCTTATTTATTTATCTTTATTTATTTATTTATTTATTAGACTTGTGTGTCTCTTATACATGGTCTGATAAGGAAAGGGCCTGACCCTCAATGCCCGCGAGTACTTACCAGATCGAGGTATACACGTCAGCTCTGTATACCGTGTAGATCCTGTTCCAATAGGACCGCGACTACCTACTAGATCTTATACAAAAATACGGTGTAGACCCAGATCCAACATGGCCGCTCCATCATGACCGCGCAACATCCGCGAATACACGTGACAAACTACAATCTCCATATATGCAAATGAGGTTACTATATATATAGAAACAAAATGGCCGCGATTACGCAAGATTACGTCATCTTTGTTTGCCTGCAAAGAGACATATATACTACTCACAGTTCCACAAGCGACGTTCGTGAGATTTTGTGCAATTATTACCATGGTTTCACGTGCTTTGTAAAGTAAAAAAAAAAGTAAAGTACCTAGTTATAGTCTACTTTCAGTCCGAAAGACCGCTCTGTTGAACCGCAAATTTCACGCCACCCATTTTTCACACGTGTGAAATTTGCGGCCCGAATTTTCACATAATTTGTGAAAATTGCGTTCTGCTCCTATACCCCCCCCCCCCTTCAAAGTCCGACGCATTTTTCACGTATGTGTAAAATGCGTCGAGACGATGTGCTAAATTATTCACTTCAAAACACGCGACGCATTTTTCACACGTGAGAATATATTGAAGTTGACCAAAATTCTTTGGTCATTTCGGTTATAGATCAAGGTCGCAGGAATCGAAATGCCAGATTTGTATTACAACTCAGAAGTTGATCTGGGTGCTTGCTCAACATACTTATTTGATTAAAATATAATTATGGGTCACGTGGGTAAAAAGTATTTGGAGTTCCTTGTTAATCATTTAGCGTCCACATATTTTATATGCATTATGATTTTGTCTGCATTTGATGTCCCCGTGTTGCGGCACATCTTGTTGTCGCTGTACATAGTGTCGCCGGCGACCATCTCTGCTGAAACAAATGGAACATATTGTCGACGGCGTTAATATGTGCCGAAGTTTTCGGCACATATTAATGCTGAACTGCACAAATTGTCGCTGGCGACAATATGTGACGAAGGTTATGGTGCTTTTTAAGGTTATTTTTGCCGACAATATTTCAAACGGCTTTAACGACGAACAATTGACGACAGAGAACATACATATGGATGAAACGACAGACAAACAGCCGGACGGATATGTGATCCTGTCAAAACAGTTGACACAATACACAGCTTTTGATTATCATTGGCGCAATTACACTGTTGTATCGTAAACCACCGAATACTATAAGTTTGATTTCCCGACAAACGACAATATGACCGTGGCGTAACCCTTGGGTACGTATTGCCGCCGGTGTCGACAACTTCGGCACATACTGTCGCCGTCGACAATATGTGCCGTTTGTTTCGACATACATTGTTGCCGGCGACGATATGTATACCGTCGACAACTTATGCTGCAACACTCGGGATATCGAATATCTGGGATATTTTGTCCCGATCGACTGGTAGTCTGTCACCCTGGTCATACATCTAGAACCGTTTGTATATTACTTTGGTGTGTACATTTCTTTTCTTAAGAAAATACCTTTTACAATACCAAACCTTTTGACCTTATGACCTTCTCCTTGACCTTTGACTTACTATTTTAAAAACCTTTTGACTAATGAGGCCGGGACCATTATAATTTGAGTATTTTTGATACACACCATACCCAACTATTTGACCTGCTGACCTCAGAATTGATCTTTAGCATACTTGATGAAAAACCTTACGACTGGCTATCACTTTTGTACCATCGAAAATAGGGCTCTCAAAATTGGCACGTATCTTCCTTGTTTCAAGACCTTTTTACAGTATGTAGCGTACATCGTGCGTATATCTATCGTGTGTTAATCGTATATCATGTATCATGTGTATATCTTGTGCGGATATGTTGTACATCTCACGGTTAATATAATGGGTACTATTTCCATTTTATGGGATATTTGATTATCTAAACCGAAAGTAGAAGTTTATTTTAGAATGTTCAGCAAAGTTAGGAAAAACATTGAAGAAAATTTCCCGCATTGATTGTTCTGAATCCTTATATCCTTTCGACTCCTGTAAGGTAATAAAACGTATTGGCGATTTTGGCGTTCCATAACTTGAACATATATGAAGCAAATTGTTTGAATAGTTAGGGTTATAATGACTGAAGGCCAGTCTGTAAAGTAGGTCAGTATGATGATAGTAGGTATATAAATGGGCGTTTTGTCAGCAGCCAAAATCAGCTCAGACACGGGTTTTTTCGGCCCTGAAATAACACACGCTACCTCTGCTACCTCTACTCGTGTTATGGCTGCTATGATGCACCATACATTTGCAGCATCAAACCAATCGCATTATTTATAAGATCAACTGTCAATAGACAGGACACACACAAAATTGGCGCCAAAAGGTTTAAAAATTGGGCCAAAATTTGGCCTCGGTTTGTTTTTCGTACTTTTTTTTTCGCACAATACATCATGACCTTTTGTGACCTTCTTTAAATAGACCCGTACTGGCTATCTGGTTGTGCTTATCTGCACCGAAACAACAGCACAAGCAACGTTGTTTAAAGTTGTCACCCTCACGTACTGCCAGTTAACTGGCTTTAATTCTGAATGTACAATGAGAGTTTACTGAATGTAATATGACACATTACTAAGAGTGATCTGACAGTAACCTGACAATTCAATGATGGAAAATATTATACTTACTACATTGTTTTATTATTTTGTTTTATTAATTTATTTTGAATTAATCAATTAATCAATAACTTGTTTATGGCGATATTATCATTAATAAATTAATAATAATAAAAAAAAAAATAATAAAATAATAATAATAATAATAATAATAATAATTATTATTATTTGTTTATTTGTTTGTTTGTTTGTTTGTTTGTTTGTTTGTTGTCATTTCACTCTCAGTTTATTCTCAGTGCCCGTCATATTTTATATATGTATACTTACAAAACATTCTTATCATCTACGTCGGTTTTAAACTCGGTAATTGGATAATTCCTTAAATCATAACTTCTGTCACCATAATTATACTAAAGTAGGACTACAGTCGACACTCATTATTTTGAACTCTTTGCGAACATCAATATAAGTTCGACTTTAAAGAACTCCGTGATAAATGATTTTTATACATGTACACACAATATACGGGTTCCACACTACTTTTTAAAATTTCTTTTTGGTAAAAAACACATGCTTTATTTCCATTGTTGAAAATGAAAACAGAATCCCAAGCAGTTTATATACAGACCAGACACTGAGTCGCTCTGCATCTGGTCTGGATCAGAATTGCTTGCAATTAAAAAACAGCTGAAATTGCAGGGACCTTAGAGTGGATTTCGGCATAAGCAGAAGTTCTACTTAACCGGTTTTGAGATAACGAGAGTCGACTCAGGGGACATTACTGTCATAAACATAATTCAGGGACAAAGCTACCCTATCCGATATATTAATTCAATGCCTTGATGGCTGTTTAAGACCTCTCGTGCATAAGAATGTCAACAATAGTTAAACCATCTAGTGACATATCTGTGAAAAATGCGTTGGTATTAGTAGGTCTTTAGAAAAGGGGGTTAAAGGGGTGCCGAAATTTTCACAGCACGGTTTTGTGACAAATGGGGCCGCATTTTTCACACGTGTGAAATATGGGGCCGCAAATTTCACCCGTGTGAAAAATGCGTCAACCCATTTTTCACACGTGTGAAAAATGGGTGGCGTGAAATTTGCGGTTCAACACCGCTCAGCCGACTGTACATTTACTCCACTGGTCATTGAGTCATTGGCCTACAATATTGAGCACTGCTAACATATGGCGCAATCATGCAGCCGCAGTAGCAGCGAGTGACCCTCACAGGTACCCATTTTAACCCCCTGGGTGGAGAGGATGTGCAGGTGGGATACACGGAAAAGCGTCTCTGAAATTTCCGAGAGGGACCGGGATTTGAACCCCGAACCTCCGGACTGATAGTCAAGCGCGTTACCACCGCCACCGCTTTGCACGTAATTTCGTTCTTTTGGGCTATAAAATCCGCCGTTTTTTGGCAGTTCAGGGACTTCGCACTGGTTAATCATAGAAACCACCTCTATATTAATCGCTATCTTTAGGTTAATATTTATTTCTACTCTTTTATTTTAATAAGTTCATACTTCAATACTTTTAAAGAATATACTTAGTAGGAGGCTTTACTGTAGCTCGAATCTTATGCTAAAACTTTAAGAGTAGCTCAAATAATAATTCTTTATCTGAGCTTGTAGACGCATTTGGAGCAGAAGACATATTTTATTCTTTCACTCTATTATAAATTGTGATTGCTGACTCTTGATATTAGGAATTAAACATTTACTGTTCAGTCTTTGGGGGAATACTGGATAGTCTTTAATAGTGACAGATCTAGGGTGAAACTGGGTAGACCCAGACTTTAATTGTTTATTGAAAGATATAGATCTGAGATAGATATTGATCGGTTCCCATTTGAATCGAGATATTTGTTGGCTGTACAGGTGAATAAAAAGAGGGAACCAGAATTACATTGCTACCTTTATATCAAACTTCCTTCCTGTTCTCTTTTAATTTCTTTAAGCGAAGTCCATTTTAGTTCACTTATTTACAAACTTTTGGTGTCGAGCGAGTCTAATCACGCTATCCATATGCCGAGAGACTACTCTGCCCGTGCCTCACGAGCGCACTACAATATTATTATGAATGGAAAGGTTTGAATACTGACAAAATGTGTCTGTAACTTACAGCGGTCTATTACTATAGTCGGTCTATTACTATACTCCATAATGATAAAAAGAATTAAAACCATGAAAAACCACTTTCGTTATGTGATTGTATGATTAAAAATGACAAACTTATTTGCAGTGATAATTTTATTCAAGATCCACAGACAGACAGCAAATGTTGAGACCCGACTTCTATTACAGAATGTAAACTTTCATTTTTTTAACAATTATGTCTACGGCTTGCCTTTTCATGCACAGTTTCTTATATGAAAACGGTAGAGCTTATAGTAAGCACTGTTACAACCCGTTTTGTAATAAAGTTGCAAAATGTAATAAAATTATTACAAAGTGCGTTACGATTGCAGAAATTGTAATAAATTTTCTGCACAACCCGTTTTGTAATAAAGTTGCAAAATGTAATAAACTTTTTCAGCATGATGATCAGTTCATATTTATCAACGTGATATTTGAGAATATGTTAATTTTGAAATACAAGAGTATTCTATCACAGTAATTTAGTGAAACATCCATAGTTGAAGTCAGTTTCGACAAAAATATGTTCTAAAAATATGTTATAATATCAGTCAAAACAACTTATTCTGTTCTTATGATGATCATATATGACAATACAAGATGTCCTAGATCTGTATTATTATCAAACACTATCATAGATGGAAAACCACGAGTTTATTACAAAGTGCGTTAGGATTGCAGAAATTGCAATAAATTTTCTGCCCAACCCGTTTTGTAATAAAGTTGCAAAATGTAATAAACTTTTTCAGCATGATGAAAATTTTATATTTATCAACGTGATATGTGAGAATATGTTAATTGTGAAATACAAAAGTGTTTTATCACAGTAATTTAGTGAAACATCCATAGTTGAAGTCAGTTTCGACAAAAAATATAAAAATATATTATAAAATCCGTCAAAACAACTTATTGTGTTCTTATGATGAACATATATGACAATACAAGTACAAAAATGAGTCATGCAGGAAATACCACATACAGAACAAACACTCGCCCGAACAGCAACACAAGGAAACAGCAAATGTACATGGGTAGAAAAAACAACAAGAGACGCACAAAGACAAAACAAACATTCAATAGGAGGAAGATGGAAGTACCGCCTTGGAACGGTCAGTGACAAAAGTCACCGGGGGTTTAAACCGGTTTACGGACGTCCTAACCTCACACTTCTCTCAAAGTCACCCTAGCTTTACAAATATTGTAAATAAAGGTATCCCCGCTGGACTTACCCACAACATAGACGACGGTGAACACAGGACAACATGTAAAACATAGCATAATAACTGTGACAATCCGTCAAATATGTACTCAATGACTTTGCTGAAGTCAGAGCACCTGCTGGTAAGCCGTTAAGGGCACGACAGGGAAAAAGAAATACATATACCAAATATACATTGAAATGTTTGTTACTGCCTATATATGCAACATAAAGTTGCAATTAAATTCAATACAGTACCGTTTATCCAACTTTATATCGCTAACACGATAAGAACATTGCTAGAACTTCTAATAACTCCGATCATCACCAAGAACGTTTGTGTAACTACACAGACAACCACTACTTAAATCATCAATATTTACAAGCTAATGATTAAAAGCATGTCATCTTTAAGGTCAATTATTTTCTATTACAACAGTTCTATAAATGTTGTGAATAATACCTTTCAAACATGCTAGTAGCGTAGTACAAATCATTATTGCAGCATGAAACAACACTGGCCAATGAATAAATAGACTTTTACAGTTGCCTCATGGATATTGTTAGAAAAAAAGTAACGAACCTTTCTGTCAGATGATATTTCAATTGAAACAAATATCATAATCATTCATATCAGATGTCCTGGATCTGTATCATTATCAAACGCTATCATAGATGGAAAAACACGAGTTTATTACAAAGTGCGTTACGATTGCAGAAATTGTAATAAAGTTTCCGCACAACCCGTTTTGTAATAAAGTTGCGAAATGTATTAAACTTTTTCAGCATGGTGAAAATTACATATGTATCAACGTGATATGTAAGAATATGTTAATTGTGAAAAACAAGATGATGTGAGTAATTTAGTGTCTCACATTGCAATTCCAATATGGCGGCAGTTACAAACTACTCCGAGTTCTATCAACATAAAACCTGATTATCATCGTGGAAATCAAGGATATAAGATAAAATCTGACAGTTCTAGGAAGATCTAGTCCTATTACACATTGCTAGATAACTGTCACATTGCATTGCAGAGAATTAAAGGTAAAATCAGCCTTTGTTTACATAGTCATGCTTGACCCCATTTGACCTGACGTTACGAGAAAACTGGGTCACTACATTACCCCCTCTTAAAGTGTTTAATTTCCAACAAACACATAACAATAAAAAATATCTTAAACCACAAACTATATAACCATCTATGGCATCTTATCACAAATATACTAACAAATGCTATGCCATGTTTCATAATTATAGCATCAACCCTGATAAACAGTTTTCAATATCAAAACATAGCATCACATGAGTCTTCCTGAGATCAGTCATTTGTCACAAGAAGTGGTTATGGTCTTCTTGAAATTGGCTCAATCCTGCCTTTATAAATAACCAATTCAATTTCAATTATGAATTCGGTCCAAAACACCAGTCCTGTATAAATTGGCACGAATAACTCTCCGTTCATTTTAGCAATGCACTCTATATACATAACACTTCATGTGAACACATACAATTTAAAGGCATAACTCCTTATCTCGTGCCACTTTTCTTGATGCAATAAATCATTTAACAGAAATGCACATAGTGCATTCGAGACTAACAGTTGAGAAATGTTAACAGTAATAATAACATCAAACCAACCATTGTCGAAACATTTGTACGCCATTGTGAAAATACTAAAGTTACCACAACAATAAAGTTGCTGCATTGGAAGATTTATAATTTGCACTGGGGTGTTGATCTACTAATAACATATTTCCTAAATTTCAAGTTATAACTGCAGCTATAAAAGCATCAGACCAATGCTTGTCAGACACAGCCATACACCATTGTAACGACATTAAAATTACTACAACGATAAAGTTGCTGCATTGGAAGAATTGATACTGGAGTGTTGTTCCACCAATTACATCTTTCCCATATTTCAGGTTATAACTACCGCAAACAGAGCGGGGACTACAGCTATAATAGCATCAAACCGTCATGTTTTGGTGGTTCATACCACTGCCAACCACTTGGCTAACTTTGACATTGCTCATGAATACACATAATACCATTACCCAATTCAAATAGTCACACTGATTGCAAACGTTAGCATTGACGTTAATAATTATTTTGCACTTGCTGAATTCCTTTTACAATGGAAGCTTTCAGACCATCCTCATTATATTACCTTATCAACAAATAATTATATTTATTTCTTATAACCATGTTGGCACCAAGACATTAAACATGTTATCTAAACTGTTGAATCAAACTAACAGTAAGACTAAAATGCATGTAGGTTAGTGTCAAAAGTTACGCCTGTTTATTAAACAGTGTCTTGCAGTCAAAATAGACATAGCACTAGATACAAATTGTATGTTTGTACCATATGACAAGTTTGACTCCTATTAGTGCCATCACCATTATGACCAGACATTAAGAAGATTGTTCTCAAATCAATTTACCTACAATTACTGTAACCGTTACAATTACTAGTAATCGAAAGTAAGAGCAGTAGCTGTTTTACCTAATCACGCTAAATTTAACCATCACTTCATAATGTCTGGTTTTACTATCTTAATTAATCTAGGTTATGTTTTTACAATTCTGTTGAGCGAACAATTCATATGGCAGATACTGGCTCCTTGGTTTGGATACATCACTGGGTTGTTATCACAGTTCATTGTCAATAGATACTATTCAGACAAACGAGTATTTAGAGTTCATTTGTTTCCAATTGTTCGCGATAGAAAATGAGAATTAATGTCACCATCATGTCAGATGTATCCCAATTACACTTATTAGAAAAGTCATTGTTCAGTAAGTTATTCACTTCGCGATAGATATGAATTTTACCTTTCTCTGTAGTGAATTAGGAAATTTGATACATTATTAGCACTTAAACGAATTATCGCGTCTGTAATGGTTGTTTCAGGTAGCAAACGGACTGTAGGGACAGTAGGTTGCCTCCGAGTTGTCTCTGGCACCCACTCTCATCTCCGCTCCTCCCTCTCCAGTGTGCCTGCTAATTTTTCGGTGGCCTTTGTCAATTCTTGCAGAGCCATAACATAAAATTCTATCTTCACACTGTTGGGAGTTTATTGGTTGACCATTTCGTTACGATTCAGGCTCGTCCATCTTCAGCTTATCAGTCCATTCTCATCATCTCTATGTATTCTGAACCTCATTCTGTTTTCTTCCCAGGCTAACCACCTTTACTTTCCGTCACTCTGACACATGCTACTACTGTCGCTTCAACTGCACTTTCCTCTCTATCTCTCTTCGACTGACACTTTCTTCTCTGCCACGAGCCGTATCTCATCTATCATCTGCTACTGTTAGGTCACCTGTTCTCTGTTTACTGTTTACTTGAATGGTCAGTAAAAGGACTTTTCCCACAACAGCATACTGTGCATGTATTGGTCTTCTGTGGGGCTACTTCTAAATTATCTGCCTCTGCACCTAGCCATTGGCAATCAGTGGTTAAACATAAATAATGTAGGTTTGCAACATGCAAAGAATTTATAATCTTCACAACAGCTGGTGTTAAGTGCTTGTGTGGCGGTCGTAAAATGTCGCCCCGTACTTCATTCTCAGTGTTGTTATACCTTCTGATCCTTCGAGATCATTAATTTCAGTACTTCTTGTTCGGAAAATTGAATGCCGCTTAAGCCGATGCTGGGGGGGGGGTGAGCAGTGTTGCACTTTCAATTACTGTTCATGAACATACTCAATAAAACCGAGTCTGCAGTTTTCTCTTTTTGTGTTGCAATTTTTGCTCTCGGGGGATCACCTCCCTTCAGAATTTTTAACAATATATAAACAACAGTTTTCTTAACAAATTCAGATCTACTTGATCAGATCTACTGGGACGGAATGCGTCTACTTTGGACCACAGCCAATTTCTGTCTTGCCCTCATGACCCACTTAGGAATGTTTGTACCCTCATAAAGCTTGAGCTTGTCTTGATGGACCAGTCGTTCTGTCCCATTAGCATGCATCTGCAGCACAACATTCTGGTCCGACATTTTTCTCCTGATGAGATATGGAACCTGGTTAACCTTTTCTAACTTATGGGTCACACCGAGCTTCCTAACCTCAGAGAGGAACCAAAATATGCCCCCCCCCCCTGAACCTCATGTGCATGCTGCATTCTCTGTAGCATTCCATGGACGAAGGCACCTAGGTGGTTACCTCCTCTTTGCTCTTTTGTATGGTGCTTGAAAATACCAGCTCTGATGGAAATCTAATTTCTCTTCCCATCACCATCATATTTGGTGTTAGACCTGTCGAAGTGTTGGGTGTGGCCCTATAGGCTCCAGCAATACAACCCAAATTCAAATCCCAGTCAGCTTGCTCGCCACATAGATAGGCCTTTATCATCCTTAACATAATGCGATTAAATCTCTCTGTCTGGCCATTGCACTTTGGATTTCTGGGGCTTGTTCTCGTCTTTCTCACCTCTAACATTCGGCACAACTCTTGAAACACATTGCTTTCATAGTTGCGCCCTTGATGACTGTGTAAATTCTGAAGGGTGGTGATCCCCCGAAAGCAAAAATTGCAACACAAAAATGGTCCGTACTGAAAATTGCAGACTCGGTTTTATTGAGTCTGTTCATGATCAGTAATTGAAAGTGCAACACTACTCACGCCCCCCTAGCACCGGCTTAAGCGGTATTCAATTTTCAGAACAAGAAGTACTGAAATTCATGATCTCGAAGGATCAGAAGGTATAACAACACTGAGAATGAAGTACTGGGTGACGTTTTACGGCCGCCACACAAGCACTTAACACCTGCTGTTGTGAAGATTATAAATTCTGAAGGGTGGTGATCCCCCGAAAAAAATTGCAACACAAAAAGAGAAAATTGCAGACTCGGTTTTATTGAGTCTGTTCATGAGCAGTAATTAAAAGTGCAACACTGCTCACGCCCCCTAGCACCGGCTTAAGCGGTATTCAATTTTCAGAACGAGAAGTACTGAAATTCATGATCTCGAAGGATCAGAAGGTATAACAACATTGAGAATTGAAGTACGGGGCGACGTTTTACGGCCGCCACACAAGCACTTAACACCTGCTGTTGTGAAGATTATACGTTGAGTGGGCAATCCCATCTGGAAATGACATCATTCAATATGATACAAGCACAGGTCTCGGCTGTTTGATCTGCTATTGGGAAGATCTCCACGTACTTTGAAAACAGGTCAGTTACCAGTAGGATGTACCTATTGCCTCGAGTCGTCAAGGGAAGGGGCCCAAGGTAATCTGTTACCAGCACGTCAAATGAAGCACCTGTTTTTATTGTCACCATAAGGACCCTTGGCTTCTTTGTGGTACCACAAATTGGAGGTATTCCCCTGTGCCATCTCTCTTTGTTAACATTCTAAACAGCACACCATCAATCACCGATAGCATATCCCATATCACCCAGTAGTGTCGGAAGGCCGGGCTCAAACCTGCTACCTCCTGCTACCGCGCGCCTTTCTGTTTAGCTTTAATTATGGGACCGATTGCCGCATCTTTCTCCTGAAGTTCTCTGATGTCATCTATTGATTGACCTCCAGCCCATGTCCATGTATAAGGTGAGGTCCTTGGCTTTGAGTTACTTGATGGCTTGACTGGTCGGATACAGCTTACTTCGGATACAGCTTACTTCGGCTTACTTCGCTGACTGTCTGAGTTTGCTTCTGGTCTGCTGTACTGGACAGTGTCTCTTGATTTCCCTCAGATACATGTAGTGTGGGAAACTGCACCTCATCATACAGGCCTTGTAGCATCATGTCCTGACTTCGTTTCCAACATTTCTTACATCGGCCACACTTGAGTGGTTCCATGGTATATATACTTGGACAATCACATTCTCTGGGGTTTTGACATCTTGACAAGGTATCACAGACAATGCTTATTACCTGGTCTGTACTCGACCTCAAAGTCGTATTGAGAGAGAATCTCTATCCATCTAGCGGTCTTTCCTTTAAGCTCCTTCGGCCTACATAGCCACCTTAGTGCTTGGTGATCTGTTCGGACAATGAAATGTCTGCCCAGCAAATATTGTCTATAGTATTCTACGAAGTATCTTACTGCTAACAGCTCCTTTTCCGTAATGCAGTAATTCTTCTAAGCCTTATTCAAGGCTCTACTGCCATACGATATGACCATCTCACGGTCATTTTGCACTTGATGAAGGGTACCCTATCTGATGCATCTACTATGAAAGCTTCTGCATCCTGCATCTTCTTTGTGAGATCTACCATAGGTCTCACAATCTTTGCGAACTTTTTCACAAATTTTCTATAATAAGATCCCATTGCTACGAATTGTCTTATCTCTTTTGCAGTTTTGGGTACAGGCCATTCCATTATCTTGGAGATGTGAAACCACATGTGCAAGGAAGATAACAAGGAGCAGTTTGCATTTATCAGGTCGAAGCTTTAATCCTGCCTGCTGTATTCTCTCAAGCACCTGTGTTACTCTGTCCATGTGCTCTTGAAATGTCGTTCCAAAAACTGACATCATCGATGTATATGAGGCAAGTCTCCCATTGAAGGCCTTGTGGTGCAAGTTCCATTGTGCGCTGGAAAGTGTTACAGCTATTATTTAAACCAAATGGCATTCTTGTCATCTCATACTGCCCAAAGTTACAAACAAATGCACTCTTTTGTATGTCCGATTCCTTCAGTGGGATTTGAAAATATCCGCTGGTCAAGTCAAAAGTGCTAAACAGAGTTGCGCCTGCTACTTCATCTAAGCAATCCTGCACTCTTGGCGTGGGGTAGCCATCTGGTTTCACCAGTTGGTTAACACGACGGTAGTCTACACGTGGCCTTACATCTCCTGATTTCTTTCTGACTGAGACAACTGGGCTTGCCTATTGAGATGCGCTCTCTCTTATGACCCCCTTCGCCAGTAAATCCTCAATGGCCTTCTTCTCTTCATTGGCAAATGCTAATGGCACTCTTCTAGGATGTTGCTAATGAGAGGGGCGTCTCTCGTCTCTATGCTGTGTTCAGTAAGGTTAATCAGGCCAATATCCCATTCATGCCTTGCAAACATGCTCCATATGTTCCAAGACTGTTTCTCAAACAGTCTTGGAACATATGGAGCATGTTTGCAATCTGCTGCCTTTCCTTAGGGTCCAGCCTCTCTGCTGAAGATTTGTATAGGTCATACAAATGTTCTGGGACTCTTGCTTCACTTGTGGTGTTTAATGGATGGGCGGATGCTTGCCTCGCACTCTCAAATATAACTCGCCGTACGCTGCAGTTACTTGATTCCTATGGCTCATACTCATGTACGCCATAGTACAGGGTGTCTCAAAACGAACGGGACCCTGGAGCAAATGTGTATTTTAGCCAATATTATCGGACATCTTAAAATGAAAATATTTACTTTGGTAGATATGCCATTTGTGCATATTTCTGCCAAATTTCTCTTAAAAATATTCATTGGTTTTAAAGATATGAGTTTTTAATGGGTGCACCTAAAATATGTTTTAACATGATATGCGTCCATGCCTATATCAATATATTCTGAAAATGGGTGATCCTTCGAAAGCAAAAGTAGAAATGCAAAAGGAGAAAATTGCAGACTCGGTTTTATTGAGTCTGTTCATGAGTAGTAATTAAAAGTGCAACACCACTCACGCCCCCTAGCACCGGCTTAAGCAGTATTCAATTTTCAAAACCAATAACATCAAAACTAATGATCCCGAAGGACCAGAAAATATAACAACACTGAGAATGAAGTACGGGGCGACTTTTTACGGCCGCCACACAAGCACTTAACACCTGCTGTTGTGAAGTACATATATTCTGAAAATGGGTGATCCTTCGAAAGCAAAAGTAGAAATGCAAAAGGAGAAAATTGCAGACTCGGTTTTATTGAGTCTGTTCATGAGTAGTAATTAAAAGTGCAACACCACTCACGCCCTCTAGCACCAGTTAAAAATAGAGTTTTGGATGCTTTCGTTTAAATGCTGATATCTTAAAAACCATTGAATATGTTTAGACAAAATTTAGACACTATATGGCAAAATGTTGTCTCTACTAAGCTACATGTATATACATTTAATTTAAGTTAGCAATATTGACATAAATGGGATAACTTGCATTAATCCCTGGTTCCTTTTTTTGGTTTAACGGTCACAGCAGTAAGAAATGGGTTCAGCACTCTCACTTTGCTGGTGGCACCAATATTTATATTGACAAAGCACCCTCGCGTGATCACGTGATTACACAGCCAAGGTAGTGCTTTTTTCGTGATGAGACAAACGGAATTTAAATAGTGCCAAACAACTTTCTTGGAACAAAATTGGACATACAGTTGTGTAAAAGAGTATTATTAAGGATATTGGCAAAGATACAGATGGAAAGTATGGCAGGTAATGAGAATTTTGACAATTTCCACTCGTCTATTGAGACAAAATATGTTGAGGGTCAAGGTCACGGTCAAGATGGCCGCCAAGACGGACCCCCGTTAGTGTTTATGAGAGAATCAGCACTTTTCGGTCAGAGAAACCTCACTCAAGCTGAATGGATAAAACATGAAGAACAGTTTAGGGCTATTGGTAATGTTATAGATTCTGCTCATATATCTGGCTTGCATCGAGTAAACAGTGTGTGGCGCATCTATCTTGACAACATTGAAGACAAAGTGACATTAATTACACAGGGGTGCCTTTAAGCGGTAAAACCGTTCCCACCTGTCAAAGACAACTCAATCACAAGAGTGTTTACCTTGAAGAGTATTGATGTTATTAAGGTATACCGTGAAAAGCTACGTATAGACGGAAAGCTGACTAACTGTGCCACAGGAGATAAGATTTTCATAGTCAAATCCTCTACACTTAAAGAACCTCTCCCGAACGTTATGACTTTTGGCAAGTTCACGGGTAGGGTGATGCATTTCGGTCAAAACAAGAGGGTGGACAGGTGTACGCTATAGATATGCGTAAAAAGAGATGTTGTACTACATCTGGACAAATGAATGCATGGGAGAAATTTAATTTGTCAAAGAATAAGACGAATACCTAGTATTACTTCAATATATGTCTAATAGATTTAAATTTAAAGTCACTTCTTCCGATTTAACTCAGGTGAATAGAAAAGTAGTAAAGTAAAGCAGGCAAAGCCACATACAAGACGCAACCACCACCAAAACACCGATAGACAGCATCACACACACACACACACACACACACACACACACACAACCACACAAACACACAACCACACAACCACACACCCAAACGCACACTCACACACGAGATGAACACAGAAAACACCAACAGACACACAAGAACCAGAGACAAACACTCCACACATGAACAAAATCACAAGCACAAAGACGCAAGGCAAAAAAAGGTGACAAAGAGAGTACCACCTTGGCACGACCAGTAGCAAAAACACCACTGGGAGTTTAAACCGGTTTACGGACGTCCTAACCTCACACTTCTCTCAAAGTCACTCTAGCTTAAATATAGTGTAAATAAAGGTATCCCCGCCGGACTTACCCACAACATAGACGACGGTGAACACAGGGCAACATGTAAAACATAGTATAATAACTGTGACAATCCGTTAAATATGTACTCAATGACTTTGCTGAAGTCAGAGCACCTGCAGGTAAGCCGTTAAGGGCACGGCAGGGAAAAAGTAATACATGAATCTGGTAAGCTCATCCCGTATCCGAGTGTAAGAGTATACCATCATAGAGTACTACCCTCGGCCTGTCATCGACTGTAAAAGGGTCGATAACCAAACATTTCGGCTTAAATGTTTTAATGCGTTTTATAAACAAATCATGAAAATGGATATGACCCCGAATTTTCCTAAGTTTGTAGATACCATCCCCATAAAAGTCTGGTTGAGAAATGCCTTGTTGCAGTAACGTCCGTAGATTGCAATTATATTTACTAATTAGTGGTAAATTTCGATTATAAAATTTAGAAAACGTTTTCCGAAGATTGTGATATCTCTAACCTTGCTTAAGAAGTTTATCAGTTAGAACTAAATTACGACTGTTAAAATCTTCAAGCAAAGATCAGGCTCGGGTAAACCGGATAATTTGAGAAATATAAACCCCATAAGATGTAGAATGGGGAACATCTCCATCTAGAAAAGGATAATTAACAATTTTAAAATTAAAATCTTCCCTTTTATCGTATATTTTGGACGAAACTTTATCATTTGTAATTGAAAGAAATGAAGCTATAATGTCAGATTGATTCGCTTTGTTTAAAGACAGTTCTTTTGGGTAAATTAAAGAAATCATAGTTTCAAAACAAGGATTATCTAAATTCAAAATATCGTCTAAATACCTTGAAGTTTTATTAAGAGCGTTAACAATATCGGTCTGTGTTTCAGGTTTTAAGCTAAGCATAAAATCCCTCTCATAGCAATACAAAAACAAATCTGCAACAAGAGGGGCACAATTTGTACCCATGGGTATACCAACAACTTGACGATATATGGTACCCCCATAACGCACAAATATATTATCTAAAAGAAAGGTAAGAGATCTACAAACATCAAGGCAAGTCCACATTGTGTAATGTTCAACTTCTGAATTCGAAAAGAATGAACGTTGAACATTACAAGCAATGAATATTTTGTTTTCCCTGGCAAAGGTTTTTTCTATTAATTTAATCAATCTATCCTTTATAAGATGATGAGGTATAGTAGTATAGAGCGTAGAAAAATCATAAGAGCTCAGTGAAGAAATGTTATACTGTTCATTTTCAAGTTTCGTTAAAACATCATTTGAATTTTTTATGGACCAAAAAACATTAATACCAGAATTGTCATATATTTTATCACAGTAACGTTTTACATGTTCTTTGATCGTAGTAAGACAGGACGTCAAAAGTTTAGATATTTTAGTAGTCACACCGTCCAATCGGTTATGGTTACCCCATCGATAAAGATGTGGTTACCTCGCGCAGCGAGAGTCGATTTAAAAGGTGAGTTTGTATTTTGCTCCTAAAGACTCCTACTTTCAGAAGATCGGCACTTCTTTGTATGCAGCCGTAAAAAGCAGTATTTGCCGAACATGTTGATGTAACATTTTCCCAATAGCATGCAGAATGGTGTATTAAATCAGTGAATCAACGTGGATCAAGATGCCAAAACACCGTTTTTCTTTCTTTGTGACTGAATATCTCCTATATATGACAAACTCACGTTAATCCAACGATGTCGAAGGTAAATCGAAGTATCATCATCTTGCTTTGTTCAAAATCAAGGTAGTTACAGGTGTTTTCGTGTACTGAGTTGATGCTCGAATGGCTAAGGTTACCCGATTATGAAAATTTGGTGGTTAAAGTTCACCCTAAATTTGGGCGCATTTAGGCTAAGGTTACCCGACAACTAACAAATGCAGTATTGCAGCATCTGAAGACACACGCGTCGTATTTTTTCCCTTGAACTTGAAACATAAGACCCATGTACACCTGTCAGGTATATTCTGTAAATTGTATTTACCCAATTATGTTCACAACAGTTATTATTTCTAACGTGTAAATCGAGTTTGTACAAAGACAACATTCAACAACGTAAGTTCACCTATACGATTTTACAATTAGGTGAGCTATCAACATGTATAAACGTATTTAATTCTATTGTAAGGACGGTTAATGGTTTACTAAAATTATTCTCAATGCAAACACGGTATCAAATGTGTATACATGTATATACACAACTCATTTTGAGTATGTATGGGTGAATTACTTTTAAAGCGCAAATAATCGACCCGTTTACTGGTCCTTTCCGCACTTGATTTGTCCTTGCAAACATCTTCATCGCTACACTTTTCCAAGTATGTTTGTTATTCAGACAGTATGAATCGAGCTAGATCTAATACTTGACGCATTGGTTTGTTTCTTCGAAGACAAAGTGTTATATCTACATTTTGAAATTGATTTAGCTATGCCTCTCTTTCTGCCGTTACATAGAAACACCACATCTAAAACCACCCACAGCTGTTTGTAGCTTTAGGTGCGTCATGGGAAGATATAGATGTAAAGACCTGTAGATATGAATAGCCATACAGGGTTCACTCCCCTTGTGTACACTTTGACATCATATTTCGCCCTTGAAACCGGCCAAATTCAAGTCAGATCAACTGTGTATATATCTAATTAATACAAATGGGTAGAATGGCATAATTTCAACGACAAATGGTCTTATTATTGTCTATCTATCTATCTATACATTCTGCAGCACCCCCTCACGGAGATTATGTGCAGCTGCGCGTCTGTGCTAAAATTAGTGAAGAGTAATAAAGCATGATAGAAGAGAAAGAGTGACAACAGAGAAGATAGTGTTAAAGAGGTTTCAGTGAAGTTAAAAACAGGATAAAAACAATGTTGTGACTTATGGCATTTTGTGCTCCAGGGTCTGGACAGTTGTCTTGAACATTTGCAGTTCAGTCAGCATGACTACACTCTGCGGCAACCTGTTCCACTGGACTACTGCCAATGGAAAGAAAGAGTACATGTAGCAGTTCACTCTGGTATGGATCTGAGAGTAGGCGAGAGGATGGCTATGCCGGGTCATTCTGTTTGGGGTTTGGAAGTACTGGGGGATTTCAATAGCTACTAGTCCATAGTAAATTTTGTACAGCATAGTCAGTCTGGCGTCTGCTCTCCTCTGTTCTAAGGATCTCCACCCCAGGGTATTTAACATGGAGGTGACACTGTTATTTGGGAGTACCTACTCAGGGTCCAACGGGCGGCTCGTCTTTGGCATGCCTCGATTTTGGAGATGTTGGCCTGGGTATGCGGGCTCCATGTAGGAGAGGCATATTCCAGCTGGGGCCTAACAGGAGTTTTAAAGGCTAATTCCCGTACTGGCTTACGTTTTGTTCTTATATTTCTCTTGATAAACCCCAGAGATCTGGACGCTGTCGATGAAATGGACTGGATGTGGCGGCTCCATCTAAGATCATTTGATAGGACCATCCCAAATACTTGGCGTCATTGACAGCAGTCAAAGTCTGGCCATGCAGGGAGTAAAACGTTTTAGTGGTTCGCTCAGCGCTGGAGATATGAAGAACATGGCATTTACTAGGGTTAAATGACATGTCCCATTTGTCTTCCCAGAGCTGTAATTTCTCAAGATCGGATTGAAGAGTAGAGCCATCTTGGTCATTTCTGATAGTCAGGTAGATTGCAGTGTCATCGGCAAAGAGTCTAATTTGAGAAGTGATATTGTCAGGAAGGTCATTTATATAAAGAAGGAATAAGAGAGGACCAAGTACAGAGCCTTGGGGTACCCCTGAAGTGACTGGGACAGAGTCTGAGGACTCACCCTCTACTACTACCTTCTGCGATTTACCCAGCAGAAAGGCCCTGATCCAATTCAAAGAACTGCCATGGACTCCATGGACTTGGAGTTTAGCAAGGAGTTTAAGATGGTTTACCACATCAAAGGCTTTAGAGAAGTCGAGAAGGATAAGATCTGTCTGTTTGCCCTGTGAGAGGTTCCTAGTGAGGTCATCAACCAACTGGATAAGCTGGGTCTCACAGGAACGTCTCTCTCTGAAACCGTGTTGGGGATCATAAAGAATACTGTGATTTTCTAGATGCCGAGAGAGGTTTGAAGCTATTATATGTTCCATCTGTTTGCAGAGAATACATGTGAGAGAGATAGGAGGATCACTTCGTTCGCCTTTTTTGAAGACAGAGGCAACCATTGCTTTTGACAAATCAGCTTGGGTGGTTCCTGTATCAAGATATCGCTGGAAGATGGTCTGGATTATCGGGGCCAGTTCTTTGCTCATTTCCTTCAAGATCACAGACTTTATAGAGTCTGGACCGGCAGCTTTTTAGGGATTTAGTTCCTGAAGCAGTTTTTCAACACCGGCCAGTGATATGTGTAATTCAGGCATTTGAGGAAAGAATGAACCTTCAGGAGTCGGAAATTCAGGGTAAAGATCAGTTAAGTCAAAGGGTGAGACTTGGGAGAATACAGACTGAAATTGTTTGTTAAGAGCATTTGCTTTATCAACGACTGTGTGTGTATTCTATATAATTCTTTTTGAGTGGTGGAACGCCTTGTGAGTTCTTGCCTAGAACTTTTAAGAAGCCAAAATAAGTGTTTCCTTGAAAAGTTCTGTTCATTTGAGTCAGGGTCTGAATTTATGCCAAGAATATTTTCCAGATAAGTACTATAAGAATCTCTCAGTTTCTGTTTTACAGTGTTTCTGTCTGTTCATTTGTTTTTATAAAAAGAAAAAAAGTATGATTCACTCAGAGACCGAAAACTTAATTACCGTATTCGTCCCACTGTCTTGTGATTGTTTGTGTGACATATGCGAGTATATCCAGAGATTGTAGAGCATCATATAAAATTAAAAACAAGACACGGAAATGGATTCGGCCCCGACGTTTTCGTACTCAGAGTGACTCGGACCAAATTAAGTCAGTCCTATGCTCCTGTGATTTAGGTCTACGTCTCCATGAAGTGTTGGATATCTAGTATAATTATGATGATCTATATCAATTTCAGTTTGACGATTAATATCTATAATCATCTTAAAGAATTAAGTTTTACACAGTTCAGATTTTGTAAATAAATCTCAGAATTATTTTAGTAATTTAATTTAATTTTATCAGTTGCTCCTGTATATTTCAGAATACAGAATGGCCGAAATGATTTTTGATGATACATTAGATGGGTCATTTGTTGAAGTTGCGCGGGAATGATGGATCTAGTCAACACTAGACAAACTCCTTACAGTATAAATACAGTATAAGGGGTTAGCTTAGTTTTTCGTGTAGACCCAGGTTAAAAGTCTCCTGACTGTTTGCAATGCTATGCGCAATGAAGATATTTTAATACAAAAGGAAAAAATAGATATAATAAAGATATGCAGTACAGACACAAACCAAGTGTCACATGATAAATATAGCATCCGACCTGTGTTTACATGTTTTGTGCTTCAATACAAAGAATTGTGTTTTAAACAATAACCAGGGGAATATTTACTGTGAGAAATCGATCAGGTTGTACCACTTTGTACAAACCCGATTTACACGTTAGAAATAATAATTGTTGTGAACATAATTGGCTAAACACAAGTTTATTCATGACAGTCTTATGTTTCAAGTTAAAGGGGGGAAATACGACGTGTGTGTCTTTAGATGCTGTAATACTGCATATGTTAGTTGTCGGGTAACCTTAGCCTAAATGCGCCCAGATTTAGGGTGAACCTTAACCACCAAATTTTAAAATTGGGTAACCTTAACCATTCGAGCATCAACTCAGTACACTAAAACACCTATAAATACCTTGATTTTGAACAAAGCAATATGATATGCATAGGATGGACAGACAAATACTTTAATTTACCTTCGACATCGTTGGATTAACGTGAGTTTGTCATATATCGGAGATATTCAGTCCCAAAGAAAGAAATATGGTGTTTAGGCATATTGATCCACGTTGATTCATTGTTTTAATACACCATTCTGCATACTATCGGGAAAATATTACACCAACATGTTCGACAAACACTGCTTTATACGTCTGCATACAAAGAAGTGCCGATCTTCTGAAAATAGGAGTCTTTAGGAGCAACATACAAACTCACTGTTTTAATCGACTCATGCTGCGCGAGGTAACCACATCTTTATCAATGGGGTAACCATAACCGATTGGTACAACAGCTAGAGTTGGCAATAAAACGCGCCTTATAAGGGTTTTTATGTAGTTTCGGAATCCAGTACAAAGTAGAAAGTTTATGTTGTTTTATGTTAGGACCAGACTTAAAATTATTGCACATTTTTACATGTTCTGAGACTATATCTTTTTCAGGTGTTGTTTGTGAATCAGTTAGCTCCTTCATTAAAACATCAACATAATACAATCTTCAAATAATGATTACATTATTTGATGCCTTGTCAGCAGGAACAAGAACATAATTTGAATGAAATTTAGAAATGTTTTTCTTCAAATAGCGAAATGTAACTCTAGGTCGAGGTGGTAAAAGATGGTAATTTTATTTGTAAAAAAGTAATACGCGTATCAATAATATCAAAAATACATTTCTTCCAATCCGAAAGGGCATTAACATCAGCATGCTCTCGTCGACACCATTTAATGCAGAATTCTTGAATAGCTTCCGCAATATGAGTTCGACAAGCGTCAAAATCAGTAAGGGACGGTAATCTATGTTTAGGTCCTTTAGTTAGGAGGGTCCTGAGACGTTTATCCTTAATGATATCAAAATTACCAGTCATGACATGACCAACTGGTTTAAAGCAAACGCTAGAAATGCTACAATCTCAAGAAATAGGGATATTGACATCAATATTTAAGTCAGAGACAATTGTATTGTAGTTAAAAATAACATTTCCAAACGGTTTATTATATTTATAACAGATGATAGGTGATTCAGAGTTGATGAAATATTTGGGAATAGTATCGATTACATTCTTATCACGAAATATACTTTGAATATCAATAAAATCGATACCTTTATTTAAGAATTTAAGTTTCAGAAAATGTCTTTTATGTTCAGATTCTTTTTCAATATTCTGAAACTCTGGTTTAGTTAAATCATAATCATATGTGATCCTCGGTAAGTAGAATAATTTCTCAAATGTTAGGTATATTTGCAGGTGTGAAATACATTTTTACTATTGAG
Organism: Azorinus chamasolen; assembly: GCA_963576725.1. NCBI lineage: Eukaryota > Metazoa > Mollusca > Bivalvia > Cardiida > Solecurtidae > Azorinus > Azorinus chamasolen. The sequence continues at coordinate 49,484,993 of OY755237.1, forward strand.
CAATAATTTGATTTATAGTATTTATAATTATCGACCCAAATAACTAATTGCAACTTATTACTGAATTCAATACTAATTGTAATTTAGAGAACTGTAAACTCCTCAGTTTTCATTTCTTCCATAAAAATTACAACAACACAAACTACATGAGAAAAATACATAGACAACAAGTATTAAGAATACCTGATCTTTATGTAAGCAGGCTATTGAAAATATATCTACCATCTTAATGAGCAATTTAGATATAAAATTTACATTTGGGGTAACATTAAAAATCAGTCATGCACAATGCATGAATTATCACGTGCCTAAGGCAGTAAGGCCACAAAAGGTATGATTGCATGCTGTATCTTGATACTGTCAATTTTTATGATTATACTGATAGATAACTCTCAAATTCAGGAAATAATATATTCATTGTAAATCACAAGATTTCTCTTGTTTGATAAACACAATTTAACGAACTTAGCTATTCTTTCCAACTAAAATAATGTTTTTGTTCCAACTGTATAATCAAAGTTATATCATGTAACTGTATTTTAACCCCTATGTATGAGTACAACATGCATAGAACAAGCGTTCGCTATTTTCTATAATTTTATCCCTAAACCGGTTTTTGGGCGCCCAACCTCACACTTATTCCATCCCCACCCTAAAAGACAATCAGTGTAAATAAACGTATCCCCTCTCCGACTAATGTACAACAACCGCGATGGCAAATACAGTGGTAAAGTGCTCTGAAACTGATCTTTCAGGAGCAGTTGGATCTGAATCTTCACTATTTGCTGAATTTTCTTCGGCCAAATACCAGTATATATGATAACTATGGTATTTAGCATTCAGTATTAATAGATGAATTCAAAACAATATTACTCCCATAACCATTTATATGATTGTGATGCCTTATGGCACCTTTGCAAACAGAATAGACCCCGATGGCTCCTGTAGGAATGTAACAAAATTTATTGCCTTAGTAGATAACAGAGAATCTGTAACAAATAAACAGACAGACCCTGATAAGACAGCTCCTTAGAGAAGCTCCATCATATGGGACTATTCTGTTGGCAGAACTAAAGAATCATTAAGCAATGCGTTAATTAGATAGGTTTTGGCAGATATGTAAAGGTTAATAAGATAGGGTTTGGCAAATATATTTACTGATTCAGATAAAAAAAATTGAATATATGGTGCCTAACTCAATGTCTCTCCTAGACCTGTGTATACGTAAGCGCCATCTGATAAAGGTCTTCTCTGTTTGCTTATCCCTTTCCTCCATAAATACGCCTTTCTACACCTATATAATAGTCACTTCTTGAAACCATTGTGATAAATAGAGCATTTGCTCTATTTATCACAATGGTTTCAAGCTACAAAATTCTCAAATTGTCCTTTTCTCTAGTTAATGCTCCTCTTCAGTAGATTCATTGAAAGAGGTTGGATCTAAAAATAACCTATGGAGGAAAGAGATCTTATTCTAAAGTGTCTGCCACACCAACATTCCAATATTCATGTGATAAAAATTCAGCTACATGTAATTAGAATATTCATGATGTCATTATTCTTATATGAATATTCATGTAGTAAAGCCTTTCATGATAATCAACTGCATTTAGCAACGACTACACTGACAATGGAAGAGCACAACAATACTTTGACAAGCTAAAGACTGTGTCGAACACTAACATTTTGAATAAGGGAAAATGGCATCTGCAAATAATATAGACCAAGATTAGGCCTCTGATTAGGGTATGCACTGTTTGTCATTTAACCCTTTCAGTGACTTACCGGTATTCTGATTTCCAAATCCATGGAGAGGGGATGTATTGGTAGAAACTGTAGAATCAGATCTATTATAATTTCATAAACAAACAAAGCAGACCCTGATCAGACGGCTCCTGTATGTGTCTATAAAGCCCTGGTTTCTTGTTCTTTTAAAAAAATCTAAAAAATAATGACATCATGATGCAGATTTATTAGCTGAATTTTCATAATGACATAAATATATGTAAACAGGATTTTTTGGTATTCGTAAAAAGCAAAGAGTAAGATCTATCATAATTTCATAAACAAACATAGCAGTTTGCTTATGAAATTATGATAGATCGTAGATGAGCAGATCCTGATCAGCCATTTCGTATAAAAGTCCCCTGATCTGGGTTTTACCTATTTGCAAATGCGTGAAAATGCATTTATAAAGGGTAAAACAGATGATGGCGTCATGGGATACCTAAATTTGTAAGGTTTGGAAAAGCAGACATACGTACAAGAACAATGAATTGTATAGAAGAAATAGCAGAGACAATTTCTAATTCAAATTGTATGTCACTCTGTTTAATGACAACATAAGAAATAAGGTCAACCAAATAATATAATTGTATTAGTATTTTACCAGGAAAATGTTCCATGTCGATCATTATTGCCAACAGTCACTGACTAATTCTATATGCTAACTTTGAGTGAATAAATCATAAGTGCTGTGTTATGCATGTGATAAGACAACCTTTTTGAAAAAAATATGAAGTTATTTTCTAAAACCATTTCTCAAAATCCTTTTCTGTTATCTTGTAAATGTCACTTCTTACCGACGGACAATTTGTTTGCATAAAGCCATCATCACTCCCACAAAAACGACCTAGATTAAAATGTCAACATTGGTAAAGTATTACAAAATCAGCGAATAAGTTGGGAGTTCCTGCAGATGTGCTTCAAGCATGGTTAACCAGGTAAATTTTCTGAAATAAGGGAGACAACCCTTATATTCCAATATCTATATCTGAGAAGAGTTGCGTGCACAACTTGGTGTGGAAAAACCAAGACGAGACACCCTTTCAGAACTTTAAACCATTTACCTAATGTATATTCATGATTAAAATAATAAATTAACGAATTTTACGACAACAGCATCTTAAACAATACGAACATTTTGCGATGGCAGAAACTGTAGAACTTGAATCTAGCAACCTTAATTGTAATAACAACCGGAATTGTAATAAACTTTATTACCAAACTGGTTATAAACATTATTACAATTGGTGGTCATTATTGGTCATCCTGAATTGTAATAACAACCTGAATTGAAATAAAATAACTGTGTGTGTGTGTGTGTGTGTGTGTGTGTGTGTGTGTGTGTGTGTGTGTGTGTGTGTGTGTGTGTGTGTGTGTGTGTGTGTGTGTGTGTGTGTGTGTGTGTGTGTGTGTGTGTGTGTGTGTGTGTGTGTGTGTGTGTGTGTGTGTGTGTGTGTGTGTGTGTGTGTGTGTGTGTGTGTGTGTGTGTGGTGCGTGGCGTGCGTGCGTGCGTGCGTGCGTGCGTGCGTGCGTGCGTGCGGTGCGTGCGTGCGTGCGTGCGTGCGTGCGTGCGTGCGTGCGTGCGTGCGTGCGTGCGTGCGTGCGTGCGTGCGTGCGTGCGTGCGTGCGTGCGTGCGTGCGTGCGGTGGTGTATGTATGTGTGCGCGGGGGCACCCGTGCGCGTATGTGTATATGTATATAGAGGTTATTACACGGGTGACTAGGGCCGCAGAGGGATAGAGGCCCGTCATCTTGATATAGAACCGAGGGGCTGTAGTTATAACCTTGTTCTTATTACATTTGTAAAGCATTGGCGAAAATTTCAGCAGATCAGAGATAGAGCAGAAACTATTTCTCAGCATGAAAACGGTTTTAAAAACTAAATTGAGAGAATGGCGCTATTCTGGCGTCATTTGGATGACGTCAAAATGAAGGTTTTACAAGTTTCGAAAAATCGGCGTTGGAACTAGCGGCTGGACTGCACTTTACCGGTACGTGTGCTGTGCATGTGCAGAAATCTGAATCGATTCGATTGAGGATTGTCTTTGTAAAAGCGATGGTTTGGAAATTGGGCCTAATCGGTACGTGTACGAGCACTTTGACAACATTTGCAGCATCGGAGCAGAATAAGACCTTCGCCTCGTATCGGGTTCTGTTGCTATAGATTTAAAACAATACAATTATCTTAGCAACGGGCATATATCGATTATAGGCCCGTCGCTAGGTCCGTATATGCCCGCTCGGACAATACGACTGAAGTTTGTTTTACCTATATAGGACCATTTTGAGTGTAAAAATGTTACTATTTATAGTAACAAATGTAATAAGAACTAATACATAAATTATTCTATATAGTTTACTGTTTTATTGAGTCGAATTGTAAGACACTTTGGATATGTTATGAGATCTATTTTCTATCAAATGTCTTCTTCAATTTATCAATATCATTGAAAAATCGTATTCTAATACAATCTGTATAATATCATCTAGAATAATTGCACGCACGCACGCACGCACGCACGCGCGCGCGCACACACACACACACACACACACACACACACACACACACACACACACACACATACACATACAGTTACACACACACACAGTTATTTTATTTCAATTCAGGTTGTTATTACAATTCAGGATGACCAATAATGACCACCAATTGTAATAATGTTTATAACCAGTTTGGTAATAAAGTTTATTACAATTCCGGTTGTTATTACAATTAAGGTTGCTAGATTCAAGTTCTACAGTTTCTGCCATCGCAAAATGTTCGTATTGTTTAAGATGCTGTTGTCGTAAAATTCGTTAATTTATTATTTTAATCATGAATATACATTAGGTAAATGGTTAAAAGTTCTGAAAGGGTGTCTCGTCTTGGTTTTTCCACACCAAGTTGTACACGCAACTCTTCTCAGATATAGATATTGGAATATAAGGGTTGTCTCCCTTATTTCAGAAAATTTACCTGGTTAACCATGCTTGAAGCACATCTGCAGGAACTCCCAACTTATTCGCTGATTTTGTAATACTTTACCAATGTTGACATTTTAATCTAGGTCGTTTTTGTGGGAGTGATGATGGCTTTATGCAAACAAATTGTCCGTCGGTAAGAAGTGACATTTACAAGATAACAGAAAAGGATTTTGAGAAATGGATTTAGAAAATAACTTCATATTTTTTTCAAAAAGGTTGTCTTATCACATGCATAACACAGCACTTATGATTTATTCACTCAAAGTTAGCATATAGAATTAGTCAGTGACTGTTGGCTATAATGATCGACATGGAACATTTTCCTGGTAAAATACTAATACAATTATATTATTTGGTTGACCTTATTTCTTATGTTGTCATTAAACAGAGTGACATACAATTTGAATTAGAAATTGTCTCTGCTATTTCTTCTATACAATTCATTGTTCTTGTACGTATGTCTGCTTTTCCAAACCTTACAAATTTAGGTATCCCATGACGCCATCATCTGTTTTACCCTTTATAAATGCATTTTCACGCATTTGCAAATAGGTAAAACCCAGATCAGGGGACTTTTATACGAAATGGCTGATCAGGATCTGCTCATCTACGATCTATCATAATTTCATAAGCAAACTGCTATGTTTGTTTATGAAATTATGATAGATCTTACTCTTTGCTTTTTACGAATACCAAACAATCCTGTTTACATATACATGTATTTATGTCATTATGAAAATTCAGCTAATAAATCTGCATCACGATGTCATTATTTTTTAGATTTTTTTAAAAGAACAAGAAACCAGGGCTTTATAGACACATACCAGTCCTATAGGAGCCGTCTGATCAGGGTCTGCTTTGTTTGTTTATGAAATTATAATAGATCTGATTCTACAGTTTCTACCAATACATCCCCTCTCCATGGATTTGGAAATCAGAATACCGGTAAGTCACTGAAAGGGTTAAATGACAAACAGTGCATACCCTAATCAGAGGCCTAATCTTGGTCTATATTATTTGCAGATGCCATTTTCCCTTATTTAAAATGTTAGTGTTCGACACAGTCTTTAGCTTGTCAAAGTAGTGTTGTGCTCTTCCATTGTCAGTGTAGTCGTTGCTAAATGCAGTTGATTATCATGAAAGGCTTTACTACATGAATATTCATATAAGAATAATGACATCATGAATATTCTAATTACATGTAGCTGAATTTTTATGACATGAATATTGGAATGTTGGTGTGGCAGACACTTTAGAATAAGATCTCTTTCCTCCATAGGTTATTTTTAGATCCAACCTCTTTCAATGAATCTACTGAAGAGGAGCATTAACTAGAGAAAAGGACAATTTGAGAATTTTGTAGCTTGAAACCATTGTGATAAATAGAGCAAATGCTCTATTTATCACAATGGTTTCAAGAAGTGACTATTATATAGGTGTAGAAAGGCGTATTTATGGAGGAAAAGGATAAGCAAACAGAGAAGACCTTTATCAGATGGCGCTTACGTATACACAGGTCTAGGAGAGACATTGAGTTAGGCACCATATATTCAAATTTTTTTATCTGAATCAGTAAATATATTTGCCAAACCCTATCTTATTAACCTTTACATATCTGCCAAAACCTATCTAATTAACGCATTGCTTAATGATTCTTTAGTTCTGCCAACAGAATAGTCCCATATGATGGAGCTTCTCTAAGGAGCTGTCTTATCAGGGTCTGTCTGTTTATTTGTTACAGATTCTCTGTTATCTACTAAGGCAATAAATTTTGTTACATTCCTACAGGAGCCATCGGGGTCTATTCTGTTTGCAAAGGTGCCATAAGGCATCACAATCATATAAATGGTTATGGGAGTAATATTGTTTTGAATTCATCTATTAATACTGAATGCTAAATACCATAGTTATCATATATACTGGTATTTGGCCGAAGAAAATTCAGCAAATAGTGAAGATTCAGATCCAACTGCTCCTGAAAGATCAGTTTCAGAGCACTTTACCACTGTATTTGCCATCGCGGTTGTTGTACATTAGTCGGAGAGGGGATACGTTTATTTACACTGATTGTCTTTTAGGGTGGGGATGGAATAAGTGTGAGGTTGGGCGCCCAAAAACCGGTTTAGGGATAAAATTATAGAAAATAGCGAACGCTTGTTCTATGCATGTTGTACTCATACATAGGGGTTAAAATACAGTTACATGATATAACTTTGATTATACAGTTGGAACAAAAACATTATTTTAGTTGGAAAGAAAATTTAATTGCTAAGTTCGTTAAATTGTGTTTATCAAACAAGAGAAATCTTGTGATTTACAATGAATATATTATTTCCTGAATTTGAGAGTTATCTATCAGTATAATCATAAAACTTGACAGTATCAAGATACAGCATGCAAGCATACCTTTTGTGGCCTTACTGCCTTAGGCACGTGATAATTCATGCATTGTGCATGACTGATTTTTAATGTTACCCCAAATGTCAATTTTATATCTAAATTGCTCATTAAGATGGTAGATATATTTTCAATAGCCTGCTTACATAAAGATCAGGCATTTTTATTGATCTGGGTACTGTCAAGCGATTAAATGTGTCATTTACCACGCTTCGGTGGACATCTCTCCAAATGAACCAATACCTGGGATTGGTTAAAACAATTCACCTGACAGCCTGTCACGGGTTCGAGGTCCCTAATTTATATGCAAGCCAGGGAGTTGGAATTCACTTCTGGCTTTGCATCCAAACTGGATTGGTGAAATAAATAAATTGAACTGGACCTCGGATCGCTGTTGTTTTGCAGGTTAGTTTTAATTCTTAATACTTATTGTATATGTATTTTTCTCATGTAGTTTGTGTTGTTGTAATTTTTATGGAAGAAATGAAAACTGAGGAGTTTACAGTTCTCTAAATTACAATTAGTATTGAATTCAGTAATAAGTTGCAATTAGTTATTTGGGTCGATAATTATAATTACTATAAATCAAATTATTGCTCAATAGTAAAAATGTATTTCACACCTGCAAATATACATAACATTTGAGAAAGTATTCTACTTACCGAGGATCACATATGATTATGATTTAACTAAATCAGAGTTTCAGAATATTGAAATTGTATTGTTAGAGTACATACAATGTTATATGTTATAAATAGCAAATGTGTGAAGTCTACACTGTACTCTTTGCTAATTGCATTACCTACGATTATAATTAAACTAATTTAATGCTTCAGAATATTGTAATTGTATTATTAAAGTTCATAGAATGTTTATGCTATAGGTAGTAAATACGTGAAGTTTACATTGCATTATATGCTACTGTATTTTCAATGTATTAAATGTTTATGAAATACGCTGTGCATGTAAAGTCAAACTTGAAATCAGAATTATGCAGATTACATGGCAGTGTTGATCTTTTCTATAAGGGCGAGATCTACCTAACTCTTTGGAATTTAAACAGTTGCCTTTATTGCCTGAAATCCGTTTATTAATATACTAAGTTTATTGTTTGGCTTTGCATGAATTAAAATGACTTCTGGCTTTGCATCCAAACTGGATTGGTGAAATAAATTAATTGAACTGGACCTCGGATCGCTGTTGTTTTACAGATCCCTAATTACGTAAGACCCTCCCGGTACCTAACCAAGCGAGTTCCCCATTAGAGAGAAAGCGGTCTTACAATTGGCGGAGAATCCGGGTATGTCCAGGTTGTCCAGCATCCAGCGACAAGAGGTATGCCTTTGCATCCTTGCCCTCGTTTTAATCATTTAAATGCTGACCCACTAAGCTGGTTAAAAGATTTTGATTTGTACGCCGATAATTTTCACTGTGAAAACAAGGTTAGGCAGGTCAGGTACTTTTTAGATGAGGAAGGCAAGCACTGGTACGATTCATTGCAACCTAGCATCATGGGGCGCATTTCGTGATTGTTTCAAGCAAAGGTGGGATAACCGGTCATTGTTGTCTTCGCATGCCAAATTAAATTCAATGAGGCAGGCGCGAGATCAACCTGGACGGGAATTTATCAGTTAATTTCAACACCAAGCAAAATTCTTGAAATACACGGATGAACAAATGCTTCCCATGTTGCTAGATAAAATCCACACTCACTTAACAGCTGATGTTCTTAGGCAACAACCCTCTACAATTAACGACTTTGTTCAGGCAGCTGTCATGGCGGAACAGATACACAACAAAAATGGTCCGCAGGCTCAGATAAATTATTTTGAAACATTGCTTGAACAGAAATTCAATGAACTGTCTGACAAGATGCTACACATGAATGTTCAGTCACTTCATGCGCCTGACTCTAACGCAACGCACTATGAACATAACAGACATAATTCCAGAAAATCTAATCAAAAGCAAAATAGTTACAGACAGAAATCACAGCATCATTACGAATCAAATTCAGATCCACCCTCCCAGCAATATAGAACCAATTCACACTGGAGCTCCAATAGGTCAAACAAATCGGAGATTCAGTGTCACGCATGTCATGGTTTTGGTCATTTTAGGCGGGAACGTCCCAGTGCACGTGAAAATTGCACAAAATGTGGGGAAAGGGGACATAACCGAGTTGCTTGTGTAAAACAAAAATAGGGATTTTCGCCATCCGAGGGTTCAGGGATTCCTTCGGCAAGGCCACAGGCTCAATCAACTGATACATCCAACATAGCTTCTTTAAATTTTCAGACAGAAATTTCATCAAACATAATTCAGGTTCATATTAACCAATTACAAACCAAAGCTTTAGTTGATACAGGAGCCAGCATATTATGCATTACTAAATCCCTGTTACACAAAGTTATTTCTGCACAAAATGTTACTGCAAAAATTCAAGAATCATCAATTGTACATGCATATGGAGTAGGAGGTGACGTTTTACAGATTTCTGGCACAATCAGTTTACCAATAACAATAGTAGGTTCTAAATTTGAGCACAAGTTTCATGTTTTTGACAGACTCCACCAGTCTCTCATACTTGGTGTAGATTTCTTGAAAGAGACTATTGACTATGAAAGTAACACATTAAAATCTAAAGGTGACACTCTCATTTCTCTTCTAACAATTCCACCCTCAAAGTTCACTGTAGGTCTGGCTACAGCTGTTACAGATGATTGCATTCCTGCTTTTCATTCTGTTCTAGTTCCTGTCCGTCTTTCAAAAGTTCCGAGCAATAGCACCTGTTGCGCAATTGCAAAACAAACATTTTGTAGCTGGTGCTAAATCAGTCAATTTCATTCATAACCGTTCCTCTTACATTCAACTGTTAAATCCTTTACCAACACCAGCCTTTATTAGAGCTTCACAAGTATTTGGCAAACTTTTCCCTGTTGATGACATTCAAACTCTTAAAGATTCAGAAACACATGGAATAAATTCTCTGCATACAGATCCCGAAATGTCAGAAGATGAGTATATAGCAATAGCTCAACAGTTAGGCTTTTCTTTTGAAAAATGCAATCTCTCAGAGACTGAAAAGAAAAGGTTAATGGTATTTTTGGCTAAAAACAAAGATGTTTTTGCAACAAGTAGCTCTGATATAGGTTGTACAAATGTACATTCACACAGAATTGAAACAGGCAACAATCCTCCACACAGGCAGCGTCCATATCTTACAACTCCAGAAGCACGTGCAGTCATTTGACGAACACGTTAAGCAAATGCTGGAAGATGAAATTATTCAGGAGAGTGACTCCCCTTGGGGAGCCCCAGTTGTCATGGTCCGAAAGAAAGATAATACATTCCGCTTTGCTGTAGATTTTAGGGACCTAAATGCAAAAACTCAAATTATCAATTTCCCTATACATGTACCAGATTTACAAGATGCTCTAGATAGTGTTGGTACAAATGGTTCTAAAATTTTCAGTGTCATGGATTTAAAGTCTGGATTTTGGCAGATACCTTTAGACCCTGAGACTGCTCACAAAACCACTTTTGTGACGCATGACAATGCATATCATTTCAACCGCATGCCATACGGAATTGCAACGGACCGATGGCTTTTCAAATGTGCATATCAAAAGTTCTGCAAGGTATAAATTTCAAGTACGCCTTGGTGTTCATAGATGATATACTTTGCCACAGTCCATCACTTGATGTCCATTTCATCCACTTGTCTAACATATTTCAAAGACTCAGAGATGCCAATCTCAAGCTGAACCCCAAAAAGTGCCAGTTCGCTGCCCCACAAGTCGAATATTTAGGGCATATTCTTTCAGACCAGGGTATTCAGGCAAACCCAGATAAACTTAAGGTTGTAAGAGAATATCCAAGACCTAAAACCAGAAAAGAGGTTAGAGGATTTTTAGGTTTGTGCAATTTCTATAGGCGCTACATAAAGGATTATTCATCAATAACCTTCCCATTGAATCAGCTATTAAAGAAATCAGTCAGACTAAAATGGACCAAAGAATGCACTGAAGCCTTTGAAACACTCAAAGACAGGCTCACATCTGCACCAATTTTAGCTTTTCCTAATCTTAATAAACCTTTCCGTTTAGCAACAGACGCTTCTGGCCATGCTATTGGTTATATTCTATCTCAAATTGGGGATGACAACAAGGAACATGTAATTGTATATGGTGGCAGAAGTTTACGCGGTACTGAATTTAAATGGTCAGTCACAGAAAGAGAAGGTTTAGCTTTAGTTGAAGCAATAAAACATTATCATCCATATCTGGCACACAGACACTTCGAAGTTTTCACAGATCACATCTCTCTTAAATGGTTACAAAACATCAAACTGGCAACAGGCAGGTTAGCAAGATGGTCACTTCTTTTGCAAGGCTACCACTTCACTATCACACATCGCCCCGGCAAATCCAATCAGAATGCAGATGCTCTGTCAAGGCGTCTATATATGGATCAAAATGAAAGCAATGCTGCAACATCTAATGGTGTTGATGCTGATTCTGCTGCTGCTGGTGATGAAATAATAGCTGCTGTTCAAGGCTCAAATGACCATTCTGACATGGAATCAGGGTCAGAGTTGAACAGTTCTAAGCTTTTTATGGTATCATTACAGTACCCTCAGCAATCTGAAACTCCTTCGGTTAACAAAATTGCTATTCAGCAAGAAGATCCAGTAATTGTGCCTCAGCAGACACCTGAAATTGAAAAGCAGCCCATTCAGTCTATAGGTTATCTTCAATGGCAATGTCAAGACCTTCGTCCAATACTGGAATTTATTGTCCACGGTAAGCTTCCAGATGATCAGGAATTGGCAAAAAAAGATTGCTGCTGTTGCTGATCAATATGTCGTTCAAAATGACACCCTTTACCATTTCTTACCAATCCGTTCTAAACAGACTCCCAAAGACATGAGGTACCAGAAACAGTTAGCTGTGTCTACAGATCTTAGACAAGATATAATCGCATCCTATCATGAAGGTCAAGGTGGTTCTCACTTTGGTTTTGATAAAACCTACTCTGCTATTCGGTTGAAATATTATTGGCCGAATATGTACAAGGATGTAGATATACATGTCAGGTGTTGTGATGTTGGTCAGAAAGCTACACGCAACTACAATACAAAGAAAGCACCATTAGTCCCTTTTACCTATCACTGAACCCTTCTCAAGAGTACACATTGATATACTTGGCCCATTAACTCCTACACCAGAGGGTTATAAATACATTCTAATGGTAGTAGATTCATGTACAGGATAGATAGAGGCTTTTCCAATGGCTACACAGGATGCTGTCACAGTGGCTGACATCCTTTTCCGAGAAATAATTTGTCGTTATGGTGCTCCACATGTTATCATTTCAGACCGTGGTGCCAATTTCCTTTCTGCAATTGTTCAGTCTTTGTGTGAATTTTTCAAGATCACTAGACACAAAACTTCAGCTTACCATCCACAATGCAATGGCAGGATAGAGGTCATGAACACTACAATAGCAAAGTCTCTTAGAGCCTATTGTAGTGATAAACAGGAACTCTGGCCCAAATTTTTGCCAGGTATTCTTTTAGGGTTGAGACACTCTGTAAATACGTCAACAGGATACCCGCCACACAACTTATTATTTGGTCGCTCCCTAAGATTTCCAATTGACTGTGCTCTCACTCCAAAAGACAATATTCCAAAACCAGTTAAAGAATATCTCACACAGCTGAAAGAGTCCATGACCACTTCTCTAAAAATTGCACAACAAAACCAGCAGAAGTCTGGGCAAGAGCAAAAAGCTCACCATGATAAACAAGCTGAGATTCCAAAGTTTAGAATAGGGGATAAGGTATTGTTGAAATCACACAAGACAGAAAAGGGTAACTCAAAGAAATTGTCAAAGAAATACGAGGGGCCATTTGAAATCTGTGAGTATGGGCCAAATTATACATACAGGCTCAAACTATCTGATAACAAATTGTTGCCCAATTTCCAAAACTTTGCAAACTTAAAACCCTACCAGTCAAAACCAGATAAAGCCCATACTTCTGATGGAAAGCAGCAAGGTGGTCATGTACGCATCAGCAATTCTGACAATTCTGACAATTCTAGTGAGGCTCAGCCATTAACCCCATTGCCCGAAAAACATGAGTCCAACGCACAAACTTCAGTGCCGAACACATCACAGAAATGTGCGTTTGATAAAATTATTATGGGTGAACAGCGTCAGGGAAAACACATGTACAAGATAAAATGGCAAGATGGTCTTACAAGTTGGGTTCTCCCTGAAGATATAGATCCCAACTACTTGCGCATTTATCTTCAAACTCACACCGAAACTGGGCGAAAGCGTAGGGACAAGATTAAGAAAAACAAGTTCTTTAAGTAAATAGAATTACTTAATAGAAATTTTCAAGTGTAGCATATGATAATATTTTAAACTGTATATGTGCACATAACTATGACCTTGTTGTGATTTGGTGAGATATAATACAATTTAGACATCATTCACTAAATGCACTGATTAATAAGTTTAAGTGTGCATTAGGTCATGAGTAAATGGATATTAGCGAACATGTTGCGTGATATTAGTATTGTAAATTGATGCATCATGTTGCACAGGCGGGAATGCTATGGTAAATGCATAAACTGAATGATAAATATAGGTACCTATGTAAATAGAATAATGTTCGATGGTCAATTGACCAGTCATAACGAACGTAACTATACTCTATGATACATATGTCTCATTAACTATCTGTGTACAGAATGGTTACAAGTTGCAATGAGATAACTCTTCCGTATGCACTCGTGATAAGTATAACTAAATTATTATATAATTTCATGCGTATTACATGTTCAAACCTAATAATTATTTAATATAATTATTGTCTAATAGTGCTATTAGGGATTAAGGATTGGCCATCCTTGCCCATTATTCGAACATAAATGCGTAATGAATCCGAAATTTGCGAGACAATATTCCTTCCCTTCACTCCCTCACAACATTTTACCTCCGTTTTAGACCACTGCTTATTCACACCTTGGGTGTTCTCATGACTGTCATATGTATAGTCGACACGAAAGAAATTGTCCATGAAACTTAACTATGATACGGTATTTGAAGAACAGTCGGCAATCTATAGTTCTTCTGAGTATTGGACGCATTCATTTATGATTGAAACTATGCCCGACATTGCAAGAATTGCCCTCTATAAACCCCGCATGTAACTGTCCTCAACTTCACCAGAGTCTATGCTGTCTCAAATTCACCGGACACTTCCGAACTACAATACATACATACTTCTTGTTCTCACAGTTCTAGTCTTTGTGCTTTGTCAATATGCAAAGATCTAAACTAAAGAAGCCATCATTAGTGAAACACCATCTACCCAGTGCATGTACTTAATGTCACAGAATCATTCCTTCCAACATTAATAGTGCAATGGCATGACTTTCAAATCAATGTTATGAATAATTCTCAAAGTCTCAAACCTCCATCTCATATTAGACTTCCATATCTTTCCGCACTGAAATTCAAACGCATTATCAATAATCGCCGAGCACCATTCATAATTCAACTATGGGTTACTCCTCATAATTAGTGTATGCCAACTGATGTTACATGTGCGAATCAGAGTCAGACTGCAACTGGTGATGAACATACCAACACTTTTACAATAATATAAAACATTATCGCATGGCAAGACAACTGCCTCTCAACGTTGTAAAATAACAGTTATGCATTTAAAATCCTACTATTTAATTATACGATGCACTGCATTATCACCATTAGTTGATGAAATTCTCTTACTCAAATTATGTCATAAAAATTCTTGTTATGATATTTATTAATTATAAACAAAGTTCCTATTGACACCAGTGATTGCTTTAAATGTCTAACAAGTACCTGCATCATTGTTCCAAATTCTGTATTCTACATATGTTTCTATAATGTTTATATAAATGGGTCAGTTACTTGAATGTTGTTGATGGGCAGAGTCAAAGCAATGGGCATACCAGAAAGCAGATGTCATCACAAGACGACGCAATGCTGCCAGCTAGTGAAATGTCATGTGACTGTACATTCTTGTATATAGATATTAATTTGGCTCAAGCCAATCAGAAACTTTAATAAACTGCATTCATATTCATTGTGCTGGATGATAACCAAGAACATTGAATTCTATAGCACATTCCACCATGTCAAATGCTTCCCGGAATGGACATTCCTGGATTGGGATTATTCTACATACAACAACGGAACCACAATTCAACTGATGTCCAGCTACCGGCGACAGACCATTCAACGGACCATCCGGCTTCAATATTTTCTCATTGTTACATGTATATCGAATTTAGTAATGTACTATGAATATATATGTGCGCGTGTGTGTGCTCATTTGTGTGTGAGAATATCTTATATATGTATTAACTTTTATGTTTGCTCCAAATATTGTCGTTGTTAAGCGGGAGCTTAACTTTTTGAAGCCAGAGGGGATTGTTATAGGTATCAACGCTTGTTCTATGCATGTTGTACTCATACATAGGGGTTAAAATACAGTTACATGATATAACTTTGATTATACAGTTGGAACAAAAACATTATTTTAGTTGGAAAGAAAATTTAATTGCTAAGTTCATTAAATTGTGTTTTTCAAACAAGAGAAATCTTGAGATTTACAATGAATATATTATTTCCTGATTTTGAGAGTTATCTATCAGTATAATCATAAAAATTGACAGTATCAAGATACAGCATGCAAGCATACCTTTTGTGGCCTTACTGCCTTACTAACCTTAACCCTAACCCTAACCCTATGCATTGTGCATGACTGATTTTTAATGTTACCCCAAATGTCAATTTTATATCTAAATTGCTCATTAAGATGGTAGATATATTTTCAATAGCCTGCTTACATAAAGATCAGGCATTTTTATTGATCTGGGTACTGTCAAGCGATTTACGGTGTCATTTACCACGCTTCGGTGGACATCTCTCCAAATGAACCAATACCTGGGATTGGTTAAAACAATTCACCTGACAGCCTGTCACGGGTTCGAGGTCCCTAATGTATATGCAAGCCAGGGAGTTGGAATTCACTTCTGGCTTTGCAGCCAAACTGGATTGGTGAAATAAATAAATTGAACTGGACCTCGGATCGCTGTTGTTTTACAGGTTAGTTTTAATTCTTAATACTTATTGTCTATGTATTTTTCTCATGTAGTTTGTGTTGTTGTAATTTTTATGGAAGAAATGAAAACTGAGGAGTTTACAGTTCTCTAAATTACAATTAGTATTGAATTCAGTAATAAGTTGCAATTAGTTATTTGGGTCGATAATTATAATTACTATAAATCAAATTATTGCTCAATAGTAAAAATGTATTTCACACCTGCAAATATACATAACATTTGAGAAATTATTCTACTTACCGAAGATCACATATGATTATGATTTAACTAAATCAAAGTTTCAGAATATTGAAATTGTATTGTTAGAGTACATACAATGTTATATGTTATAAATAGCAAATGTGTGAAGTCTATACTGTACTCTTTGCTAATTGCATTACCTACGATTATAATTAAACTAATTTAATGCTTCAGAATATTGTAATTATATTATTAAAGTTCCCCATTAGAGAGAAAGCGGTCTTACACATGTATAACGAAAACATTTAATTGAACAAACTGTATCCACCTATCGCTAGTGTACTCAATGTTACTACAACATATGCACCTCTTAGCAAAGCACTTTTGGATAATCGGATACACTCTGTGTCGTTTGTATACGGACCGTTTACAAATAGAAGAAACATTTTGGATAGCAGATTTTAAAGGTGAAAGTACAACTCTTGGTCCATTGAAAAAACATTTATTAATCGAAAGAGATGGTATGTGAAAATGTGATGCCGACCGAAGATTAAGTTGTCTTAAACGAACATAAGGTTGAAGGGAAGAGACATTAGAAATATTTTTGGGTACTTGTACAGATGACACAGAGTGCATATTTATAGATTTCAGTTCTGTCAGAGGTATTTTAACTTTATTCATATGGGAAAGTGATAGAGGGGCACCTGTATTGTGTTCATCAATACATTAGTGTAGCTACCAAGTGCATCAGATCGTTGGTGAACACAACACCTACCACGAGGTGCATGACATACTTATGATGATGTAAGAGGCGAATGAGAGTGGTGTATGTTACTTGCATATCCTGCAAGAGAATGATAACAACAGTACAAAAATGTATGCATATACACATACGCGCACGGGTGCCCCCGCGCACATACATACACCGCGCGCACGCACGCACGCACACACACACACATACACACACAAATACAGAGTTACAGACACAAAATTATTTTATTACAATTCAGGTTGTTATTACAATTCAGGTTGACCAATAATTACCACCAATTGTAATAATGTTTTCGCATCATAACTAGTTTGGTAATAAATTTTATTACAATTCCGGTTGTTCTTACAATTCAGGTTGCAAGTTGAGTCGGAGTGAGTTCACTGGTACTAAACAGAGACAACAAGTGTCAACTAGAGACAACTAGAGACAACTAACTTAAAAATGCGTTTTAGGGCATTAGTTATATATAAACAGCCATATATAGTAATATTATACTGTGATAAATGAATAAAAATATTTAAATGTTCGAAATGTTGCCTTAGATTGCATTTAGAACCCGAATTATAGCAACGGAAAAACGCCGACACCGGCATATATCTAACGATCTTGGTGACATTCAGTGATCATAGTAAACTTTAGCTAACCATTTTGCATTTTTGTTTGCTTTATAAGAGAAAGACTGGTGTCTGTCGAAAATTTCAATATCTCGTACTGTTCTCATAAATATTCATACATATGCAAATAAGTTTATATCAGAAAAGTAATATTTACTATTAAAGCAATGCCTCATATCTATGTTTGTAACAATTGATTTCATAATTCATCAAAAATAACTGAGATCTAGCGGAGTATTACAGGTGGATGTCAAATTTCCAAAATGTGTGAAAGGATCGGTTACCATGGAAACCGTTACAATGCTACTTACAGTTCACTGTTTGGGTATCAATTTAGATACTTAGCTTTCTGAGTATTTTGTCATCAATTTAAACTACATTTAAAGATGTTTTCTGATATTGTTAGGATAAAAATTGAGAAGTTTACGTTATTTCTGTATTTTTTGCTATTTTTTAATTATTCTCATTAATATTCATGTGTATGCAAATAAGGTAATGCCTAAGTATAGCCTTTAAACCAAAGCACAATGTCTTAGCTTTAATTCGGTACCAGTTTTATACAGTTAGCACAAAATCTTCCATTGATATGGAAGATTTTTGCAGGTAGGTGTCGTCTAACAAAACTGTGTGAACAGAGTGAAATGAATGGTTACTATGGAAACAGTTAAAAACTTACTTAGAGTTAAATTTTTGGTCCTCAAATATGATATTTTGTTTTCTGAGGATTTTGTCATCAGGTTAAACTGCATTTGAAATTGTTTTCTGATATTTGTAGGATCAAAAGTGAATAGTTTACATTATTTACATTATTTCTATATTGTTTTTACTATTTTGAATGTTCTCATTAATATTCATGAGTATGCAAATAAGGTAATTTAATAAAAAAAAAATGGAAATAAAAGCACAATGTCCTATCTCCAATTTGGTACCAGTTTTATAGGTTTTGGAAAAAAACTG
The DNA here is from genome assembly GCA_963576725.1 of Azorinus chamasolen. Classification (NCBI taxonomy): domain Eukaryota; kingdom Metazoa; phylum Mollusca; class Bivalvia; order Cardiida; family Solecurtidae; genus Azorinus; species Azorinus chamasolen. Next base: position 49,503,871 of record OY755237.1, read on the forward strand.
GCTGTGATATGGACGATTTTGCAGGTACGGACCATCATTACGAAAACTAGGGTGTTGCCATGGAAACGGTGAAAATGGTGCTTAAAATTAATGCTATGGTCCTCAAATTGGATATTTTGTTTCCTGGTTTTTTTTTCATCATGTTAAACTGCATTTGAAGTTATTTTTTGATATTTGTAGGATAAAAAAATGAAAGGTTTACGTTATTTCTATACTTTTTAGCTCACCAGAGCACAAAGTGCTCAGGGTGAGCTTTTGTGATCGCCTGATGTCCGTCGTCGTGCGGTGTGCGTCGTCCGTCGTCAACAATTTGAACCTTTAAAAATCTTCTCCTCAGAATCTACAGGGTTCTCAGCTTTCATCTTTGGCACATAGCATCATCTGTAGGTCCTCTACAAAAGTTATATAAATTACGCCCCTGGGGTCAAAATTGGCCCCGCCCCAGGGGTGCCTTGTTTTCTATAAAAATATATAGCAAAAGTTTGAAAATCTTCTCCTCTGAAACTGGAAGGTTCTCAGCTTTCATATTTGGCACATAGCATCATGTTCAGGTCCTTTACAAAAGTTATATAAATTATGCCCCTGGGGTCAAAATTGGCCCCGCCCCAGGGGTGGTCAGTTTTCAATAGAAACATATAGTGAAATCTTTGAAAATCTTCTCCTCTGAAACTGGATGGTCCTAAGCTTTCATATTTGGCACATAGCATCATCATCAGGTCCTTTACAAAAGTTATATAAATTATGCCCCTGGGATCAAAATTGGCCCCGCCCCTAAGTATAGCCTTTAAACCAAAGCACAAGGTCTTAGCTGTAATTCGGTACCAGTTTTATACAGGTAGCACAAAAACTTCCTGTGATATGGAAGATTTTTGCAGGTAGGTGTCGACTAACAAAAATGTGTGAACAGAGTGAAATTAATGGTTACTATGGAAAAAGTTAAAAAGTTACTTAGAGTTAAATTTTTGGTCCTCAAATATGATATTTTGTTTTTTGAGGATTTTGTCATCATGTTTAACTGCATTTGAAATTGTTTTCTGATATTTGTAGGATAAAAAGTGAATAGTTTACATTATTTACGTTATTTCTATATTGTTTTTACTATTTTTAATGTTCTCATTAATATTCATGAGTATGCAAATAAGGTAATTTTAAAAAAAATGGAAATAAAAGCACAATGTCCTATCTTCAATTTGGTACCAGTTTTATAGGTTTAGGACAAAAACTGGCTGTGATATGTACGGTGTTGAAGGTACGGGCCATTATTGCGAAAACTAGGGTGTTACCATGGAAACGGTGAAAATGGTACTTAAAGTTAATGCTATGGTCCTCAAATTGGATATTTTGTTTCCTGGGGGTTTTGTCATCATGTTAAACTGAATTTGAAGTTATTTTCTGATATTTGTAGGATAAAAAAATGAAAGGTTTTCTATACTTTTATTTCTATACTTTGTTTTGCTATTTTTAATGTTCTCATTAATATTCATGAGTATGCAAATAAGATAATTTAAAACAACAAGTTGGAAATTAAAGCACAATGTCTTATCTTCCATTTGGTACCAGTTTTATAGTTTTAGGACAAAAACTGACTGTGATATGGGCGAATTTGTAGGTATGGCTCATCATTACGAAAACTGGGGGGTTGCCATGGAAACGGTTAAAATACATATAGCCTAAAAGAATTTAAGTTTGAGTACATTCGCGATTCTGATTCAGGACACTTTTCTGAACATTTTGGTACCCATGAAAAAAGTCGGGGGGTGCACGGTAGGCACTATTGGCTCCCTGAGTATAGGGTTATTCTCAATATTAGTTGGTAAAGTCATTCTAAATGTTTATAAGCATTTAAGCATATTTTTATGTAAAAATATGCGATGTAAACGTTTAAAATTGGATTCTAAACAGAAATTGTGTTGGCGTGAGATTTAGATAGTCATGACATTCGCACTTTCAGACATAGCTTGCCAAACCACTTTTTGTCACAGTTGTTTCCCTACTATTTCTGATTGATTTTTGCTGGCGTATGCTATAAACGATTCAGTTAATCTGGTACTCTGCTTCAACGGAAAACTGCACATTTGAATTTTATGGCAAACTGAGTGTATCTTGATCAATCAGCTGCCTGATTTGGATCTACTCTGTTAGCATAGGCTAGTAACGGATTTGGTTTCAAAATGATATTAAACTTTATTCATTCAGTAAGTGCATATTCATACATACACAATTTCCAGAAATAGTTAACCCTTTGCCTCATATAAATGTGTTGCAAACAGAGTAGACCCAAAACCGATCCATCTGATCCACAGGTGCTATGTCTCAATAACAACAACAACTCCATCACAAATACATTATTTTTAATCACATGTCATATAAGTATCTAAAACATACCAACAGATAGTTTTCTGACCCATCCAAAAAAATGAGAGAATTTTTTTTTTCGCGAACACCCCTTCTCTATATAACATGTAAAAGGTATCCAACTCCGGCCGAAATCTGCTCAAAAATCGATGGGTTCATTCACTGTGATCGTCCTTGAAAGCTTCTTTGACCACAGATTTCCATAAACTGTGTCTTATTTTTCAAAGAAATCACCACTCTTGATGAGCAGTCATCTATTTTCTCAGAATATTAACACGCTTTTACAACGAGTCGCCAGTGACAACCAGCCTCTCTAGGACACAGGTTGACTCTGAGGTTCGAAATAGAAATACTCTATAATTCAAGTCGAAACACCATATAACTGCTCTATAAGGCATTTCCCGTCCTGATATCATGAATGGACATCGTGTATTCACAATTTTTCAAATAATAATCTTCTAAAAAGCTCTACAAGCTTGATATTGATATCGGTGAAAGTCGCTTCATTCTGTTTTAAACCGAAAGTTATAAACTAGCATGCATTCTATAGTAAAGTATCCATCGTTCACTTATGTCAAGGAATTTATGTGTGTTTATTAAGGCTTGTAGGCGAACAGCTCAGTGTCATCAAACAACCAAACAAATATATTTAACCCCGTTAACATATCTCACTGTAATTGCGACGGCTATGGACCAGCAAAATTAACTGCTGTGTTTGTTTGTAATAAATCAACGAGTGTTAAATATCCCTTTCCCTCCTAGATACGCCTTTGCAAACAGAGTAGACCCAGATTCAGCAGCTTCAGTTTGCATACCGGTATATATTTGATTGAGTATTGATATATTGCGGCACGTGGCAAGTGACGGGTGAAGATTAACCGTGCCTTGAGCATAATACATAATCAACAGAGGTGCTATGCAGTTGAACTGTTTACCAGTCCAACTTTTACCATGTCTTTTAACCATTTCCCTGTTCTATATTTGGTCCAACTTTCTATACCTACTTAATATTCATGGACAAAATAGTTATAATGAAATATGGAAGGTGGAACATTGTAGCCATTTTAGAAAGTAAAGAAACAGATCTATCAAATTCCTCTAGCAAATTGAGCAGACGCTTCAGACGACTCCTATATAGTAGCCGTCTGATCTGAGTCTACTATGTATTTATATGCGTTAATAATAATTAGTTAAGTTTTATGTTAACCGTCATTCAAAACGATCTGATCGGGGTGATATTTGTTTTTCACCTATAAGATATATGAAGTGAGATAAATATTAAAGTCTCTAGTATTTCTAAATTTAGAATGGTTACATACATGTGTATGTGATATGTACATATTTATATTCTGTGTATTATTGTATTGTATGTAATTGAGACTATAATAAAGAATAATACATATATTCAAAAACAGAAATTCCAGACGTCAGTCCCTCATTCGCAGAAGCCACGAAACTGCGCAGATTGCGGCGTATTCCTGTGCTTGGATCATGCATGCTGCAAGCACAGTAACAGGCAGACCGATAGTCTGTTTATCCTGTCGTCAACGACCCAGCCGACTTTTAAATAACATTAGAATTCTGAACACCACGTTGTTGGATAGTTAGGTAATGTAGCTCATGGAGACTCTTCAGTTTCCATATCTCATTTTTCGGGCGAACGTGTTTTTATTCTTAAATTTCATTTTATTTTTTATACTCCTCATAGTAGGCTAATTAAGTTTTCCTGCCACTACCATGTTATGTTAATATTTTACAACTAACAGTACCGAAATAGGCCAGGTGCTAACTAGTAGGCCTAATTCAACAATTACTATATTATTCGGCCATCCGTTTTTTTGCCTACTGAATATTCATGGACAAAATAGTTATAATGAAATAAGGAACATGGAACGTTATAGCCATTTTAGACAGTAATGAAACATATCGCTCTTTCAAAATTCCATAAGCAAACAGAGCAGCCCCCGATCAGATGGCTCCTGGAGGAGCCATCTGATCTGGGTCTTCTCTGTTTGCAGAAGCGCGAAAACACGTTTATATGAGGGAAAGGGTTAAACTGTTATTCACAATTTTATGATAGTTATATATTCACCATCGAATAAGGTTTGGAGAAAGTAATTAGGCGTTTAAACTGCCGACTTTCCATCCACTATTACCAAATTTGTCTATCTGGTTTATAATCTGTTTTTAAATGTATTTTAAACAAACATTTATTTAAATTATTTAGCCAGATTAACAGCTAGGTTACTTTAATATATGCGGGATGTTTGTAAATAGCTGTAAATAGTGTTATCTTGTAACAATTGATCGAAATTATTTTGAGGAGTTTTGAGTATTTTTTGTTTAAGATGCTGTTGTCGTAAAATTCGTTAATTTATTATTTTAATCATGAATATTCATCAGGTAAATGGTTAAAAGTTCTAAAAGGGTGTCTCGTCTTGGGTTTTCCACACCAAGTTGTACACGCAACTCTTCTCAGATATAGATATTGGAATATAAGGGTTGTCTCCCTTATTTCTGAAAATTTACCTGGTTAACCATGCTTGAAGCACATCTGCAGGAACTCCCAACTTATTCGCTGATTTTGTGCATGGCAGCTAAAATACTTTACCATACAACAAATTGAACTCTACAGTGGGTATTTTACATATTGATGGTTGCATTCAGAGGCCTAGCTGCAGTTTTCGAGCCAGAATCTTCAAATAGCAACGAGATGACACGATTTCGAATGTTGACATTTTAATCTAGGTCGTTTTTGTGGGAGTGATGATGGCTTTATGCAAACAAATTGTCCGTCGATAAGAAGTGACATTTACAAGATAACAAAACAGGAAATATGAACTTGACGCAGATAACTTTTGGCGGAATGTTTAATACTGAATTTCTGGGACAACGACAGACTTTATCTCCAAATCTAGGTAAGATTAGTAAGAGTTGACGGTGAAAGTTTGTTATGTGCAGCGTGAATTGAGGTAAAGCAAACCAAATACATTTCCAATTTGCGGTCTTTGCTTTATTTGAGTTTAACTTGTAATATTAAAAAAATTCAATTAGGTTTATAGATTGACAGAAAAGGATTTTGAGAAAGGGTGACGGTCGTTTCGTCAAACTGCCAGTTCGTCAAAAAGGTTATACAGTACAAAAGGGGTTGTCGTTTCGTCAAAAAGGATTATATAGCGAATTGATTTATATATCCCCTTTTTGATGAAATGACCTATATGATTAGATTTATTAACCTTAGTTTTGATCTAGATGAGATCTGGATCAGAACTGTATGCTTTGTGGTGATTAATTAACTCAGAAATAGTGAAGAATGGACAGTACCATATACTTTATGCACGCTACGGGCCAATTCGTGATTACTGTTTCAAATAGTTTAGATACAGATGACACTCGGAGGCTATTTAATGGCACATCCACGATAATTAACTCACGGCGACACTGAATTAGCAAACAGAATGCTAGCCATTTTGAAGGCGTTATTATTGTTGCAAATAGTTTGGATCCAGATAAGATTTGCATAAACTGTTTGACATTCGGTGCTATTTTATAATGACATTTTTGACGAATTTTGCCAAGGACAATTACATAGGAAACTGAAGGCTAATACATTTTTGAAGTGTGATTATACATGCAGAGGATGGCATTTGTCAGTTTTCTGCATAATCCGAAAAGGGCACATTAAAGTGATCACGCACCAGTTTCACTAGCGGTGCTGATTGATTAGGAAGGGGGATTAACATTAATTACACAATAAAGTGTTGATAAAAATTTGTGCCGCCGAACCCGTGTCGCTAATTGGTTTGTAGGTGTGAAAAAGCAATTCGACTAACACGTGTAATTTTTGCACACTTATAGAGTAATTAATATTTGTATTTTGCTTTACATATCTTACTTGATAAAACTTTTTAATGTCCTATTATTTCCAAACTCGATAGTTCCGCATATACGCAAAAAATCTGTTTGTTGTTCGATAATTACTCATAGTCCTATATAATTTGGGGATCAGTTAATTTTTCTGGTTTCTTAATTCACCAAAATAACATATACATTTAACAGATTTATTGAAATACTATTCATATATATATCAGGTAATATATCCTTTTTGACGAAACGTCTTTCGTCAAAACTATATATCGCCTTTTTGACGAACTGGCATTTTGACGAAACGACCGTAATTCTTGACAAATGGTTTTAGAAAATAACTTAATATTTTTTTCAAAAAAGTTGTCTTATCACATGCATAACACAGCATATGCCATCAGAGCACTTGTGATTTATTCACTCAAAGTTAGCATTAAATGAAGTATATAGAATTAGTCAGTGACTGTTGGCAATAATGATCGACATGGAACATTTAATTTTTCCTGGTAAAATACTAATACAATTATATTATTTGGTTGACTTTATGTCTTATGTTGTCATTAAACAGAGTGACATACATTTGAATTAGAAATTGTCTCTGCTATTTCTTCTATACAATTCATTGTTCTTGTACGTATGTCTGCTTTTCCAAACCTTACAAATTTAGGTATCCCATGATGCCATCATCTGTTTTACCCTTTATAAATGCATTTTCACGCATTTGCAAATAGGTAAAACCCAGATCAGGGGGCTTTTATACGAAATGGTTGATCAGGATCTGCTCATCTACGATCTATCATAATTTCATAAACAATCTGCTATGTTTGTTTATGAAATTATGATAGATCTTACTCTTTGCTTTTTACGAATACCAAAAAATCCTGTATACATATATTTATGTCATTATGAAAATTCAGCTAATAAATCTGCATCACGATGTCATTATTTTTTAGATTTTTTTAAAAGAACAAGAAACCAGGGCTTTATAGACGCATACCAGTAGTCCTATAGGAGCCGTCTGATCAGGGTCTGCTTTGTTTGCTTATGAAATTATAATAGATCTGATTCTACAGTTTCTACCAATACATCCCCTCTCCATGGATTTGGAAATCAGAATACCGGTAAGTCACTGAAAGGGTTAAATGACAAACAGTGCATACCCTAATCAGAGGCCTAATCTTGGTCTATATTATTTGCAGATGCCATTTTCCCTTATTCAAAATGTTAGTGTTCGACACAGTCTTTAGCTTGTCAAAGTATTGTTGTGCTCTTCCATTGTCAGTGTAGTCGTTGCTAAATGCAGTTGATTATCATGAAAGGCTTTACTACATGAATATTCATATAAGAATAATGACATCATGAATATTCTAATTAGCTGAATTTTTATGATGACATGAATACTGGAATGTTGGTGTGGCAGACACTGTAGAATACTTAACTAGATCTATTCTATTGTATAACCCTTTCCTCCATAGGCTATTTTTAGATCCAACCTCTTTCAATGAATCTACTGAAAAGGAGCATTAACTAGAGAAAAGGACAATTTGAGAATTTTGTAGTTTGAAACCATTGTGATAAATAGAGCAAATGCTCTATTTATCACAATGGTTTCAAGAAGTGACTATTATAGAGGTGTAGAAAGGCGTATTTATGGAGGAAAGGGATAAACAAAAAGAGAAGACCTTTATCAGATGGCTCTTACGTATACACAGGTCTAGGAGAGACATTGAGTTAGGCACCATACATTCAATATTTTTTATCTGAATCAGTAAATATATTTGCCAAACCCTATCTTATTAACCTTTACATATCTGCCAAAACCTATCTAATTAACGCATTGCTTAATGATTCTGTAGTTCTGCCATCAGAATAGACCCAGATGATGGAGCTTCTGTAAGGAGCTGCCTTATCAGGGTCTGTCTGTTTATTTGTTACAGATTCTCTGTTATCTACTAAGGCAATAAATTTTGTTATATTCCTACAGGAGCCATCAGGGTCTATTCTGTTTGCAAAGGTGCCATAAGGCATCACAATCATATAAATGGTTATGGGAGTAATATTGTTTTGAATTCATCTATTAATACTGAATGCTAAATACCATAGTTATCATATATACTGGTATTTGGCCGAAGAAAATTCAGCCAATAGTGAAGATTCAGATCCAACTGCTCCTGAAAGATCAGTTTCAGATAAGATTCTACACTGTTTGCCACATCATTAGTTTCTTTTAATTGTAAAGTTATCAAAATATGGCACCAAATTGACTTGTTCTCAGAGCCGGGAGATTGGTGTCAGAATATTTAGTGTAAATATTGTACTTGATATTGCTTGCCTTTGGCTGCAGCTTACAGTTTCATCAACAATATTCTTTTGAAGTTGGCTATTTCTGTGTATAGTTGTGTACTGTGGTTATCCTAATAATGCTAAATATTTGGACAGACAATTAATAGTGCATACCCAGATCAAACTGCTCCTTCATTATTTGCTACTGTGTCTGCTTTTTCAAAGCCTTCACGATGGTGCCAGATTGGTTTATGGAGCTTTTCAGACCAGTAGAGAGAGGAGATTGAGTGTCAGTATACTTAGGGTAGTTAGGGCAGTACATTTTCTAAAAAGCTTATGTGTGATTTGCATTATTTGTAACAATTACCAGAGCATTAATAGTTGTAAGAGAATTAATTACTTGCGCTTGTTCTAGATGAGGAGAGCAGTTAATTGCTGACGCTATTATGTCTGTAAAGTACAAGAAAACAAGGCTTTATGGATACATAATCCTAAGAATGTATGGATTTGTAACATGATATATATTGTATCCCAGTGGATTGTTTTTATCCTTTCTTCTTTTTCTTCATTTTGATTTCTTTTTCAAAGCTGTAGGTATACTGATCTATCCAAATCTCTTATTTTTCAGATGAAATCTGTTTTGTTGGTACTCATTAGAATCACCTTAGAGGATGAATTCTAATGAGTACCATCATGATAGGTGTTTTTGGGAAAAAAACTTTTTTTTAATCTTTTGCCTGCATAATATTTATGTAAGAAATAATTATACTGTGAACACACTAATGATTGTTTTTGGTTTGGTAGAAACTCACAGTAGTCTGAGATATATCAAACAGAGTAGACCCTGACCTGTAGGAGCCATCTGATCTGGATCTACTCTGTTTGTTTGCAAAAGCATGAAAAGGAAAGGGTTATCCATAGAATTCCTATATACTCCTCCTTATAACCTTGGGCACTGGTGTAATAGTAAACCCGTAACTTGATGAATATTCATGTAAGAAATCATGACATAATAAATTTAATACGGTATGTATTAGATGAATTTTTATAATGACATATTTATGAACACTGGAATTTTTAGCCATGACAGAAGCAGTAGAATCAATCTTTATATAGGGTAGTGCATAAGAATACAGAGCAGATGCTGATCCTATAAGCTTCGTCTTATCTGTGTCTACTCTGTTTGCAAAGGCATGAAATGAATCTCTATGAGGTAAAGAATGAACTGTTTGTTTATATCCCACCTTTAGTGTTCTCTTTATTTCGAACAATTTGTTATGCCAAATAGGGCGGCCTTAACATTCTTTAACCCTTTCTGTCATAAATTTTCATGTGAGAAATAATTAATATACTAGTATGAATACTTATTAGCTGATATTATTAACTGATATGTCATTCATGTTTATTTTTAGAACAGAGACAGGGTTTTTAGACTAAGCTTCACAAGTTGGTAGAAAGGGGAGATTTGGTGCCCGAATACTTTGGTAAATTGAATATATTTCTGTAGCTAATAATCTAGTTACATACAGGCAGTTACATACAGGCAGTGAATTTGTGATAAGATATGGAAACAGTTTTGATCCAGATTAGATGGCAAGTAACTTCTGTGTCTCCATAGAATCCAAAACATTTGACTGTACTGTTTGTTTGTCTGGATCTGGTTTTACCTCGCTTTAACAATATTTCAGTCATATCGTGATGTCCAGCTAATTACAGGTGGAGGAAGACTCCAGAGGTATTTCCGTGCATGGAACAAGTTTGACAGTCACAGATCTGGTTGTATAGTTTTAGAAAAAAAACAGAAGAGGCAGTTAACTTTGAGCATTGTATATATATATATATATATATATTAAAAAATAAATTAGAAATCCAGTTTTTTACGTTTATTTGCGTTAGCGCTTTCAATGCTATTGCATATCATCAGACATTTTAAACGTATATAAAATAATAACAAGTATGACGTAAGCAACGTCGTCTTCACACGTTTCCCGTTGTTTTATAACGTTACGTCATACTTGTTATTATTTTATATACGTTTAAAATGTCTGATGATATGCAATAGCATTGAAAGCGCTAACGCAAATAAACGTAAAAAACTGGATTTCTAATTTATTTTTTAATATATTCTGTATCCACGCAAGGACTATATCATTATGTTTATATATATATATATATATATATATATATATATATATATATATATATATATATATATATAAAAAAGATAAACTGACACCACTTGTGAAGATTTACATTTTTATTCCCTACCGGTTTCACTAATGCTCATCAGGGGAATAATAATCAATAAATAGCAATGATGTTACTTGGTAATGCCGCAGTAACGACGTCATGACGTCATGAAGACGGCATCAAATGACGTTATCAAATTCTGTTTAATTTTGGGTTAAATACCCGTATGAAATGTTTTTCCATAAGTAACCTAGCTGAAACATCATCGGTGTGAAACTTATAAAATGGAAAAATTGAAAATTTAGGATATATACAAATATATATGAGGAGGTAATATTTGCATATGTCATAATTGATAAGAGTGCATAGAGTTAATTAAAGCCAAGACATTTATAAAGGGTAGTTGTGTGACTTTTTCTAACTAGTCGCACAAGTAAAATCATTAACCTGGCCATCTCTTGTGACATTAACCTGGCCATTTCTTGTGACATTAACCTGGCCAGTTGTGGGACATAGGGTTAGGGTTAGGGTTAGCTTCCAGATCATTCTTTTCCAAAGTTAGAGCCAAAAATAGTTTTTCTTGTGGGACTAGTCCCACAAGAAAAGATCAAAGGAAAAAGTCACACAACTACCCATTTGTTAGTATGTCCGTCTGTCTGTCCGTCTGTCTGTCCGTCTGTCTGTCCGTCCGCACTCACCAAAGGGTAGTTGTGTGACTTTTTCTAACTAGTCCCACAAGTAAAATCATTAACCTGGCCATCTCTTGTGACATTAACCTGGCCATTTCTTGTGACATTAACCTGGCCAGTTGTGGGACATAGGGTTAGGGTTAGGGTTAGCTTCCAGATCATTCTTTTCCAAAGTTAGAGCCAAAAATAGTTTTTCTTGTGGGACTAGTCACACAAGAAAAGATCAAAGGAAAAAGTCACACAACTACCCATTTGTTAGCATGTCCGTCTGTCCGTCCGTCTGTCCTTCCGTCCCAAATTCGTGTCCGGTCTGTAACTTCTTCATCTATCAATGGATTTCAATATAACTTGCCACAAATGTTCACCAGACAGAGACGATGTGTCGCGTTCAACTCCCTGGTCCATGGGTCAAAGGTCAAGGTCACAGGGTACAATTACTTTGTCACAAATTTCGTGTCCGGTCTGTGACTTCTTCATCTATCAATGGATTTCAATATAACTTGCCACAAATGTTCACCACACAAACACGATGTGTCACGTTCAACTCCCAGGTCCATGGGTCAAAGGTCAAGGTCACAGGGTACAATTACTTTGTAACAAATTTCGTGTCCGGCCTGTAACTTCTTTATCTATCAATGGATATCAATATAACTTGGCACAAATGTTCACCACACAAAGACGATGTGTCGCTTTCAACTCCCAGGTCCATAGGTTAAAGGTCAAGGTCACAGGGTACAATTACTTTGTCACAAATTTCGTGTCCGGTCTGTAACTTGTTTATATATCAATGGATTTCAATATTATTTGGCACAAATGTTCACCAGGCAAAGATGATGTGTCGCTTTCAACTCCCTGGTCCATGGGTCAAAGGTCAAGGTCACAGGGTACAATTACTTTGTCACAAATTTCGTGTCCGGTCTGTAACATCTTTATCTATCAATGGATTTCAATATAACTTGGCACAGATGTTCACCAGACAAAGACGATGTGTCGCGTTCAGCTCCCTGGTCCATATGTCAAAGGTCAAGGTCACAGGGTACAATTACTTGTTTATCTGTGAATGGATTTCAAAGGAACCTGGCACAAATGTTCACCACACAAAGACGATGTGTCAACTCCCATGGGTCAAAGGTCAAGGTCACAGGGTACAATTTTTGAGGGCATTTGTCACGTGACTGTGACATCTCTTGTTTTTAACTAATCTGACAAATGTTTATGAGTATGTGTTCTATCAGTGACAGTTCACCATTGCATAATACAGTAGAACCTGTCCTCAGCGGCCATTAATATACCGGTATTGAACATAGGAGTCTTAAAAAAGTCACATGGTAAACCTCAGGCAACACAAAAGTAATGCAGAAAGCTGTTATGAGTTTTCTGCATTACGTCCGACCTGCATTAAGCTACCGACTGCCTTAATTACAGATTGGATCCATAATTAGACCTTTTTGATGCATAAGACAGGTTCTACTGTAGAAGTTTACAAACCAAGTTTTGTTTTTTGACATCCTTTGTAGATAAGAGGAGTACGGATTTAGGAAATGTAAGAAAAATGTCTTTTATATTCTCTACCAAACTCTATCTTGCTACTCATAAGAATCGCATCTGAGACTGCACTGTTGCCTTAAATTTTCAGTCTGAACACTAAACTCTTAACTCCATATATACCGTACACCATTTAATGCCTTTGCAAACAGAGTTGACCCAGATCAGATGGCTCATAATGGAATTATATAGATCTGGTTTTACAGTTTCTCCAAGAGCCAAAACTTCCTGTGTTTATACATGTATGTCATTTTCAAAAACCATTTAGCTAATAGTTGTTGAAGACATTATTTCTTACATGAATATTCATGGAATAAAGAGTAGCTTAATGTACTTTGTCTTTAACTTTGGGCCTGCACAAGATATAAGTTGTAACTCTTTACTCCATAAATACGCCTTTCTATGCCTCTGTAAAAGTCACCTGTTGAAATCATTGTGATAAATAGAGCATTTGCTCCTATAATAGGAGCAAAAAAAATTGCTCTATTTTTCTCACATAACTTCCCTTATCTCCGGGTTAGAACAACGGGTTCAGATTCTCTTATCAGTATAGTCCGACAGGGAATTCCTGACAGTTACGTCATAATTTGTTTACTTGAATATTCATATGACATGTTATTTCTTAAAAGAGAAGACTGACTATTTGATTATGATGACATGCTTGTGGAGTCCGTAGCCTAGTGGATAAAGGCGCTCTCCTCCGAATCAAAATGTACCTAGTTCGAAACCCACATAAGTCAAATCTTTTTTTTGTCTTTTTTTTTGCCTCAGCAACACATATGTCAAAAACAGAAAAGAAAGACCAAGCAGGATTTAACAAGAACAGGAAAAAAGATATAGCGACAATAGATCATATAGAATAAATATACTGACAAAAGTATTTAAACAAAACAACAAATAAATACAAGTATAAACGTCGGCGAGTTTCGAACTCGGGTAGCGCGCATGCAAAGCCGCATACGCATCCTTTAGACCACGGTTTCGGATATCCCATAGTGTAATGTTTGTCTTATTTATTAATTATCCCATTCAAATCATATATTGAGGAAACCCTGTCTATTTTTAGTTTTGTTATTGTTTTGACGTAACTGCCAGACCTAGTTTGTTTATCTATAACACGTGTAAGATCACTTTAGAATATATATGATGTCATATGTCATATATGACGTCAAACTGGGGGAACACCGATGTTTACATGTCATTAAAAGGGAGAAAATAGATCTAGATCTACACTGTTTGGTTATGTGAGAAAAAGAATCTGGTGCTTGTTGTCTTTAAGATCATATGTTCCTAAACTCACGAAGAATATGTTATTAAGCTTGCCAAAGGCTCGCTTAATAACATTTTCTAAGGCTCGTTTAGGAACATCTGATCTTAAAAGACATCCTCTATATCACAATGGTTTCAAATTAAAAAATTAAAGAAAATTCCTTTTCCCTAGTTAATGCTCCTTTTCGGTAGATGCATCCAAAGCGGTTGGATCTAAAAATAGCCTTTGGAGGAAAGGGTTAATAAACAATCAGGGTGTCATTATTTCTTACTTCGACATCAGGTAAAGTGTTAACTTTGGACCACACAAGTCAAGATAAAATCTTCATAAGTCATGGCATGTAGCAGGCAAACTCAAGGCAGATAAGGTCAGGGTCACCAATCCACCAAGATAGAACCTGTCTTAACCCATTCCCGCATATTGACCTGTCTTAACCCATTCCCACATATTGACCTGTCTTAACCCATTCCCATTCCCGCATATTGACCTGTCTTAACCCATTCCCGCATATTGACGCTTTTGACGCTTCTGTAAAAGTCACTTTGTGAAACCATTGTGATAAATAGAGCATTTGCTCCAATATACAAGTCTGAAAATTTCCTTTTCTCTAGTTAATGCTCCTTTTTGGTAGATTACTGAAAGAAGTTAGGTCTAAAAATAGCCTAAGTGGGAATGGGTTAAGCAGCCATCAATAAGAGGTGTAATTATGGTTCTGTAAGACAGGTGGTAGTTTAATGCAGGTCCAAAGTAATGCTGAAAGCTCCTGGAGCTCCTGGAGCTTTCTGCATTATTTTTGCCCTGCATTAAGCAACCATCTGCTTTTTAAGACTTCTATGTTCAATAACTGAATGGAAGTTTAAGACAGGTTGTACTGTATGTATGCTATCTGATATTACAGTAGTAATCTTTTAGATTATACAGGACCTTAAATCAGTTGCAACCAAATATGTCTATAAGTAATTTTTGGCAACAGCAGAAACTGTTGAAGCATATCTGTGTTATTTCATAAGCGAATAGAGCAGAAACTGTCCCAATGGCTCATACAGATCTACTGCAAAGGTATGCCTGATAAGGTGTATTTATTGAGGAAAGGGTTAAACTGCCCCAGCCCAATTAATCATCAGTTACCCCTTTACTTCATTGGCATACCTTGTAGACCCAGATCAGACAGCTCCTGTAAGAACCATCTTAAATGTCAAGGTCGGCTCTGTTTGTTTCCAAAACAGTATCTATAGATCTGATTTAAAGATGTAGTATGCTATTAATCAATCAACACCAGAAGCTGTACACGTATACATACCATTAAAATAATGCTTACAACCCATTTTCCGACAGGATATATTTATTCACCAAATATTATCGCTATCTGAATAATGCTACATTCTTTAAAGCCTCCTTTTTATTAACAGGGATTTTGTACGGAAATCAGCGGACATCTTCGGCCAAGGTCTGAATGACTCCAATTCTATTTCGGAACAACACTTTGAATATTAATTAGGTTGTTATCACATGCACAATGGCTGACACTGGTTGTTGGCCAACATATACATTGATTGATTATTTCCGGTTATTTCCGGTATGTAAATTTGAATCTTACGACAGATTCTGGCCAATGGCAAACGCTGTTCCGTTTAGGTTTCCGTAACAATCCATTTTTCTAAATCTTCGACACAAACACAGGGTTACAGATAAGGTTTTGATGCAATTGGGTATTTACCCTTTGATTTTTTACAGAATCGGGTATTTGCAATTTTCATTGGGTATTGGCAGTTTTCGTAATTGGGTATTATTAGCCGGATTTTTTGAGAAAAATCTCGGCTTATAGTTTGGCGGAATCCGGGCGGGCGGGCAGACGGACGGGTTTGCGGCGTGCTGTCGTTAAGAAAACTTTAACATTGCTTATAACTTCTGAATTACTTGAGCTAGACCATTCATATTTGGTATGCAGATAGCTTGGGTGAAGGCCTCTCACTCGATACAAGGATACATGAAATCAGGTCAAGGTCAAGGTCACTACTTCCAAAAGTTTGCCGTTTTTAACCAACTTTAACATTGCTATAACTTCTGAACTACAAATGCTAGGCAATTCATCTTTGGTATACAGATAGCTTGGGCAAAGGACTTTTACTTGATACAATGATATATGAAATCAGGTCAAGGTCAAGGTCACTATTTCAAAAACTTTGCTGTTGTTAACAAAACTTTAACATTGCTTATAACTTCTGAATTACTTAAGCTAGACCATTCATATTTGGTATGCAGATAGCTTGGGTGAAGGCCTTTCACTTGATAAAAGGATACATGTAATCAGGTCAAGGTCAAGGTCACTATTTCCAAAACTTTGCCATTTTTAACAAAGTTTAACATTGCTATAACTACTGAACTACAAATGCTAGGTAATTCATCTTTGGTATACAGATAACTTGGGCGAAGGCCTTTCACTTGATACAAGGATACATGAAATCAGGTCAAGGTCAAGGTCACTATTTCCAAAACTTTGCCGTCATTAACAAAACTTTAACATTGCTATAACTTCTGAATCACTTAAGCTAGACCATTCATATTTGGTATGCAGATAGCTTGGGTGAAGGCCTTTCACTTGATACAAGGATACATGGAATCAGGTCAAGGTCACTATTTCCAAAACTTTGCCGTTTATAACAAACTTTAACATTGCTATAACTTCTGAACTACAAATGCTAGGCAATTCATCTGTGGTATACAAATGGCTTTGGTAAATGCCTTTCAGTTGATATAAAGCTATTTGAAATTAGGTCAAGGTCAAGGTCACTATTTTGACAAGTTGGCCATCATTGAAAAACTTCAACATATTTTCTTAACTGCTGAACCGCATATGCTAGACAATTCAGATATGGTATGGAGATAGCTTTGGTGAAGGTGTTTCCGTTGATACAAGGATACATGAAATTGGGTCACGGTCAAGGTCACTATTTTGAAAACTTGACTGTTTTTAACAAACTTTAACATTTTGCTATAACTTCTGATCCATGAGTGCTAGGCAATTCACCTTTGGTATTCAGATAGCTTTGATAAGGACCTTATGGATGTCATAAGGTCACTATTTTGAAACATTGGCTGTCATTAAAATGTTGTTATAACTTCTGAACTACATGGGCTAGACAATTTATAATTGGTATGCAGATAGCTTGGGCGAAGGCCTTTCAGTTGATACAAGGATACATGAAATTGGGTCAAGGTCAAGACAAAAAAAATCCGACTTTAATGCGGTTTCCGCATTTTTTTGGTTGTTCATATTCTGATTAGGTATTCAAAATTTATTTGCTTTTTGGCTAGATTCCTTTGTTTTTTGTTACTCCATATTGTGAAAAACAATTGCTTTCTCCACAATTTCAATCGGGTGAATACCCCAATACGAGCCTTATCTGTAACCCTGCAAACAACCATTTACTAACTGTGATGTTTAGTGTTAAATAAGTGTTAAGGTACAATAGATTCAGATTTTGAAGTTGGTTTGAAACACAAAATTTGCGGAAATTTGAGCAGCATACATCTTAAAACAGTTTTGCCATGGCCAAAAGTCATGTGTTCTATGATAAACCATTATAAAAATTCAGGTTATAAATGTTCTTGATGTTATTATTTCTTACATAGTTCAAGCTTAAAAACTTTAAAAACCTTCTTGTCAAAAACTACATGTCCCAGAGCTTAGATATTTGGTATATAGATTTACTAAGCATACTTTTATGAGTTTTGTAAATATCATAGTTCTGAGGTTAAAATTGGCCCAGCCCTGTGTGTATAGACTTCTTCACATCAGAAACTACAGATTAAAGGTTCCCCATGAAGCTACAGTTGTACAACGATCAGATGGCGTTGTTTACAAAACAGTGTGTATGTAAACACAGACAATTAACGATAAGTACAACTGTGGCATGTATATTAGGATAGGAAGCAGTGGTGTAGTGGTTATGCAGTTAGGAGTCTCGAGTTCGAATCCCAATTGATGCTTTATTATTTTATATTTTTTTTTTTTTTATTTTATTATTATATAAATATGGGGGGAGACATATTGTTTTCGTGAGAGTTGTCTGTCTGTCTGTCCGTCTGTCCGTCTGTCCGTCCGCACTCACCAATGGGTAGTTGTGTGACTTTTTCTAACTAGTCGCACAAGTAAAATCATTAACCTGGCCATCTCTTGTGACATTAACCTGGCCATTTCTTGTGACATTAACCTGGCCAGTTGTGGGACATAGGGTTAGGGTTAGGGTTAGCTTCCAGATCATTCTTTTCCAAAGTTAGAGCCAAAAATAGTTTTTCTTGTGGGACTAGTCCCACAAGAAAAGATCAAAGGAAAAAGTCACACAACTACCCATTTGTTAGTGTGTCCGTCCGTCTGTCCGTCTGTCCGTCACACTTTTTGTCCGGACGATAACTTCAATATGCCTGATGCCAGTTGATTGAAACTTCATATATGGAAAGAGCATAATGAGAGGAAGTGTCATGCACAAGGTCCATAACTCTGGCTTCACTAATATAGGAGTTATTGCCCCTTGTAAAAAATTGCACACTTTTTTGTCCGGACAATAACTCCTATATGGCTCATGCTATTGGATTGAAACTTCATATATGGAAAGATCATGATGAGAGGAAGTGTCATACACAAGGTCCATAACTCTGGCTTCATTAATAGTGGAGTTATTGCCCTTGTAATTTTTTCAACAAATTTTTTGTCCGGGCGATAACTCCTATATGGCTCATGCCATTGGATTGAAACTTCATACATGGAAAGATCATGATAAGAGAAAGTGTCATGCTCAAGGTCCATAACTCTGGCTTCACTAATACTGGAGTTATTGCCCTTTGTAAAAAAACACAATTTTTTGTCGGGATGATAACTCCTATATGGCACATGCCGTTGGAGTGAAACTTCATATATGGATTGATCATGATAAGAGAAAGTGTCATGCATAAGGTCCATAACTCTGGCTTCAATAAATTGAGAGTTATTTCCCCTTGTACATTTGTTAAGCGCTTTCTTGTCCGGACGATAACTCCTACATGGCTCTTGCCATTGTATTGAAACTTTATACATGGAAAGAGCATGATGAGAGAAAGTGTCATGAACAAAGGCCATAACTCTGGCTTCAATACTTTTGGAGTTATTGCCCTTTGTTACATTTTTTGGCCGATCAATAACTCCTGTTCGACTGATGCTATTGGAATGACATTTCATTTATGGAAAGAGCATTAATGAAAGTAAGCGTCATGCACAAAGGCCATAACTCTGGTATCAATATTTTTGAAGTTATTAGCTGTTATCATTTTCTTCTTGAAAATGTGGTGTGGAAAGCGCATACTGAGGGGAAGTATCAATAACATTTTTAGTGATTTCCCTTTACATATTGTTTTTATTAGAGGGGAGACATCCGTTTTTGTGACAAAAACCCCTAGTTTTTAGCTCACCAGAGCACAAAGTGCTCAAGGTGAGCTATTGTGATACCCCTGTGTCCGTCGTCCGTCTGTCCGTCTGTCCGTCTGTCTGTCTGTCCGTCAACAATTTCAAACGACTTCTTCTCTGAAACCGACTGCCCAATTGTAACCAAACTTGGTCAGATACATACTGTGGGTGGGTGCTTCAAAAGTTGTTAAAAGATAGTGGGTGGGGCCATCGGTCTTGTTGCCATGGCAACCGTACACAATATCTAGAAAAATCTTCTTCTCCAGAATGACTTGTCCGATTTCAATATAGTTTTCACCAAAATGTTTCTCAGTTGATAGACTTCAAAAGTTGTTAAAAGAATTTTGATCCGGCAAAAAACATGGCCGCCAGAGGGCGTGGTTATTTTTTCCATAAATGGTAATATGGAATTTTCATAGGAACATCTTTAAAAATCTTCTTCTCTGAAACTGTAAAGCCTAGACCTTTGATATTTGGTATGTAGCATGATCTTATGGTCCTCTACAAAAGTTGTTCAAATTATGGCCCCCGGGCCAAAAATGGCCCCGCCCAAGGGCTTATCAGTTTTTCATAGGAAAATCTTTAATAATCTTCTTCTCTGAAACTGTAAGGCCTAGACCTTTGATATTTGGTATGCAGCATGATCTTATGGTCTTCTACAAATATTGTTCAAATTATGACCCCCGGGCCAAAAATGGCCCCGCCCAAGGGCTTATCAGTTTTTCATAGGAAAATCTTTAAAAATCTTCTTCTCTGAAACTGTAAGGCCTAGACCTTTGATATTTGGTATGTAGCATGATCTTATGGTCCTCTACAAATATTGTTCAAATTATGACCCCCGGGCCAAAAATGGCCCCGCCTATGGGCTTATCAGTTTTTCATTGGAAAATCTTTAAAAATCTTCTTCTCTCAAACTGTAAGGCCTAGACCCTTGATATTTGGTATGTAGCATGATCTTATGGTCCTCTACAAATATTGTTCAAAGTATGACCCCCGGGCCAAAAATGGCCCAGCCCATGGGCTTATCAGTTTTTCATTGGAAAATCTTTAAAAATCTTCTTCTCTGAAGCTGTAAGGCCTAGATCTTTGATATTTGGTATGTAGCATGATCCAATGGTCCTCTACAAATATTGTTCAAACTATGAACACTGGGCCAAAAATGGCCCCGCCCAAGGGCTTATCAGTTTTTCGCTCACCTGAGCCAAAGGCTCAGGATGAGCTATTGTGACCGCTATTTGTCCGTCGTCCGGCGTCCGGCGTCCGGTGTCCGGCGTCCGGCGTCCGTCGTACGGCGTCCGTCCACATTTTCAAACGACATCTCCTCTGAAACTGCTGACCCGATTTTAACCAAATTTTGTCAGAAGCATCAGTGGCTAGGGGGAACGAAATGTTGTTCACATTATGACCCCTGGGCCAAAAATGGCCCCGCCCAAGGGCTTATCAGTTTTTCATAGGAAAATCTTTAAAAATCTTCTTCTCTGAAACTGTAAGGCCTAGACCTTTGATATTTAGTATGTAGCATGATCTTATGGTCCTCTACGAAAATTGTACAAATTATGACCCCCGGGCCAAAAATGGCCCCGCCCCGGGGCTTATCAGTTTTTCATAGGAAATTTTTTAAAAATCTTCTCCTCTGAAACTGTAAGGCCTAGACCTTTGATATTTGGTATGTTGCATGATCTAATGGTCCTCTACAAAAATTGTTCAAATTATGACCCCTGGGCCAAAAATGGCCCCGCCCAAGGGCTTATCAGTTTTTCATAGGAAAATCTTTAAAAATCTTCTACTCTGAAACTGTAAGGCCTAAACCTTTGATATTTAGTATGTAGCATGATCTTATGGTCCTCTACAAAAATTTTTCAAATTATGACCCCCGGTCCAAAAATGGCCCCGCCCATGGGCTTATCAGTTTTTCATAGGAAAATCTTTAAAAATCTTCTTCTCTGAAACTGTAAGGCCTAGACCTTTGATATTTGGCATGTAGCATGACCTTATGGTCCTCTACGAAGATTGTTCAAATTATTACCCCCGGGCCAAAAATGGCCCCGCCCAATGACTTATCAGTTTTTCATAGGAAAATCTTTAAATATCTTCTTCTCTGAAACTGTAAGGCCTAGACCTTTGATATTTGGCATGTAGCATGATCTTATGGTCCTCTACAAAGATTGTTCAAATTATGACCCCGGGCCAAAAATGGCCCCGCCCAATGACTTATCAGTTTTTCATAGGAAAATCTTTAAATATCTTCTTCTCTGAAACTGTAAGGCCTAGACCTTTGATATTTGGCATGTAGCATGATCTTATGGTCCTCTACAAAGATTGTTCAAATTATGACCCCCGGGCCAAAAATGGCCCCGCCCAAGGGCTTATCAGTTTTTCATTGGAAAATCTTTAAAAACCTTCTTCTCTGAAACTGAAAGGCCTAGACCTTTGATATTTGGCATGTAGCATGATCTAATGGTCCTCTACAAAGATTGTTCAAATTATGACCCCCGGGCCAAAAATGGCCCCGCCCAATGGCTTATCAGTTTTTCATAGGAAAATCTTTAAAAATCTTCTTCTCTGAAACTGTAAGGCCTAGACCTTTGATATTTGGCATGTAGCATGATCTAATGGTCCTCTACAAATGTTGTTCAAATTATGACCCCCGGGCCAAAAATGGCCCCGCCCAAGGGCTTATCAGTTTTTCATAGGAAACTCTTTAACATTCTTCTTCTCTGAAACTGTAAGGCCTAGACCTTTGATAGTTGGTATGTAGCATGATCTAATGGTCCTCTACAAATATTGTTCAAATTATGACCACGGGCTAAACATGGCCCCGCCCAAGGGCTTATCAGTTTTTCATATGAAAATCTTTAAAAATCTTCTTCTCTGAAACTGTAAGGCCTAGACCTTTGATATTTGGCATGTAGCTTTGGCTTGTGGTCCTCTGCCAAGATTGTTCAACTTACGACCATGACCTCTGGGCGAAACTTGGCCCTGGCTTATCAGTTTTCATGGGAAAACTATATCATTTTTCTCTGAAACCATAAGGCTTAGACCTTTAATTAATGGCATACTGCTTTGACTTGTGGTTCTCTACCAAGGTTGTACAAATGATGGCCCCGTCCCTAGGGTATCTCAGGTGAGCGCTTCAGGGCCTCATGGCCCTCTTGTTCATTGGAAAATCTTTAAAAATCTACTGAAACTGTAAGGCCTAGACCTTTGATATTTGGTATGTAACATGATCTAATGGTCCTCTACAAATATGTAGCTGTGGCTTGTGGTCCTCTGCCAAGAATGTTTAACTTACGACCCTGACCACTGGGCGAAACTTGGCCCTGCCTCAGGGCTTATCAGTTTTTCATGGGAAAAATATAAATATTATTTTTCTCTGAAACCATAAGGCTTAGACCTTTAATTAATGGCATATTGCTTTGCCTTGTGGTTCTCTACCAAGGGTGTACACATGATTTCTTGTGGTCAAAAATGGCCCCGCCCCTGGGAATATCTGGTGAGCGCTTTAGGGCCTCATGGCCCTCTTGTTAATTAATCTAAACTTGATGACATACAGTTTCTCTTCACGTAGATTTTCATTCTCACATATTCATTAGGTTTATTTTTAGGCTATTTCTTTTTCTTTTCTTTTTTAGCTCACCAGAGCACAAAGTGCACAAGGTGAGCTATTGTGATACCTCTGTGTCCGGCGTCCATCTGTCAGTCTGTCCGTCTGTCTGTCCATCAACAATTTCAAACGACTTCTTCTCTGAAACCGACTGGCCAATTGTAACCAAACTTGGTCAGATACATACTGTAGGTGGGTGCTTCAAAAGTTGTTAAAAGATAGTGGGTGGGGCCATCGGTCTTGTTGCCATGGCAACTGTACACAATATCTAGAAAAATCTTCTTCTCCAGAATGACTTGTCCGATTTGAATATAGTTTTCACCAAAATGTTTCTCAGTTGATAGACTTTAAAAGTTGTTAAAAGAATTTTGATCCGGCAAAAGACATGGCCTCCAGAGGGCGTGGTCATTTTTTCCATATATCGTAATATGGAATTTGAAGTTAAAAACCTTCTAGTCCATAGGAAAATCTTTAAAAATCTTCTTCTCTGAAACTGTTAGGCCTAGACCTTTGATATTTAGTATGTAGCATGATCTTATGGTCCTCCATAAAGATTGTTCAAATTATGACCCCGGGCCAAAAATGGCCCCGCCCAAGGGCTTATCAGTTTTTCATAAGAAAATCTTTAAAAATCTTCTTCTCTGAAACTGTAAGGCCTAGACCTTTGATATTTGGCATGTAGCATGATCTAATGGTCCTCTACAAATATTGTTCAAATTATGACCACCGGGCCAAAAATGGCCACGCCCAAGGGCTTATCAGTTTTTCATAGGAAAATCTTTAAAAATCTTCTTCTCTGAAACTGTAAGGCCTAGACCTTTGATATTTGGTATGTAGCATGATCTAATGGTCCTCCATAAAGATTGTTCAAATTATGACCCCCGGGCCAAAAATGGCCCCGCCCAAGGGCTTATTAGTTTTTCATAAGAAAATCTTTAAAAATCTTCTCTGAAACTGTAAGGCCTAGACCTTTGATATTTGGCATGTAGCATGATTTAATGGTCCTCTACGAAGATTGTTCAAATTATGACTCCGGACCAAAAATGGCCCCGCCCAAGGGCTTATCAGTTTTTCATTGGAAATTTTTTAAAAATCTTCCTCTCTGAAACTGAAAGGCCTAGACCTTTGATATTTGGCATATAGCATGATCTTATTGTCCTCTACAAAGATTGTTCAAATAATGACCCTGGGCCAAAAATGGCCCCACCCAAGGGCTTATCAGTTTTTCATAGGAAAATCTTTAAAAATCTTCTTCTCTGAAACTGTAAGGCCTAGACCTTTGATATTTGGTATGTAGCATGATCTTATGGTCCTCTACAAAGATTGTTCAAATTATGACCCCCGGGCCAAAAATGGCCCTGCCCAAGGGCCTATCAGTTTTTCATAGGAAAATCTTTAAAAATCTTCTGAAACTGTAAGGCCTAGACCTTTGATGTTTGGTATGTAACATGATCTAATGGTCCTCTACAAATATGTAGCTTTGGCTTGTGGTCCTCTGCCAAGAATGTTCAACTTACGACCTTAACCTCTGGGCGAAACTTGGCCCTGCCTTGGGGCTTATCAGTTGTTCATGGGAAAAATATAAAATATTATTTTTCTCTGAAACCATAAGGCTTAGACCTTTAATTAATAGCATACTGCTTTGCCTTGTGGTTTTCTACCAAGGTTGTACAAATGATGACTTCTTGGTCAAAAATGGCCCCGCCCCTGGGTTATCTCAGGTGAGCGCTTCAGGGCCTCATGGCCCTCTTGTTGTATTTTATGTTATTTTAACTGTTCTGGTGATATATATTATTTTATTTTCTTTATTATACCCCCCTTTTGAAAAAATGGGGGTATATTGCTTTGCACATGTCGGTCGGTCTGTCGGTCTGTCGGTCGGTCGGTCGGTAGGTCGGTCGGTCGGTCGGTAGATCGATGGTTTCCGAATGATAACTAATAAACCACTTGGTGTAGGATCTTCAAACTTGCTGTGGTGGTTGGTCATGACAACTAGATGACCCCTATTCTTTTTGAGGTCACTAGGTCAAAGGTCAAGGTCACAATGACCTTAACTGGTGAAATAGTTTCCGATCAATAACTGCTCAAGGGTTTGGCTTAGGATCTTCAAACTTGCTGTGGTGGTTGGTCATGACCACTAGATGACCCCTATTGTTTTTGAGGTCACTAGGTCAAAGGTCAAGGTCACCATGACCTTAACTTGTTAAATGGTTTCCGATCAATAACTGCTGAAGGGTTTGGCTTGGGATCTTCAAACTTGCTGTGGTGGTTTGTCATGACCACTAGATGACCCCTATTGTTTTTGAGGTCACTAGGTCAAAGGTCAAGGTCACCATGACCTTAACTGGTTAAATGGTTTCCGATCAATAACTGCTCAAGGGTTTGGCTTAGGATCTTCAAACTTGCTTAGGTGGTTGGTCATGACAACTAGATGACCCCTATTGTTTTTGAGGTCACTAGGTCAAAGGTCAAAGTCACCATGACCTTAACTGGTAAAATGGTTTTTGATCAATAACTGCTCAAGGGTTTGGCTTAGAATCTTCAAACTCGCTTAGGTGGTTGGTCATGACCATTAGATGGCCCCTATTGTTTTTGAGGTCACTAGGTCAAAGGTCAAGGTCACCATGACCTTAACTGGTGAAATGGTTTCCGATCAATAACTGCGCAAGGGTTTGGCTTAAGATCTTCAAACTTGCTGTGGAGGTTGGTCATGACCACTAGATGACCCCTATTGTTTTTGAGGTCACTAGATCAAAGGTCAAGGTCACCATGACCTTAATTGCTGAAATGGTTTCCATTCAATAACTGCTCAAGGGTTTGGCTTAAGATCTTCACACTTGCTGTGGTGGTTGGTCATGACCACTAGATGGCCTGTATTGTTTCTGAGGTCACTAGGTCAAAGGTCAAGGTCACCATGACCTTAACTGGTGAAATGGTTTCCAATCCATAACTGCTCAAGGGTTTGGCTTAGGATCTTCACACTTGCTGTGGTGGTTGGTCATGACCACTAGATGGCCTGTATTGTTTCTGAGGTCACTAGGTCAAAGGTCAAGGTCACCATGACCTTAACTGGTGAAATGGTTTCCAATCCATAACTGCTCAAGGGTTTGGCTTAGGATCTTCAAACTTGCTGTGGTGGTTTGTCATGACAACTAGATGACCCCTATTGTTTTTGAGGTCACTAGGTCAAAGGTCAAGGTCACCATGACCTTAACTGATGTAATGGTTTCAGATTAATAACTGCTCAATGGTTTGGTTCGTATTTTTCAAACTTGCTGTGGTGGTTGGTCGTGACCACTAGATGACCCCTATAGTTGTTCAGGTCACTAGGTCAAAGGTCAAGGTCACCAATCCATGACCTTAACTTGTGAAATGTTTTTAGATCAATAAATGATCAGTGGTTTGGCTTAGGATCTTCAAAGTTGCCGTGTTGATTAGTCATGACCACTAGATGACCTCTATAGTTGAAGTCACTAGATCAAAGGTCAGGGGGTCTGGGGGGTATACATGTTTTACAAACATCTCTTGTTTCATTTTCTTTTTTAGCTCACCAGAGCACAAAGTGCTCAAGGTGAGCTTTTGTGATACCCCTGTGTCCGGCGTCCGTCGTCCGTCTGTCCGTCTGTCCGTCAACAATTTCAAACGACTTCTTCTTTGAAACCAACTGCCCAATTGTAACCAAACTTGGTCAGATACATACTGTTGGTGGGTGCTTCAAAAGTTGTTAAAAGATAGTGGGTGGGGCCATCGGTCTTGTTGCCATGGCAACCGTACACAATATCTAGAAAAATCTTCTTCTCCAGAATGACTTGTCCGATTTCAATATAGTTTTCACCAAAATGTTTCTCAGTTGATAGACTTCAAAAGTTGTTAAAAGAATTTTGATCCGGCAAAAAACATGGCCGCCAGAGGGCGTGGTCATTTTTTCCGTATATGGTAATATGGAATTATGTCTCCCCCCATATTTATATGGGGGAGACATATTGTTTTCGTGAGAGTTGTCTGTCTGTCCGTCTGTCCGTCTGTCTGTCCGTCCGCACTCACCAAAGGGTAGTTGTGTGACTTTTTCTAACTAGTCCCACAAGTAAAATCATTAACCTGGCCATCTCTTGTGACATTAACCTGGCCATTTCTTGTGACATTAACCTGGCCAGTTGTGGGACATAGGGTTAGGGTTAGGGTTAGCTTCCAGATCATTCTTTTCCAAAGTTAGAGCCAAAAATAGTTTTTCTTGTGGGACTAGTCACACAAGAAAAGATCAAAGGAAAAAGTCACACAACTACCCATTTGTTAGTATGTCCGTCTGTCTGTCCGTCTGTCTGTCACACTTTTTGTCCGGACGATAACTTCAATATGCCTGATGCCAGTTGATTGAAACTTCATATATGGAAAGAACATAATGAGAGGAAGTGTCATGCACAAGGTCCATAACTCTGGCTTCACTAATATTGGAGTTATTGCCCTTTGTAAAAAAAAATCACACTTTTTTGTCCGGACGATAACTCCTATATGGCTCATGCCATTGGATTGAAACTTCATATATGGAAAGATCATGACGAGAGGAAGTGTCATGCACAAGGTCCATAACTCTGGCTTCACTAATATTGGAGTTATTGCCCTTTGTAAAAAATATCATAATTTTTTGTCCGGACAATAACTTCAATATGCCTGATGCCAGTTGATTGAAACTTCATATGTGGAAAGAGCATAATGAGAGGAAGTGTCATGCAGAAGGTACATAACTCTGGCTTCACTAATATAGGAGTTATTGCCCTTTGTAAAAAAAAATCACACTTTTTTGTCCGGACGATAACTTCTATATGGCTCATGCCATTGGATTGAAACTTCATATATGGAAAGATCATAACGAGAGGAAGTGTCATGCACAAGGTCCATAACTCTGGCTTCACTAATATTGGAGTTATTGCCCTTTATAAAAAAATCACAATTTTTTGTCCGGATGATTACTCCTATGTGACACATGCCATTGGAGTGAAACTTCATACATGGAACGATCATGATAAGAGAAAGTGTCATGCATAAGATCCTTAACTCGAGCTTCAATAAATTTAGAGTTATTGCCCCTTGTACATTTGTTTAATTCTTTCTTGTCCGGACGATAACTCCTACATGGCTCTTGCCATCGTATTGAAACTTCATACATGGAAAGAGCATGATGAGAGAAAGTGTCATGAACAAAGGCCATAATTCTGGCTTCAATACTTTTGGAGTTATTGCCCTTTGTTACATTTTTTGGCCGATCAATAACTCCTGTTCGACTGCTGCTATTGGAATGACATTTTACTTTTGGAAAGAGCATGATGAAAGTAAGTGTCATGCACAAGGGCCATAAATCTGGTATCAGTATTTTTGGAGTTATTAGCTGTAATCATTTTCTTCTTGAAAAATGTAGTGTGGAAAACGCATAATGAGGGGAAGTATCATTCATCAAGACCATAACATTTTTAGTGATTTCCCTTAACATATTGTTTTTATTAGAGGGGAGACATTCGTTTTTTTGACAAAAACCTCTAGTTTTCATAGGAAAATCTTTAAAAATCTTCTTCTCTGAAACTATAAAGCCTAGACCTTTGATATTTGGTATGTAGCATGATCTTATGGTCCTCTACAAATATTGTTCAAATTATGACCCCCGGGCCAAAAATGGCCCCGCCCAAAGGCTTGTCAGTTTTTCATAGGAAAATCTTTAAAAATCTTCTTCTCTGTAACTGTAAGGCCTAGACCTTTGATATTTTGTATATAGCATGATCTTATGGTCCTCTACAAATATTGTTCAAATTATGACCCCGGGCCAAAAATGGCCCCGCCCAAGGGCTTATCAGTTTTTCATAGGAAAATCTTTAAAAATCTTCTGTTCTCAAACTGTAAGGCCTAGACCTTTGATATTTGGTATGTAGCATGATCTTATAGTCCTCAACAAAAGTGGTTCAAATTATGACCCCCAGGCCTCAAATGGCCCCGCCCAAGGGCTTATCAGTTTTTTAGCTCACCAGAGCACTTTTGTGCTCAGGGTGAGCTTTTGTGATCACTTGATGTCCGTCGTCCGTCGTGCGTCGTGCGTCGTCGGGCGTCAACAATTTGAACCTTTAAAAATCTTCTCCTCTGAATCTACAGGGTTCTCAGCTTTCATCTTTGGTACATAGCATCAGCTTTAGGTCCTCTACAAAAGTTATATAAATTTTGCCCCTGGGGTCAAAATTGGCCCCGCCCCAGGGGTGCCTTGTTTTCTATTGAAATATATAGTAAAACTTTGAAAATCTTCTCCTCTGAATCTACAGGGTTCTCAGCTTTCATATTTGGCACAAAGCATCATGTTCAGGTCCTCTACAAAAGTTATATAAATTATGCCCCTGGGGTCAAAATTGGCCCCGCCCCAGGGTTAGCCAGTTTTGAATAGAAACATATAGTGACAACTTTGAAAATCTTCTCCTCTGAATCTACAGGGTTCTCAGCTTTCATATTTGGCACATAGCATCATGTTCAGGTCCTCTACAAAAGTTATATAAATTATGCCCCTGGGGTCAAAATTGGCCCCGCCCCAGGGGTAGCCAGTTTTGAATAGAAACATAGTGACAACTTTGAAAATCTTCTCCTCTGAATCTACAGGGTTCTCAGCTTTCATATTTGGCACATAGCATCATGTTCAGGTCCTCTACAAAAGTTATATAAATTATGGCCCTGGGGTCAAAATTGGCCCCGCCCCAGGGGTAGCCAGATTTCATTAGAAACATATAGTGACAACTTTGAAAATCTTCTCCTCTGAATCTACAGGGTTCTCAGCTTTCATATGTGGCACATAGCATCATGTTCAGGTCCTCTACAAAAGTTATATAAATTATGCCCCTGGGGTCAAAATTGGCCCCGCCCCAGGGGTAGCCAGTTTTGAATAGAAACATATAGTGACAATTTGAAAAAAGTTTCTTCTGAATCTACAGGGTTCTCAGCTTTCATATTTGGCACATAACATCATGTTCAGGTCCTCTACAAAATTTGTTTAAATTATGCCCCTGGGGTCAAAATTGGCCCTGCCCCAGGGGTGGTCAGTTTTCAATAGAAACATATAGTGAAACTTTGAAAATCTTCTCCTCTGAAACTGGAAGGTTCTCAGCTTTCATATTTGGCACATAGCATCATGTTCAGGTCCTCTACAAAAGTTATATAAATTATGCCCCTGGGGTCAAAATTGGC
Organism: Azorinus chamasolen; assembly: GCA_963576725.1. Taxonomy (NCBI): domain Eukaryota; kingdom Metazoa; phylum Mollusca; class Bivalvia; order Cardiida; family Solecurtidae; genus Azorinus; species Azorinus chamasolen. The sequence continues at coordinate 49,534,320 of OY755237.1, forward strand.
CCCGCCCCAGGGGTAGCCAGTTTTCAATAGAAATATATGGTAAAACTTTGAATATATTCTTCTCTGAAACTGAACGGTTCTCAGCTTTCATATCTGGCACATAGCATCATGTTCAGGTCCTCTACAAAAGTTAGATACATTATGCCATGGGGTCAAAATTGACCCCGCCCCAGGGGTGCCAGTTTTCTCTAGAAACATATAGTGAAAACTTTGAACATCTTCTCCTCTGATTGGCTGGTGAGCGATGTCAGGGCCATTCTGGCCCTCTTGTCATAGGAAAATCTTTAAAAATCTTCTGTTCTCAAACTGTAAAGCCTAGACCTTTGATATTTGGCATGTAGCATGATCTTATGGTCCTCTATAAATATTGTTCAAATTATGACCCCAGGGCCAAAAATGGCCCCGCCCAAGGGCTTATCAGTTTCTCATAGGAAAATCTTTAAAAATCTTCTTCTCTGAAGCTGTAAGGCCTAGACCTTTGATATTTAATATGTATCATGATCTTATGGTCCTCTACAATTGTTGTTCAAATTATGACCCCCGGGCCAAAAATGGCCCGCCCAAGGGCTTATCAGTTTTCTATAGGAAAATCTTTAAAAATCTTCTGAAACTGTAAGGCCTAGACCTTTGATATTTGGTATATGTAGCATGATCTTATGGTCCTATACAAGTATTGTTCAAATTATGACCCCCGGGCCAAAAATGCCCCGCCCAAGGGCTTATCAGTTTTTCATTGGAAAATCTTTAAAAATCTACTGAAACTGTAAGGCCTAGACCATTGATATTTGGTATGACTAACATGATCTAATGGTCCTCTATAAATAAGTAGCTGTGGCTTGTGGTCCTCTGCCAAGAATGTTTAACTTACGACCCTGACCACTGGGCGAAACTTGGCCCTGCCTCAGGGCTTATCAGTTTTTTATTGGAAAAATATGAAATATTACTTTTCTCTGAAACCATAAGGCTTAGACCATAAATGAACCCCCCCCCCCCCCCCCCCCCTGGAGTTATCTCAGGTGAGCGCTTCAGGGCCTCATGGCCCTCTTGTTTAGTATTTTTTCTACAGTTAATAATATATGTACATTAAAATCCATGCGACATCACTTAAACGACACAACAGTGAAGATCTCCTCTGCAGTGTCAGTCGAGGTGTCTACAGACTCAGACTCAGTCGTGTCTGACCGGGCAAGGTAGATATGTCACTCTCCTCGGCACATGTGTCTGTTTCCTCATCTTCTGTGGAATCATTCAGGTTAATAATGACACTGTCTGTGTCCCTTTCAATTGCTATGTCGGATTTCCAATACTTATGTTCTACAGTTTTGACATTGTCAACACACTTTGACCACTCATTTTCCGTAATAGACGCCATCTTTGACCCAACTAAAGCCTTAACATCAGCCATCCTGTAACAAGGAAAAAACGCATAAGAAACATTAAATAATCTGGTTCAGTTGTGAATTTATTTTTCAAATTATGTAAATTAAATTAGCTTTGTTGTACAATTTCTAAGCATAAGCCACTGCAAACTATATATATACTAAGACAAGGTGGTTTTTAACAATTGATTTGTCTCATCTGTTTCTACTGTGTCCACAATGCCTTATGGTTGGAAATCGCACAATAGTCTTCAAGTGTACCAAAATTTAAGGTTGTTCTTTGCAACGTGGTTCTTTAGCTCAGCCCAAATCAATTCTATGGGATTCAAGTCCGCATGGTATGGCGGTAACCGTAGAATCTGGTGCCAGTGCTGCCTCATCAAAGCATCGACCTGAAACTGCGGCTCCACATTCTGCTCTTTACACAGCTGCAGCAGCTGAGGTCGCAGCATGTTGGCATCAAATGCAACTCCTTTCTTTGTCAGCCAATCCTGCATGTCCGCCTTTTTAGCTCACCAGAGCACAAAGTGCTCAAGGTGAGCTATTGTGATACCCCTGTGTCCGGCGTCCGGCGTCCGTCTGTACGTCAGTCCGTCTGTCCGTCTATCTGTCTGTCAACAATTTCAAACGACTTCTTCTCTGAAACCGACTGCCCAATTGTTACCAAACTTGGTCAAATACATACTGTGGGTGGGTGCTTCAAAAGTTGTTAAAAGATAGTGGTGGGGCTATCGGTCTTGTTGCCATGGCAACTGTACACAATATCTAGAAAAATCTTCTTCTCCAGAATGACTTGTCCGATTTGAATATAGTTTTCACCAAAATGTTTCTCAGTTGATAGACTTTAAAAGTTGTTAAAAGAATTTTGATCCGGCAAAAAACATGGCCGCCAGAGGGTGTGGTCATTTTTTCCATATATGGTAATATCTTTAAATCTTTGAAAATCTTCTTCTCTGAAACTGTAAAGCCTAGACATTTGATATTTCGTATGTAGCATGATCTTATGGTCCTCTACAAAGATTGTTCAAATTATGACCCCCGGGCGAAAAATGGCCCCGCCCAAGGGCTTATCAGTTTTTCATAGGAAAATCTTTAAAAATCTTCTCTGAAACTGTAAGGCCTAGACCTTTGATATTTGGTATGTAGCATGATCTAATGGTCCTCTAAAAACGTTGTTCAAATTATGACTCCCGGGCCAAAAATGGCCCCGCCCAAGGGATTATCAGTATTTCATAGGAAAATCTTTAAAAATCTTCTCTGAAACTGTAAGGCCTAGACCTTTGATATTTGGTATGTAGCATGATCTTATTGTCCTCTACAAAAATTGTTCAAATTATGATCCCCGGGCCAAAAATGGCCCCGCCCAAGGGCTTATTAGTTTTTCATAAGAAAATCTTTAAAAATCTTCTTCTCTGAAACTGTAAGGCCTAGACCTTTGATATTTGGTATGTAGCATGATCTTATGGTCCTCTACAAAGATTGTTCAAATTATGACCCCCGGGCCAAAAATGGCCCCGCCCAAGGGATTATCAGTTTTTCATAGGAAAATCTTTAAAAATCTTCTTCTCTGAAACTGTAAGGCCTAGACGTTTGATATTTGGTATGTAGCATGATCTAATGGTCCTCTAAAAATATTGTTCAAATTATGACCCCCGGGCCAAAAATGGCCCCGCCCAAGGGCTTATCAGTATTTCATAGGAAAATCTTTAAAAATCTTCTTCTCTGAAACTGTAAGGCCTAGACCTTTGATATTTGGTATGTAGCATGATCTTATGGTCCTCTACAAAGATTGTTCAAATTATGACCTCCGGGCCAAAAATGGCCCCGCCCAAGGGCTTATTAGTTTTTCATAGGAAAATCTTTAAAAATCTTCTTCTCTGAAACTGTAAGGCCTAGACCTTTGATATTTGGTATGTAGCATGATCTTATGGTCCTCTGCAAAGATTGTTCAAATTATGACCCCTGGGCCAAAAATGGCCCTGCCCAAGGACTTATCAGTTTTTCATAGGAAAATCTTTAAAAATCTTCTTCTCTGAAACTGTAAAGCCTAGACCTTTGATATTTGGTAAGTAGCATGATCTTATGGTCCTCTACAAAAATTGTTCAAATTATGACCCCCCGGGGCAAAAATGGCCCCGCCCAAGTGCTTATCAGTTTTTCATTGGAAAATCTTTAAAAATCTACTGAAACTGTAAGGCCTAGACCTTTGATATTTGGTATGTAACGACCCTGACCACTGGGCAAAACTTTGCCCTGCCTCAGGGCTTATCAGTTTTTCATTGGAAAAATATAAAACATTATTTTTCTCTGAAACCATAAGGCTTAGACCTTTAATTAATGGCATACTGCTTTGCCTTATGGTTCTCTACCAAAGTTGTACACATGATTTCTTGTGGTCAAAATGGCCCCACCCCTGGGGTTATCTCAGGTGAGCGCTTCAGGGCCTCATGGCCCTCTTTGTTTGAAGATGAATTTGGCCTCTTCTCTTCCTGCACGTTATGGTAAGGAGCATTGTCTATGACCAGTACGGTGTTCTCTTCTAAGTTGGGGATAAGTTTTTCAGTCAACCACTTTTGACAATTGTTGCTGTTCATTTCATTGTGATAGTCCCCTGAGCTGCTGCCTGCTTTAAAACACAATGATGCGTTCGGAATGAAGCCCTTTTCAGATCCGGCATTAACGATGATCAGTCGCTCTCCTTTTCCAAATGGTACATGTTAACCCAGACTGTCCATCTGCCAACACTTTGGGACAGTATGGCTGGAATTTACAAAGGTCTCATCCATGTAGACGATTGGGTGCCCAGCTTCTCTTAATCGTTTGATTTCTCGCAAATACTTGATGCGTAGCATGACAATGTCTTTCCTTTCCAAAAGTAACTTGCGGCTGGATGCACACTTTTTCCAGAAGAATCTGAGATTCAAAATTATTTTTCTGAGGACTTCCCGACTCCATTTGAATTTAATGTTTTGCTGCAGCTCCACGTGTATTCCTCGAACTGTTGGCAGCACCTTTTGTTCATACAGGTTGGCGATGGTATGTCGAATTACTGACAGGTCAAAATTGTCAACGACAATGCTGTCTTTCCTTTTTCTTCTTGGCCGCTTTTCCGTAAAGTTGCTGCTATTCACCCTCTGCAAGGTCCGTTGAGTGATGCCTGTACACACAGCTGCTCTCTCCAGCCACCTGGTCAGTGGAATCGCAAGATCCTTGGAACCAGCCTCTTTCTTGCAGATGTCAATCACACTATGCAAAATTGCTTGTGACTGAGCATTTACGGAAATACGTGTTTGTGTTGTAGTGCTCATTGTCAAATCTGGACTGGGAAGATATGCAATGATTTATCATTGCACGCTAAAATCAGCGCACGTTTATATCGTGCAGTAAAAGGATCATAAACACGTGTGTGTAATCAGCAAAAAGACAACAGGTTATATTACTTTATTTTCTATAGAATCACTCAAATTACTCATTATACCCCCACAAACAGAGTTTGAGGGGGGTATACTGGAATCAGCCTGTCGGTTGGTCGGTCGTTGGTCTGTCCGCAAAATCTTGTACTTTCAACTCCTCCTTCAGTTTCGACCTGATTCATTTGATACTTGGCATAAATGTTATGCAGGTGTAGTAGATGTGCAAGACACAAATTTCAGGTCTCTGTGACCTTGACCTTGACCTTTGGCCTTGAAATTGGTCTTGAAATTGGCAGGCAAACTCTTGTACTTTGAACTCCTCCTTCACTTTCAACCTGATTCACTTGATACTTGGCATAAATGTTACTCAGGAGTAGTAGATGTGTAAGAAACAAATTTCAGGTCTCTGTGACCTTGACTTTGACCTTTGGCCTTGAAATTGGTCTTGAAATTGGCAGGCAAAATCTTGTACTTTGAACTCCTCCTTCACTTTCAACCTGATTCACTTGATACTTGGCATAAATGTCACTCAGGAGTAGTATATGTGCAAGACACAAATTCCAGGTCTCTGTGACCTTGACCTTGACCTTTGTCCTTGAAATTGGTCTTGAAATTGGCAGGCAAAATCTTGTACTTTGAACTCCTCCTTCACTTTCAACCTGATTCACTTGATACTTGGCATAAATGTTAATCAGGAGTAGTAGATGTGCAAGACACAAATTTCAAATCTCTGTGACCTTGACCTTTGGCCTTGAAATTGGTCTTGAAATTGGCAGGCAAAATCTTGTACGGCGAACTCCTCCTTCACTTTCAACCTGATTTACTTGATACTTGGCATAAATGTTACTCAGGAGTAGTAGATGTGCAAGACATAAATTTCAGGTCTCTGTGACCTTGACCTTGACCTTTTGCCTTGAAATTGGTCTTGAAATTGGCAGGCAAACTCTTGTACTTTGAACTCCTCCTTCACTTTCAACCTGATTCACTTGATACTTGGCATAAATGTTACTCAGGAGTAGTAGATGTGTAAGAAACAAATTTCAGGTCTCTGTGACCTTGACCTTGACCTTTGGCCTTGAAATTGGTCTTGAAATTGGCAGGCAAAATCTTGTACTTTGAACTCCTCCTTCACTTTCAACCTGATTCACTTGATACTTGGCATAAATGTCACTCAGGAGTAGTATATGTGCAAGACACAAATTCCAGGTCTCTGTGACCTTGACCTTGACCTTTGTCCTTGAAATTGGTCTTGAAATTGGCAGGCAAAATCTTGTACTTTGAACTCCTCCTTCACTTTCAACCTGATTCACTTGATACTTGGCATCAATGTTACTCAGGAGTAGTAGATGTGCAAGACACAAATTTCAAATCTCTGTGACCTTGACCTTTGGCCTTGAAATTGGTCTTGAAATTGGCAGGCAAAATCTTGTACGGCGAACTCCTCCTTCACTTTCAACCTGATTTACTTGATACTTGGCATAAATGTTACTCAGGAGTAGTAGATGTGCAAGACACAAATTTCAGGTCTCTGTGACCTTGACCTTGACCTTTTGCCTTGAAATTGGTCTTGAAATTGGCAGGCAAAATCTTGTACTTTGAACTCCTCCTTCAATTTCAACCTGATTCACTTGATACTTGGCATAAATGTTACTCAGGAGTAGTATATGTGCAAGACACAAATTTCAGGTCTCTGTGACCTTGACCTTGACGTTTGTCCTTGAAATTGGTCTTGAAATTGGCAAGCAAAATCTTGTACTTTGAACTCCTCCTTCACTTTCAACCTGATTCACTTGATACTTGGCATAAATGTTACTCAGGAGTAGTATATGTGCAAGACACAAATTCCAGGTCTCTGTGACCTTGACCTTTGTCCTTGAAATTGGTCTTGAAATTGGCAGGCAAAATCTTGTACTTTGAACTCCTCCTTCACTTTCAACCTGATTCACTTGATACTTGGCATAAATGTTAATCAGGAGTAGTAGATGTGCAAGACACAAATTTCAAATCTCTGTGACCTTGACCTTTGGCCTTGAAATTGGTCTTGAAATTGGCAGGCAAAATCTTGTACTTTGAACTCCTCCTTCACTTTCAACCTGATTTACTTGATACTTGGCATAAATGTTACTCAGGAGTAGTAGATGTGCAAGACACAAATTTCAGGTCTCTGTGACCTTGACCTTGACCTTTGTCCTTGAAATTGGTCTTGAAATTGGCAGGCAAAATCTTGTACTTTGAACTCCTCCTTCAATTTCAACCTGATTCACTTGATACTTGGCATAAATGTTACTCAGGAGTAGTATATGTGCAAGACACAAATTTCAGGTCTCTGTGACCTTGACCTTTGTCCTTGAAATTGGTCTTGAAATTGGCAAGCAAAATCTTGTACTTTGAACTCCTCCTTCACTTTCAACCTGATTCACTTGATACTTGGCCTAAATGTTACTCAGGAGTAGTAGATGTGCAAGACACAAATTTCAAATCTCTGTGACCTTGACCTTTGGCCTTGAAATTGGTCTTGAAATTGGCAGGCAAAATCTTGTACGGCGAACTCCTCCTTCACTTTCAACCTGATTTACTTGATACTTGGCATAAATGTTACTCAGGAGTAGTAGATGTGCAAGACACAAATTTCAGGTCTTATCCGGAGCATATATCCTATACTCTATTATCTAGCATTACCAAACCTGTTGTGTCAGTACATATTGGGTAGTAGATATTCAGGTCTCTGTGACCTTGAACTTAATACCTGGCCTTGAAATGGAAAAAGAACCAGTGTCATTCTGCAAAATCGGACCAGCGCGAACATTTTCATTTTGGCATGAAACATGGGGATTTCGTGTCACAAATCCTCCTTCATTTTTAAAGTTTTCATATGTTTGTTGCAAGCATTACAGAATTATCTCTCCTTTAACTTTGAGTATTTATGTGTTTTAGTCCTGTTACATGGATAGTTGGTGTCACAAACTTGGATTCCCAATCAAAGCTGCCATGTGGGGGTATTCATCACCTTTAGTGATAGTTCTAGTTTTATCCAGTTTTATTATAAATAACGTATATGAGCGCATTATTGCAATTAACAACAAAAGAAATGAAAAAGAAAAAAAGTTAAAAATGATTCTCGCAAGATTCGAACTCTCGACCTAAAAAGTAAGTACCATTAACCCGCACGCTTATCCACTAAGCCATCGAGCCACACAAGTCAACTGCCTGGATTAACCTATACAACATGTCGCAGTTTAATTCATCGTTAATTTTCTGTGTTTACATACGTACTGTTTTGTAAACAGCGCCATCTGATCGTTGTATTATCCTCCAAATTTGACCTGAGACTCATGCATATTCCGTTTATTATTGTCGGCAATATTCGGATAAATTTACGAAGGTAAAAGAATGTGCTATAAGAAGACAATCCTCGTGGAACATGATTATTTCCGGCTTTTGTTCTGCTATTTTGTGTCACAGAGTATTACGAACAATCCCGATAAACACACCGAAGATTAATCGAGTCTCAGGTCAAATTGGCAGGATAATACTACTGTAGTGACCTGAGACTAGCCAGTGTGAGTGTATTGGTAATCACCCTTAGCCTGATCAGTAGAGTAAAAATTGTGTTTAGACAAATAACACACACTCATTTTAGAGTGAGAAAACTATGTGGGTAATTCTCAAAATGCAGAAAGCTCTTAAAGCTTTTTTTCATATCTATGCCCTGCATTAAGCTGCCAACTATCAATATAAAGCCTATCAGTGTATCTGTTGTGAAGTTCAGCTTAATACAAGTTCAAGTGTTCTAATAGTAATCTCTACCCATTCTTTCAGTACTCTAATGGTGTCTGCTTCAGAATTATTGTCTGCTTGTTTAAGTTTGTTCATACTGTTTTTAATACATATCAATCTTACAATTAACTATCTTGTACAAACCACATATGAAGTTACATATGTGTCAGATCAGAATCCAAATAGGGTTTCTGTCATCTGTAATCTGTTAAAAATTAACACTTTCAATGGCCCTCTTGTCTATAGAAAAATATAGTGAAAACTTTGAAAATCTTCTCCTCTGAATCTACAGGGTTCTGAGCTTTCATATTTGGCACATAGCACCATTTTCCGATCCTCTACAAAAGTTATATAAATTATGCCCCTGGGGTCAAAATAGGCCCCACCCCAGGGGTGGTCAGTTTTCAATAGAAACATACAGTGCAAACTTTGAAAATCTCAGATTTCATATTTAGCACATAGTATCATGTTTAGGTCCTCTACAAAAGTTATATAAATTGTGTCCCTGGGGTCAAAATTGGCACTGCCCCAGGGGTGGTCAGTTTTCAATAGAAACATATCTGATTGTCTGGTGAGCGATGTCCTCTGGCCCTCTTGTTTTAATATCACAGAGGTCGCATACATTCAACCATTTTGAAGAATAGCTCCTTTATTTCTCCACCAAACCCTTTACTGACACTGACCTGTCACTCTTTAGAATCGTCTTTAAGAGACTATTCTAAAGAGTGGTCACATGGAGAAATGACGATTTAAGTACTGTAAAACAGGTTTTATTAGCGACAATATATATTTCGCGCTAATTCGCGAATGCGTCGCCCCGCGAATTCAATATTTTCACTAATAAATCAGTAACGAGTATAAAATGGAGTAACGTCCAAAATCGTTATATCATAAGTAGTTTGTTTAGTAAACAAAAAAGTGTTTAAACAAAAAATATAGACCGGAAAATGGAAGAATGTTTCTCTTCTTCATTGATCTCCGTGAAAAGGGAAGTAACTCTTATATACATACATGTATACATGTATGGCACGTGGTAAATTGTCGTAGATAACATCTGGTTGTTTTTGTACAATTACAGACTTTTGAAACAGGTTTGACTCTATGTGTTTGTGAACAAGAGTGCCAGTGGGCACAATATATGCCCGTCGAGGTCTTGTTCAACATAAACTGGGGTTAACATATTTGCTAAACTCAAATTCTAAGTCCAATTTTGCAACCAAGTTTCAAGGTTGTAAATAGGCATACTTTAACAAAAAACCTTTACCAAAAATTCTAAATTAAAAAGGGCCATAATTGTGTCTAAATGCTTGACAGAGTTACATTGTATTTACTCTTGCCTACAGATGAAGCTTCTGATGGTGAACAAATGTTTCAAGTTTAAAAGCTTTATCTCAAAGGGTTATGTAAATAAATGGACTTTAACAAAAATCTTAACCAGAAATTCTAAGTTAAAAGGGTCATAATTATGTCACAATGCTGGACAGAGTTATATACTTTTGCCTATAGGTGAAGGTTGTGATGGTGAACAAGTGTTCAAAGTTTCAAAGCTTTATCTCAAAGGGTTATATAAATAAGTGGACTTTAACAAAAACCTTAACCAAAAATTGAAAGTTAAAAAGGGTCATAATTATGTCATAATGTTGGACAGAGTTATGTACTCTTGCCTACAGGTGAAGCTTGTGATGGTGAACAAGTGTTCCAAGTTTAAAAGCTTTATCTTAAAGGGTTATGTAAATAAGTGGACTTTACTCAGGGAGCCAATAGTGCCTACCGAGCACACACCACCCCCCCCTCCCCCCCCCCCGGACTTTTTTTTCATGGGTACCAAAATGTTCAGATAAGTGTCCTGAATCAGAATCGCGAATGTACTCAAACTTAAATTCTTTTAGGCTATGTGTATTTTAACCATTTCCATGGCAACCCCCCAGTTTTCGTAATGATGACCCATACCTACAAATTCGCCCATATCACAGCCAGTTTTTGTCCTAAAACTATAAAACTGGTACCAAATGGAAGATAAGACATTGTGCTTTTATTTCCAACTTGTTTTTTAGCTCACCTGAGCCAAAGGCTCAGGTGAGTTATTGTGACCGCGATCCGTCCGTCGTCCGGCGTCCGGTGTCCGGCGTCCGGCGTCCGTCCACATTTTCAAACGACATCTCCTCTGAAACTACTGACCCAATTTTAACCAAATTTTGTCAGAAGCATCAGTGGTTAGGGGGAACGAAATATTGTTCACATTATGACCCCCGGGCCAAAAATGGCCCCGCCCTAGGGCTTATCAGTTTGTCATAGGAAAATCTTTAAAAATCTTCTTCTCTGAAACTGTAAGGCCTAGACTTTTGATATTTGGCCTGTAGCATGATCTTATGGTCCTCTACTAAGATTGTTCAAATTATGACCCCCGGGCCGAAAATGGCCCCGCCCAAGGGCTTATCAGTTTTTCATAGGAAAATCTTTAAAAATCTTCTTCTCTGAAACTGTAAGGTCTAGACCTATGATATTTGGTATGTAGCATGATCTAATGATCCTCTACAAAGGTTGTTCAAATTATGACCCCCGGGCCAAAAATGGCCCCGCCCAAGGGCTTATCAGTTTTTCATAGGAAAATCTTTAAAAATCTTCTTCTCTGAAACTGTAAGGCCTAGACTTTTGATATTTGGCATGTATAATGATCTTATGGTCCTTTACAAAGATTGTTCAAATTATGACCCCCGGGCCAAAAATGGCCCCGCCCAAGGGCTTATCAGTTTTTCATAGGAAAATCTTTAAAAATCTTCTTCTCTGAAACTGTAAGGCCTAGACCTTTGATATTTGGTATGTAGCATGATCTAATGGTCCTCTACAAAGATTGTTCAAATTATGACCCCCGGGCCATAAGGGCCCCGCCCAAGGGCTTATCAGTTTTTCATAGGAAAATCTTTAAAAATCTTCTTCTCTGAAACTGTAAGGCCTAGACCTTTGATATTTGGCATGTAGCATGGTCTAATGGTCCTCTACAAAGATTGTTCAAATTATGACCCTGGACCGAAAATGGCCCCGCCAAAGGGCTTATCAGTTTTTCATAGGAAAATCTTTAAAAATCTTTTTGTCTGAAACTGTTAGGCCTATACCTTTGATATTTGGAATGTAGCATGATGTAATGGTTCTCTACAAAGATTGTTCAAATTATTACCCCTGGGCCAAAAATGGCCCGCCCAAGGGCTTATCATTTTTTCATAGGAAAATCTTTAAAAATCTTCTGAAACTGTAAGGCCTAGACCTTTGATGTTTGGTATGTAACATGATCTAATGGTCCTATACAAATATTTAGCTTGGCTTGTGGTCCTCTGCCAAGACTGTTCAACTTTCGACCCTGGCCTCTGGGCAAAACTTGGCCCTGCCTTGGGGCTTATCAGTTTTTCATGGGATTAATATGAAATATTATTTTTCTCTGAAACCATTAGGCTTAGACCTTTAATTAATGGCATGCTGCTTTGCCTTGTGGTTTTCTACCAATGTTGTACAAATGATGACTTCTTGGTCACAAATGGCCACGCCCCTTGGGTTATCTCAGGTGAGCGCTTCAGGGCCTCATGGCCCTCTTGTTTAAATTATCTTACTTGCATACTCAAGAATATTAATGAGAACATTAAAAATAGTAAAAAAAGTATAGAAATAACGTAAACCTTTCATTTTTTTACCCTACAAATATCAGAAAATAACTTCAAATTCAGTTTAACATGATGACAAACCCCCAGGAAACAAAATATCCAATTTGAGGACCATAGCATTAACTTTAAGTACCATTTTCACCATTTCCGTGGTAACACCCTAGTTTTCGCAATAATGGCCCGTACCTTAAAAATCATACATATTACAGCCAGTTTTTGTCCTAAACCTATAAAACTGGTACCAAATTGAAGATAGGACATTGTGCTTTTATTTCCAGTGTATTTTTTAAATTACCTTATTTGCATACTCATGAATATTAATGAGAACATTAAAAATAGTAAAAACAATATAGAAATAACGTAAATAATGTAAACTATTCACTTTTTATCCTACAAATATCAGAAAACAATTTAAAATGCAGTTAAACATGATGACAAAATCCTCAGAAAACAAAATATCATATTTGAGGACCAAAAATTTAACTCTAAGTAACTTTTTAACTGTTTCCATAGTAACCATTCATTTCACTCTGTTCACACATTTTTGTTAGTCGACACCTACCTGCAAAAATCTTCCAGTTTTTGTGCTAACTGTATAAAACTGGTACCGAATTACAGCTAAGACCTTGTGCTTTGGTTAAAATGCTATACTTAGGAATTACCTTATTTGCATACACATGAATATTAATGAGAATAATTAAAAAAATAGCAAAAAATACAGAAATAACGTAAACCTCTTTTGATATTTGGTATGTAGCATTATCGAATGGCCCTCTACAAAAATTGTTCAAATCATGACTCCCGGACCAAAAATGGCCCCACCCCAGGGCTTATCAGTTTTTCATAGGAAAATATTTAGAATTCTTCTCCTCTGAAACCATATGTCCTAGACCATTGATATTTAATATGTAGCATCATCTAATGGTCCTCTACAAAGATTGTTCAAATTATGAACCCGGACCAAAAATGGCCCGCCCCGGGGCTTATCAGTTTTTCATAGGAAAATCTTTAAAAATCTTCTTCTCCAAAACTGTAAAGCCTAAACTTTTGATATTTGGTATGTAGCATGATTTTCTACAAAGATTGTTCAAATTATGACCCCAGGACCAAAATTGCCCCGCCCCTGGCATCATCTAAAGTTCTTTTATTAAGATTGTTCAAATTTTAACCTCCAGGCCTAAAATTATGGCCTTTGGTTTCATATTGGCCCCAATCTGAAGCTGACTTATTGTTACATAGAAATACAGTGTATGCATAAGTCTATAGTAACCAGGTGAGCGATTTAGGGCCATCATGGCCCTCTTGTTTATATGACATATGCATGAACAGGAAATTTTGGCCATGTCAGACACTGAAGAACCAGATCTATATTATTTGATAAGCTTGTGAAAATAGAACAGACCCTGATCAGACAGCTCCTTCAGGTGTCGTCTGATCTGAGTTTACTCTGTTTGCAAATGCTTAAAGATATTATAATGGATAAATCAGTATACCTGGCTTATCTGAATCTTAGTGTTGAGTGATTTATCCCTTTGACACAAACTCAGGTCAATAGGTAGACCTAGATCAAAATGTTCTTAACCCATTACCTCATAGGCTATTTTTAGTCCCAGCCTAGTGTGACTTTGAATGAATATACCAAAAAGGAGCATTTGTTACAGAAAAGGAAAATTTTAGGATTGTGTAGTTTTGAAACCATAGTGATGAATAGAGCATTTGCTCCTATGGATTGAATGGTTTCAGAACAAGACTTTCATAGAGGTGTCAAAAGGCATCAATATGAGGGAATGGGTTTTATGAGGGTCTTTGCTATTTGCTACTCTATTAGTTTCAGATATAAAGTTGTCAAAATGGTGTCAAATTGATTCAGTTATAAAGTTGTCAAAATGGTGTCAAATTGATTCAGTTATAAAGTTGTCAAAATGGTGTCAAATTGATTCAGTTATAAAGTTGTCAAAATGGTGTCAATTTGATTCAGTTATAAAGTTGTCAAAATGGTGTCAAATTGATTCAGTTATAAAGTTGTCAAAATGGTGTCAAATTGATTCAGTTATAAAGTTGTCAAAATGGTGTCAAATTGATTCAGTTATACAGTTGTCAAAATGGTGTCAAATTGATTAAGTTATAAAGTTGTCAAAATGGTGTCAAATTGATTCAGATATAAAGTTGTCAAATTGTGTCAAATTGACTTATAGTGCTGTTCTAGACAGATTAGTGGTCCACCAATCCACAGTTTAGAATCATCTGGAAGAGGAAATTCTAAAGAGTGGTCACAAAATAGGGTTTTGTGGAGAAATAAATGAGCAACTACATATGGAAAATGTTTTAATTTACACATCTTAATTATCTGAACTTCAGAAAAGGGAATATTAAATATTGACTACTCAATAGAATCATCTTGTGGTACATAATATTTTCTTTTTGCTTGAATCCTTTACTTCATGAATTTTTATGTAATAAATAATGGCATAATGAATATTAATAAGATGAAAATTTTAAAATGGAAATTCTGTTTGACCTAAAATCAAATGACAGAAACTGTAGAATATAATCTGTAGTATTAACAGGGCAGTGCCTGATCAGAGAGTTTTTATATGAGCTATCTGATCTGGGTCTACTCTGTTTGCAAAGGCATTAAGAGATGTTTGAGTAAAATTAATGGTTATGAGAAGCCACAATTTGAACCTGTACATATACTGTCACTAAGTGGCCAAATTAAAGAGATTTTACAGTGCTTTCCAAAATTTGCATTATGTATAATTTGTGTGTTTTTGATGGTATTAATGTACCACTTCTGAGACTGACTGCACTGAGCTGCACTCAGATATACATGTATTGCCAGCAGTTAAGACCACAATTAGTTGTTTGCATATTATCGCTGTGTAAATTATTTTAAGTGTGTAAAAAACATCAGATTGATATTTTATATTGTTCTCCGTAATCTCTTGATATATTATTATTATTATTATTATTATTATACCACATTTATATAGCGCTCTTTTCATACAGGTTATGTGCGTTCAAAAGCGCTTCACAAAGATACATTTTATGTACAATAATGCGTAAATTATAGAACATTTAAAATAAAATATATTTAATACTTATATATAGATAAGAATAATAATAAAAATAATTTATTTAGGACATAGGTAAATCAACTACATCTTTTCCGTAAGTTTATCTGTCTGTGTCTATTATATTGTGTCAACGCACTCAGATCATAAAAAACAAAACTTGAATGCAACATTCTATGCGCAGTGCCAGTACGTCACATAATTTTGACCCAGACTCAACAGACTTGGGTACATTTGTTTTGGCATACAACACTACACGTAAAATATTGCCGGAAAATTGGGTAACAGAACAGATCAATTTGAAGTTCATGCATATAAACTAAGCAATACAAATAAACAACTGTTATATACGCGCACTATGCAACCCCTCCAGTCAAACACTATTCGACCCGCTATGGCAATGAGGGAGTACACAGCAGATCATATTTTAATAGAGTTGTAATAGGGTATATCCAAAATTTAATTACAGAATAAAATGTCTTATTATGGGAACCCAAAAAGCCCAGCCAAAGTAGAGCTAAGGAAGGTATCCCGTATACTGTTCATACAACATATCCCACCGGCTGCAATGGCAAAGGAATCACATCGGACAAATCGAGACTGATTGAGACACGCGATGCTGCATTAGACCGTACAGGCTTAATCTGCCCGCTGCCCATATATTACACGACCCAGTTCACTGGTAGGCAAAAATAAGGAAACTGGGTTAGCTTAACAGGAATCCCTGGCACTGGTTGAGGGCAGGGTAGCAAGTCATGCCAGCAAGACTCCCAATGTACCAGCGCGGTATTACACCGTAGAGGGATGCCCTGTTCCACTACGGTGCTCCCTCCGGCATTGGAACTGGAGTTACCAGAGGTACCAAGCATATAGGGATGCCCCGTTTGACAACAGCACTCCCTCGGACACCACCACATCTGGACAGCAGAATCCCGCTGACACAACACCTGCACGTTCAACAGCAAGGGGATTCCCTAGAATTCCATAAAAATATGGATGAGGTTTTTGTTATTCATTTATCTATTTTTCTACATTTGTGGAGCATTATATTTGAAAAAAGGGGTTTAAAAGTCCACAGTCATAAGGAAGTGGCAGGATCAACACTCTGTGGCCGATGCAGCAGTTATGATAATCGACGATTAGCAGCTACGTTTTCTAAACTGCCCTAATAATATATGTTGAAGAAATTCGTTTTCAGAGATTTTTTGAAACATGCCAGTGAGCTTGCATCTCTAATGCCTGATGGAAGAGCATTCCAGAGTTTGGGAGCTGCATGCATCTCACCGTATTTTACCTTACGACTTTTTGGTACAACCAACGACAAAGAACTACTTGCCGATCTTAATTCTCTGCGGGGCCTGTACACGTCAAGCATGTCGACAATGTACTTGGCGGATTCATTGTGCATGGCTTTATACGTAAGTGTCAGAATTATATATATACAATCTGAGTCTGAAACAGCTTGGATTCATAATTATAACACAGAAGTACTTGGCATCTTATGATCAGGTTCCAAACTGTTTGCAATAGAAATACTGTCAGGCCCAGCGGGAAAAAAAATACTGTCTGAAAAATACTGTCTCCCGCTACCATAGGCACGGAACATCTAGATCAGTGTGTGTGACGTCATCCGATGACGTCATCTGACGCTTGCAATTTGATCAACAAATGTCATTATGACAATTGCTTTGTTTTTGTTTATATATTTGAGAAATGTCGCATTATGAGACTATTTCGGAGGAGGCTCTGTCAAGATTGGACAGTGAAAAGGACTTATAACGTGTAATGAATAGAAATGAGAAGCTGTTCCGCAATTTTTAAGCACCGAGTAGCTCTATAACTTTTGTTTAAAACTGTTTATTGTTGTCATTGAATAATTATTTTTGCTGACGAAATTGATTGTGCTGTTCGGTATAATAAAATAAATATCACATCCTATGGAGAGCAAAAGCACGTATAGTCAACCCTTGGTATGGTAATGTCCTCGGTGGACATGACCAACCTCGGGTTGACAGTACGTGCCGTCTCTCGAGAGAGGATCTGATATTTATATAATGTATTCACTTGTTGTATATAACAGTGTAAAGTAATAAGTTAACCCTTTCCTTTATATAAACATGTTTTCACGCATCTGCAAACAGAGTAAACCCAGATCAGACGGCTCCTATGGGAGCCGTCTGATCAGGGTCTGCTGTTTGCTAGTGGAATTTGAAAGATCTGTTTCTTTACTTTCTAAAATGGCTACAATGTTCCACCTTCCATATTTATACCCCCCTTTTGAAAAAATGGGGGTATATTGCTTTGCACATGTCGGTCGGTCGGTCGGTCGGTCTGTCGGTCGGTCGGTCGGTCGGTCGGTCGGTCGGTCGGTAGATCGATGGTTTCCGAATGATAACTAATAAACGACTTGGCCTAGAATCTTCAAACTTGCTGTGGTGGTTGGTCATGACAAGTAGATGACCCCTATTGTTTTTGAGGTCACTAGGTCAAAGGTCAAGGTCACCATGACCTTAAATGGTGAAATAGTTTCCGATCAATAACTGCTCAAGGGTTTGGCTTGGGATCTTCAAACTTGCTGTGGTGGTTGGTCATGACCACTAGATGACCCCTATTGATTTTGAGGTCACTAGGTCAAAGGTCAAGGTCACCATGACCTTAAATGGTTAAATGGTTTCCGATCAATAACTGCTCAAGCATTTAGCTAAGAATCTTCAAACTTGCTGTGGTAGTTGGTCATGACCACTGGATGACCCCTATTGATTTTGAGGTCACTAGGTCAAAGGTCAAGGTCACCATGACCTTAACTTGTAAAATGGTTTCTGATCAATAACTGCTCAAGGGTTTGGCTTAGGACCTTCAAATTTGCTTAGGTGGTTGGTCATGACAACTAGATGAGTCCTAATGTTTTTTAGGTCACTAGGCCAAAGGTCAAGGTCACCATGACCTTAAAGGGTGAAATGGTTTGCGATCAATAACTGCTCAAGGGTTTGGCCTAGGATCTTCAAATTTGCTGTGGTGGTTGATAATGACCACTAGATGACCCCTATTGTTTTTTAGGTCACTAGGTCAAAGGTCAAGGTCACCATGCTCTTAACTGGTGAAATAGTTTGCGATCAATAACTGCTCAAGGGTTTGGCTTAGAATCTTCAATATTGCTGCGGTTGTTTGTCATGACAACTGGATGACCCCTATTGTATTTGAGGTCACTAGGTCAAAGGTCAAGGTCACCATGACCTTAACTTGTAAAATGGTTTCTGATCAATAACTGCTCAAGGGTTTGGCTTAGGATCTTCAAATTTGCTGTGGTAGTTGGTCATGACCACTGGATGACCCCTATTGATTTTGAGGTCACTAGGTCAAAGGTCAAGGTCACCATGACCTTAACTCGTAAAATTGTGTCTGATCAATAACTGCTCACGGGTTTGGCCTAGGACCTTCAAATTTGCTTAGGTTGTTGGTCATGACAACTGGATGACCCCTATTGTTTTTAGGTCACTAGGTCAAAGGTCAAGGTCACCATGACCTTAACTGGTGAAATGGTTTGCGATCAATAACTGCTCAAGGGTTTGGCTAAGGATCTTCAAACTTGCTGTGGTGGTTGGTCATAACCAATAGATAACCCCTATAATTTTTGAGGTCACTAGGTCAAAGGTCAAGGTCACCATGACCTTAACTGGTGAAATGTTTTGCGATCAATAACTGCTAAAGGGTTCGGCTTAGAATCTTCAAACTTGCTGTGGTGGTTGGTTATGACAACTAGATGACCCCTTTTGATTTTGAGGTCACTAGATCAAAGGTCAAGGTCATCATGACCTTAACTTGTAAAATGGTTTCTGATCAATAACTGCTCAAGGGTTTGGCTTAGGACCTTCAAATTTGCTTAGGTGGTTGGTCATGACAACTAGATGAGTCCTAATGTTTTTTAGGTCACTAGGCCAAAGGTCAAGGTCACCATGACCTTAAAGGGTGAAATGGTTTGCGATCAATAACTGCTCAAGGGTTTGGCCTAGGATCTTCAAATTTGCTGTGGTGGTTGATAATGACCACTAGATGACCCCTATTGTTTTTTAGGTCACTAGGTCAAAGGTCAAGGTCACCATGCTCTTAACTGGTGAAATAGTTTGCGATCAATAACTGCTCAAGGGTTTGGCTTAGAATCTTCAATATTGCTGCGGTTGTTTGTCATGACAACTGGATGACCCCTATTGTATTTGAGGTCACTAGGTCAAAGGTCAAGGTCACCATGACCTTAACTTGTAAAATGGTTTCTGATCAATAACTGCTCAAGGGTTTGGCTTAGGATCTTCAAATTTGCTGTGGTAGTTGGTCATGACCACTGGATGACCCCTATTGATTTTGAGGTCACTAGGTCAAAGGTCAAGGTCACCATGACCTTAACTCGTAAAATTGTGTCTGATCAATAACTGCTCAAGGGTTTGGCCTAGGACCTTCAAATTTGCTTAGGTTGTTGGTCATGACAACTGGATGACCCCTATTGTTTTTAGGTCACTAGGTCAAAGGTCAAGGTCACCATGACCTTAACTGGTGAAATGGTTTGCGATCAATAACTGCTCAAGGGTTTGGCTAAGGATCTTCAAACTTGCTGTGGTGGTTGGTCATAACCAATAGATAACCCCTATAATTTTTGAGGTCACTAGGTCAAAGGTCAAGGTCAACATGACCTTAACTGGTGAAATGTTTTGCGATCAATAACTGCTAAAGGGTTCGGCTTAGAATCTTCAAACTTGCTGTGGTGGTTGGTTATGACAACTAGATGACCCCTTTTGATTTTGAGGTCACTAGATCAAAGGTCAAGGTCATCATGACCTTAACTGATGAAATGGTTTCCAATTAATAACTGCTCAATGGTTTGGGTCGGGATCTTCAAACTTGCTGTGGTAGTTTGTCGTGACCACTAGATGAATCCTATAGTTGTTGAGGTCACTAGGTCAAAGGTCAAGGTCACCATGACCTTAATATGTGAAATGTTTTCAGATCAATAAATGATCAGTGGTTTGGCTTAGGATCTTCAAAGTTGCTGTGGTGATTAGTCATGACCACTAGATGACCTCTATAGTTGAGGTCACTAGATCAAAGGTCAGGGGGTCTGGGGGGTATACATGTTTTACAAACATCTCTTGTTCATTAATATATGACTATTTTATCCATTAATATTCAGTAGGTATTGAAATTTGTAATGAACATAGATCAAGGAGCCAGGGTTAATGGATGTTCATAATGGATGAAGTCTGCCATGAATATTCAAAGAGTCAATAGGATTAAACACATCTTTTTGGTTTGTGTTTGACTCCTATTCTTCAAAGGATAATCCTATATAAGTACCTGGAGTAGTCTCCTAGCCGAGGATTCCTCCAGTCTGTGAGAGTGTGAATCTCGCAGAAGTTTATACAGGTGTGTAAACGATGCAATCAGTAACGCTAAACAAAACAATTACCTGTAATCGGGGCTAATAGGAAGGCAGGTACCTGCAGAGGAACATGTGGAGTCTGATAGTAAACACAGATGAACGTAATGGTAACAGTCTCTCTTTTCACCAGAGCTCCAAATTAAAGCATTTTCAAGAATAACTCCTTTATACCTCCACCAAACCAAATGTTCAGCACTCAACAGTGACCACTCTTAAGAATCGTCTCAAAGAGATTCTTCTATAAAGAGTGGTCACAATATAGAGTTTGGTAGCTAGAGAATGATGATTTTAGTATTTGAGTATGCACCTGTATCTGATGCTCTGTTCGCCTATGTCTTTCTATGCCTTTGCAAAAAGAGTAGACCCAGATGAGATGACTCCTGTAGGAGCCTTCTAATCAGGGTCTGCTCTGTTTTCTTATGGAATAATATAGATTTGATTCTACAGTTTCTACTTTGGTAAAAGTTTCATGTGTAATATGCCGTTTTAAAATTTAATCTAATTAATATTGATGTTGTCATCATTTCTTATTGAATATTCATGGAGTCCAGAGTTTAACAATAGATATATATGTCAGAAATAATGACATCATGAATATTAATTAGCTGAATTTTTGTAATGAGATATGATCTGTGCTTACCTAGAATGTTTTTCCAGTGAGACTTGGAAATGTAGAATCAGAACTGTATTAACCCTTTCCTCCATAAATACACCTTTCTACGCCACTGTAAAAGTCACGTTACGAAACCATTGTGATAAATAGAGCATTTGCTCCTATAGGAAAAAATGCTCTATTTATTAAATGTTTCAAAACTACACAATTCTAAACTTTTCCTTTTCTCTAGTAAATGCTCCTTTTCGGTAGATTGATTTGGTGTGACACGGTGTTAACATCGCTCAGAACTCCCTCGAGCGATGTTAACTCCCAATAACACCAGTGTGTTGACGAAGGCCGAAGTACTCGGTCGAAAGCTCCAGGTATGCTTTCAAATTTAAATTGTGTGTGAGATTTAAAAGTTTTGAAAAAACATTCAGTATAATGGACAATACCACACAGATGAACTTCCATCAAAATATGATTCAAAGAGGTTGTGTCTAAAAATACTAAGCCTATGGAGGAAAGGGTTTTAAGCACACAGAGCAAACCTTGATCAGAGAGCTCCATCAGATCTGGATCTACTCTGATTGCGAAGGCTTCAAAAAAAGCATATTAATTTTTATGGAATAAAGGGTTAACCTGATCTAGTCTTGATGAATATTCATGCAGTGAAGTTAGTGAACTCTTTGTAAGCTTACTGTCGTCTGCAAAAATAGGTCATCTTCTGCAACTGAGTTACTGTTTCTGCAAATTCATGTTCTAGTGTCAAACTGTTTGGATACTGATGAGAAGCAGAGTCATCTGGGTCTGCACTGTTTGTGAAGGACATCTAGTGACAAGCTATCTGATCTGAGTCAACACTGTTTGCAAATGCTAAATGTTTCTGACATTCTGGGAGTTATCCCATTCCCTCATTTTGATGCCTTTTGTTGCCTCTGTAGAAGTTACTTTTTGAAACCATTGTGATAAACAGAGCATAATTATGTTCTAT
Organism: Azorinus chamasolen; assembly: GCA_963576725.1. Lineage (NCBI taxonomy): Eukaryota > Metazoa > Mollusca > Bivalvia > Cardiida > Solecurtidae > Azorinus > Azorinus chamasolen. The sequence continues at coordinate 49,556,633 of OY755237.1, forward strand.
TTATACCTCACAATGGTCTCAAAACTAACACAATTCTACAGTTTACATCTTTGCCAGTAAATGCTTAGACCTTTTTGGTAGATTTATTAAAAAAGTTTGAATAAAAAAAAAATAGCCTATACTGAGACAATGGGTTAACATACACATTGAATTGAATTTTTAAATTGCCCCGTTCCTTCATGTAAGCAGTTGTTCACCCTTTGTAAACAGAATAGACCCAGATCAGACACCCCCAGTATAGACCCAGATCAGACACCTCCAGTATAGTATTTCATAAGCAAACAGAGAAAACCTAGAAGACTGGGTCTTCTCTGTTTGCAAAGGCGTAGGAAGTCCTATTTATGGAGTAAAGGGATAGAAGTTATTTAGTGTTATAGGATTAAGTTGGCTACCACCTGCCTTTTTACCCCTTTCTCCTAAGATATGCCGCTTAAAGTCTTTGCACAGACTAGTCTGACCCATGGACTACTGTGTTAACCCTTTCCTCCATGAATATTCATGTAAGAAATAATGATGTCATAGATTAATTAGATTAATTTATAATAATTACACATGAACACAGGAGTCATGGCAGAAACTACAGAATCATATCTAAAGTATGTTATATCATAAGCAAACAGAGCACACCCTGATCAGACGGCTCCTATAGGAGCCATCTGATCTGGATCTACTGTTTGCAAAGGCGTAGAAAGGCGTATTTATGGAGTAAAGGGTTAATAACATATGTTTGATTCTAAAGTTTCTACCATTGCCAAAAAGTCTTTATGCTCTAATGCTATGTCATTGTAAACACTCAGCTAATTAATATTCAGGATGCCATTATTTCTTACATGAATATTCATAGAGTAAAGGGTTAATTTAGCCCAGAAATAGAGCTCAGTAAGTATGATATATCTCGGGGTCAAACCCATTGTCAGCCATTTCTAAATGCATGTTTAATTACTGTTACAGTCGAATTTGTCTTAAGTGACCTTATTTTAATTGGACAAAAACATCTTATAAAGCAGGACTGGTTCACTGTTGCTTAATACAGGACAAAAGTAATACAAAAAGCTTGTAGGAGCTTGTTGCATGACTTTTGACCTGTATTAAGCAACCACCTGCCTAACAGACCCATAATTAGACCTCTTTTGGGTGGTCTTTAATGAATTAAGTCCTGCTGCATATGGCTATTTGCGTACAGTGGATAATATGAACTAAAGCTGTTGGCAAGTGCCAGTTTATTAACCATTTCCCTGTTGAATGACATCATTGATATTAATTAGATTCATAATCATGGCATTATGAACACACACCATTTTGGCTCATGCAGAAACTGTATCGTCAGATCTATATGATACCTTATACTGGCTTATAGGATCCTGTAGGAGCTGTTTGATCTTGATCTACTCTGTTTGCAAAGGCATGGAAAAGCGTTTATATAAAGGCAAGGGCTAACCTTGGCCTAAGTGCTTTGACAATTGTCGTCGGCAAATATTGCTGTTGCTTTCATGCTCAAAGTTCTGAATTTTCCTGCATTTCTTGTCAGAAACATGAGCAACGTGTCAACCGGTTGATTAGATACCGAGTGACTATACACATGCATATCAGTCATCTGGATTCACACTGTCCACTGATTATATATATATATATATATAGAATATTTACATTTTTATTCCCTACCGGTTTCACTACTGCTCATCAATATATATATATATATATATATATATATATATAATATAACTGGCAATAGAATACAACCGGAAAGGCTATATATATATTAAAAAAGACTAAATGTTATATGGCTTTAAAATCTTTAATTAATAACTTAAAAATGCGCGACGCATTTCATCAGATCATCAGGCGCAATAATATGATGAAACGCGTCGCGCATTTTTAAGTTATTAATTAATGATTTTAAAGCCATATAACATTTAGTCTTTTTTAATATATATATAGCCTTTCCGGTTGTATTCTATTGCCAGTTATAATATATATATATATATATATATATATATATATATATATATATATATATATATATATATATATATATATATATATATATGCAGAAGGATAGTGTAGCAACAATTACTTGTATGTGGCAATATTATGTGGTTAGAAATTTGGGTCAGATTATGTGAGCTTTGGAAACAGCTGAGCAGAACATGTAGTTAACCCTTATAGTGCGGGAATCGATTTTATGAGGGATGTTCAGTTAATTCTGTCACTCAGCTGTTCTACAAGGCGCATTTTAGGACTTTTAAAAAATAAGTGACTCAAAGTAAGGTTACTTCAAACCTTTGAACTACTCTTCTTTGACAGAAATACACTTATCTGGTCTCGAAATCTAATCAGTGATGGCATCAAAGTAGGCTTTTCTGGGCACACTCTGCAGACTCTGGAAATTGGCACTACCCAGAGAACTTCGAGGGCCATAGGGAACAGAAAAAATCACAGGGGTTTATATCTGGTGAATACTGCGGGTGGGGCAGCTGTATCACCTTTTCCTTTTCCAGGCAATCCTGAACCAATGCACACATGTGTGCAGCTGCATTGTCATGAATAAGGCATATTAGCCTCAAATTCCTGTTGCAGGTCTACACTTCTCATAGTGCCTCTTCACTTTTGACAGCAGACCTGGTCCTTGTAAACCATCCCTGTTACTGTTCAGCAAGGGGATTTGAGCAATTGGTCCCTCAGAATTAAAAATATGGCATACAAAAGTTTCCAATGCTTTTTAGTCGTTTGGCGATGGCCGGCCTAGCTTGGTCTTTGTGCAGCCACTGTTTATTGTTGGTGTGTCTCTAAGGGCTCAAAAAAAATAAATACATATTTCATCACCAGTAATCAGTTCTGATATTCTGTGATTATCGCAATTTTTGTACCTTTTTAGCTCACCTGAGCAAAGCTCAGGGTGAGCTTTTGGGAGACTTGAATGTCCGGCGTCCGTCGTGCGTCGTCTGTCGTCCGTCGTCCGTCGTCAACAATTTGCTTGTGAACACTCTAGTGGTCACAGTTGTAGTCCAATCTTCAAACTTGGTCAGAATGAATGTCTTGATAAAATCTCGGACAAGTTCAAAAGTGGGTCAAGTGGGGTTAAAAACTAGGTCACTAGGTCAAATAGTAGGAAAACCTTGTGAACCCTCTAGAGGTCACATTTTTAGCCCAATTTTCATGAAACTTGGTCAGAATGATTGTCTTGATAAAATCTCGGAGGAGTTTGAAAAGTGGGTTACGTGTGGTAAAAAACTAGGTCACTAGGTCAAACAGTAGTAAAACCGTGTGAACACTCTAGTGGTCACAATTTTAGTCCAATCTTCGTGAAACTTGGTCAAAATGAATGTCTTGATAAAATCTCGGACGAGTTCGAAAGTGGGTCAAGTGGGGTTAAAAACTAGGTCACTAGGTCAAACAGTAGAAAAACCTTGTGAACACTCTAGTGGTCACAATTTTAGTCCAATCTTCATGAAACTTGGTCAGAATGAATGTCTTGATAAAGTCTCGGACAAGTTTGAAAGTGGGTCAAGTGGGGTTAAAGATTAGGTCACTAGGTCAAACAGTAGAAAAACCATGTGAACACTCTAGTGGTCACATTTTTTGTCCAATCTTCATGAAACGTAGTCATAATGATTGTCTTGATAAAATCTCAAACAGGTTTGAAAGTGGGTTATGTGGGGTTAAAAACTAGGTCACTAGGTCAAATAGTAGGAAAACCTTGTGAACACTCTAGAGGTCACATTTATAGCCAAATCTTCATGAAAATTGGCCAGAATGATTGCCCTAATAAAATCTTGGACATGTTTGAAAGTGGGTTATGTGAGGTCAAAAAGTAGGTCACTGGGTCTTATCTTAGAAAAATCTAGTTTACACTCCAGTGGCCACATTTTTAGCCCAGTCTTCCTCAAACTTGCTCAGAGTGTTTGTCTTGGTGATACCAAGGTTGAGTGTGATCATGGGTTGGGTGGGAATAAAAAGTAGGTCACTAGGTCAAATCTTTGAAAAATTACTCTAGAGGGCACATTTTTAGCCCAATCTTGATAAAATCAATATACTAAATCTTTGAACATCTTGTTCTGCAGAACTACTGCTCATGATCCACTATCAACATTGTTCAAATATTGTCCCTAAGGTCAATATTGGCCCTACCCATGGGCTACCCAGCAAAAATCTTAGATCTATGATAATCAGGTGAGCGATTAAGGGCCATCTTGGCCCTCTTGTTTAAAATGTTAGCATTTTTCACAAGGTTGGCCTTAAAGACGATTTCTACAGTTTGTTTCCTTCCAAGAATTTTTTTTAATTTTTTATATGTTGTTGTTCAAAGTATGCTGAGTTCAAATAAAAATCGAAAAAAGGGGGTTACAGACTTTATTTTTGAGTAATTAGCATGAAATCAACATACAGGCGTTTCCTGTCTTTTACATATGCGACAGTACAAAAATTATGACATCAGTGATATTTTCGTAAGAAACTTATCCAAGAATTGTTTTCAAAATTTCACATTTTGTGCATTATAGTATCCTTAACATGAAATCAAAAAGAAATATGTGGGTTACAGACTTTGTTTTTTGCTCACCTGGCAGTAAGTGCCATGTTGAGCTATTTGGACCACCCTGTGTCCATCTTCCTGCATAGTCTGTCGTCAACTTTTTAGCTCACCAGAGCACAAAGTGCTCAGGGTGAGCTTTTGTGATTGCCTGATGTCCGTCGTCCTTCGGCGTGCGTCGTCAGTCGTCAACAATTTGAACCTTTAAAAATCTTCTCCTCTGAATCTACAGGGTTCTCAGCTTTCATCTTTGGCACATAGCATCATCTTTAGGTCCTCTACAAAAGTTTTATAAATTATGCCCCTGGGGTCAAAATTGGCCCGCCCCAGGGGTGCCTTGTTTTCAATAGAAACATATAGTAAAACTTTGAAAATCTTCTCCTCTGAAACCTAAGGTTCTCAACTTTCATATTTGGCACATAGCATCATGTTCAGACACTCTACTAAAGTTATATAAATTATGGCCCTGGGGTCAAAATTGGCCCGCCCCAGGGGTGGGCAGTTTTCAATAGGAACAAATAGTGAAATATTTCAAAATCTTCTTCTCTGAAACTGGAAGGCTCTCAGCTTTCATATTTGGCACAGAGCATCATGTTCAGGTCCTCTAAAAAGTTATATAAATCATGGCCCTGGGGTCAAAATTAGCCCCACTCCAGGGGTGGGCAGTTTTCAATAGAAACAAATAGTGAAATCTTTGAAAATCTTCCTTCTCTGAAACTGGAAGGCTCTCAGCTTTCATATTTGGCACAGAGCATCATGCTCAGGTCCTCTACAAAAGTTATATAAATTATGACCCTGGGGTCACAGGGGTGGGCAGTTTTCAGTAGAAACATATAGAGAAAATCTTCTCCTGAAACTTGAAGGTTCTCAGCTTTCATATTTGGCTCATAGCATTATGTTCAGGTCCTCTACAAAAGTTTTATAAATTATTCCCCTGGGGTCAAAATTGGCCCACCCCAGGGCCGGCTAGTTTTCTATGGAAACATATAGAGAAAACTTTGAAAATCTTCTCCTCTGATTGTCTGGTGAGTGCTTCAGGGTCATTCTGGCCCTCTTGTTAATTCAAACGACATCTCCTCTAAAATGATATGGTCAAATGTAATGAAACTTTCCAAGGACGGTCATTGGGTCATCCTCTGTCAAAATAGCTACAATGGTTTGGATCCATGTAGAACTCTGGTTGCCATGGCAACCAAAAGAAAAATGTTTAAATCTCTTCTTCTCCAAAACCAGTGGTCAGATTTAAAAATAATTTTATGGAAATAATCATTAGGTGACTGTTTACTGAAATAGCTAAAACCATGACAAATATGAAAGCTGAGAACCTTCCAGTTTCAGAGAAGATTTTTAAAGTTTTCACTATATGTTTCTATTGAAAACTGGCCACCCCCGGGACGGGCCCAATTTTAACCCCAGGGGCATAATTTACATAACTTTTTAGATGACCTGGACATGATGCTATGTGCCAAATATGAAAGCTGAGAACCTTCCAGTTTCAGAGGAGAAGATTTTCAAAGCTTTACTATATGTTTCTATAGAAAACAAGGCACCCCTGGGGTTGGGCCAATTTTGACCCCAGGGGCATTATTTGTATCATTTTTATAGAGGACCTATAGATGATGCTATGTACCAAAAATGAAAGTTGAGAACCATGTAGATTCAGAAAAGAAGATTTTTAAATGTTCAAATCTCATAGAGACATGATTAAATGTTTATAAATGCTGACCGAAATAAGTCGTCCGAAATTTGCGTTATCCAGAATACTGGTACGCTTGTTTCCTTTGTAGATTGTTTCCTTTGTAGAGAGTATTCTGCGCAAAAAGCTGAGCAGAACTTACTACCGAAATCGTCTTTAAACTGTTCGTCAGTCAATAGATGAGGGATCCACCTAGCCCAAACGTTTCTAAATTTTATCTTGCGTCATAATGTTATGAACTGACCCCGACGATATGCCGACACTTCAGCTATTTTTTTTATCATAAGTCTGGTATCATGTTGAGGTTGTTCTCCCGTACAGCAGCAATATTAGCTGTAGTAAATTGAGTTCTTGGCAGGGTCATCTTTTATAGATGTATTATGCGCATTTTTCGTATTAATCAATAACACCAGAAGTTGTACACATGTACAAGTACATACAATGAAAATAATGCTTACAACCAATTTTTCCAACAGGATATATTTGTTCAGCTAAATATTATCGCTATCTGAATACTGCTAAATTTTTAAAAAGGAGCCTCTCTTTTAGAAACAGGGATTTTGTACGGAAATCAGTGGACATATTTGGCCAAGTTCTGAATGATTCCGATTCTATTTCGGAACAACACTTTGAATATTAATTAGGTTGTGATCACATGTACAAATGGCTTACACTGGTTATTGACCTACATATACATTGAATGATTATTTCCGGTATGTAAATTTGAATCGTACTACAGATTCCGGACAATGGCGAACACTGTTCCGTTGGTTTCCGTAGCAATCAATTTTTTTTTCGACACAAATAACCATTTACTAACCGTACTGTTTAGTGTTAAATAAGTGTTACGGTACATAAATTCAGCTTCTGAAGTCAGTTTGAAACGCAAAATTTTGTGCACCCGAAAACTGGCCTTTTCGACACCACAGACCACCATGTATCTGACACAATTTATCATGTATCTGAGAAACTGGAATATTCAGAATAACTCGGCTCTTAATGTAGGCTCTAATTTCAAGACTGCGGTAGTCTCAGTTTTCATTTTACACCAGAGAACCTGATTAAACCTTAACCCTTTCACCGCCAATGTCACAAAAATGCACCACGACAAATAGTGCAGTCAGACACTGCCTTTTCAAGGCGGCGTCTAATCAGGGACTTCACTTTTTGTCTCAAACCCTATAATTTCTATATCTGTACTTTATTCCTTTGAAATTCTGTGCATTTATTTATCTTATTTCCATATTTTAACGAATGATTTAACAAAATTGGATTGCAGATGACAATTAGAATTTTGGCACCGAAAGGGTTCGATAACTTTTGTTTGACTGAATCATGGATTTGAACAAAATTGCACCACATTATTCAAAATCAGCTAATAGTGAAATGGTCCTAATTTGCATGTGATTATTACAGCCGTGTGGTACGGTGGCCCATTATTGACAGAATTGAATTAACGTCCCTCATATATTAGCCACCTTTGCAAAAAGATCAATTTCATCGGTGATAAATTTTGATAACAGTTTTGTGTTTAATTATTATTCAGAAAGGGGAGGAGCGAAGTTTAATTATTCAACAGTTTATTCCAGTTAAGGAGGAATATAGTGTTCAAGATATTGTACAGTGAAGCCTCTCTGTAACAAATACTTGTTAAATAAATCTGGGTGGCTTATTTCATTTTAAGCAGATTGGCAGCTTAATGCTTTACTTCATGAATATTCATGTAAGAAATGATGACATCATGAAAATCAATTTGATAATAGTTTTGTAATGGCATGTGAACACAGGAAGTTTTTGCCAAGGCAGATCTAGAAACTGTATGTAACCGGGGTTTCTCTGAGAGTAAATATATCCGTCGGTATGGGTATTAAACTTGAGACCTCGAGGTTCTTAATCAAGCACTGATCTACCTCATTGCAATGAAAAGCCGGCTTGCACAGCAAGGTTGTACTAGTGTGATACAGATAAACTCGTAATACCCTATAATATACAAGCATATATTGTGTCCATTCATTGTACAAACACATTTTGTTCATATTGTAGAAGCACATTTTTTTCCATATTGTACAAGCAGCACATTTTGTCCATATTATACAAGCACATTTTGTTCATGTTGTACAAACATATTTTGTCTATATTGTACAAGCATATTTTAACAGTCTCCCAAGAGTTCAACATATAATGCTTACAGACCCATATCACCCGTGATATTTATTTGCTTTCATTTTGTTTCCAGACAGAAATAAATGATCACGACTCTGAGGAAGGATACTGTAAACTAACACCCCAGACTCTTTGAATATACTGAGCAGGTACAGAGGTCAAGATAAGATGGGTAAAATTAAACATTTTCAAGGATATAATCCTTTATTTCTCTTCCAAACCCTATACTGCGACCACTCTTCAGAATCATCACGAAGAGATGATTCTAAAGTATGGTCACAGTATAGGGTTTAATTTTTTGGGGGTAAATGACAATATTAGTATTTGGGTATGCACATTTATCTGTCTCAGCTCTGAGTTATTACATACATAATATTTCTAACCGCAGAATACTTTTATCCCCTGATATTGTTGATCTTAACGCTAAGAATTAGAAATGTCACTTAACCTAATTACCCAAAGTATGTGGACACCCAATCGCCCTTAGATCTTCACTATGTACTTTGTTTACCCTTTCTATGAAGAATATTCATTAAAGAAAAATAATGATGTCATGAATATTTATTAGCTGAATTTTTATATGCCCGAAGGTAACTTCGGTCATATGGTATGGCGCACGTCAGTCCGTCTGTTAGCCACTTCTTTGTACGCTCAATAACTTGACAACTATTGGTTTTGCTGTCTTCATACTTAGTAGGTAGGTTGGTCATGGCTAGTAGATGACCCCTATTGATTTTGAGGTCAGTCAGTCAAAGGTCAAGGTCACAGTGACCTTCAACTCAAAAATCTTGTTCGCTCAATAACTTCATAAGTATTAGGTGTGCTGTCTTCATACTTAGTAGGAAGGTTGATCATGGCTAGTAGATGACCCCTATTGATTTTGAGGTCAGTCAGTCAAAGGTCAAAGTCAGGGTGACCTTCAAATAAATAATATTGTCTGCTCAATAGCATGATAAGTATTAGGTGTGCTGTCTTAATACATAGTGGGAAGGTTGGTCATGGCTAGTCGAGGCGTTTCGGACCCAAGTCGTTTTGACCATTAGACCAAGACAAATTGGTAAATAATGTTTATATTACATATTTACCTGTCTTTACCTTTGGCCCCCAAATTTATATTGATGGCTCCCTATAAGAAAGTCCATGGGTCCAAAGGGCCCCCCTCTGAGTTCAAGCTAGATTGAACACTGCATAAAGTTTGTCTGTCTGAATACTTGGAGTTGCTAGGGTAACTCGGAGTTGCTAGGGTAACACCCTGTTGTTATAGATTAAAAGAACCTATTTATTTCCTCTTGATTAAAGATATAAAAATGCAGACACATTTCCCTGTTATGAGAGATTTATTTGTTGACACATGTTGATTTCCCTTTTGTTTGTTTGTCTGTTTTGGAAGAGGAAATATCAAAGTAATGCTGTTATGATCTTGGGATTGTTGTCATCATGGGCATCATCTAAACACTGATATTTTGTTAGTTGCAACATCAGAACAGCTGTCTCTTTCAAGCTTAAGCTTCACACAATCGTTCACCATCAAAATGGCTACTATCAGGACAGGATCCATAACTCTGCGATGCATGTTTAAAAAAATATTGTGTGCATATTGTGTTTGCTCTGTCTGTTGGTTGGAAAAAATTGTTGATCAGTCACAACTGTTGGTTGGTTTTTCTGTTTGGCCCCAACTTTATATGTTGGTTATAATTTTGTTACCATTGCACATACAATTACTTCAAACTTGGCATGCATGTGCAACTTATAGAGACAAACGTTTTTAGGGGTGACTTATTATTAGGTCAAGTTCATACATCAAGGTCAAAAGTCATATCAGGGACATAGTGTTTCACAAACTTATCTTGTGGGTATGTAATTAGATTGACTGTTCTAATAGCACATGGACACAGGAATGTTTGGTTATGGCAGAAGTTGTCAGATTATCATATCTATATCATAAGAAATCAGAACAGATCCTTAGTCTCACGATTAGATGGCTCCTAGTTAGGAGCTGTCCTTATCTATGTAAAGGTGTTACATTTATGGAGTAAGGGTTTAAAAGGTTATAGCCCTTTAAAACATTTCTTTACATGAAAACAGACAAGCATTTGCAACTCATTGCAGTTCTCCTGTTACAGGTTAGAATACTGACATAAATTCCAATTGTTATTGTAGATTAAAAATCTGAAATTACTATTTTTTCCTTATTACTAATATTAGATTAACCCTTTACTCCATGGAAAATTCATATAAGAAATTATAATGAGGTGATGGATATTAATTGATATAATTGTAGTAATGGCACATAAACACAGGAATCTTTGGCCTTGGCATGTTACTCAAGAGTCACTTCTATGTTAAATGCTATAAGCAAGTGCTTAATGCTGGGCAAAAGTAATGCAAAAAGCTCCTATAGGAGCTTTTTGCATACATTTTGCCTTGCATTACTTAATCTATCACTTGCCTTTATAAATTCCAGATTTACTTTTTAGCTCCACTTTTTCAAAAAGTGGAGGTATTGTCATGACCCTCTCATCGGTGTCGGTGTCAATGTTGGTTAACCTTTTGTTAAGGTCCATTTCTCAGAAACCATCAAAGATATTTGGTTCACATTTGATATGCATATTAACTATCACAAGGGGAACCCATTTCACAAGGGTAGGACTTTTGCCATAGTTCTGCCCCTTTTTCATTGTTGTTTAAGTGTCAGAATCTGTCCAAGATATTTTGTTCAAATTTGGTTTGCATGTTAACTATTAAAATTTTATAAGGGCAGGTAAGCCTAAAATTAATTTTGCTATAGTTATCTCCCCTTTGCGACTTCGACTTCCACTACACTATCCAGCACTAAAGAACATGGAGCGCGTTGTCGGCGGACAACTCTTTTTTGAGTTGTGTATTAGGGAGACTTTACTGTTTCTACATAATTTCCCTATCTCACAATCATGCTGACATAATATCCATGTTATTACAGATCTCAGTGCTGACACAATTCCCATGTTAACAGATTAAAATGCCGGCACAGTTTTATTGTTATTGTAGTTTATTTTGCTGGCACAGTTTTCTTGTTATTACAGATGTTTTACATTGTTGGATTCTGGCATCTTGTAGCTCCTAGGATCTTTTGTCTTGGTGTGTTTAGCAAACATTGACTTACAGAGGGCATGCAAAGTTTGTTATCTCTTATCGTGGTGTTGATGTCAGCTTTAATTGTGATCTGTTGTTCATACAAACACTTTGTCACACCTTTGCAAACAGAGTAGACCAGAACAGGCGGCTCCTATGTACAGGAGCTGTCTGATCTTAGGGTCTGCTCTGTTCGCTTATGAAATTATGAAAGATCTGACTTTACAGTTTCTACCAATACCAAAATGTTACAGTTTCCACCGATACCAAACTATACTTAGCACATAATGCCATTAAAGAAATCAGCTGATAAATAGGCATAATATAAATTATTTCTTACATGAATATTCAACAGGGAAAGGGTGAATTCTTTATGCTTTTACAGGGTTACAGATAAGGGGAGTATTGGGGTATTTACCCAATTAAAATTGTGGAAAAAGCAATTGTTTTTCAAAAAAATGAGTAACACAAAGCAAATAAATATAGCAAAAAGCAAAAAAATTTTAGAATACCTAATGAGAATATGAATAATACCCAATTACGAAAATTGCCAATACCCAATAAAAATTGCAAATACCCAATTCTGTAAAAAGTCAAGGAGTAAATACCCAATTGCATCAAAACCTTATCTGTAAGCCTGCTTTTAGTAGTTTTTATCTGCAAACATTTTGCCTGATGCTATTTTAGAAAGTTAACACGCATGAGAGTCACGCAAACAGTTTTAACACATTCCCTCTTTAAGTGACGCATTTTGGCGCCTCTGTAAAAATCACATTTCGAAACCATTGTGATAAATAGAGTATTTGCTCCTATAGGAGCAAATGCTCTATTTATCACAATGGTTTCAAACTACAAAATTCTAAAAAATTTCCTTTTCTACAATTAATGCTCCTTTTCGGTAGATTCATTCAGAGAGGTTGGGTCTAAAAATAGTCTCGGAGTGAATGAGTTAATCCTTATGAAATACTGAGTTAGTCTATTAATGTCTCATCAGGATTCAAACTGTGAGATTGGGTTACAGTCATAACTCAATGGCTATCATGTGAACAAGAGTTAAATTTCAGCACTAGGTGAATGTGTGAAATACGGTAAGTAAGAAAAAATAAATTTCAAAACATCTGAAAATAGCTCTTCATTTGATCTATTAAACAGTTCCTATGAAGATGAGAAAGTCGTCTAATTAACCCTGAGATTCTCCATATAAGCCTGCCTTTTGACACCTTTGCAGTGAGACAGAGTAGACCCAGATCCGCAGGAGTCATAGGATCAGGGTATTTTCTGTTTGCTTATTATTGCAAGGCCCCCACAGGGGCCGTGCATACTGATATGGTTTGTCAAGTGTGCTCTGGGCTGTGCGTTTCTGCGGTCTAGAAATGTGTAGAAAAAAATGACAGTTCGTGGCTAAGTTGTCATAATAACTATGGTTTACTGTGAAACAATTTTTTTTTATATATATATTCATTTATTTGATTTATTTTGATTCATATATTTTTCTCGGCATATTTATGTCTGGTTATTTCTCTGCCATGTACCAGTTTCAGTGAAAATGCTAGTGAATTAGGTATAACTGATTAAAATCACATTTCCAAGCATAGCTGTCAGTGTGGTCCAGGGGTTATAATGATGGACTAGGAAATGAGAGGTCGTGGGTTCGATCCTCGGTGGAAGCTTACTTATTTTTTTTCTCTCATATTTTCTTAGCACCCTTAGTATACGTGATTTTGGGTTAAAATCATTTTGTACATAAAATATAAGTCTTTTGTTTGCATTTTGGCTTTGGTAAAGTTATTTAGCTGAGACCTTTTACTCGTGGTTTTGTTGACCGTTTTGCATATTTCACCATTGTGCATGAATTTGCTTCAATTTAAATGTATATCTTATACTAACCTGTTCTTAATTTGGGGACAATATAAGTGAAAAAGTTCATGGGCATTGAGTCGACCTATTCGAATAATTTCATGTAGACTGTAAGTATGGGAGTTTGTATGCCTTGTGAACATCACTTAATGTGATAATGGTTTCTACGTCAGTGTGTTTCAGCAAATGAATAACATTGATCTGTGACGTAATGTGTACTATTGGTGTCATACACAGGTATTATGCATCATGGCTCATTAAAACATTCCCCCCGTTTCTGCTATTAATTTACACATTACAGTCATGTTTCCCAATGTATATGTTAATTAAAAGTACTAAACAATATTGCTCCCTCTTTTTCTTCTATCCTGCTTAAACACATGTTACCATTTTACGCTTGTGTAAATCCTTGCTTGTTTGTATTTGAATGTTTTGTTGCGAATGACTGTGGGTGTGTAACATTTTTAAAGTATTTTACACTTCTCACTATTGAAATCTAGGTCAGGATCAAATATTGGTCATGTCAGATATGAAACTTGGTCATTATGTCAAATCATCACAGAGAAAGGTTTCTAACACTCAAAAGACCACTTCTTACCTTTTCATATGCCCTTACATTAATAGTTTCACATGGTGTACTCTAATCATCTTGTTAGAGCCATAGTGGCTCTAAAATGTTTACATATGTAATGCTCCAGATAAAACGATGTAAACCACTTACATGAATATTCAAAACTCGATAGTACGAACTCGCTTAAGTCGAATTTACCCTTATTTCGATGTTAAAACATAACATAGCCACGTTTTAACTCCAAAATAAGAGTAAATATATTCTGAAAATGGGTGATCCCTCGAAAGCAAAAGTAGAAATGCAAAAAGAGAAAATTGCAGACTTGGTTTTATTGAGTCTGTTCATGAGTAGTAATTAAAAGTGCAACACTACTCACGAAGTTTGACATAAACGAGTACGAATCATTGAAATTTAGCTGAAGAAATGCGGTTTAGTTCGACTTAAGCGATGTCGAAGTATCGACATTTCACTGTATTTCTTAAAGTTTTTTGCTTCCTGCTTCAACCAAACCACATGTTTTGACCACTCAATGGAATGATTGCTTCAATATGATTTCATTAAGTAGTCACATCACAGGGGTTTGCATATTTATAAAAATAAAGTGTTCTTCAAATGTGCACCTTCTTTCATTTCATACCATACTATTAAACAAATATGTTCTTAATGGTTATATAGCTGCACCTGTACAATTGATATAAGCATGTTACATGAATATGCATGTATTCACAGACTCAGTTCTATTTGCACTACGATGCAAAGCTCACTATATCCTATTTCAGTGACAAAGTAAATGCAAAAACAGTTAAATCTTTCCATGAATAACTCCTAACTTTATCATCAGTCATGTTTCCTTCCTATAATAATTTTTTTTTATCCCCCATAACAAATTCTGCTTCAAGTTTTATTCATGAGTCATGCTTATATACAATCACATGTTAATTGCCATGTTGTTAATTAGTTTATATTTTGTTTTCCTTATACAGTATAACCTGCCTTATCCCACATCCTTCAATACCAACTGTGGATGACGGATAAAGCAGTATGTCAGTTACTGCAGATGTTGCTTAAGTCCAACTGAACAGTATTCCTTTAGTTGAGTTCAGATAGCTTGAATTCGCTTAAGTCGAACTTACTCTTATTTCAATGTTAACACGTGGCATAGCCACATTTTAACTTGCAAATAAGGGTAAGTTCGACTTCAGCGACTTCAAGTTATCGAGGTTCAACTGTATGATATTCAACATTTGGGACCGAACATCATTGTCGAATAAAGCAGGTTTTTTTATTAACCAGGTGTCGGATAAGCCAGGTTATACTGTACATGTATATATTGTGCTAATGATCACTAGACTTGCCAAATATTGTGTTCCTTTATTATAATAGTTATGTTATGTTCGACGAAAATAGAACACAACTCCATATAATATATTTACAGATCATGTATCATATCTTATGTACGTACTACAAACAATTCTATAATCATTATAACTCCTAGTGTCAAATTTCAACTAGTCTAAGTAACATTCTAATTGTCACCACAGCTTTTGCATAGTTTTGAAACAATGTATTTCAACATTATTCATTGTCTACTTGGTTAAAAACAGTATTTTGTATATCATCTCAAATTCAGATATTCAGTACCCCAAATACAAATTTGTAAGCCACTTATTTGCAAAAGTTATTGCTCCAAGCTTCAACCCACCCATATGTTTTCACCACTCGCTGCATAAAATCGCTGCTTTAACATGATTTCATTGACAAGTTGTGGCCGAGTGGTTACGGTCACTGTGACTAACAATCACTAACATCCTCACCGCTGTGAGTTCGCGCCCGGTCTGGGCCAGTCCAAAATTTTCAAGTGGGAAAGCCTTCCAGCTGGCTTGCAGAAGGTCGGTGGTTCTACCCAATTGCTGATTTGTACATGAAAAAGTGTATAAAGGGCATCTGGGGTCTTCCTCCACCAGTAATTAGCTGGACGTCGCGATATGACTGAAATACTGTTAAAAGTGACGTTAAATCGAAATCAATCAATCAATCATTGACAAGTCACATCATGGAGTTTTCATACGACCTTTTGGTCCGGTCCATGACTCAAAAAGTATATTACCTAGTCAATAGCTACCAACATGAAACTTCTCATGTGTTTTAGGCCGTGCACAATTCCATTGCTGCACTCTTGCAGCAATTGGGTACTTGTATAATACAGATTTAATTCTGCAATTTTTGCCATGGCCAAGAATTCCTGTGTGCATATCCCAGTAGAAACCGTCATCTCATTGTTGTTCATGATATCATTAATGTTTAGGTGTATCAATTCATGGAGTACAAATTTAAGATTCAAACTTCTTGACATGTGGTATACATACATGTATATTGTATTTTTGTAAACAAGGACTTGAACTTTACTCTGATAATTGATACAGAGGAAAGGTTTTTGAAGACTTTGTCTATAGTGTCTACCTTTCCAAAGCTATTGACAATTTTTCAGATGACTTTTGCAAACTGTTTGTATAAAGATAAGACATTGTGTTTCATCCGGATCTAAACTGTTTAACTCTCTGAACTCATCCTTTTTAGCTCCCCTGTTTCAAAGAAACATCGACCTATTGTGATTACTGGGTAGATCTCATTGAGGAGTTATGGCCCTTTACGTTTTCAGTGGTCAAGCACCAAATCAGACGAGTGTTGGTACCGCACACGGCTCTTGTATTAAAAAAATGTACTGCAAACTACAGATAAAGGTGCGTACCCAAATACTAAAATCGTCATTTCTCCACCAAACCCTTATACTGTGACCATTCTTTTAGAATGATCTCTTTGAGACAATTCTAAAGAGCGGTCATAGTATAGGGTTTGGTGGAGAAATCAAGGAGCTATTCCTGAAAATGTTTAAATTTACACATCTTAATTATCTAGACCTCTGGTACTGAATTTAAACTGAAAACTTTTTGGAGACAAAAGTTATTTTCTGTTACTGTATTATCTCTTATAAATGCCCCAGGGGACATAACATTTTTGAAAGGAACTACTTGCATTTTATAGACAGGTGGTTGTTTAATGCAGAATGAAAGCAATGCAGAAAGTTCCCGGAGGAGCTTTCTGCATTGCTTTCAGTCTGCATTTAGCTACCATCTGCATTTTGAAAAACCTATAGTTTTTATACGCCCACCTAATAAAGGTGGTCGTATATTGTCGTGGCCCTGTCCGTCCATCCGTTCGTTCGTTCGTTCGTTCGTCCGTTCGTCCGTCAACATTTTGTTTGTCCGCTGTTTTCTGGGAAAACTATTTGAGAGATATTAATGAAACTTCACACAAATGTTTAATGCATCAAGATCTGAAGCTGAGTTGATTCTGAGGTTCATTTGATTTTTCATTTCAGAGTTATGGCCCTTGTCCTTAAAAAATAATGCAAATAGTTTGTCCGCTGTTTTCTGGGAAAACTATTTGAGAGATATTAATGAAACTTCACACAAATGTTTAATGCATCAAGATCTGAAGCTGAGTCGATTCTGAGGTTCATTTGATTTGTCGTTTCGGAGTTATGGCCCCTTTACTTAAAAAATAATGCAAATACATGCAAATAGTTTGTCCGCTGTTTTCTGGGAAAACTATTTGACAGATATTAATGAAACTTCACACAAATGTTTAATGCATCAAGATCTGAAGCTGAGACAATTCTAAGGTTCATTTGATTTGTCGTTTCGGAGTTACGGCCCTTGTATTTAAAAAATAGTGCAAATACATGCAAATAGTTTGTCCGCTATTTTCTGGGAAAACTATTCGAGAGATATTAATGAAACTTCACACAAATGTTTAATGCATCAAGATCTGAAACTGAATTGATTCTGAGGATCATTTGATTCGTTGTTTCGGAGTTATGGCCCTTGCACTTAAAAAAATAATGCAAATCTATGCAAATATGAGGATGGCCATAACTTTTTCATTTGAAATGATATTTACTTCAATTTTTATACGCCCACCTAATAAAGGTGGTCGTATATTGGCGTGGCCCTGTCCGTCCGTCCGTTCGTTCGTTTGTTCATTGGTTGTTCATTCGTTCGTTCGTTTGTTCGTCTGTCCGTTCGTTCGTTCGTCCGTCAACATTTTGTTTGTCCGCAGTTTTATCGGAAAACTGTTTGACAGATATTAATGAAACTTCACACAAATGTTAAATGCATCAAGATCTGAAGCTGAGTTGATTCTGATGTTCATTTGATTTTTCGTTTCAGAGTTATGGCCCTTGTCCTTAAAAAATGCAAATAGTTTGTCTGCTGTTTTCTGGGAAAACTATTTGAGAGATATTAATGAAACTTCACACAAATGTTTAATGCATTGAGATCTGAAGCTGAGTTGATTCTGAGGATCATTTGATTTTTCATTTCAGAGTTAAGGCCCTTGTCCTTAAAAAATAATGCAAATACATGCTAATAGTTTGTCCGCTGTTTTCTGGGAAAACTATTTGAGAGATATTAATGAAACTTCACAAAAAATGTTTAATGCATCAAGATCTGAAGCTGAGTCGATTCTGAGGTTCATTTGATTTGTCATTTCGGAGTTATGGCCCTTGTTCTTAAAAAATAATGCAAATACATGCAAATAGTTTGTCCGCTGTTTTCTGGGAAAACTATTTGAGAGATATTAATGAAATTTCACACAAATGTTTAATGCATCAAGATCTGAAGCTGAGTGGATTCTGAGGTTCATTTGATTTGTCGTTTCGGGTTATGGCCCTTGTCCTTAAAAAATAATGCAAATACATGCAAATAGTTTGTCCGCTGTTTTCAGGGAAAACTATTTGAGAGATACTGATGAAACTTCACACAACAGTTTAATGCATCAAGATCTGAAGCTGAGTCGATTTTGAGGTTCATTTGATTTGTCATTTTGGATTTATGGCCCTTGCACTTAAAAAAAATAATGCAAATCTATGCAAATATGAGGATGGCCTTAATTTTTAGCTCACCAGAGCACAAAATGCTCAGGGTGAGCTTTTGTGATCGCCAGATGTCTGTCGTCCTTCGGCGTGCGTCGTCCGTCGTCGGGCGTCAACAATTTGAACCTTTAAAAATCTTCTCCTCTGAATCTACTGGGTTCTCAGCTTTCATCTTTGGTACATAGCATCACCTATAGGTCCTCTACAAAAGTTATATAAATTATGCCCCTGGGGTCAAAATTGGCCCCGCCCCAGGGGTGGGAAGTTTTCAATAGAAACATATAGTAAAACTTTGAAAATCTTCTCCTCTGAAACCAGAAGGTTATTAGCTTTCATATTTGGCACATAGCATCATGTTCAGGTCCTCTACAAAAGTTATATAAATTTTGACCCTGGGGTCAAAATTGGCCCCACCCCAGGGGTGGGCAGTTTTCAATAGAAACAAACAATGAAATCTTTGAAAATCTTCTCCTCTGAAACTGAAAGGATCTCATCTTTCATATTTGGCACAGAGCAGCATATGCAGGTCATCTACAAAAGTTATATAAATTAAGGCCCTGGGGTCAAAATTGGCCCCGCCCCAGGGGTGGGAAGTTTCCAATAGAAATATATAGTGAAAACTTTGAAAATCTTCTCCTCTGAAACTAGATGGTTATTAGCTTTCATATTTGGCACATAGCATCATGTTCAGGTCCTCTACAAAAGTTATATAAATTATGGCCCTGGGGTTAAAATTAGCCCCGCCCCAGGGGTGGGCAGTTTTCAATGGAAACAAATAGTGAAATCTTTGAAAATCTTCTCCTCTGAAACTGGAAGGCGCTTAGCTTTCATATTTGGCACATATCATCATGTTCAGGTCCTCTACAAAAGTTATATAAATTATGCCCCTGGGGTCAAAATTGGGGCCGCCCCAGGGGTGGGAAGTTTTCAATAGAAACATATAGTAAATCTTTGAAAATCTTCTCCTTTGAAATCAGAAGTTTCTCAGCTTTCATATTTGGCACATAGCATCATGTTCAAGTCTTCTACAAAAGTTATATAAATTATGCCCCTGGGGTCAAAATTGTCCCCGCCCCAGGGATGGGCAGTTTTCAATAGAAACAAATAGTGAAATCTTTGAAAATCTTCTCCTCTGAAACTGGAAGGCGCTCAGCTTTCATATTTGGCACAGAGCATCATGTTCAGGTCCTCTACAAAAGTTATATTAATTATTGCCCTGGGGTTAAAATTGTCCCCGCCCCAGGGGTGGGCAGTTTTCAATGTAAACAAATAGTGAAAACTTTGAAAATTTTCTTCTCTGAATATGGAAAGTTCTCAGCTTTCATATTTGGCACATAGCATCATGTATAGGCCCTCTACAAAAGTTATATAAATTATGGTCCTGGGGTCAAAATTGGCCCCGCCCCAGGGGTGGGTAGTTTTCAGCAGAAACATATAGAGAAAACTTTGAAAATCTTCTCCTCTGAAACTGAAAGGTTCTCAGCTTTAATATTTGGCTCATTGCATCATGTTCAAGTCCTCTTCAAAAGTTATATAAAATACGCCCCTGGGGTCAAAATTGGCCTGCCCCAGGGCCGGCTAGTTTTCTATAGAAACATATAGTGAAAACTTTGAAAATCTTCTCCTCTGATTGTCTGGTGAGCGCTTCAGGGCCATTCTGGCCCTCTTGTTTCATTTGAAATGATATTTACTTCAATTTTTAGCTCACCAGAGCACAAAGTGCTCAGGGTGAGCTTTTGTGATCGCCTGATGTCCGTCGTCCGTTGGCGTGCGTCGTTCGTCGTCAACAATATGAACCTTTAAAATTCTCCTCTGAATCTACAGGGGTCTCAGCTTTCATCTTTGGCACATAGCATCATCTGTAGGTCCTCTACAAAAGTTATATAAATTATGTCCCTGGGGTCAAAATTTGCCCCACCCCAGGGGTGCATTGTTTTCTATAGAAACATATAGTGAAAACTTTGAAAATCATCTCCTCTGAAACTGGAAGGTTCTCAGCTTTCATATTTGGCACATAGCATCATGTTCAGGTCCTCTACAAAAGTTATATAAATTATGGCCCTGGGGTTAAAATTAGCCCCGCCCCAGGGGTGGGCAGTTTTCAATGGAAACAAATAGTGAAATCTTTGAAAATCTTCTCCTCTGAAACTGGAAGGCGCTTAGCTTTCATATTTGGCACATATCATCATGTTCAGGTCCTCTACAAAAGTTATATAAATTATGCCCCTGGGGTCAAAATTGGGGCCGCCCCAGGGGTGGGAAGTTTTCAATAGAAACATATAGTAAATTTTTGAAAATCTTCTCCTTTGAAATCAGAAGTTTCTCAGCTTTCATATTTGGCACATAGCATCATGTTCAGGTCTTCTACAAAAGTTATATAAATTATGCCCCTGGGGTCAAAATTGTCCCCGCCCCAGGGATGGGCAGTTTTCAATAGAAACAAATAGTGAAATCTTTGAAAATCTTCTCCTCTGAAACTGGAAGGCGCTCAGCTTTCATATTTGGCACAGAGCATCATGTTCAGGTCCTCTACAAAAGTTATATTAATTATTGCCCTGGGGTTAAAATTGTCCCCGCCCCAGGGGTGGGCAGTTTTCAATGTAAACAAATAGTGAAAACTTTGAAAAGTTTCTTCTCTGAATATGGAAAGTTCTCAGCTTTCATATTTGGCACATAGCATCATGTATAGGCCCTCTACAAAAGTTATATAAATTATGGTCCTGGGGTCAAAATTGGCCCCGCCCCAGGGGTGGGTAGTTTTCAGCAGAAACATATAGAGAAAACTTTGAAAATCTTCTCCTCTGAAACTGAAAGGTTCTCAGCTTTAATATTTGGCTCATTGCATCATGTTCAAGTCCTCTACAAAAGGTATATAAATTACGCCCCTGGGGTCAAAATTGGCCTGCCCCAGGGCCGGCTAGTTTTCTATAGAAACATATAGTGAAAACTTTGAAAATCTTCTCCTCTGATTGTCTGGTGAGCGCTTCAGGGCCATTCTGGCCCTCTTGTTTCATTTGAAATGATATTTATTTCAATTTTTAGCTCACCAGAGCACAAAGTGCTCAGGGTGAGCTTTTGTGATCGCCTGATGTCCGTCGTCCGTTGGCGTGCGTCGTTCGTCGTCAACAATATGAACCTTTAAAATTCTCCTCTGAATCTACAGGGGTCTCAGCTTTCATCTTTGGCACATAGCATCATCTGTAGGTCCTCTACAAAAGTTATATAAATTATATCCCTGGGGTCAAAATTTGCCCCACCCCAGGGGTGCATTGTTTTCTATAGAAACATATAGTGAAAACTTTGAAAATCATCTCCTCTGAAACTGGAAGGTTCTCAGCTTTCATATTTGGCACATAGCATCATGTTCAGGTCCTCTACACAAGTTATATAAATTATGCTCCTGTGGTCAAAATTGGCTACACCCCAGGGTGGCCAGTTTTCTAGCAAACTTGAAGCTGACTGCACTTTTAAGCATCTTATCTTTACTCATAAACAGGTCATCAGGTCAAGCAGTAGAGAGGGGGATGACCAGTGGCTATTTTTAGTGCACCTGTATTGCTGGTGGTAGCTGTAGTAGCTTTGTCTTAACCCTTTGCCTGTTCTGTGTTTATTAGTCCCCCACCGGTTACCGGTTGGGGGACTATAGGTTTGCTCGATTCCGTCCGTCTGTCCGTCCGTCTGTCTGTCCGTCCGTCCGTCCGTCTGTCCGTCCGCACTCACGAAAGGGTAGTTGTGTGACTTTTTCTAACTAGTCCCACAAGTAAAATCATTAACCTGGCCATCTCTTGTGACATTAACCTGGCCATTTCTTGTGACATTAACCTGGCCAGTTGTGGGACATAGGGTTAGGGTTAGGGTTAGCTTCCAGATCATTCTTTTCCAAAGTTAGAGCCAAAAATAGTTTTTCTTGTGGGACTAGTCACACAAGAAAAGATCAAAGGAAAAAGTCACACAACTACCCATCCGTTAGTATGTCCGTCCGTCCGTCCGTCTGTCACGCTTCTCCGGGCCATATCTCCAACAAAGTTAGGCCAAATTCATTATAACTTCACACATTGAAGAAGCATGATGAGGGCTAGTGTCATGCACAAGGGTCATAACTCTAGCATCAATATTTTTGGAGTTATTCCCCTTTTGCATATTTTTTTGTCCGGACAATAACTCTTTATCTACTGGTTCAATTGATTTGAAACTTCACATATGGAACAATCATGATGAGGGGTAGTGTCATACACAAGGGCCATAACTCTAGCATCAATATTTTTGGAGTTATTCCCCTTTTTCATATTTTCTTGTCAGTCCGTCTGTCACGCTTCGTGTTCCGGGCCGTCTGTCACGCTTCGTGTTCCGGGCAATATCTCCTACAAAATTAGGCCAAATTCATTATAACTTCACACATTGAAGAAGCATGATCAGGAGTAGTGTCATGCACAAGGGCCATAATTCTAGCATCAATATTTTTGGAGTTATTCCCCTTTTTCATATTTTTTTGTCCGGACAATAACTCTTTATCTACTGGTTCAATTGATTTGAAACTTCACATATGGAACACACATGATGAGGGGTAGTGTCATGCACAAGGGCCATAACTCTAGCATCTATATTGTTGGAGTTATTCCCCTTTTCATATTTTCTTGTCCAGTTAATAACTCTTTATGTACTGGTTCAATTAATTTGAAACTTCTCATATGGAACAAGCATGATGAGATATAGTGTCATGCACAAGGGCAATAACTCTATATTTTTGGAGTTACTCCCCTTTTTCATATTTTCTTGTCGGGACAATAACTTTTTATTTACTGATTCAATGTATGAAAGTAGGTACTAATACCATTCAGGTGGTCATGTATATACCATGGTCAACCACACCATGGGTGGGTGGGGTGGGGAGAGTGGAGTTTTATTTTTAGTCCGGTGGGGGACTCATGTCTTGCATAGCAATACAACATGCCCTTGTTATTAATTTGAATGCCTATTGCATATTCATGAACAAAATAGTTAAAATGAAGTATGGAAGGTGGAACATTGTAGCCATTTTTTTTTCCAAATTTCACAACTTACTGTATATTCATAGACAAAATAGTTATAATGGAATATAGTAAGTAGAACATTGTAGCCATTTTAGAAACTAAAAGAACAGATCTATCAAATTCCATTAACAAACAGAGCAGACCCTGATCAGATGGCTCCTATAGGAGGCATCTGATCTGGTCTACTGATTTTTCAAATGTGTGAAAACACGTTTAAACTTTATATGAGGGAAGGGTTAATTAATAATAGTGATTGGCATTATGACATTATTATAACCTGCCCTGCAGTTCAGAAGAAGGGTAAATCATGTAAAGGCTCCAGAATGCCAAATTAAAGATTTTAAATAAATTATGAAATTGTATTACTTGAAAATATTAAGTTCAACTTATGAATATGAAATTATTATGTAATAATTTATAATAATATTCAAATGCAAAAAATCAGTTTGGAATGCTAGGGTACACATACCTTTTCAGAGGAACAGTTGATTATTTGAGAGGTCAGTTGATGGTCTTCAGTCAGAACTTTGTATGGCCTTGCATAATTAAAATTCCCTGGTTAATACATATCAATCTTACCATTAACTCTCTTGTACAAACCACATATGAAGTTACATATGTGTCAGATCAGAATCCAAACTGTGTGCTAATTTCAGTCAAATTATGCTCAGCAGTGATAGGGTTTCTGTCATCTGTAATTTGTTTGTCTGAAAAATTAACACTTTCAATGGCCCTCTTGTCTATAGAAACGTATAGTGAAAACTTTGAAAATCTTCTTTTCTGAATCTACAGGGTTCTCAGCTTTCATATTTGGCGCATAGCACCATTTTCCGATCCTCTACAAAAGTTATATAAATTATGCCCCTGTTGTCAAAATAGGCCCCACCCCAGGGGTGGTCAGTTTTCAATAGAAACAATTTTATAGTGCAAACTTTGAAAATCTTCTCCTTTGAAACTGGAATGTTCTCAGATTTCATATTTGGCACATATCTTCATATTTAGGTCATCTACAAAAGTTATATAAATTGTGTCCCAGGGATCAAAATTGGCACCGCCCCAGGGACGGTCAGTTTTCAATAGAAACATATCTGATTGTCTGGTGAGCGATGTCAGGGCCATTCTGGCCCTCTTGTTTTATATGATTAAACCTTAATATGAATTTTCACATATATTGCGGGGTTTTTGATATGTCATTTTATTATACCCCCCTTTTGAAAAAATGGGGGTATATTGCTTTGCCCATGTCGGTCGGTCAGTCGGTCGGTCAATCGGTCAGTAGATCGATGGTTTCCGAACGATAACTAATAAACGACTTGGCATAGAATCTTCAAACTTGCTGTGGTGGTTGGTCATGACAAGTAGATGACCCCTATTGTTTTTGAGGTCACTAGGTCAAAGGTCAAGGTCACAATGACCTAAAATGGTGAAATAGTTTCCGATCAATAACTGCTCAAGGGTTTGGCTTGGGATCTTCAAACTTGCTGTGGTGGTTGGTCATGACCACTAGATGACCCCTATTGTTTTTGAGGTCACTAGGTCAAAGGTCACGGTCACGATGACCTTAACTGGTTAAATAGTTTCCGATCAATAACTGCTCAAGGGTTTAGCTTAGAATCTTCAAACTTGCTGTGGTAGTTGGTCATGACCACTGGATGACCCCTGTTGTTTTTTAGGTCACTAGGTCAAAGGTCAAGTCACCATGACCTTAACTGGTAAAATGGTTTATGATCAATAACTGCTCAAGGGTTTGGCTTAGGATCTTCAAATTTGCTGTGGTGGTTGATCATGACCACTAGATGACCCCAATTTATCTTCAAACTTGATGTGGTGGTTGGTCATGACAAGTAGATGACCCCTATTGTTTTTGAGGTCACTAAGTCAAAGGTCAAGGTCACAATGACCTAAAATGGTGAAATAGTTTCCGATCAATAACTGCTCAAGGGTTTGGCTTGGGATCTTTAAACTTGCTGTGGTGGTTGGTCATGACCACTAGATGACCCCTATAGTTTTTGAGGTCACTAGGTCAAAGGTCAAGGTCACCATGACCTTAACTGGTAAAATGGTTTATGATAAATAACTGCTCAAGGGTTTGGCTTATGATCTTCAAATTTGCTTAGAATTTGCTTAGGTGGTTGGTCATGACAACTAGATGAGCCCTGTTGTTTTTGAGGTCACTAGGTGAAAGGTCAAGGTCACCATGACCTTGACTGGTGAAATGGTTTGCCATCAATAACTGCTCAAGGGTTTGGCTTAGGATCTTCAAACTTGCTGTGGTGGTTGGTCATGACAACTAGATGAGCCCTGTTGTTTTTTAGGTTACTAGTTTAAAGGTCAAGGTCACCATGGCCTTAACTGGTGAAATGGTTTGAGATCAATGACTGCTCAAGGGTTTGGCTTAGGATCTTCAAACTTGCTGTGATGGTTGGTCATGACCACTAGATGACCCCTATTATTTTTTAGGTCACTAGGTCAAAGGTCAAAGGTCAAGGTCACCATGACCTTAACTTTTGAAATGGTTTCCAATCAATAACTGCTCAAGGGTTTGGCTTAGGATCTTCAAACTTGCTGTGGTGGTTGGTCATGACAACTAGATGACCACTATTGTTTTTGAGGTCACTAGGTCAAAGGTCAACGTCATCATGACCTTAACTGATGAAATGGTTTCCAATTAATAACTGCTCAATGGTTTGTTTCAGGATCTTCAAACTTGCTGTGGTAGTTGGTCGTGACCACTAGATGACCCCTATAGTTGTTGAGGTCACTAGGTCAAAGGTCAAGGTCACCATGGCCTTAACTTGTGAAATGTTTTCAGATCAATAAATGATCAGTGGTTTGGCTTAGGATCTTCAAAGATGCTGTGGTGATTAGTCATGACCACTAGATGACCTCTATAGTTGAGGTCACTAGATCAAAGGTCAGGGGGTCTGGGGGGGGGGTATACATGTTTTACAAACATCTCTTGTTCTAAAGTTATGGTCCTTGAACTTTGTGTGTTCGTTGCTTTGTTTGTCGGTCAACTTTTAGTTTGTTGTTTCTTTGAAAACTATTAAAATGATATAAATGAAACTTAACACAAATGTTTTAAGCAACAATATCTGAAGCTGAGTTTATTTTGAGGTTCATTCAGTTTGTCTTTACAGAGTTATGGCCGTTGCACTTTACAAAAATCTGCAAATTTGAGGATTAGCCTGTTACTCCTTTATTTAATAAGATATTCACTTCAATATTTTTAAAAATAGTATCACCTTAATATGGAAATCAAGATCTGAAGCACAGATTAGAAAATGTCAACACTTATAAGGCATGTTGAATCGGAGAAAGTTTGCAAGTGGGCGTATTAATTTATGTAGCGTATGCGGTACTCTTGTATATATAGGGTTTGAGTTGTTTTATTCATCATTAAATAGTTTCCCCTCAGAAGTAAATTTTAAGAGAGCATTTATCAGAGAGAATATGGTATCTCAGTGTTGAAATGGATAAGTAGAAGCTGAGAAATATAATCCACATGTGAATCTTGTTTATCAACATATGTTATGTGCATCAGAACATGAACTCACTGACGTAATTAACCCTTTACCAGATGAATATTCATGTAAAAAAAAAAATTGAATGTAAGAAATTTTAGCAGCTGACTTTTTATAATGGTATTTAATTTGGACACAGGAATGTTTGACATGTGCAGACTCTGTATTATTCTAAAATCCAATGGTGCAGACCCTGATCAGATGGCTCCTACACGAGCTGTCTTTTCTGAGTTTACTCTATTTGCAAAGGCATAAAAGAGTGCATCTATGAATTAAAGGGTTGTAAACTTAAACTTTGTAACAAATTGGAAATTGGTTATTAGATTGACAAGTGTTGTTCAGTCAGGTGGGTGGCTCTGGTAGTGAAATTAGGCGTGAAAAAGTGTCTTTGTCAGGTAAAATGTTGAAAAATTAAATTTAAATCTTTAATACTCCATGAATATTTACGTAAGAAATAATGACACAATTAATATAATTAGATTAATTTTTATCATGGCATAAAAACAGTGATTCTGGCTTAGGCAGAAATTATAGAATCGGATCTATGATAGTATACTATAAGCAAATAGAGCAGACCCTAATCAGATGGTTCCTGTAGGAGCCATCTGATCTGGGTCTACTCTATTTGCAAAGGCATTATAGAAAGGCAAATTTCTGGAGTAAAGGGATAAGCAATGACTGAATTTAAGTTTTGATATGGATTAAACTTCGAGGGAAATATGTTTTCTGGCATTTTCAAACACTATTTAAACCCGTATCAGCGTTTCTCAGCTAATGGAATCTTACTTGCATTTGCAAACAGTTTGGATCCAAATGAGATATTGCCAAGTAACTAGCCAAGTAACTAGCTAGAAGTAAGTAAAAATTTAGTTTTAGGAAGCAAGTGGTTTAAATTGATCCTTTTTCTCTTTTTATGAACGCCTTTGCTGGCATTTGCAGAGTAGACCCAGATCAGACGGCTCCTAACAGATTTAAGGTTAATAAGTGTTCAATGAAAGATTTGAAGAGGGGTATTTCTGCTGCTGACAGTGAAGGAGCATGCATGCAGCATTACTGGATTGACACAAACAAACTTCTCATCGAAACCATTTTTTAGCTCCACTTTTTCAAAAAGTGGAGCTATTGTCATGACCCTCTCGTCGGCGTCGGTGTTGGTTAACCTTTTTGTTAAGGTCCTTTTCTCAGAAACCATCAAACATATTTGGATCATATTTGGTATGTATGTTTAGTATCACAAGGGGAACCCATTTCACAAGGGTAGGTAACCCTGAAATTAATTTTGCCATAGTTATGCCCCTTTTTCGACTTAGAATTTTTATTTTCATTGTTGGTTAAGTTTTATGTTCAGGTCTATGTCTCAGAAACTGTCCAAGATATTTGGTTCAACTTTGGTATACATGTTAGCTATTACAAGGGGGACCTATTTACAAGGGCAGATAACCCTAGAATTAATTTTGCTATAGTTATATCCCCTTTCTGACTTAGACTTCCACTACACTATCCAGCACTAAAGAAAGTGGAGCGCGCTGTCTGCGGACAGCTCTTGTTTTGTAATTATAATGTTGTGGCAATGCCAGGCATTTGTAATGTAAAACCCCTTGTTGTAATTGCTTCTAGGGCTTCCAGATAATCTGAAGTACAGGTTTTGCATGTCACATTCTTTTTTATTCATTAAAATATATATATATATTAGTATACAATATGGTCCATTTGAATTGTTTTTATTCCATCCGGGGGACTCAGAAATACCTGTTACTTACATTTGACTCCATGAATATTCAAGTAAGAATATTTATTAGATGATTTTTTATTAAGTTGCATACAGGATATGTTGGGTCATGGAAGATACTGTATCATTCTGCATTTGCAAACAGTAGACCCAGATCAGATGGCTCCTATAGGAGCAGTCTAGACCCAGATCAGATGGCTCCTGTAGGAACAGTCTAGACCCAGATCAGATGGCTCCTGTAGGAGCAGTCTAGACCCAGATCAGATGGCTCTGTAGGAGCAGTCTAGACCCAGATCAGATGGCTACTATAGGAGCAGTCTAGACCCAGATCAGATGGCTCCTGTAGGAGCAGTCTAGACCCAGATCAGATGGCTCCTATAGGAGTAAACTAGACCCAGATCAGATGGCTCTGTAGGAGCAGTCTAGACCCAGATCAGATGGCTCTGTAGGAGCAGTCTAGACCCAGATCAGATGGCTACTATAGGAGTAGTCTAGACCCAGATCAGATGGCTCTGTAGGAGCAGTCTAGACCCAGATCAGATGGCTACTATAGACCCAGATCAGATGGCTCCTGTAGGAGCAGTCTAGACCCAGATCAGATGGCTCCTGTAGGAGCAGTCTAGACCCAGATCAGATGGCTCTGTAGGAGCAGTCTAGACCCAGATCAGATGGCTACTATAGGAGTAGTCTAGACCCAGATCAGATGGCTCTATAGGAGCAGTCTAGACCCAGATCAGATGGCTACTATAGTCTAGACCCAGATCAGATGGCTCCTATAGGCGTAGTCTAGACCCAGATCAGATGGCTACTATAGGAGCAGTCTAGACCCAGATCAGATGGCTACTATAGGAGTAGTCTAGACCCAGATCAGATGGCTCCTGTAGGAGCAGTCTAGACCCAGATCAGATGGCTCCTGTAGGAGCAGTCTAGACCCAGATCAGATGGCTCCTGTAGGAGCAGTCTGATCAGGGTCTGCTCTGTTTGCTTATGAGATTTGAAAGATATGTTTGTTTACTTTCTGAAATGGCTACAAAATTCCATCTTCCATATTTTGTTCATGAATATTCAAAAGGTATTGAAATTTGGATAATTAAACGTAGAACAGGGAAAGGGTTAATTGCAATTCTTGAAAATGTCTGATTTAGTTGTTATTTAAATGAATTAGCTGATTACTGGTAATTTTTTCTATGTTGAATATTCATATAAGAAATAATGACATATGAATATTTATTAGCTGATTTTTTATAATTCCATAATTATGTACACGGGAGTTTTTATGCCCCCATTGACGATAGTCAGGGGGCATATTGTTTTTGCCCTGTCTGTTTGTCAGTTTGTTTGTTTGTCAGCAACTTTAACATTGGTCATAACTTTTGAGCCAGTACAGATAGAGACTTGATATTTGGCATACATATGTATCTCATAAAGCCGCACATTTTGAAGGGTGACATGTCAAGGTCAAGGTCATCCTTCAAGGTCAGAGGTCAAATATATGGGTCAAATCACCGACTTTAACATTGGCCATAACTTTTGGACCAGTAGAGATAGAGACTTGATATTTGGCATGCTTATGTATCTCATGCGGCTGCACATTTTGAGGGGTGACATGTCAAGGTCAAGGTCATCCTTGAAGGTCAGAGGTCAAATATATGGGTCAAATCGCCGACTTTAACATTGGCCATAACTTTTGGACCAGTAGAGATAGAGACTTGATATTTGGCATGTTTGTGTATCTCATGAGGCTGCACATTTTGAGGGGTGACATGTCAAGGTCAAGGTCATCCTTCAAGGTCAGAGGTCAAATATATGAGGGGGCATAGTGTTTCACAAACACATCTTGTTAATATTTGTAGAAACTGTAAATTAGATCTGTATTATTCCATATGGGATTACTGAGCAGACCCCAATAAGACGGCTCCCACAGAAACTATCTGATCTGGGCTTGCTCTATTTGCAAATGCATGAAAAGGTGTTTATATGAAGGAAAAGGTTAAATTTTTGAGTCTTGCATTCAATTTGGCACAAAGAGGTATCTGAGTGATGTGCATGTCAGTATTAATACATGTTCAAATTGTTTCAGTCCATCATGAGTTGACCATGTACTGCATAAATACACCTTTCTACACCTTTGCAAACAGAGTAGACCCAGATCAGATGGCTTCTGTAGTCTAGGCCGTCTGATCAGGGTCTGCTCTGTTTGCTTATGATATAATATAGATATATGATTCTACAGTTTCTGCCATGCCCAAAAATTCCTGTGTCTGTGCTTGTATAACAATTAATCTAATTAATATCGATTTTGTCATTATTTTTTACATGAATGTTCATGGAGTAATTTAGGGTTTAACCCATTACCTCATAGGCTATTTTTAGATCCAACCACTTAAATAATAAATCTACCGAAAAGGAGCATTAACTAGAGAAAAGGAAAGTTTTAGAATTTTGTAGTTTGAAACCATTGTGATAAATAGAGCATTTGCTCCTATAGGAGCAAACTTTTTTTAATGCTCTGTTTATCACAATGGTTTCATCAGGTGACTTTTACATTTATGGAGGAAAGGGTTAACCTGTTCTTGATGGAATCGGTGTTGCCCTTTGCTGAATAACAATTTATGCCCATTTTTAATACGAATTCGTTGAATTCATTATACCCCCACAAACAAAGTTTTGGGGGGTATACTGGAGTCGCCATGTCTTCCGTCAGTTCGTCCGTCAAGTCCTTCTGTCTGTCCGTCTGGCTTGTCCGGATCATAACTTCAAACGTATAAAAGCTATTGACTTCAAACTTCATATACAGATAGATCACATTGACCACAAGTGCAATGCACAAGGTTTGTAACTCTGTCTTCAGTATATTTGGAGTTATTGCCCTTTGTTATTTTTCTCAAAATCTGGCTTGTCCGGATCATAACTTTCAAAGTATAAAAGCTATTGACTTCAAACTTCATATACAGATAGACCACATTGACCACAAGTGCAGTGCACAAGGTCTATACCTCTGTCTTCAGTATTTTTAGCTCACCTGAGCCAAAGGCTCAGGATGAGCTATTGTGATCGCAATTTGTCCGTCGTCCGGCGTCCGTTGTCCGGCGTCCATCGTCCGGCCACATTTTCAAACGACATCTCCTCTGAAACTGCTGACCCGATTTTAACCAAATTTTGTCAGAAGCATCAGTGGCTAGGGGGAACGAAATATTGTTAACATTATGACCCCTGGACCAAAAATGGCCCCGCCTATGGGCTTATCAGTTTTTCATAGGAAATTTTTTAAAAATCTTCTTCTCTGAAACTGTAAGGCCTAGACCTTTGATATTTGGTATGTAGCATGATCTTATGGTCCTCTAAAAAATTGTTCAAATTATGACCCCTGGGTCAAAAATGGGCCCGCCCAAGGGCTTATCAGTTTTTCATAGGAAAATCTTTAAAAATCTTCTTCTCTGAAAATGTAAGGCCCAGACTTTTGATATTTGGCATGTAGCATGATCTTATGGTCCTCTACGCAGATTGTTCAATTTATGACCCCCGGGCCAAAAATGGCCCCGCCCAAGGGCTTATCAGTTTTTCATAGGAAAATCTTTAAAAATCTTCTTCTCTGAAACTGTAAGGCCTAAACCTTTTATATTTGGTATGTAGCATGATCTAATGGTCCTCTACAAAGATTGTTCAAATTATGACCCCGGGCCAAAAATGGCCCCGCCCAAGGGCTTATCAGTTTTTCATAGGAAAATCTTAAAAAATCTTCTGAAACTGTAAGGCCTAGACCTTTGATGTTTGGTATGTAGCATGATCTAATGGTCCTCTACAAATATGTAGCTTTTGCTTGTGGTCCTCTGCCAAGAATGTTCAACTTACGACCTTGACCTCTGGGCGAAACTTGGCTTTGCCTTGGGGCTTATCAGTTTTTTATGGGAAAAATATAAAATATTAATTTTCTCTGAAACCATAAGGCTTAGACCTTTAATTAATGGCATACTGCTTTGCCTTTTGGTTCTCTACCAAGGTTATACAAATGATGACTTCTTGGTAAAAAATGGCCCCGCCCCTGGGTTATCTCAGGTGAGCGCTTCAGGGCCTCATGGCCCTCTTGTTTTTAGTTATTGCCCTTTGTTGTTTTTGTTAAAATCTGGCTTGTTTTAATTAAAGATGTAGGCTGCGCAAATTTTGCGTTTCGAACTGACTTAAGAATTGGAATCTATGTACCTTAACACTTATTTAACGCTAAACAGCACGGTCAGTAAATGTTTGTTTGTGTCGAAAAAACTAGAAAAATGGATTGCTATGGAAACCAACAGAACAGCCTTTGCCATTGGCCAGAATCTGTCGTAAGATTCAAATTTTTACATACCGGAAATAATCATTCGATGTACCTGTATGAGTTAGCTCCCTTTGACCGTTATATTTGATTTACACCATATAATGAACGGTATATTTAGCTTATTTACATGTAAATTATATGTGGTAAGATGGGCATGTTGCCTTATTTTCCTGAATAAAATCTATTATGTGGGCCAACAACCAGTGTCAGCCATTGTACATGTGGTAACAACCTAATTAATATTCAAAGCGCTGTTCCGAAATAGAATCGGAGTCATTCAGAACTTGGCCGAAGATGTCCGCTGATTTCCGTACCAAATCCTCGTTTCTAAAAAGGAGGCTCCTTTTAAAGAATTTAGCAGTATTCGGATAGGGATAATATTTAGCTGAACATAATATCCGTCGGAAAATGGGTTGTAAGCATTATTTTCATTGTATGTATACCTGTACAGCGTCTGGTGTTGATTGATTATTACGAAAAATGTGCATAATACATCTTTAATGATTTTTTTCCGGATCTTTTCTCTGTCATACCTCAACAGAGTTTTTTTTAAATTTTGCAGTATTGTTGAACACCATCTGAAGTGCTGCACCTGCGATAAGGTTTTGATTTGTCACTTCGTGCATGAATGAATGATGTCCCTTTTCGTAATTATGTCTCCCCCCTTTAGGGGAGGGAGACATATTGATGTTGTGCTTTCTGTCTGTCTGTCCATCCGTCCGTCCGTCCGTCTGTCTGTCCGTCTGTCTGTTAAAATTCTTGTGCAGCTAACTCCTCCTACACTATTAGAGGGATTTCCTTCAAACTTTTACATATGAACCAACTATATGTGAGGATGGTCATGTGGTTTGGAATTTTGGCTGCAACAATTTTGACAGAAGTTATGGCCCTTTATAGTTTTTCCTTATATAGAATATATAGCGAAAAAATATTGTGCAGCTAACTCCTCCTACACTATTTGAGGGATTTACTTCAAACTTTTACATATGAACCAGCTATATGTGAGGATAGTCATGTGGTTTGGAATTTTGGCTGCAACAATTTTGACAGAAGTTATGGCCTTTGTAGTTTTTCCTTATAGCGAAAAAATCTTGTGCAGCTAACTCCTCCAACACTATTTTCCTTATATAGAATGCCCTTAACGGCTTACCTGCAGGTGCTCCGACTTCAGCAAAGTCATTGAGTACATATTTGACGGATTGTCACAGTTATTATGCTATGTTTTACATGTTGTCCTGTGTTCACCGTTGTCTATGTTGTGGGTAAGTCCAGCGGGGATACCTTTATTTACAATATTTGTAAAGCTAGGGTGACTTTGAGAGAAGTGTGAGGTTAGGACGTCCGTAAACCGGTTTAAACCCCCAGTGGTGTTTTTGCTACTGACCGTGCCAAGGCGGTACTCTCTTTGTCACCCTTCCTTTTGTTTGCCTTGCGTCTTTGTGCTTGTGATTTGTTCATGTGTGGAACGTTTGTCTCTGGTTCTTGTGTGTCTTTTGGTGTTTTCTGTGTTCATTTCGTGCGTGTGTGTGTGCGTTTGGGTGTGTGGTTGTGTGTGTGTGTGTGTGTGTCATTCTGTCTATCGGTGTTTTGGTGGTGGTTGCGTCTTGCATGTGGCTTTGCCTGCTTGACTTTACTACTTTTCCATAGTGAAAAAATCTTGTGCTCCACCACTATTTTCCTTGTATAGAATATATAGCGAAAAAATCTTGTGCAGCTAACTGCTACACTATTTGAGGGATTTTACATATGAACCAGCTTTATGTGAGGATGGTCATGTGGTTTGGAATTTGGCTGCAACAATTTTGACAGAAGTTATGGCCCTTTGTAGTTTTTCCTTAAATAGAATATATAGCGAAAAAATCTTGTGCAGCTAACTCCTCCTACACTATTTGAGGGATTATGTCTCCCGCCTTTAGGGGAGGGAGACATATTGATGTTGTGCTTTCTGTCTGTCCGCCCGTCCGTCCGTCTGCTCGTCGTCCATCCGTCGTCCGTCTGTCTGTCTGTTAAAATTCTTGTGCAGCTAACTCCTCCTACACTATTGGAGGGATTTACTTCAAACTTTTACATATTAACCAGCTATATGTGAGGATGGTCATGTAGTTTGGAATTTTGGCTTCAACAATTTGGACAGAAGTTATGGCCCTTTGTAGTTTTTCCTTATATAGAATATATAGCGAAAAAATCTTGTGCAGCTAACTCCTCCTACACTATTTGAGGGATTTACTTCAAACTTTTACATATGAACCAGCTATATGTGAGGATGGTCATGTGGTTTGGAATTTTGACTGCAACAATTTTGACAGAAGTTATGACCCTTTGGAGTTTTTCCTGATATAGAGTAACAGCGAACAAGTCTTGTGCAGCTACTTACTCCTCCTATACTATGTAAGAGTTTTCATTCAAACTTTTACATATGAACCAGCTATATGTGAGGATGGTCATGTGGATTGGAATATGGACTGCAACAATTTGGCAGAAGTTTGGATTTTTTGACATATGAATTTATTCCTCTTATGCGTGCCAGGGGTGAATTCATTCTTCTTATGGGTGCGGGGGCGGGGTACCGGGGGGAGACATGTATTTTTCTCAAAAACAAACTCTAGTTTAACAAATGAAAATTTAGCGGTTGGGAGCTTTATTTCTATAACCCCATCTCTGTCTCAAGTGTGCTAGTGGGGGTATTAATCACCTTTAGTGGTAGTTCTAGTTTATTATGATGTAAAGTAAAGAAATGAAATTTATTGCCATGGCAAACTGAGAATCAAACTGTTGACATAAAAAAGCAATGTAAATCCTGATTATATAGCTCCTACAGGTGTCTGATCTTGGTCCACTCTATTTTAACCCATTTCCTCGTTGGCTATTTTTAGACCCAACCTCTTTGAATAAATCTACTGAAAAGGAACATTTTACTAGAAAAAAGAAAATCTTAGAATTGTGTAGTTTTTAAACCATTGTGATAAACAGAGCATTTGCTCCTATGGAGCAAATACTCTATTAATCACAATGGTTTCAAAAAGTGACTTTTACAGAGGCATCAAAAGGCGTCAATATGAGGGAACTGAGAAACTGATTTCTTCTTTATATTACAGGTACTGCAGATCTACCCTTGATGTTATAGGGACTTTCGTCAAGTCATAAAGAATCCCAAAAGTTGTGCACTGCCTCTGCCCTGTATGTAATATTCCCTAGATCGGCTCCTGCTTTCGGTATGTATTATTTCACTCCTCTGGAGACATATGTAAGAAAGTCGTGACTGCTTATTGGATGTTCGATGCTGTTCATTTCAGTGGAATTCTCCTGAGATTTGTATTGTGTTTATTCAAGAATCTCAAGGCAATTTGATGCTATTTTCCTTTATTGAATTTGGGGGAATAGTTTCTGCTAAAATCAGAGAGAAGTCTGTGGAGCAATAGAAGTGTAAGTTCTTTTTATCTTTTTTTGTCATTGTGAAATATTCTAGCTTACACAGGACTTATACCTCAAACAATGTGAAATATTCTAGCTTACACAAGACTTATACTTCAAACAATGTGAATATTCTAGCTTAAACAAGACTTATACCTCAAACAATATGAAATATTCTAGCTTACACAGGACTTATACCTCAAACAATTTGAAATATTCTAGCTTACACAGGACTTATACCTCAAACAATGTGAAATATTCTAGCTTACACAGGACTTATACCTCAAACAATGTGAATATTCTAGCTTATACCCCCGTCACACTAGGCCACGTTCCCACTACGTCCTCAAAAATATGCCAGGACGCAGTGCGAACGTGTACAACGTAGCGAGGACGCAGTAGACACGGCTTTGCGCGTGGTATGGTCTTCATGGACGTGAAGGACGTGGGTGAACTTTGAACATGTTCAAAACTTACGTGGCGAGGACGTGGTCAAATCAGGACGTGATAAGAACTTGGTAAGGTCGTAGTAATGACGTAGCTAAAACCTAGTAAGAACCTCATTGACGCAATACACGCGTAGTGCAGACGTGGACGAGTGTGTGACGTTCGCATCACGTTGTCTCTAGGTTGTCACTACGTTCTTGCTACGTCCATCGGGTTCTCACTACGACCCTTCCACGCTGGTGTTGCGACAATGATACGTCCCTACTATGCTTCAAAAGACCGCATTAGGTTCTTAGTACGTTCTACCGGTGCTTATCACGTCTAAGGTACGTTTGCAGCAGGCTCTAGCTACGCCCATGCCCTTTCTGGTGGTCGAGTATAAAAACTGGATTCATTTCTGTTTCACTTTCATTTCAATATAGAATGGACAACCAAGAACTTCTCCAGCATGTTGCTGTATTGACTGGACAACAGTCTCTTCTCGATGGTGATGGAGTTCTCGGTTTTGCTTTCGTAGCTGCTTTGCAGCCTCCCTTCCTTCTCGGCATATTTTCTGATATAAAATACTTTACTTTTGCTCAGAAGAAAGTCGCAGAATGAATGATCAGATCGAGCCGAATCGCAGAATTTTATATGCAGACATAGAACGCGGTGAGAACGTGATGAGCGCGTGGTAAGAACGCAGTGCTGTCTTGGCGGTCGTAGTAGGGACCTAGTACGAGCGTAGTTAAAGCATAGCAAGAACGTGTTGGACGTTGTACCCGCCTGAATACACGCGTAGTAAAAACATAGTGGGAACGTGTTGGACGCAGTAAGAACCTAGCGCAAACGTGGTATGAGCGTAGCAGGAACTTGAGAAATGTATTTTTTACAATTTTTACCCCATCCTCGCTACGTCCTACGACATTTTCAGGACGCAGCGCGGTCTTCATGGACGTGGTCAAAGTGTGACTAGGCCATTACACAGGACTTATACTTCAAACAATGTGAAATATTCTAGCTTACACAGGACTTATACTTCAAACAATGTGAAATATTCTAGCTTACACAGGACTTATACTTCAAACAATGTGAATATTCTAGCTTACACAGGACTTATACTTCAAACAATGTGAATATTCTAGCTTACACAAGACTTATACCTCAAACAATGTGAAATATTCCAGCTAAAAAAATA
This sequence comes from Azorinus chamasolen, assembly GCA_963576725.1. Classification (NCBI taxonomy): domain Eukaryota; kingdom Metazoa; phylum Mollusca; class Bivalvia; order Cardiida; family Solecurtidae; genus Azorinus; species Azorinus chamasolen. The sequence goes on from OY755237.1 coordinate 49,595,125, forward strand.
CACAAGCCTTATATACCTCAAACAATATGAAATATTCTAGCTTACACAGGACTTATTTCTCAAACAATGTGAACTATTTTAGCCTACACAGGACTTATACTTCAAACAATGTGAATATTCTAGCTTAAACAAGACTTCTACCTCAAACAATGTGAAATATTCTAGCTTACACAAGACTTTTATACCTCAAACAATATGAAATATTCTAGCTTACACAGGACTTATACCTCAAACAATGTGAAATATTCTAGCTTACACAGGACTTATACCTCAAACAATGTGAAATATTCTAGCTTACACAGGACATATACCTCAAACAATGTGAATATTCTAGCTTACACGGGACTTATACTTCAAACAATGTGAAATATTCTAGCCTACACAGGACTTATACTTCAAACAATGTGAATATTCTAGCTTAAACAAGACTTATACCTCAAACAAATGTGAAATATTCTAGCTGACACAAGACTTATATACCTCAAACAATATTAAATATTCTAGCTTACACAGGACTTATACCTCAAACAATGTGAAATATTCTAGCTTACACAGGACTTATACTTCAAACAATGTGAAATATTCTAGCTTACACAGGACTTATACCTCAAACAATGTGAATATTCTAGCTTACACAGGACTTATACCTCAAACAATGTGAAATATTCTAGCTTACACAGGACTTATACTTCAAACAATGTGAAATTTTCTAGCTTACACAGGACTTATACTTCAAACAATGTGAATATTCTAGCTTACACAAGACTTATACCTCAAACAGTGTGAAATATTCTAGCTTACACAAGACTTACATACCTCAAACAACATGAAATATTCTAGCTTACACAGGACTTATACCTCACACAATGTGAAATATTCTAGCTTATACTTCAAACAATGTGGATATTCTAGCTTACACAGGACTTATACCTCAAACAATGTGAATATTCTAGCTTACACAAGACTTATATACCTCAAACAATGCATGCCTTAACCCTTTACCTGATGAATATTCATATAAGAAAGAATGGCATCATGCATAATTATTAGCTGAAATTTTATAAAGGCATGGAGACAAAAGAATTTAACCATGAATGGTAGATGTGCAAGACGCAATTTTCAAGTGTTTACTACCGGCTGTTGCAGAATTATCTCCCCCTGAACTTTGAGGGTTTTTTTTACTTTTTTTCATGAAACATGGGGCTTTGGTTTCGCAAACTCCTCCTTCAATCTGAAAGTTATTCAGTGTATATTTGGTATACATAATAACCACAAATGGTAGATGTGCAAGACGCAATTTTCATGTGCTTAGCACTATATGCATTGCAGAATTATCTCCTCCTGAACTTTGAGTATTTTTATACGCCCGTTTGAAAAAACGGGACGTATTATGGAATGGCGCTGTCTGTGGGTCTGTCCGTCTGTCTGTCCATATGTCTGTCTGTAACATCTCTAACTCAAGTTCCGCTTGGTGGATCCTTCTCAAATTTAACCACAATGTTTATCTAGACATGCTACAGTAGCCTGCCAAGTCCCGGTTTGTTTATCCAAGGTAAAGGTCACACAATTGGACTTAGAATTTGCGTTTAGCAAAAATGTTAACCTCTCTGTCTGTCTGTAACATCTCTAACTCAAGTTCCCCTTGGTGGATGCTTCCCAAATTTAACCACAATGTTTATCTAGACATGCTACAGTAGCCTCCCAAGTCCCGGTTCATTTATCCAAGGTCAAGTTCGCACAATTGCATTTAGAATTTGCATTTAGCATTTGCATTAAGCAAAAATGTTAACCTCAATTTATGTCGAACACATTTTAGTAAGTCCACTTATTTACATAACACTTTGTGATGAAGCTTTGAAACTTGGAACACTTGTTCACCGTCACAACCTCCACCTGTAAGCAAGAGTACATAACTCTGTCAAGCATTTTGACCGAATTATGCCCCTTTTTATACGCCCATTTGAAAAAACGGGACATATTATGGAATGGCGCTGTCTGTCCGTCTGTCCGTCTGTAACATCTCTAACTCAAGTTCCGCTTGGTGGATCCTTCTCAAATTTTAACACAATGTTTATCTAGACATTCTACAGTAGCCTGCTAAGTTCCGGTTTGTATATCCAAGGTCAAGGTCACACAATTGGACTTAGAATTTGCGTTTAGCAAAAATGTTAACCTCTCTGTCTGTCTGTAACATCTCTAACTCAAGTTCCGCTTGGTGGATCCTTCCCAAATTTAACCACAATGTTTATCTAGACATGCTACAGTAGCCTGCCAAGTCCCGGCTCGTTTATCCAAGGTCAAGGTCGCTTAATTGGACTTAGAATTTGCGTTTAGCATTTGCGTTAAGCAAAAATGTTAACCTCAATTTATGTGGAACAAGTCCACTTATTTACATAACACTTTGTGATAAAGCTTTGAAACTTAGAACACTTGTTCACCGTCACAACCTTCACCTGTAGGCAAGAGTAAATAACTCTGTCAAGCATTTTTACCGAATTATGCCCCTTTTTAACTTAGAATTTTTGGTTAAGGCTTTGTTAAAGTCCATTTATTTACATAACCCTTTGAGATAAAGCTTTTAAACTTGGAACACTTGTTCACTGTCACAACCTTCACCTGTAGGCAAGAGAAAATAACTCTGTCAAGCATTTTGACCGAATTACGCCCCTTTTTAACTTAGAATTTTTGGTTAAGGCTTTGTTAAAGTCCATTCATTTACATAACCCTTTGAGATAAAGCTTTTAAACTTGGAACACTTGTTTACCTTCACAATTTGCACCTGTAGACAAGAGTACATAACTCTGTCAAGCATTTTGACCGAATTATGCCCCTTTTTAACTTAGAATTTTTGGTTAAAGGTCAAGTAAACAGATTGGGTTTTCGTCAAATTCTGATAGTATACAGTTAGTTAAACACCAAGCTGTAGAAAATTCTTACCGTTTTTATCTTGTTTTGATTTAAATCGAGTTTTTATTGTACCGCTAACCGTGCATTTTGAAAATAGATACATGATTATCTCCCTTGCGTCGTGACGTCACTTGTGTACATGCCAGTCAGGGATCCCATTGACAGGGAGGAATGTACGCAGAAACATAACCTTTTCCTTTAAATTAACGCCTCTGCAAACAAAGTAGATCCAGATCAGAGCATACAGGAACCGTCTAATTAGGGTTTGTTCTGTTTGCTTACAAAATTAGATAAAATCCAACTCCACAGTTTCTATAAATACCCAAATTATTTTCACACTTTTCCAGACATTACGTCCATGGATTAACCATAGAAAGTGACACTTTATCGAGTAGGGGAAACTATTTATGAGGTGTGATGTTTATTTTAGGTGTGAAATACAATGATACTTAATATTAAACACATGTGTTTTAATTTTGTTAATTTTAACCCTTCTCTTGCTGAATTTTAAAATACATTTCTCCTTCTTTACCCATGCCCTGTTGTAAAATTACATATATCTTCACTGTGTACACGTATTTCGCTGTGCAATCACTGCTATGGAATGCACTTGTTGCACAATCAACTTGTAAATAGTGCAGACCCTGATGAGACAGCTCCTGCAGGAGCTGTCTCATCTGGGTTTTCACTATTTACAGGTAGGTATATTGACGTGAATAGCAAGCGAAGAGTTATAACTTACTTTACCTGTCAGTGAATTTATACTATTCACAAACTATAATTTTTTAAATAGGATGAGGTTAGGACCAAGACCATTAGCAAATAGTGTAGATTCAGATCAGAGGGACCATTTGGGTCCCGCCCATGAGTTAGGTCCAAACAACTTTTAGACAGAACCGGACAACTTTAGATGAATTTCCTATTTAGGCAAAGTGGGTTCAGATGAAATGGGACGGTCTCATTACTATGTATAAATGTACGTACTTTCGAAAAAGAAAGAAATTCCACCAAAATACAGAAAAATAGGACATAATTTATTTATTTATTTTACTTTAATATTTGCAATACCAAAAGAATGTAGGTAAAAATGCCACAGGTAAAAATGCCTTAGGTAAATATGCCATAGGTAAAAATGCCTTAGGTAAAAATGCCACAGGTAAAGTGGTAAAAATGCCTTAGGTAATAATGCCTTAGGTAAAAATGCCATAGGTAAAAATGCCACAGTTAAAAAAAATATTTATTTTTTTTAAATTTATAAAAGGAAAACTGTATAATTTGAAAAAATATGTTATAATATTATTTCATAATCAATTTTAGTATATAAAACCATTTAAATAATGCCTTAGGTAAAAATGCCATAGGTAAAAATGCCACAGGTAAAGTGGTAAAAATGCCTTAGGTAATAATGCCTTAGGTAAAAATGCCATAGGTAAAAATGCCACAGTTAAAAAAAATATTTATTTTTTTAAAATTTATAAAAGGAAAACCGTATAATTTGAAAAAATATGTTGTAATATTATTTCATAATCAATTTTAGTATATAAAACCATTTAAATATGTTCAAAATTAAAAATATTTATTATAATTTTCTGGCATTTGAGGGGTGGTGTCTGGGTCTACTCTATTTAAAAATGCCACAGTATAAAAAAAAATAATAACAAATATTTTTGAAGTTATAAAAGGAAAACTATATTTTGAAAAAATATGTTATAATATCATTTCATAATCAATTTTGGTGTCTGGGTCTACTCTGTTTGAATAATTGTATGAAAAATCTTTTTGTTTATTTTGGACTCAGACCAAATTTCAAAGTATTTGTTATTAAATAAAAAAAATTATACCTCTGGCATTTGAGGGGTAGTGTCTGGGTCAACTCTGTTTAAATAAGTGTAGGAAAAATCCTAAGAAACAGGTAGGTAAGGTTTCAATATCTATTGTTTAATGAGCAGTATCTATACAGTACATGTAGTTGATAATGCAGCATATCATATAACCCAACGGTTTAACCCTTTCCTCAAAACAAACAGAGCAGATCCTGATCAGACAGCTCCTATATAATCTGGGTCTATGCTGTTTTTGCATTACTTTTGATTTGCAGCAATTTTTAATAGGAGCCTTCTAATCTGGATCTACTCTGTTTTTGCATTACTTGTGATTTGTTTTTATCTTTAGTATGTTGCAATACATAATACTATCTTTTGAAACAATAATGAAACAGATCTATCCAATTCCAGTAACAAACAGACTAGACCCAGATCAGAGCCTTCTAATCTGGATCAACTCTGTTTTGCATTACTTGTTAATTGTTTTTAGCTCACCAGAGCACAAAGTGCTCAGGGTGAGCTTTTGTGATCGCCTGTTGTCCGTCGGCGTGCGTCGTGTGTCGTGCGTCGTCCGTCGTTCGTCGTTTGTCGTTCGTCGTTCGTCGTCCGTCGTCAACAATTTGAACCTTTAAAAATCTTCTCCTCTGAATCTACAGGGATCTCAACTTTCATCTTTGGCACATAGCATCATATTTAGGTCCTCTACAAAAGTTATATAAATTATGCCCCTGGGGTCAAAATTGACCCCGCCCCAGGGGTGCCTTGTTTTCAATAGAAACATATAGTAAAACTTTGAAAATCTTCTTCTCTGAAACCAGAAGCTTCTCAGCTTTCATAATTGGCACATAGCATCATGTTCAGGTCCTCTACAAAAGTTATATAAATTATGGCCCTGGGGTCAAAATTGTCCCCCGCCCCAGGGGTGGGCAGTTTTCAATAGAATCATATTGTGCAAACTTTGAAAATCTTCTCATCTGAAACCGGAAGGTTCTCAGCTTTCATATTTGGCACATAGCATCATGTTCAGGTCCTCCACAAAAGTTATATAAATTATGGCCCCGGGGTCAAAATCGGCCCCACCCCAGGGGTGTGAAGTTTTCAAAAGAAACAAATAGTGAAATCTTTGAAAATCTTCTTCTCTGAAACTGGAAGGTTCTCAGCTTTCATATTTGGCATAAAGCATCATGTTCAGGTCCTCTACAAAAGGTATATAAATTATGGCCCCAAGGTCAAAATTGGCCCCGCCCCAGGGGTGGGCAGTTTTCAATAGAAACAAATAGTGAAATCTTTGGAAATCTTCTTCTCTGAAACTGGAAGGTTCTCATCTTTCATATTTGGCACATAACATCATATTCAGGTCCTCTGCATAGTTTATATTATTTATGGCCCCAGGGTCAAAATTGGCCCCGCCCCAGGGGTGGGCAGTTTACAATAGAAACAAATAGTGAAATCTTTGAAAATCTTCTTCTCTGAAACTGGAAGGTTCTCAGCTTTCATATTTGACACATAGCAACATGTTCAGGTCCTCTACAAAAGTTATATAAATTATGGCCCCAGGGTCAAAATTGGCCCCGCCCCAGGGGTGGGCAGTTTTCAATAGAAACAAATTGTGAAATCTTTGAAAATCTTCTTCTCTGAAACTGGAAGGTTCTCAGCTTTCATATTTGGTACATAGCATCATGTTCAGGTCCTCTACAAAAGTTATGTAAATTATGGCCCTGGGGTCAAAATTGGCCCCGCCCCAGGGGTGGGCAGTCTTCAATAGAAACAAATATTGAAATCTTTGAAAATCTTCTTCTCTGATACTGGAAGGTTCTCTGCTTTCATATTTGGTACATAGCATCATGTTCAGGTCCTCTACAAAAGTTATATAATATAAGGCCCCGGGGTCAAAATTGGCCGCACCCCAGGGGTGGGCAGTAATTTCAATAGAAACAAATACATGTAGTGAAATCTTTGAAAATCTTCTTCTCTGAAACTGGAAGGCTCTCGGCTTTCATATTTGGCACATAGCATCATGTTCAGGTCGTCTACTAAAGTTGTATTAATTATGGTCTCGGGTCAAAATTGTCCCCGCCCCAGGGATGGACAGTTTTCAATAGAAACAAATAGTGAAATCTTTGAAAATCTTCTTCTCTGAAACTGGAAGGCTCTCAGCTTTCATATTTGGCAGAGCATCATGTTCAGGTCCTCTTTAAAAGTTATATAAATTATGGCCCTAGGGTCAAAATTGGCCCTGCCACAGGGGTGGGCAGTTTTCAATAGAAACATATTGAGAAAACTTTGAAAATCTTCTTCTCTGAAACTGGAAGCTTAGTCTCAGCTTTCATATTTGGCACATAGCATCATGTTCAGGTCCCCTACAAGTTTTTCCCAGGGCCGGCTAGTTTTCTATAGAAACATATAGTGAAACTTTGAAAATCTTCTCCTCTGGTTGTCTGGTGAGCGCTTCAGGGCCATTCTGGCCCTCTTGTTTATCTTCAGTATGTTAAAATACATAATACTATCTTTTGAAACATTAATGAAACACAGAAACAGATCTATGAAATTCCAGTAACAGAGAGAGTAGACTCAGATCAGACAGATCCTATAGGAGTCTTCTAATCTGGATCTACTCTGTTTTGCATTACTTATGATTTCAAATCATACAGTTTTCCTTTTATAAATTTAGAAATATTTGTGTTTTTGTTTTTTTAACTGTGGCATTTTTACCTATGGCATATTTACCTAAGGCATTATTACCTAAGGCATTTTTACCACTTTACCTGTGGCATTTTTACCTAAGGCATTTTTACCTATGGCATATTTACCTAAGGCATTTTTACCTGTGGCATTTTTACCGCACACCTACCAAAATGATACATTACTTTCACAAAATCGAGTAAAGGTTGAAATACCAAGATATGTATTTTGTTGGGAAAATGAGAAAAAGGTGGATCTTGATAAAAAATTGTTGTCAGTCTTAAAGAATTACTAATTTTTTTATTAATATGTTCATGTGTCTAAAGCTTGTGAATTATGTTTAAATGACTGGACCCACTACAAATAAAAATGTCTATAAAAATATGGTCAACACATTAAAACTGTTACTACATTTTTTTTATCATAATGTTACAGTATACTCGTATTTGCAATTTAATTATGTTTTGTAGACAAATAACAGTAAACATAGCCATTAGAATTTCTCTATGAATGAATGTGTTAAATGGCCTTAGGCCATATTGTAGTATATTGTACTAAGCCATATTACACACGAATGCCCCATGCAGGGTCAATTGTCTCCAGATGTCAGTTATCATAGTGGCCGTTTTTTAAATACCCACCAGGGGACAATGATTAGTACATGGCCATAAAACCCGCATCCTGTATATTACGTATTGTTGCATTCTTTTATGTAGCTGTGGTAAAGTATCAAAAGAATCAATCATTGCGGTCATGGTGCCTCAAAGTTAGTTGGGCATTATGTAGGCAATAATCAGTAACACTATAAAACGCTACCAATGAACAATTCCGTAAATTATAGTAATCCAGAATGACTTTTTTCCTAGGTATTTATGGTCAAAATTGTCCAAGTTCCAAAATTGCAGAAAGGATCATATTTATGATAAACTATTTCCCTGATGAAAAATTATGTGTCAGTAAATTACTTCACGAATATAAACCCTTCATTCCACGTGCCTGTTTATGCCAATGCAAACATAGTAGACCCAGATCAAACGTATTGAAACAAATTTACAAACATAGTAGATCCAGATCAGAGAGCTTCTCTTGTAGCTCCCTGATCAGGTTCTTGTCGATTTGCTTATGAAATAATATACCGGTAGGTCTGGTTTTACAATTACTGCCATAGCCTGTGCTCATATATCATTAACTCTCCATGAAATAATTATTTCTTACACAAATATTCATAAAGAAGATCTAAAGGCTTTTTCTTCACAATGTTAACTTAAACTTTTCAAATGGATCATTGGCTCTGACAGATCAATTAGGATTAGATCAACAAAATTTCATAAGCAAACAGAGCAGAACCTGATCAGACAGCTCTTACAGGAACTGTCCGATCTGGATCTACTCTATTTGCAAACGCGCGTGAAGCCGTTTAAATAAGAAGAGAATGATTGGGAAATTGATTAAAAGCATATTAGGTGTCTCCTGCCAACAGTGCTAAATCGTGTTTATTAATCAATAATCATTTTTTCTCTTAAGAATATTTATTAAAGATTTCATGACCTCATGAATATTCATTACAGGGATTAGAGACACTAGACAACCCTGATCGAATCTAAAGAAATAAGTCTACGGATTAAGCAATTAGAGCAGATCCTGATCTGACAGTTCCTGCGTGATTTGGGTTAACGCTGTTAACAAAACGTTTGTATAGAATAATTTTCCACGAAGAAAAAACCCATTAACCTACAGTGCTAGACCTAAGTCAGATTTATAACAGAATGTAGCATATCCTTTTTTATAATTGCAGACCCAAGTCATCGACTGTACTATTTTCTCTAGTATAAATTTCACTGAAAACAGCCATCGAGACAAAATGTAATCACATCACGTTTTCTTGAACTTCTCGTCTTTTGGTAAATTAAATAATCCTATTTAATCTCTGTCAAACTAGGAGCTACACCCATAGGCAGGGATACACACATATGCAGCACAAATTACCATTTTAGCACTCAAAACGAAGCAGAAGTACATTACGTGCGATTCTTTTCTATACGATATCTAGTTCGACATTTATAGCGAATGTTCACAAGTGACGTCATCACAAGGGAGATAAGCGAGCGACCAAAATCAGCCAGTGCTTACTTATCAGTGATATATGACAGCTGCTATGTGTGATATGACTGTATTTTTTTGTGTTTTCGAAACTACGTCGTACAAGGTACCCATTTGTCAAATATTTACGAAAAAGTGTCCCGCCTGTTTACTTGACCTTTAAGGTTTTTGTTAAAGTCGATTTATTTACATAACCCTTTGAGATAAAGCTTTTAAACTTTTAACACTTGTTCACCATGATCCGCTTCACCTGTAGACAAGAGTACATAACTCTGTCAAGCATGCTTGACCGAATTATGCCCCTTTTTAACTTAGAATTTGGTTAAGGTTTTGGTTTAAGTCCACTTATTTACATAACCCTTTCAGATTAAGTTTTTAAACTTGGAACACTTGTTCACCATCACAAGCTTCACCTGTAGGCTAGAGTACATAACTCTGTCTAACATTTTGACATAATTATGACGCTTTTTAGCTTGGAATTTTTGGTTAAGGTTTTGGTTCGACGGGCGTATATTGTGCCCACTGGCACTCTTGTTAACTTAGAATTTTTAGTTAAGGTTTTTGTGAAAGTCCATTTATTTACATAACCCTTTGAGATAACGCTTTTAAACTTGAAACACTTGTTCACCATCACAAGCTTCACTTGTAGACAAGAGTACATAACTCTATCAAGCATTTTGACAGAATTATGCCCCTTTTTAACTTAGAAATTTTGGTTAAGGTTTTGGTTAAAGTCCACTTATTTACATAACCCTTTCAGATTAAGCTTTTAAACTTTGAACACTTGTTCACTATCACAAGCTTCACCTGTAGGCAAGAGTACATAACTCTGTCTAACATTTTGACATAATTATGACACTTTTTAACTTGAAATGTTTGGTTAAGGTTTTGGTTAAAGTCCACTTATTTACATAACCCTTTGAGATAAAGCTTTTAAACTTGAAACATTTGTTCACCATCAGAAGCTTCATCTGTAGGCACGAGTAAATACAGTGTCAAGCATTTAGACACAATTATGGCTCTTTTTATGCCGCACATTTTGAGGGGTGACATGCCAAGGTCAAGGTCATCCTTCAAGGTCAGAGGTCAAATATATGGGTCAAATCACCGACTTTAACATTGGCCATAACTTTTGGACCAGTAGAGATAGAGACTTGATATTTGGCATGCTTGTGTATCTCATGAAGCTGTACATTTTGAGGGATGACATGTCAAGGTCAAGGTCATCCTTCAGGGTCAAAGGTCAAATTGTCTGTTTTTTTGGCTAGAACTTTAACGCAACTTTAACATTGGTCATAAATTGTGAGCCAGTACAGATAGCGACTTGATATTTGGCATGCATATGTATCTCATAAAGCCACACATTTTGCGGGGTGACATGTCAAGGTCTAGGTCATCCTTCAAGGTCAGAGGTCAAATATATGGGTCAAATCACCGACTTTAACATTGGCCATAACTTTTGGACCAGTAGAGATAGAGACTTGATATTTGGCATGCTTGTGTATCTCATGAAGCTGTACATTTTGAGGGATGACATGTCAAGGTCAAGGTCATCCTTCAGGGTCAAAGGTCAAATTGTCTGTTTCTTTGTCTGTAACTTTAACATTGGTCATAACTTTTGAGCCAGTACAGCTAGTGACTTGATATTTGGCATGCATATGAATCTCATAAAGCCGCACATTTTGACGGGTGACATGTCAAGGTCATCCTTCAAGGTCAGAGGTCAAATATATGGGTCATATCACTGACTTTAACATTGGCCATAACTTTTGGACTAGTAGAGATAGAGACTTGATATTTGGCATGCTTGTGTATCTCATGAAACTGCATATTTTGAGGGGTGACGTGTCAAGGTCATCCTTCAGGGTCAATGGTCAACTGTAACTTTAACGCAACTTTAACATTGGTCATAACTTTTGAGCCAGTACAGATAGAGACTTGATATTTGGCATGATAGAGACTTGATATTTGGCATGCATATGTATCACATAAAGCCGCACATTTTGAGGTGTGACATGTCAAGGTCAAGATCACCCTTAAAGGTCAGAGGTCAAACATGGGTCAAATCACCGACTATAACATTGGCCATATATTTTGAACCAGTACAGTTAGAGACTTGATATTTGGCATGCTTGTGTATCTCATGAAGCTGCAGTTTGAGGGGTGAAATGTCAAGGTCATCCTTCAGGGTCAAAGTTCACCAACTTCAAATTGGCCATAACTTTTGAACCAATAGAGATAGCTTCTCGATAGTTGGTATGCATGTGTATCTCATGAAGCTGCACATTTTGAGGGGCAACATGTCAAGGTAAAGGTCATCTTTTAGGGTCAAAGGTCACCGACTTTAACATTGTCCATAACTTTTGAACCTGTAGATACATACTTGACATTTGGTATGCATGTGTATCTCATGAAGCTGCACAGTTTGGGGGGTGACATGTCAAGGTCAAGGTCATCTTTTAGGGTCAAAGGTCACCGACTTTAACATTGGCCATAACTTTTGAACCAGTAGAGATACAGACTTGACATTTGGTATACATGTGTATCTCATGAAGCTGCACAGTTTGGGGGTGACATGTCAAGGTCAAGGTCATCTTTGAAGGTCAAAGGTCATTAACATTAGCCATAACTTTTGAACCAGTAGATATACAGCCTTGATACTGGTATGCATGTGTATATCATGAACCCGCACAGTTTGAGGGGTGACATGTCATGGTCAAGGTCATCCTTCATGGTCAAAGGTCACCAACTTTTAACATTGGCCATAACTTTTGAACCATTAGAGATACAGACTTGATATTTGGTATGCATGTGTACCCCATGAAGCTGCACAGGATGACATGTCAAGATCAAAGTCATTCTTCAGGGTCAAATATATGGAGGGGGCATAGTGTTTCACAAACACATCTTGTTTAATTTAGAATTTTTGGTTAAGATTTTTTGTTAAAGTACGCCTATTTACAACCTTGAAACTTGGTCGCAAAATTGGACTTAGAATTTGAGTTTAGCAAATACGTTAACCCCAGTTTATGTTGAACAAGACCTCAACAGGCATATATTGTGCCCACTGGCACTCTTGTTGTCATTTTGGCATGAAACATGGGGAGTTTGTGTCGCAAATTCCTCCTTCAGTTTTAAAGTTGTTGAATTTATATTTGGTATACATAATAACCACGAATGGTAGATGTGCAAGACGCAATATTCATGTGTTTACTGCTGGCCATTGCAGAATTATCTCCCCCTGAGCTTTGAGTATTTTTTGTCATTTTGGTTTGAGACATGGGGAGTTTGTGGCGCAAACTCCTCCTTCAATTTATTTCAAGTTATTGAATAGATATTTGACATACATAATAACTACAAATAGTACATGTGCAAGACACATTTTCCTTTGTTTAGTGGCAGGCATTACAGACTTGACATTTGGTATACATGTGTATCTCATGAAGCTGCACAGTTTGGGGGTGACATGTCAAGGTCAAGGTCATCTTTGAAGGTCAAAGGTCATTAACATTGGCCATAACGTTTGAACCAGTAGATATACAGCCTTGATACTGGTATGCATGTGTATCTCATGAATCCGCACAGTTTGAGGGGTGACATGTCATGGTCAAGGTCATCCTTCATGGTCAAAGGTCACCAACTTTTAACATTGGCCATAACTTTTGAACCATTAGAGATACAGACTTGATATTTGGTATGCATGTGTACCCCATGAAGCTGCACAGTTTGAGGGGTGACATGTCAAGATCAAAGTCATTCTTCAGGGTCAAATATCATATGGAGGGGGCATAGTGTTTCACAAACACATCTTGTTTAATTTAGAATTTTTGGTTAAGATTTTTTGTTAAAGTACGCCTATTTACAACCTTGAAACTTGGTCGCAAAATTGGACTTAGAATTTGAGTTTAGCAAATACGTTAACCCCAGTTTATGTTGAACAAGACCTCAATTATATTGTGCCCACTGGCACTCTTGTTATCCCCCACCGCATAGCGGAGGGGGGTTATAGGAATGGCCTTCGTCTGTCTGTCCGTCTGTCCGCACTCACCAAAGGGTAGTTGTGTGACTTTTTCTAACTAGTCGCACAAGTAAAATCATTAACCTGGCCATCTCTTGTGACATTAACCTGGCCATTTCTTGTGACATTAACCTGGCCAGTTGTGGGACATAGGGTTAGGGTAAGGGTTAGCTTCCAGATCATTCTATTCCAAAGTTAGAGCCAAAAATAGTTTTACTTGTGGGACTAGTCACACAAGAAAAGATCAAAGGAAAAAGTCACACAACTACCCATTTGTTAGTATGTCCGTCCGTCCGTCCGTCCGTCTGTCCGTAACAATTTCGTGTCCGCTCCATATCTCCTATACCCCTTGAAGGATTTTCAAGAAACTTGCCTCAAATGTTAACCAAGTTGAGACGATGTGCAGAACATATGTGGCAGATATGTCGGCTCAAGGTCAAGGTCAAATTTGAAGGTCAAGGGTTTTAACCTTCAATTTCCATTGCATTTTTGTGTCCGCTCCATATCTTCTAAACCCTTTGAAGGATTTTCATAAAACTTGAGTCAAATGTTAACCAAATTAAGACGATGTGCAGAACACATGTGGCAGTCATGTCGGCTCAAGTTCAAGGTCACATTTGAAGGTCAAGTGTTTAAACCTTCAGTTGCCATTACAGTTTCGTGTCGGCTCCATATCTTCTAAACCCTTTGAAGGAATCTCATAAAACTTGAATGAAATATTAAATGAATTGAGACGATGTGCAGAACCCATGCGGCAGTCATGTTGGCTCAAGGTCAAGGTCACGTTTGAAGGTCAAGTGTTCTAACCTTTAATTTCCGTTACATTTTCGTGTCCGCTCCATATCTTCTAAAGCCTTTGAAGGATTTTCATAAAAGTTTAGTTAAATGTTAGCTAAATTGAGACGATGTGCAGAACACATGTGCCAGTCATGTCGGCTCAAGGTCAAGGTCACATTTGAAGATCAAGTGTTCTTACCTTCAATTTCCATTATAGTTTCGTTATCTCCTATACCCCTTGAAGGATTTTCAAGAAACTTGCCTCAAATGTTAACCACGTTGAGACAATGTGCAGAACATATGTTGGAGTCATGTCGGTTCAAGGTCAAGGTCACATTTGAAGGCCAAGTGATTTAATCTTCAATTTCCATTACATTTCGTGTCCGCTCCATATCTTCTAAACCATTTGAAGGATTTTCATAAAGCTTGAGTCAAATATTGACCAAATTAAGACAATGTGCAGAACATATGTGGCAGTCATGTCGGCTCAAGTTCAAGGTCACATTTGAAGGTCAAGTGTTTAAACCTTCAGTTGCCATTACAGTTTCGTGTCCGCTCCATATCTTCTAAACCCTTTGAAGGATTTTCATAAAACTTGAGTCAAATGTTAAATGAATTGAGACGATGTGCAGAACTCATGCGGCAGTCATGTTGGCTCAAGGTCAAGGTCACGTTTGAAGGTCAAGTGTTCTAACCTTTAATTTCAGTTACATTTTCGTGTCCGCTCCATATCTTCTAAAGCCTTTGAAGGATTTTCATAAAAGTTTAGTTAAATGTTAGCTAAATTGAGACGATGTGCAGAACACATGTGCCAGTCATGTCGGCTCAAGGCCAAGGTCACATTTGAAGATCAAGTGTTCTTACCTTCAATTTCCATTATAGTTTCGTTATCTCCTATACCCCTTGATGGATTTTCAAGAAACTTGCCTCAAATGTTAACCACGTTGAGACAATGTGCAGAACATATGTGGCAGTCATGTCGGCTCAAGGTCAAGGTCACATTTGAGGGCCAAGTGATTTAATCTTCAATTTCCATTACATTTCGTGTCCGCTCCATATCTTCTAAACCATTTGAAGGATTTTCATAAAACTTGAGTCAAATATTAACCGAATTGAGATGATGTGCAGAACACATGTGGCAGTCATGTTGGCTCAAGGTCAAGGTCACATTTGAAAGTCGTGTTCTTGCCTTCAGTTTCCATTATATTTGTTTCCGCGTCCTATTTTCTTAACAACTGGAAGGTTGAATGTCAACCACGTTAAAACCCAGGTCAATGTCTTAATTTAGGTGGCGGCGGTGGGGGATATAGCTGTCCTTTGGACTGCCTTGTTGTCATTTTGACATGAAACATGGGGAGTTTGTGTCGCAAATTCTTCCTTCAGTTTTAAAGTTGTTGAATTTATATTTGGTATACATAATAACCACGAATGGTAGATGTGCAAGACGCAATATTCATGTGTTTACTGCTGGCCATTGCAGAATTATCTCCCCCTGAGCTTTGAGTATTTTTTGTCATTTTGGTTTGAGACATGGGGAGTTTGTGGCGCAAACTCCTCCTTCAATTTATTTCAAGTTATTGAATAGATATTTGACATACATAATAACTACAAATAGTACATGTGCAAGACACATTTTCCTTTGTTTAGTGGCAGGCATTACAGAATTATCTCCACTTGAACTTTGAGTATTTTTGTCATTAGATCCTGGTACATGGATTTGCAATCAAGGCTGCCGTGCCGGGGTATTCATCACCTTTAGTGATAGTTCTAGTTTCATTAGCAAATAGTGCAGACCCTTATTAATCAGACAGCTCCTATCTAGCAAAGGCATCATATCTATGGGTTAATGGTTTAAATGTCTCTTAAAGAGGGTATCTCGTGATTATTGAACCCTCGGATTAGGATCTGCACTGTTCGCTTCACAAACTATTTATGTCTCCCCCATATTTATATGGGGGAGACATATTGTTTTCGTGAGAGTTGTCTGTCTGTCTGTCCGTCTGTCGTTCGTCCATCACACTTTCTTGTCCGGACAATAACTTCAATATGCCTGATGCCAGTTGATTGAAACTTCATATATGGAAAGAGCATAATGAGAGAAAGTGTCATGTACAAGGTCCATAACTCTGGCTTCACTAATATTTGAGTTATTGTCCCTTGTAAAAACAATGCACACTTGTTTGTCTGGACAATAACTCCTATATGGCTGATCATGCCATTGGATTGAAACTTCATACTTAGATAGATCCTGATGAGAGGAAGTTTTTATTCTCACTTTTTTGTCTGGACAATAACTCCTAGGCCTGATCAGATGGCTCCTACAGGAGCTGTCTGATCTGGGTCTACTCTGTTTTCAAAGTTGCCAAAAGCCATCTTTTATGAGGGAAATGGGTAAATGATGAACCATGTAGACCCTTATCAGAGTGCTGCTTTTAGATTTATTTGCAGACAAAAATAGTGATTTGAATGTTTGTCTTAAACCAGGTTTTGACACTAATTATAAATAGAACCTAACATAAATTTAAATCTGTATATGCTGTGTGGTGCACTGGTTGTACATGTACACTAGGGATGAGTTTGTCAACAAAATACCAATATAAGATCATTTAGAGTAGGAGGAAATGTCTTGATGAGATTGTGTTTGCATTGTGTTATTTCTAAAACTTGATGCTTTGGTATGCTGAGGCTCTCTCTGAAAAACTTTTTTTTCTATTTTACCAATATGTGTGAAATAGCAATAATGTTGGCTTGCATAAAAAAATACAACAAAAATAAATACAAGAAATAAATCCAAATACATTTTGGATGTAAATTAATCTTATGTACTTTTACCTCTTACTCCGAAGATACACCTTAATTTTAATGTCTGTACAAACAAGTAGTAGATCCAGATCAAGGCCTGCTCAGTATCAGAGTGTTTACTTAGAAAATTCTACAGCATGTCATGGTAAAATCATTTCTTGTTCATAGAAAACCATTATAAAAAATGAGGTAATCAATATTCATAGTCATTATATCTTACATGAATATTCACTAGGTAAAGGGTTAACTCTTAAGGGGTAGCAACAGAGTATATAATTTCTTTGCAAACAGTGTAGACCCAGATCAAAGGTCCTACTCCTGATGGAGCCCTTTGATCAGGTTCTGCATTGTTTGTCATAAAAACCATTTTCTTCAGTGATAAATTTTGACACAATTTTTTGTTTAATTTAATATTTAGGATTTAGGGAATAGGCAGTTTTAATCAGTCAGCAGGTTCAGGGCTAAGAGTTCTATAGTTTCAGAAATAGTGATTTGAAGATATTTGAGGATCTATAATCAATCACAATAACACAATAACAATTATCCTTTACAGTGCTCTTGTGTTCCGAAAAATTGACCACACTTGTTTTTTAAAGAACCCAACATATTTGTATCCAGTAACCTAAGTTTGTAGAATTCCTATTTTATTTTCATGAAATCTCAATGCCTGGAGTATCAGATAGTTAGAACTTGATCAGAGGTCGACAGAGATGACTTAGATCTTAATATGTCTGGTACAAACTGTTAACAGGTAACATGTTTAACTCTTACTACGCTGAACTTTCAAATGGACTATTCCAAATTCAAAACAGATCAAGCTTATGGTGAATACTTTGGGGGTTTTTTTTCAAAGAAAAGTGTAACATAACAAACAATGCAGACCCTGATCACAGGGTCTACACTGTTTACAAAAGACACTATAAATAAGTAAGTAGCCTGTTAATGTGTGACATTTTGTTGTTTGGTTGATATTATAAGGCTTTGGTATTAATTTGGCTTGTCTTGGAGTGCTTCAGGGGTTTGAAATTAATTTTCTAGTTTTAATTAATTTGCCTGAAGTTTTATGAGGTTTCTTGTGAGAAAATTTCATCAGGGAAGATGCATATTAGCCCAAAACCAAATTGAAGCATGAAATTATCTGACTTAGGTTTTTAGAAACTGTGGATATCAAGATTAGATAGAAAACAGTCGACTCCAGTGAAAGTATTGGTACATATATAGTAGATAAAAGAGACAAACAGCTAATTTAACCCTTTCCCTCATAAAAAACATCTTTTCTGGCCTTTTCAAACAGTCTAGATCCAGATCAGATGGCTTTTATGGAAGCTGTCTGATCAGGGTCTGCTCTGTTTTCTTTTGACATAATATAGATCTGATGCTACAGTTTTTGTCAAAGCGAAAATGATCCCCTTGAAAAGTTTACATTATAAAAATTCAGCTAGAGTAAGGGTGTACGGTATCGGACGGCATCGGACACTCGCCTCTAAAGTCCAAATGAAATAATCATCTTCCTTTATAATGCATTTGTTGTTATTTTTCTGAACTTGGTGAACTGATTGTCACGTGTTTATAATACTTGCTGATGATGACAAATCAATACGATTCCATGTGAGATAATCAAATACCTGACGGTGGCACTTCGTTACTTCCTTTTCCGAACCTGGGTAAATAAGCCAAAAACTGAGGATTTCGTTGACCCGAGAAAAAAGACTCGGCACTGTATAAATCCTGGTATAAATAACTACATATGCATTTGAAATTATCATCTTTATCAGAAGGAGATTATTATATTTTATATAAAAATCGATTTTAAAAGACTAAAACATAAAAATAAACAGTGTCCGATAGCACCCTTCAAGAATTTTACTACAAAATGATGTGCATATCGGACAGAACTTTATTCAACTATACATTTAACTCTTTACCTAATGTGGTGCATTTTCACGCATTTGCAATCAGAATAGACCCATATAGATCTAGTTCTTTTAGTAGCAAAATACATTACCTGCTGTGAAATATGCTTAGTTTATATATTTATACCTTGTGACCGGAATAAAAAAGTACCGCATATACCGTATGGCCTGCCCGTTAGCCATACCTCATTATCATAATGCTCCCAGCATGTTACAATCATTTGGTTATTTCTGGTTGGCCATTAACGTTCACGTTTATTCAGCCTCCTGAGTTTTCAACTTTGCTAGCTGTTCCAGACCTTTTGGCTGCCTTCAGTCCTTGTCTTCAGCTACTATTCCGGATTTTGTATCTTACTACAGTGAAGCTCACTTATAACGAAGTCCTCGGGACCCTCTGATTTATTTCGTTATATCCAAATTTCGTTATATCAGGTCGGTTTTACTATATGTAATCAGAGAGAGGGAATAAATTC
This sequence comes from Azorinus chamasolen, assembly GCA_963576725.1. Taxonomy (NCBI): domain Eukaryota; kingdom Metazoa; phylum Mollusca; class Bivalvia; order Cardiida; family Solecurtidae; genus Azorinus; species Azorinus chamasolen. The sequence goes on from OY755237.1 coordinate 49,614,620, forward strand.
TATTTTGTTATAAGCAGTATTTCGTTATATCCAAGTTCGTTATAAGTGAGCTTCACTGTACAATTATCTATATTACACTGCATATACCATTTTGTGTGTTTATTCACTTTTTTCCTTGCGTGTATTTTGGTCTTCGTCTTTGTGCACTTAGCACATGTCTTCTCAGCACAAAGCTTCCTGCGGGCATTTTGACGCAGACTGGGACACGCATACTACTGCATGTCTCACCTGCTGCGGATGCTCCCCCGAGGACCCCTGTCAGTTCTCTTCTGCCTGGTCTCCCAAGACCTGGGGGTTAGCCGCTCGCCGTCGCACCCATGCTACTCGGCATTCGGCTACCCCGGCTAGGTCTGACATTGGTATTACACGCAAGCCGGCGAAGAAGTCTGTTGATTCTAAGAAAAATGTTTCTTCTTCCAGCGGCTCGTCTGTGTCTTCGACACAGCCGATCCAGCAGCTTGCTGCTGGTAAAGTCCCGACGTCTATTCCGGGACGAGGGTCTCTTTTCTGGCCAGGAAATGTCCCTCTGCCAGTGACTACACCTTCAGGTTCCTCTCACTCGGCTTCACCCGGCGGGGTCTTACCCGGTCTACTCCTTCCAGGTCACCCGGTCTTATCCACCGTGCTGACTGGATCCGGGTTCCCGGCTCTTGCCTCCGGGCCACCAGTGTTTACATCTGGGTACCCGGTGCTTACCTCTGGGCAGACCAGGCACACCGGTTAGCCGGTGATATTGCGAAGCCAGTACCAAGTAGTATTTCTACACCCGGCTCAACTAGGTCAGCGGGGCATACTACAACCGGTGCGGCAGTAGGTTCTTCCCCGATGTTTTACTCGGCGCAACATCCGCAAACTGGTGCTACCATGAGTTATTCCTCGGATGTTTTCCCCGGGTATACTCATCCTCTTGGAATTAATTCGAGTGTGTCGGTCTCTACCGTTTCAACTACACACCCTATGCTTTCCATTGGTCAAACTTCTTCGAAGTTTGTACCAGATTATACTCATAGTTCTGCCGAGCTGAGTTGCCGAGCAGAATCTCCGACACCTGTTAGATCCTCTAGATCTCGTAAACGGCGTCGGTATTCCTCTTCCTCGTCGTCTACTGACACTGTGTCTCATCATAGACGTCGACGTACTTCGTCTTTCTCTTCAGATGACAGCTGCCGTTCTCGGTGCTCTTGGCATAGAGGCAGGTCTAGTTCTAAGCCTAGACAATGTCGCTATAAAAGACATAGGTCCTCTTCCAATGATTCTCCCCCGGCTCACTCCCGCCGTTCATTTTTTATGCCCCCAAAGCTAGGCTTTGGCGGCATATAGTGATCGCACCGTGCGTGGTAGTGTGGGTGGGTGTGTGTGTGTGTGTGTGTGTGTGTGGGTGTGTGGGTGTATGTACCTTTTGTCCGGAGTATATTTCCTTTGTCACATCAGCTACAGATACCAAATTTGGTGTGTGAGTTCATCTTGGGATGGCGGAGTGTCGCGTACCATTTTCATGTCACTGTGACCTTGACCTTTGACCTTGATTTTATAAAAAGCTTGTCCGGAGCATATCTCCTTTACCTTACCAGCTACAGATTCCAAATTTGGTGTGTGAGTTCATCTTGGGATGGCGGAGTGTCGCGTACCATTTCCAGGTCACTGTGACCTTGACCTTGACCTTTGACCTCGATTTTAAAAAAAGCTTATACCTTACCAGCTACAAAAAGCTTGTCCGGAGTATATCTCCTATACCTTACCAGCTAAGGATTCCAAATTTGGTGTGTGAGTTCATCTTGGGATGGAGGAGTGTCGCGTACCATTTTCAGATCACTGTGACCTTGACCATGACCTTTGACCGATTTTACAAAAAGCTTGTCCGGAGCATATCTCCTATACCTTACCAGCTACAGATTCCAAATTTGGTGTGTGAGTTCATCTTGGGATGGCGGAGTGTCGCGTACCATTTCCAGGTCACTGTGACCTTGACCTTGACCTTTGACCTCGATTTTAAAAAAAGCTTATACCTTACCAGCTACAAAAAGCTTGTCCGGAGTATATCGAATATACCTTAACAACTAAGGATTCCAAATTTGGTGTGTGAGTTCATATTGGGATGGAGGAGTGTCGCGTACCATTTTCAGATCACTGTGACCTTGACCTTGACCTTTGACCGATTTTACAAAAAGCTTGTCCAGAGCATATCTCCTATACCTTACCAGATACGCATTCCAAATTTGGTGTGTGAGATCACCTTGAGATGGCGGAGTGTCGCATACCATTTTCAGGTCACTGTGACCTTGACCTTGACCTTTGACCTCGATTTTACAAAAAGCTTGTCCGGAGCATATCTCCTATACCTTACCAGCTACAGATCCAAAATTTGGTATGTGAGTTCATCTTGGGATGACGGAGTGTCACGTATCATTTTCAGGTCACTGTGACCTTGACCTTTGACCTCGATTTTACAAAAAGCTTATACCTTACCAGCTGCAAAAAGCTTGTCCTATACCTTACCAGCTACGGATCCAAAATTTGGTATGTGAGTTCATCTTGGGATGACGGAGTGTCACGTATCATTTTCAGGTCACTGTGACCTTGACCTCGATTTTACAAAAAGCTTATACCTTACCAGCTGCAAAAAGCTTGTCCGGAGTATATCTCCTATACTTTACCAGCTAAGGATTCCAAATTTGGTGTGTGAGTTCATCTTGGGATGGAGGAGTGTCACGTACCATTTTCAGGTCACTGTGACCTTGACCTTGACCTTTGACCTCGATTTTACAAAAAGCTTGTCCGGAGCATATCTCCTATACCTTACCAGCTACGGATCCAAAATTTGGTATGTGAGTTCATCTTGGGATGACGGAGTGTCGCGTATCATTTTCAGGTCACTGTGACCTTGACCTTTGACCTTGATTTTACAAAAAGCTTATACCTTACCAGCTGCAAAAAGCTTGTCCGGAGTATATCTCCTATACTTTACCAGCTACGGATTCCAAATTTGGTGTGTGAGTTCATCTTGGGATGGAGGAATGTCGCCTACCATTTTCAGGTCACTGTGACCTTGACCTTGACCTTCGACCTCGATTTTACAAAAAAGGTTGTCCAGAGAATATCTCCTATACCTTACCAGCTACGGATTCCAAATTTGGTTTGTGAGTTCATCTTGGGATGGCGGAGAGTCGTGTACTATTTTCAGATCACTGACCTTGACCTTGACCTCAATTTTACAGTCCTGAGCATATCTCCTATACCTTACCAGATACAAAAAGCTTGACCTTTGACCTTGATTTTACAAAAAGCTTATACCTTACCAGCTGCAAAAAGCTTGTCCGGAGTATATCTCCTATACTTTACCAGCTACGGATTCCAAATTTGGTGTGTGAGTTTATCTTGGGATGGCGGTGTGTCTCGTACCATTTTCAGGTCACCGTGACCTTGACCTTTGACCTCGATTTTACACAAAGCTTGTCCGGAGCATTTCTCCTATACCTTACCAGCTACGGATTCCAAATTTGGTTTGTGAGTTCATCTTGGGATGGCGGAGAGTCGTGTACCATTTTCAGATCACTGACCTTGACCTTGACCTTTGACCTCAATTTTACAGTCCGGAGCATATCTCCTATACCTTACCAGATACAAAAAGCTTGTCCAGAGCATATCTCCTATACCTTACCAGCTACGGATTCAAAATTTGGTGTGTGAGTTCATCTTGGGATGGCGGAGTGTCGCGTACCATTTTCAGGTCAATGTGCCCTTGACCTTTGACCTTGATTTTACTAAAGGCTTGTCCGGAGCATATCTCCTATACCTTATCAGTTACAGATTCCAAATTTGTAATTTGTAAGTATTGGACAGGTATGCTTAGGCAAACAGTGTAGACCCAAATCAAACTACAGGGTCTACACTGTTTGCTACTACATTAGCATGAATCAGACATTATAAAGAGCTCTAAATACTATTCATACATGGGTAGGCCATGCTGTTCAAATACTTGCAGTGTCAGAACTTTCAGATGAATTACAGCATTATAACAATATAGACCCATATCAGACAACTCCTGTAGGAGCTACTGGGTCTTCATTGCTTGCTTACAACACTACCTAAATCAGATGCTATACATGCTTATGCAAAGAATGTAGATCCATATTAGGTAACTTCTGTTTCAGCTGTCTAAGAGCCTGGGTGTTACATTAAACTTTGACCATGCGTTTAGAATTGACTGAGGGTATGTTTTTAACGTTAACGATCGACATAGGGTCTTTCTTAAGCGTTAAAAATCAACTTAACAGTAACAATCAACACAGTATGTTTTTTTAATATTGAAATTTGACCCCGTGTCTTTTTTTTTAAAACGTTAAGAATTTACCCAGGATCTGTTTTTAACGTTGACAATCAACCCAGGGTCCTTTTTAACGTTGAGAATGACTTAGGGTCCTTTTTAACTAAGTTTTGACCCTTGGCTCTTTTCTTAGCTATCATAATCGTCAAAGGTTCTGTTTCTAATGTTAAGAACTGACTCCTGTGTCATTTTTAACAGCATCAAAATTTCATGTTACACCTGCATTACATTGTATTGTTTTTCCGCCAAAATGCATTTCGGTGTCAAACACTTTGGGGGCATTTGTCACCCGTGACGACTCTCTTGTTGGATCTACACCTCTCCAGACTCGGATTCCTTATGAACAGGGGATGTCCTTCACAGGACTACTGATCCCCCTTTTAGCCGGGTCCCCTCTTCCTATGACCCTCAGGTCTTTTCAGCGGGGAATTTTCCTCTAGACCCTCATACTCCAGTTGCCTTGCCAGCCACTGTTTCGGGTCTGTCTTTTCCGAGAGTCTCGCCTTCGGCTTCGGCCACCAGGCCAGACCCGGATCCCTTTGATCAGGATGATGTGTTGTCCATCCTAGCTAACCCAGAGCTAATTGGGTACTCCAGGTAACTCTGAGTTAGAGGACTCTGTTTCATTAGCTCTCGAAGACTCTGATAACCACTCTAATTCCTTTGACAAGGCGTGCAAGGACTGTTTCTCCATTCTGCCACCCTCTGTCTGCCCCAGACCCCTGCCTCCATCTTACAACGGAGTAGTTTCGTTGATTCTATTTCTTCAAACACAGAGGGGTGAACAGGCAAGCCCTAGGAAATCTAGACCTGCACTCCCCCCTTGCCGTGGTCTGGCCACCTGCCTTCCCAATATCGATAACGATTTTCGTTCTAGACCGGCGGCAGGTTGGTCGGTATCTAATAGGGTTATGCGCACCCTAGTACCTCCTTCTTCTCTGAGGCCTCTGGCCTCAGTAGATAGTCACCCGGGTCTCTTTAATCGAATTCCACTTTTGGATTCAGATAGTCCCCAGGTTGGAATCAGTTCTGCTTCCAAGCCCTCGTTCTCCATGAATATGCTAGAGCGCTGGGAACTTCGTCAGAGACAACAGATGGGGGTTGCCTCCAATGTGGACATTTTGTCAGATGCCCTCTCAGAGGAGCTTCTTTCTGACTCCCCCTCTCAGGAGAGATCCTGGCGCCTCGCCTTTCAACTGGGTCTCTCCTCCCAGTTGTCTCTCAGACTGGGTCTCGCTTCTGCAGCTGAAATGCTGCGCTGTAGACGAGACGCTTATCTTTCGATGGCGTCGAAGCTTCAAGACACCTCAAAGATGAACTCTGTTCTCTTCCCTTCAATTCTGAGCCCCTCTTTGGTGGTCTCATCAGGGTAAAGGAGAAGGCCGATGAGGCCATGCAACAGGCTTCAGCCCCACTTGGCCCCCCTACCTGGAGGATCCCAAAGGTTCCTAAGAGGAAACCTAAGCCTCCAGTTAATCAGGCTGCTCAGTCATCTTCTGTTTCCCGCCAGAAGGCCCCGGTTAAGAGCCGCCTAGGGCCTGCTCCTGTCCCTCCTCAAAATATAGGCTCAGTTCAGGGACACAACCGACTCTTCTCTTCCCATAGAAGGTCTGGTGCCTTTGGGCACCAGCCCTAGGGACTAGCCCTTTCTACCCCCCCCCCCCCCCCCTCCGAACCGACCCTACCTTCCTGTGGGCCTGCATTTTGCCATGGCCTGGCGCACCATCACTCAGGACCCTTGGAGACTTTCCATAGTGGAATCGGGTTACCGTATCCTGCTGGATCGACAGCCCCCTCTTTCCAGGGTCCCTTTACATCTTTCGTCGGATCACCCCCACATGTAGAATGCAGTGTTGTCTCTTCTGCAAAAAGGGGTGGTAGAAAGGGTTCGGAACGAGAACACGCCGGGGTTTTACAGCCGCCTGTTTCTCGTTCCAAAGAAAAATGGCATGTTTCAGTCCATTATCAATCTTTCAACTCTAAACGGGTTTATAAAGATTGATTCTTTCAAAATGGAGACGGTCTCTTCCATTCGGTTAGCAATCAAACCAAACCAATCGGCCGTCTCCCTGGATCTGTTGGATGTGTATTTTCACGTACCCATTCATCCTTCAGACAGACACCTCCTTTGCTTTTGTCACAGGGGCGTTGTCTACCAGTTTCGGGCTTTGCCCTTCGGCCTTTCTACGGCCTCCAGAGTTTTCACCGAACTCATGGGGACCGTAGCGGCCTTTCTCCGCCAGAGCGGAGTTATTCTCATTCAATATTTCAACGATAAGCTGCTTCATCTTCTCAATCGTCAGGCCCTCCTTCACAATCTCCACTACAGTTGGAAAATTGAATCTCAATTGGGCCTCATATTGAATGCGAAAATATCGGATCTGATCCCGTCTCAAGATTTTGCTCTGACGGTCTGCCGATTGCAGTCAATGCTCTGTCTTTTCCGTGGGACCGACTGTTCAGGTATGCTTTTCCCCCGTTCATGCTGATCCCAGCGGTTCTACGGAAGATCGCTCTGTCAGATTGCAGGATCCTCCTGATTGCCCCTCTGTGGCCCCAGAGATCCTGGTTCAGCGATCTTCTCAGTCTCCTGTTCGAGTCTCCGCGGTAGATCCCGCCTAGTCGGGACCTACTCTCTCAGAAGGGCGGAGTTCTCCACAGACCCCGCCATCTTCCATCTTCACGTCTGGCCGTTATCAGGTCGTGTCTCCGAATGAGAAAGTTTTCTAAAACGGTTGCCAACCTCGTCGCTAAGGCCAGACGTTCCTCCACTTCTACTGTTTACAACGCTAAGTTGAGAATCTTTACGGATCGGTGTCGTACAAGACGTAGCCGAGACTGATCCAATCCGTCGCTCTATCCAAGACATCTCTGATTTCCTAGTTTTCCTCTTTTCAGAGAAGAATCTAGCTGTTAGCACCATTAAAGGGTATAGAGCTATGTTATCTCATGCCCTTAGAGGTATTAAGGACATTGGTTTGCACCCTGTCCTCTCTGATCTGATTCGTGCTTTTGAGCTTCAGAAACCGGTTTCTCGCCCTCTGTTGCCTAAATGGGATCTGTCTTGTGTTCTCTGGTCACTTACTAAAGCGCCTTATGAGCCTTTAGATCAAACGACTTTGACTCACGTCATGTTGAAGACTGTGTTTCTCCTCACGTTTGCAGCTGCTAAACGCAGAAGCGAAATCCATGCCTTATCTATAGAAGAAGGCTTTATTCGCTGGAATTCTGACGGGTCAGTTTCTTTGCTGTGTTAGCTAGGTTTTTTAGCTAAAACCCAGCTTCCGTCAGTAGCTTCCGATCCATTTATTATACCCAGTCTTTCTAAAGACCTAGATCATTCGGATCCTGATCGAACCCTCTGTCCTGTCAGAGCCCTTAAGTTCTATATTAAGAGGGTTCAATTCTTGATGGGAAATAGGAAAAGGCTTTTTATCCCTATTAAAGGTCATAGCGAAATCTCATGATGAGACTCAGCAGTCGTCCAGACGCATATTGCATGCGGAAATATCGGATCTGATCCCGTCTCAAGATTTTGTCTTCGTGGGATTAAATTTCCGAACGAACTCGCATAGTAAGGATTTCTCTACAACGCGTAGAGAATACCCTGCATCTGCTTTCTCTGTTCAGTCAGAAGAACCGCTGCTCTGCTCGCTCTCTTGTCTCTACTGGGAGTTCTCAATTCAGCAGCTGACTTTGTATCTCCTGGCAGGCTTCACTTACACCCGCTTCAGTTTTACCTACTGACACAATGGCGTCCTCGGTCAGACGATCTGTCCGCTTCTCTGCCACTCCTACCTGTTTTCCACACTGCTCTTCAGTGGTGGAAGGTGAAGGATCGCTTCCATCAAGGAGTGCCGATTGCTCTTCCGAATCCAGATTTTTTTCTAATTTCCGGTGCTAGCAATCAGGGCAGGGGAGCCCATTTGGAGCCTCTGGGACTCATGACTTCCGGCGTCTGGACGACTGCTGAGTCTCAGCTCCATATAAACAATCTCGAACTCTGTTCTGAAAGCCCTGGAGTCCTTCGAGAATCAGGTTCGCAACCTTTGTGTTCTAGTACAGACAGACAACACAACAGTAGTGGCTTACATCAAGAGACAGGGGGGGGGGGACACACTCCCTCTCCCTCTTCAAGGGCATGAGGGATGTTCTCTAGTTTTGTTACGACAGAAAAATCACTTTGCACACCAAACATCTGCCGGGCAGACTGAATGTTTTGGCAGACAGCCTCTCTCGCAGACGACAAATTCTACCTGCGGAGTGGACTCTCCACAAATCCGTAGTGGCGCAGATCTTTCATCTGTTTGGGTTTCCGACAGTGGATCTCTTTGCCACCACGTTCATTCATCGACTCCTGCTGTACGTGTCTCCCATTATGGACCCAGCAGCGTGGGCAGTCAATGCTCTGTCTTTTCCGTGGGACCGACTGTTCAGGTATGCTTTTCCCCCGTTCATGCTGATCCCAGCGGTTCTACGGAAGATCGCTCTGTCAGATTGCAGGATCCTCCTGATTGCCCCTCTGTGGCCCCAGAGATCCTGGTTCAGCGATCTTCTCAGTCTCCTGTTCGAGTCTCCGCGGTAGATCCCGCCTAGTCGGGACCTACTCTCTCAGAAGGGCAGAGTTCTCCACAGACCCCGCCATCTTCCATCTTCACGTCTGGCCGTTATCAGGTCGTGTCTCCGAAGGAGAAAGTTTTCTAAAACGGTTGCCAACCTCGTCGCTAAGGCCAGACGTTCCTCCACTTCCACTGTTTACAACGCTAAGTTGAGAATCTTTACGGATTGGTGTCGTACAAGACGTAGACGAGACTGATCCAATCCGTCGCTCTATCCAAGACATCTCTGATTTCCTAGTTTTCCTCTTTTCAGAGAAGAATCTAGCTGTTAGCACCATTAAAGGGTATAGAGCTATGGTATCTCATGCCCTTAGAGGTATTAAGGACATTGGTTTGCACCCTGTCCTCTCTGATCTGATTTGTGCTTTTGAGCTTCAGAAACCGGTTTCTCGCCCTCTGTTGCCTAAATGGGATCTGTCTTGTGTTCTCTGGTCACTTACTAAAGCGCCTTATGAGCCTTTAGATCAAACGACTTTGACTCACGTCATGTTGAAGACTGTGTTTCTCCTCACGTTTGCAGCTGCTAAACGCAGAAGCGAAATCCATGCCTTATCTATAGAAGAAGGCTTTATTCGCTGGAATTCTGACGGGTCAGTTTCTTTGCTGTGTTAGCTAGGTTTTTTAGCTAAAACCCAGCTTCCGTCAGTAGCTTCCGATCCATTTATTATACCCAGTCTTTCTAAAGACCTAGATCATTCGGATCCTGATCGAACCCTCTGTCCTGTCAGAGCCCTTAAGTTCTATATTAAGAGGGTTCAATTCTTGATGGGAAATAGGAAAAGGCTTTTTATCCCTATTAAAGGTCATAGCGAAATCTCATGATGAGACTCAGCAGTCGTCCAGACGCATATTGCATGCGGAAATATCGGATCTGATCCCGTCTCAAGATTTTGTCTTCGTGGGATTAAATTTCCGAACGAACTCGCATAGTCAGGATTTCTCTACAACGCGTAGAGAATACCCTGCTTCTGCTTTCTCTGTTCAGTCAGAAGAACCGCTGCTCTGCTCGCTCTCTTCTGTCTCTACTGGGTGTTCTCAATTCAGCAGCTGACTTTGTATCTCCTGGCAGGCTTCACTTACACCCGCTTCAGTTTTACCTACTGACACAATGGCGTCCTCGGTCAGACGCTCTGTCCGCTTCTCTGCCACTCCTACCTGTTTTCCACACTGCTCTTCAGTGGTGGAAGGTGAAGGATCGCTTCCATCAAGGAGTGCCGATTGCTCTTCCGGATCCAGATCTTTTTCTAATTTCCGATGCTAGCAATCAGGGCAGGGGAGCCCATTTGGAGCCTCTGGGACTCATGACTTCCGGCGTCTGGACGACTGCTGAGTCTCAGCTCCATATAAACAATCTCGAACTCTGTTCTGAAAGCCCTGGAGTCCTTCGAGAATCAGGTTCGCAACCTTTGTGTTCTAGTACAGACAGACAACACAACAGTAGTGGCTTACATCAAGAGACAGGGGGGGGGGGACACACTCCCTCTCCCTCTTCAAGGGCACGAGGGATGTTCTCTAGTTTTGTTACGACAGAAAAATCACTTTGCACACCAAACATCTGCCGGGCAGACTGAATGTTTTGGCAGACAGCCTCTCTCGCAGACGACAAATTCTACCTGCGGAGTGGACTCTCCACAAATCCGTAGTGGCGCAGATCTTTCATCTGTTTGGGTTTCCGACAGTGGATCTCTTTGCCACCATGTTCAATCATCGACTCCTGCTGTACGTGTCTCCCATTATGGACCCAGCAGCGTGGGCAGTCAATGCTCTGTCTTTTCCGTGGGACCGACTGTTCTGGTATGCTTTTCCCCCGTTCATGCTGATCCCAGCGGTTCTACGGAAGATCGCTCTGTCAGATTGCAGGATCCTCCTGATTGCCCCTCTGTGGCCCCAGAGATCCTGGTTCAGCGATCTTCTCAGTCTCCTGTTCGAGTCTCCGCGGTAGATCCCGCCTAGTCGGGACCTACTCTCTCAGAAGGGCGGAGTTCTCCACAGACCCCGCCATCTTCCATCTTCACGTCTGGCCGTTATCAGGTCGTGTCTCCGAAGGAGAAAGTTTTCTAAAACGGTTGCCAACCTCGTCGCTAAGGCCAGACGTTCCTCCACTTCCACTGTTTACAACGCTAAGTTGAGAATCTTTACGGATTGGTGTCGTACAAGACGTAGCCGAGACTGATCCAATCCGTCGCTCTATCCAAGACATCTCTGATTTCCTAGTTTTCCTCTTTTCAGAGAAGAATCTAGCTGTTAGCACCATTAAAGGGTATAGAGCTATGTTATCTCATGCCCTTAGAGGTATTAAGGACATTGGTTTGCACCCTGTCCTCTCTGATCTGATTCGTGCTTTTGAGCTTCAGAAACCGGGTTCTCGCCCTCTGTTGCCTAAATGGGATCTGTCTTGTGTTCTCTGGTCACTTACTAAATCGCCTTATGAGCCTTTAGATCAAACGACTTTGACTCACGTCATGTTGAAGACTGTGTTTCTCCTCACGTTTGCAGCTGCTAAACGCAGAAGCGAAATCCATGCCTTATCTATAGAAGAAGGCTTTATTCGCTGGAATTCTGACGGGTCAGTTTCTTTGCTGTGTTAGCTAGGTTTTTTAGCTAAAACCCAGCTTCCGTCAGTAGCTTCCGATCCATTTATTATACCCAGTCTTTCTAAAGACCTAGATCATTCGGATCCTGATCGAACCCTCTGTCCTGTCAGAGCCCTTAAGTTCTATATTAAGAGGGTTCAATTCTTGATGGGAAATAGGAAAAGGCTTTTTATCCCTATTAAAGGTCATAGCGAAATCTCAGCAGTGTCTATCTCTCGCTGGATTGCTTCTGCCATTAAATTGGCTTTCCTTGACCTGTCTGATCTAGATCTCGGCTTTTTGAAGATCAGGCCACATGAGCTCAGAGCCCTGTCTACTTCCTGGGCTTTCATTAATCAGCCCCTTTGGATGAGATTCGCAGGGCTGCTTCTTGGAAGAGTAGTTCCACCTTTTATCCGCGCTCTTTTGCGACTCTTCAGAGCAATCTTCTTTCTCTGGGTCCTCTTGTGGCCTCCCAGCGAGTAGTTTAACTCTCTGGCTTTATTCCGTGTTCTTGGCCTACGGTGCGACCAGTTTACGGATATTAATAGATACTAGCAGTCTATCTAAGAAAACTTCCTCTCGGAATGATGTTTTTTCCTTGGAGGAATTTCTACAGCCGAGTCTTGGTGTTGTTTTGGTGAGTATACCTTCCCACCTTTGCGACAAAGTCAGCATATTTCATAGCAGGTAATGTATTTTGCTACTAAAATGAGATTTTTAAAATCTGTGTAAGTTAGAAATACTTACCTGCTGTGAAAGGGATTGCCCTCCTCCCACCCCGCATGTTACCTGATGTTGTTTTTTGGGAGCAAATAACCAATGATTGTAACATGCTGGGAGCATTATGATAATGAGGTATGGCTAACGGGCGGGCCATAATTATTATGGTATATGCGATACTTTTTTATTCCGGTCACACGGTATAGATAAATAACCTAAGCATATTTCACAGCAGGTAAGTATTTCTAACTAAAACAGATTTTACTTTAAAAGTCTCATTTTGATAGTTTTGTGTCATCTTTCGGATTTAGTCAATGTGCTTAGAACTTACAATCTGCTGTTAGGCGATTCACAAGTAAACGAGGATACTGTTAGTTCAACAAGGAATCGTTAACCCCTTACCTGATAGTGACGTGTATTGACGTGTTTGCCAGCAAAGAAGACCCTGATAAAACACCTCCTGTAGGAGCTGTTTCATCAGGGTCTACTTTGTCTGCTGGAAGGATATTGTAGGTAAGGGTCTTTGCTACAATTTTGGCAAACAAATATAGCGTACTCCTGTTGTCCGATAGCACCCGAAGTGGATGTCCAATAGCACCCTCAAATGTCCGATGCAGTACTACGTCTGATTAGCTCTAGTTTTATCTATCCAATAGAAAGGTCTCACACTTGAATTTTAATGAATAAAGCGGAACATGTTCCGCACACTTCCATAATGGGGATGACTCTTGATGGGGTGGCGTCAGACTTGTGTGAGACCTTCAGGAGAAGGTGACGGCCAGAGGTGTCCGATACCGTATGCCCTTACTCTAATAGATATTCATGATGTCATTATTTCTTTCATGAATATTAAAATGGTTAGCACTTTGCATTCTGAATTTTCAAAGTGGAGAATTACATCGCAGATTAATGGTAAGTAATCTGTATATACTGACCCAAAATGAAAACTTTACATAGAATTCAAAAGTATATATTATTTTGATAATAAATTTATATTTGGGGTTATTTTTTATCATGTGTCCATCGTCGTGCGTCGTGAGTATGTGCGTCGTGCGAGAGTCAACAACTAATTTAAACATCTTCTTCTCTGAAACCGCAAAGCTTACAGCTTTGATATTTGGCATGTAGCATCATCTAATGGGCCTCTACAAAATATTTCAAATTATGACCCCCTGGCCAAAAATGGCCCCGCCCCGGGCTTATCAGTTTTTCATAGGAAAATCTTTAAAAAATCTTCTACAAAACTGTAAGGCCTAGGCCTTTGATATATAGCATCCTGTAATGGTTCTCTTCCAAGATTGTTCAAATTATGACACGTTGGCAAAAGAATGGCCATGCCCCAGGATACACGAATTCATTGTATACATAAATCTGTTATAACCAGGTGAGTGATTAAGGGCCATCATGGCCCTCTTGTTTTTGTAATCCAAGCGTAGATGCCATATTGATGTCTCTGTGTAATTTATTGGATGAAAATCAGATATTGCATATTTTTAGCTCACCTGGCACAAAATGCCAGGTGAGGTATTGTGAGGGGGCAGTGTCCGGCGTCCGGCGTCGTGCATATGTGCGTCGTCAACAATTTACTTAAACATCTTCTTCTCTAAAACCATAAGGCCTAGATCTTTGATATTTGGTATGTAGTATCATCTAATGGTCCTCTACAAAGATTGTTCAAATTATGACCCCCGGACCAAATATGGCCCAGCCCAAGGGCTTATCAGTTTTTCATAGGAAAATCTTTAAAAGTCTTCTTCTCTGAAACGGTAAGACCTAGACATTTGATATTTGGTATGTAGCATTATCTAATGGTCCTCTACAAAGATTGTTAAAATTATGACCCCTGGATCAAAAATGGTCCCGCCCCAGGGCTTATCAGTTTTTCATAGGAAAATCTTTAAAAATCTTCTTCTCTGAAACCGTAAGGCCTAAACTTTTGATATTTAGTATGTAGCATGATCTAATGGTCCTTTACAAAGATTGTTCAAATTATGACCCCCGGATCAAAAATGGCCCCGCCCCGGGGCTTATCAGTTTTTCATAGGAATTTTTTTTTAAAAATATTCTTCTCTGAAACCGTAAGGCCTAGATCTTTGATATTTAGTATGTAGCATGATCTAATGGCCCTCTACAATTATTGTTCAAATCATGACTCCCAGACCAATAATGGCCCCGCTCCAGGGCTTATCAGTTTTTCATAGGAAAATCTTTAGAAATCTTCTTCTCTGAAACTGTAAGGCCTAGACCTTTGATATTTGGTATGTAGCATGATATTATGGTCCTCTACAAAGATTGTTCAAATTATGACCCCCGGCCCAAAAATGGCCCGCCCCAGGGCTTATCAGTTTTTCATAGGAAAATCTTTAAAAATCTTCTTCTCTGAAACCATAAGGCCTAGACTTTTGATATTTGGTATGTAGCATCATATCAGTTTTTCATAGGAAAATCTTTAAAAATCTTCTTCTCCAAAACTGTAAAGTCTAAACCTTTGATATTTGGTATGTAGCATCATCTAATGATTTTCTACAAAGATTGTTCAAATTGTTACCCCCAATGCCAAAAGTGGTCCCGCCCCATGGCTTATGTTTTTTATAGGTAAATTTTTAAAAATCTTCTTTTCGAAACTGTAAGGCCTAGACCTTTGAAATTTGGTATGTAGTATCATCTAATGGTTTTCTACCAATATTGTTCAAATTATGATCCTAGGACGAAAATTGCGCCGTCCCTGGCATCATCTAAAGTTCTTTTATTAAGATTGTTCAAATTTTAACCTGAAGGCCTAAAATTATGGCCTTTGGTTTCATATTGGCCCTAATCTGAAGCTGACTTATTTTAACATAGAAATACAGTGTATGCATAAGTCTATAGTAACCAGGTGAGCGATTTAGGGCCATCATGGCCCTCTTGTTTAATGAATTATTCAGTTGAGAGTGTCGAAATGAAAACTTCTTAAAAATCAAAATGATCACACAGCATTTGGAAACAAGAAATTTCTGACTGCATACTTAAAGTGATGTTATAAACCTGTGTGATCTCCATTTTTACGAATGCATTGCAGAATACGTTGTCTCATTGAATTTACGTAGCGTTGTACGAGCGCGTTAGGAATATGTTGCCATTCTAACAGAAGAGCATTTTGGAGGTCATTTATGGTATCAATTGGATGATTAAACCTGGCCCTCCAACCCAATTCATCCCATATGTGTTCTATGGGGTTCATGTCTAGGGATAAAGCGGGCCAAGCAAGACGTTAATGTTATTATACGCCCGTTTGAAAAAAACGGGACGTATTATGGAATGGCGCTGTCTGTCTGTCTGTCCGTCCGTCCGTCTGGCTGTCTGTCCGTCTCTCCGTCTGTAACATCTCTAACTCAAGTTCCCCTTGGTGGATCCTTCTCAAATGTAACCACAATGTTTATCTAGACATGCTACAGTAGCCTGCCAAGTCCCGGTTTGTTTATCCAAGGTCAAGGTCACACAATTGGACTTAGAATTTGTGTTTAGCAAAAATGTTAACCGATCTGTCTGTCTGTAACATCTCTAACTCAAGTTCCGCTTGGTGGATCCTTCCCAAATTTAACCACAATGTTTATCTAGACATGCTACAGTAGCCTGCCAAGTCCCGGCTCGTTTATCCAAGGTCAAGGTCGCTTAATTGGACTTTGAATTTGCGTTTAGCATAAATTTTGCGTTAAGCAAAAATGTTAACCTCAATTTATGTGGAACAAGTCCATTTATTTACATAACACTTTGTGATAAAGCTTTGAAACTTGGAACACTTGTTCACCATCACAACCTTCACCTGTAGGCAAGAGTAAATAACTCTGTCAAGCATTTTGACTGAATTATGCCCCTTTTTAACTTAGAATTTTTGGTTAAGGCTTTGTTAAAGTCCATTTATTTACATAACCCTTTGAGATAAAGCTTTTAAACTTGAAACACTTGTTCACCGTCACAACCTTCACCTGTAGGCAAGAGAAAATAACTCTGTCAAGCATTTTGTCCGAATTATGCCCCTTTTTAACTTAGAATTTTTGGTTAAGGCTTTGTTAAAGTCCATTTATTTACATAACCCTTTGAGATAAAGCTTTTAAACTTGGAACACTTGTTCACCGTCACAACCTTCACCTGTAGGCAAGAGAAAATAACTCTGTCAAGCATTTTGACCGAATTATGCCCCTTTTTAACTTAGAATTTTTGGTTAAGGCTTTGTTAAAGTCCATTTATTTACATAACCCTTTGAGATAAAGCTTTTAAAATTGGAACACTTGTTCACCATCACAATCTTCACCTGTAGACCAGAGTACATAACTCTGTCAAGCATTTTGACAGAATCATTTCCCTTTTTAACTTAGAATTTTTGGTTAAGGCTTTGTTAAAGTCCATTTATTTACATAACCCTTTGAGATAAAGCTTTTAACCTTGGAACACTTGTTCACCATCACCAGCTTTACCTGTAGGCAAGAGAAAATAACTCTGTCAAGCATTTTGACCGAATTATGCCCCTTTTTAACTTAGAATTTTTGGTTAAGGCTTTGTTAAAGTCCATTTATTTACATAACCCTTTGAGATAAAGCTTTTAACCTTGAAACATTTGTTCACCATCACAATCTTCACCTGTAGGCAAGAGTACATAACTCTGTCTAACATTTTGACATAATTATGACGCTTTTTAGCTTGGAATTTTTGGTTAAGGTTTTGGTTAAAGTCCACTTATTTACATAATCATTTCAGATAAAGCTTTTAAACTTGAAACATTTGCTCACCATCAGAAGCTTCATCTTCATCTCAAGCATTTAGACACAATTATGGCACTTTTTAATCTAGAATGTTTGGTTAAGGTTTTTTGTTACAGTATGCCTATTTACAACCTTGAAACTTGGTCACAAAATTGGACTTAGAATTTGAATTTAGCAAATACGTTATCCCCAGTTTATGTTGAACAAAACCTCGACGGGCGTATATTGTGCCCACTGGCACTCTTGTTTTGAGCAAGGAATTGTGTGTGGATAAGCACCGTGTGAGGCTTTCATTGTCATGCTGGAAAATGCCAGGTCCGTTTTTTTGCATGAATGGTATCATTTATGTAACGCTGAACATTGATATTTTCCATGTCTAGGTGTGCATATCTTATTCCTGGATTATGATTTTCTGCAGAGTTATGGGACTTTGAAATACATGGAACATTTAGTGGCGGGGGTGTGGGGGAGACATCAGTTTTTGTATAAAAAATAATTCTAGTTTACACATCCTATCTGGGTCTGTATATCTAGATCTTTCTATTTTTCTACCAAACTCTATCTTGCTGCTACTCATTTAGAAGAAGCAGGTGGACAGGCATAGTTTTATGTTAGGTTGACACTCTTCATTTCCTTTCGTAGAAGAAAATTTAGCTAAACAGGTCCCAGTTACATCCCAGTAATGTAGATTTCAAAGTGTTTTATTGCATGTCGGCATTTTGAATTTTGCATTATTGAGAATGCTTGTTTCAAACAAGACATTCCTCCCATTTCCCCACGAGGATGAGCTATATTTTACATACTTACTTAACCGTTTGAATGGTGAATATTCAAAGTTGATTGAACTATATATGGTTAATTATAGGTTCCTTTCAGTATTAAAGACTTAATTTTGCTAGAGGATTTCGATTGACAAGCAGTGCTGACCATGATCAGAGATCTCCTAGACTGGTTCTAAACTGTTTGCAAATGTCATTTCACTCATTTCTCACATTCAAAGGGTCAGACTGGCTACAGTCTTGAAGAATGTTGAATTTATGTATTCTAGAGTCTGTAGAGTCGGACTAAAACACGTTTCTTCAAGAGACTTGGTGCACAGTTTCTTTACAGGATGAGAACAAGAAAACTAAGAATTTCATTGCAAGTAAAAAGTAAGTCTTAACCCATTCCTTGTTCTGTGTTTATAATTCCAAACTTCAACACCTATTGAATATTCATGGACAAAATAGTTTTAATGAAATATGGAGGGTGGAACATTGTAGCCATTTTAGAAAGTAAAGAAACAGATCTATCAAACTCCATAAGCAAACAGAGCAGACCCTGATCAGACAGCTCCTATGACAGTCTTCTTCATGTCTCATAACTTTTGCACAAAAGTTGACAGAATTATACCCCTTTTTATGCCCCTCAGATCAGATCTGGGTGTCATATTGTTTTTGCCCAGTCTATCTGTCTGTTTGTTTGTCAGCAACTTTAACATTGGTCATAACTTTTGAGCCAGTACAGATAGGGACTTGATATTTGGCATGCATATGTATCTCATAAAGGTGCATATTTTGAGTGGTGACATATCAAGGTCAAGGTCATCCTTCAAGGTCAGATGTCAAATATATAGGTCAAATTACCGACTTTAACATTGGCCATAACTTTTGAATCAGTAGAGATAACAGACTTGATATTGGCATGTATGTGGGCACAAATTGGGCAGGGGCATAGTGTTTCACAAACACATCTTGTTAACTTCATATTTTGTCTCTTATTGGGACATATTTTTGGGACATGCCATTTTCTTGAAGCCTATTTATGATATTGTCTTCAAACTTGGTACACATTATGAGGTTGATGAGAGGATGTGCAGTCAAAAAGGGTTGTAACTCTAAATTCATTTTTGAGGGAGTTATTCCCCTTACTTACTTTTCAGAAGCAATTTTTGTCTGGAGCGTAACTTCTCAAGTATTGTAGGCACAACTGTGAAACTTTATGTATGGATAGAGGGCGATGAGAGGATGTGCAGTCAACAAGGACTGTTAACTCTAAATTCATTTTTGAGGGATTTATTCCCCTTTGTTACTTTTCATAAGTAATCTTTTATCAAGAGCATAACTTCTTAAGTTACACTACTTCTACATTTCTTCACCGATGATCCTTATTTATAATGATGTGTAGATGTGTGTGACATAATTCATTGCTTGGACTTTAAATTTTTTATTTCCACAAGTGCAGATGAAAGGATTATTGAGCTATTGCCTTTTGTGTTGAAGTCAGTTGATCTTTTGACAAGGTGGTGGGTTGGGAATTCAATCACCTTCAGTGATAGTTCTAGTTGGCCATGTTGTTTGTCTGTCTGTCTCTGTCTGTCAGTCTGTCTGTCACACTCGTGTCCACTCCTTATCTCTCACAAATATGGAAGGATTTCAGAATACATGTAGATAGATAGATAGATTTATTTCAATATTGAGCAACAAGACAATAGTTAACAACATAAATATTTAAATATTATAACAATATAAAAATTGATAATGATAGTGTAATATGTGTGTTATGAACCATGTCTGTCACATCAATATCAAGGATGACACAAAAAAGAGAAAGTACATCTCTTATTTCCATTGTGGTCCTTGCTATTGATGGTCTAACATAGAGAGGCATGAATTATGAAGAAAATTAAATAAATTACTTTAATGGAAAAATAAGAAAATTATCACAGTGTTGTAATTGCTCTCTGAATTACTAGAATTATATAAACAATATGAAATAAGCTATCTAGATTGGCACAATTATCACAAGTTAGTAAAAAATAATGTAACATGAAATCTGTTGTAAACAATGTACATGTACTGAAATTAAAAAAAAAATCATTTAAATTCCCAACCACAGGCCATTTCAGTCAGAAAATAGAGAGTTAACCCTTTCCTTCATATCAAAGTGTATTAACCTACTTGTAATCAGGGTAGACCCAGACCAGACGGTTCCTATAGGAGCCGTCTGATCAGGGTCTGCTCTGTTGCTTTTGCCATGATATTGGTCTGATTCTACAGTTCTGTCAAAGCAAAAGTTCCCTTGAGAATTTAATATTTTAAACATTGAGCAAATAGATAAATTAGAATAAATAAAATAGAATGCTTTGGCACAAATGTTTGACTCAACAAGATGATGTGGAGAGCATTCGATTCAGGCACAAGGGTCATAGGTCAAGGTCACAGTTCAAGGTCAAATGTTTTTAGCTACACCCTTCGTGTCCACTCCATATCTCTTAAACCCTTGGAAGGGTTCCAAATGCTATGGCACATTGAATGTTCTCCATAACAAGCCGATGTGCAGACAGCAGGATTCAGGCACATTCTTCAAAGGTCAAGGTCACAATTCAAGATCAAATGGTTTAGCCTTAAATTTCATGTCTGCTCCACATCTGTATAACCCTTGGAAGGATTCCAAAATGCTGTGGCACAAATGATCTCCTAAACAAACCGATGTGCAGACAGCAGGATTCAGGTATGTGGGTCACAGGTCAAGGTCACAATTCAAGGTCAATTATTCACACTTTCTTGTCCGGGCGATAACTCCTATAAGACTCATGCCATTTGATTGAGACTAAATACATGGAAAGAGCATGATGAGAGGAAGCGTCATGTATAAGGACCATAACTCTGTCTTCAATACTTTTGGAATTATTGCCCTTTGTTACATTTTTTTTGTCCGATCAATAACTCCTGTTGTACTAATGCAATTGGTATGACATTTCATTTATGGAAAGAGCATGATAGAAAGAAGTGTTATGCACAAGTTTCATAACTCTGGCTCCTATAATATTGGAGTTATTGCGCCAATTTTCTGCAGAGTTATGGGACTTTAAAATTTTTACATGGAAATTTTGTCCGCAGAGTTTCTCCAAAACTTTTAATTGGATATTCATTAAATTTCATAGGATTGAGTAGCATCATGCCTAGTTGTGCATATCTTATTCCTGTTTCGGTTGATGATTTTCTGCAGAGTTATGGGACTTTCAAATTTTTACATGGAAAATTTTGTCTGCCCAGTTTTTCCAAAACATTTGATTGAATTTTCATGAAACTTAATAGAGTTGATCAGCCTAGATGTAAAGTACCTAGTTATAGTCTACTTTCAGTCCGAATGACCGCTCAGCCGACTGTACATTTACTCCCCTGGTCATCGAGTCATTGGCCTACAACATACATGTGATAATTTTTTCAAGGCAAAGAGGGAGATTAGCTTTTAAAATGAGGGAGATTGGTAGTCAAAGAGGGAGATGTATGCTGATGGAAAATTTTTGAGTTATTTGTTCGTATAATTGGCCAGAGACCTATATTTATATGTCTCTGAATAGGCAAATATGAATCTCTGAAGATAAGCGTAGGTTTCAGCCTTTTTCATTGCCCTACCTATAAATACACATGTATAAAATAAATAACTGCAAGAAAAGAACCACCCCTCCCCCCTGCCCCCTGGTTTGAAAGGGAGGTATGATAAAGGCACTTTTAAATTATGCGCGACATACCATCTTAATTAGTAATTTACTAGGGCATTGGAACTTTTTTGCCTATCTAGCATATTACATCTGTGTAATTTAGTTTGTATTCATTCTATTTATATCCTATTCCTTATTCTATTCTGTACTATTCTCTGTTCTACATCCATCCACATCTAAACTATTTCCCATTCCTTTCTTTTCCGTTCCGATTCCTTTCTATTCCATCCCATTCTCTTATCTGTGTTTCATTCCATTCTATTCCATTATCTATTCTATGCCCATATAATCTATTCTAATTATGCCCCCCAGATCAAATCTGGGGGGCATATTGTTTTTGCCCTGTCTGTTTGTTTGTTTGTTTGTTTGTCTGTTTGTCTGTTTGTCTGTTTGTCTGTTTGTTTGTCAGCAACTTTAACATTGGTCATAACTTTTGAGCCAGTACAGATAGAGACTTGATATTTGGTATGCATATGTATCTCATAAAGCCGCACATTTTGAGGGGTGACATGTCAAGGTCAAGGTCATCCTTCAAGGTCAAAGGTCAAATATATGGGTCAAATTACTGACTTTAACATTGGTCATAACTTTTGGACCAGTAGAGATAGAGACTTGATATTTGGCATGCTTGTGTATCTTATGAAGCTGCACATTTTGAGGGGTGACATGTCAAGGTCAAGGTCATCCTTCAGGGTCAAAGGTCAAATTATCTGTTTTTTTGGCTGTAACTTTAACGCAACTTTAACATTGGTCATAACTTTTGACTCAGTACAGATAGAGACTTGATATTTGGCATGCATATGTATCTCATGAAGCCGCACATTTTGAGGGGTAACATGTCAAGGTCAAGGTCATCCTTCAAGGTCAGAGGTCAAATATATGGGTCAAATCACCGACTTTAACATTGGCCATAACTTTTGGACCAGAAAAGATAGAGACTTGATATTTGGCATGCTTGTGTATCTCATGAAGCTATACGTTTTGATGGGTGACATGTCAAGGTCAAGGTCATACTTCAGGGTCAAAGGTCAAATTGTCTGTTTCTTTGTCTGTAACTGTAACATTGGTCATAACTTTTAACTCAGTACAGATAGACTTGATATTTGGCATGCATATGTCTCTCATGAAGCCGCACATTTTGAGGTGCGACATGTTAAGGTCAAGGTCACGCTTAAAGGTCAGAGGTCAAACATATGGGTCAAATCACGGACTTTAACATTGGCCATAACTTTTGAACCAGTACAGATAGAGACTTGATATTTGGCATACTTTTGTATCTCATGAAGCTGCACAGTTTGAGCGGTGACATGTCAAGGTCATCCTTCAGGGTCAAAGGTCACCAACTTCAAATTGTCCATAACTTTTGAACCAATAGAGATAAAGTCTTGATATTTGGTATGCATGTGTATCTCATGAAGCTGCACATTTTGTGGGGTGGCATGTCAAGGTCAAGGTCATCTTTCAGGGTCAAAGGTCACAGACTTTAACATTGGCCATAACTTTTGAACCAGTAGAGATAGACTTGATAGTTTGTATATATGTGTTTCTCATTTGGCTGCACAGTGTCAGGGGTGAAATGTCAAGGTCAAGGTCATGTTTGAAGGTCAAAGGTCATTAACATTGGCCATAACGTTTGAACCAGTAGACATACAGCCTTTTTACTGGTATGCATGTGTATCTCATGAAGCCGCACAGTTTGAGGGGTGACATGTCAAGGTCAAGGTCATCCTTCATGGTCAAAGGTCACCAACTTTTAACATTGGCCATAACTTTTGAACCATTAAAGATACAGACTTGATATTTGGTATGCATGTGTACCCCATGAAGCTGCACAGTTTGAGGAGTGACATGTCAAGATCAAGGTCATCCTTCAGGGTCAAATATCATATTGAGGGGGCATAATGTTTCACAAACACATCTTGTTACTATTTCTTTCTATTCTATTTTTTGTGTGCTATAATATATTTCCATATACTCTCTTCTGATTACTATTTCTTTCTATTCCATTCTATTCTGGCCAATGAATAGACTTGTTTTTAGCTCACCTGGCACAAAGTGCCAAGGTGAGCTATTGGGATGATCCTATGTCCGGCGTGCGTCGTGCGTATGTGCGTCGTGCGTACGTGCGGGCGTCAACAATTTACTTAAACATCTTCTTCTCTGGAACTACAAAGCCAAGAGCTTTGATATTTGGTATTTAGCATCATGTAATGGTCCTCTACAAAGATAGTTCAAATAATGTCCCCCGGGCCAAAAATGGCCCCGCCCAAGGGCTTATCAGTTTTTCATAGGAAAATCTTTAAAAATCTTCTTCTCTAAAACTGTAAGGCATAGACCTTTGATATTTGGTATGTAGCATCATCTAATGGTCCTCTACTAAGATTGTTCAAATTATGACCCCTGGGTCAAAAATGACCCCGCCCCGGGGCTTATCAGTTTTTCATAGGAAAATCTTTAAAAATCTTCATCTCTGAAACTGTAAGGCCTAGACCTTTGATATTTGGTATGTAGCATCATGTAATGGTCCTCTACTAAGATTGTTCAAATTATGACCCCTGGGCCAAAAATGGCCCCGCCCCAGGGCTTATCAGTTTTTCATAGGAAAATCTTTGAAGATCTTCTTCTCTGAAAATGTAAGGTATACACCTTTGGTATTTGGTATGTAGCATCATCTAATGGTCCTCTACTAAGATTGTTCAAATTATGACCGCCAGGACAAAAATGGCCCCGCCCCAGGGCTTATCAGTTTTTCATAGGAAAACCTTTAAAAATCTTCTTCTCTAAAACTGTAAGGCATAGACCTTTGATATTTGGTATGTAGCATCATCTAATGGTCCTCTACTAAGATTGTTCAAATTATGACCCCTGGGCCAAAAATGGCCCCACCATGGGGCTTATCAGTTTTTCATAGGAAAATCTTTAAAATCTTCTTCTCTGAAAATGTAAGGTATAGACCTTTGGTATTTGGTATGTAGCATCATGTAATGGTCCTCTACTAAGATTGTTCAAATTATGACCCCCAGGACAAAAATGGCCCCGCCTCAGGGCTTATCAGTTTTTCATAGGAAAATCTTGAAGAAATCATCTTCTCTGAAACTGTAAGGCATAGACCTTTGATATTTGGTATGTAGCATGATCTAATGGACCTCTACTAAGACTGTTCAAATTATGACCCATGGGCCAAATATGGCCCCGCCCCGGGGCTTATCAGTTTTTCATAGGAAAATCTTTAAATATATTCTTCTCTAAAATTATAAGGTATAGACCTTTGATATTTGGTATGTAGCATTATTTAATCGTCCTCTACTAAGATTAATCAAATATGACCCCCGGACCAAAAATGGCCCCGCCCAAGGGCTTATCAGTTTTTCATAGGAAAATATTTAAAAATCTTCTCCTCCAGAACTGTAAGGTCTAGGCCCTTGATATTTGGTATGTAGCATCATCTAATGGTTTTCTACCAAGATTATTCAAATTATCACCCCTGGGTCAAAAATGGCCCCGCCCTGGGGCTTATCAGTTTTTCATATGAAAATCTTTAAGAATCTTCTTCTCCGAAACTGTAAGGCAGAGACCTTTAATATTTGGTATGTAGCGCTATCTAATAGTTTTCTACCAAGATTGTTCAAATTATGTCCCCTGGGTTGAAAACTTCCCCGCCCAGGGGCATATCAGTTTTTTATAGGAAAGTTTTTAAAAATCTTCTCTTAAAAATCTTTAAAAGTCTTCTCTGAACTTGTAAGGCATCATAGACCTTAGATATTTGGTACGTTGCATTATCTAATAGTCCTGTACCAAGATTTTCAAATTATGAGCCCTGGATCAAAATTGACCCTGCCCTGGGGCTTAACAGTTTTTCATAGAAAAATCTTTAAGGTCTATACTCTTTATATTTAGTATGTAGCATCATCTGATGGTTTTCTACCAAGATTTTTCAAATTATGCAATCTGTCATTGAAATCATTAATCTGTTACGAACAGGTGAGCGATTAAGGGCCATCATGGCCCTCTTGTTATTATTATTATTTTTACTGGCCAGTGGATAGACTTGTGTTTATTATTATAATTTTTACTATCATTATTTATATTATTCTCATTCTTATATTATAATATTATTGACATTATTGTTTTTATTATTTTAATTTATTTTTGTAATGTAATACATCCAGAAATTTATATTCTGAAATAAACATAATACATTTGTCACTTTCTGTCCGAAATATGGTACTATCCAAACACTAGTACACTATCTTTGCATTTTGTAGTTTCATTTTCGGTCTGAAAAGTGCTTCCCATCTCACCAAATAAATTAGATACAACTGAATGTTTGTGTATTTGACACCCATATATGCTATACTCAATACATACACACTTTTATTTGAATATGTTACCAAATGTTTGTGGAAAACAATGTTCGTGTTTGCCTCTATGAAATGACACATTTCACAGTTCGAAAAATCCGTGGTTTGAGGCAACCAATTTTGAGTTTTTTCTGATAAAAGCACATTTTGATTACAGTTATGCTATGTGGACATCTATTAATAAACTTAGAACCTAAATTAATTTGATAAAGTAACTATTTAGATGTTTAGTCTCAGAAATCAAAATAAGATTTTCTTCAACAGAAATTTAGTAGAACCTGACCGTGAAATGACGATGTCCAGTGTAATACACCAGAGACATATGCATACACGAATGTTTATTTTACGGAATACACACATGCCAAGGTAAATAACACACCTTGCTGGCCATTTAATCCCTTTTACTGGGGTAACAATTACTCAGCATGGTATTTAGGCATACTGCGGTGGTCTTTGATAAGAGGCAACATGGCGACGTACTACAAAAGGGACACGCGCTGTGCCTGCCATGATAAACAGGGCAGTAAATAAGTCAACAACACTGGTTCTTTGAGGCGCCTGGCAAGTGCTTATTGACAAACAATGATAGAAAATGGGGTGGGGAAATAAACAAAAATCATTTTTATTCAGAAATCGGGAGAACTCGTCTCCCGGCTGGTAGTTGCGGTAGTTGGCCTCCAATGCGGGACGGTCCCGCACAATCCGGTAGTTATCACATGTATGCTACAATATTGAGCACTGCTAACTTATGGCGCAATCATGCAGCCGCAGTACCAGCGAGTGACCCTCACAGGTACCCATTTTAACCCCTGGGTGGAGAGGATGTGCGGGTGGGAGACACGGAAAAGTGTCTCAGAAATTTCCGGGTGGGACCGGGATTTGAACCCCGGACCTCCGGACTGATAGTCAAGCGCGTTACCACTAGACCACCGCCACCTAGATGTGCATGTCTTATTCTAGATGTTCGTGTTTGATGATTTTCTGCAGAGATGTGGGTTTAAAAATGACATTTTTACATGGAAAATTTTCTCCAAAATCTCTGGTTGTATTTTCATGAAACCTGTTCAATGATTTTTGCAGAGCTCGGGGAGTTTTTTCCAGTTTCCATGTTTTGCACATGTCCATCCGTCTGTCCGTCCGTCCGTCCGTGTGTCACGCTTTTAGGTGCAGTTGGAAGTCACAGTTTTTCATGTGTTATAAGTCAGTAATTTCTACACTTATACACATGAAACTTCACATACACATCAATTACCATCTGTGCTATCATTTGACACCCCACCCATGCTGCCGGCAAGCCCAAGGTCGAGGTCAAATGACTTGGAAATTTTACGTGCAGTTGGTTGTCACATTTACGTGCAGTGTTTTGTCACAGTTTTTAGCTCACCTGGCACAAAGTGCCAAGGTGAGCTATTGGGATGATCCTGTGTCCGGCTTCCGGCGTGGTGCGTCGTGCGTATGTGCGTACGTGCGGGCGTCAACAATTTACTTAAACATCTTCTTCTCTGGAACCACAAAGCGTAGAGCTTTGATATTTGGTATGTAGCATGATGTAATGTTCCTCTACAAAGATTGTTCGAATTATGTCCCCCGGGCCAAAAATGGCCCCGCCCAAGGGCTTATCAGTTTTTCATAGGAAAATCTTTAAAAATCTTCTTCTCTGAAACTGTAAGGCCTAGACCTTTGATATTTGGTATGTAGCATGATCTATTGCTCCTCTACTAAGATTGTTCAAATTATGACCCCTGGGCCAAAAATGGCCCTGCCCCGGGGCTTATCAGTTTTTCATAGGAAAATCTTTAAAAATCTTCTTCTCTGAAACTGTAAGGCATAGACCTTTGATATTTGGTATGTAGCATGATCTAATGGTCCTCTACTAAGATTGTTCAAATTATGACCCCTGGGCCAAAAATGGCCCTGCCCCGGGGCTTATCAGTTTTTCATAGGAAAATCTTTAAAAATCTTCTTCTCTGAAACTGTAAGGCATAGACCTTTGATATTTGGTATGTAGCATGATCTAATGCTCCTCTACTATGATTGTTCAAATTATGACCCCTGGGCCAAAAATGGCCCCGCTCCAGGGATTATCAGTTTTTCATAAGAAAATCTTTAAAAATCTTCTTCTCTGAAACTGTAAGGCATAGACCTTTGGTATTTGGTATGTAGCATGATCTAATGGTCCTCTACTAAGATTGTTCAAATTATGACCCCCAGGACAAAAATGGCCCGCCTCGGGGCTTATCAGTTTTTCATAGGAAAATCTTCTTCTCTAAAATTATTAGGTATAGACCTTTGATATTTGGAATGTAGCATTATCTAATGGTCCTCTACCAAGATTAATCAAATTATGACCCCCGGACCAAAAATGGCCCCGCCCTGGGGCTTATCAGTTTTTCATAGGAAAATCTTTAAAAATCTTCTCGTCCAAAACTGTAAGGTCTAGACCCTTGATATTTGGTATGTAGCATCATCTAATGGTTTTCTACCAAGATTGTTCAAATTATTACCCCTGGGCTAAAAATGGCCCCGCCCTGGGACTTATCAGTTTTTCATATGAAAATCTTTAAGAATCTTCTTCTCCAAAACTGTAAGGCCGAGACCTTTAATATTTGGTATGTAGCGTTATCTAATAGTTTTCTACCAAGATTGTTCAAATTATGTCCCCTTGGTTGAAAATGGCCCCTTAAAAAATCTTCTTCTCTTAAAAATCTTTAAAAGTCTTCTCTGAAATTGTAAGGCATAGACCTTTGATATTTGGTATGTTGCATTATCTAATAGTCCTCTACTAAGATTGTTCAAATTATGACCCCCGGATCAAAAATGGCCCCGCCCTGGGGCTTATCAGTTTTTCATAGGAAAATCTTTAAAAAATCTTCTTCTCCAAATCTGTAAGGTCTAGACCCTTGATATTTGGTATGTAGCATCATCTAATGGTTTTCTACCAAGATTTTCCAATTTATGACCCCAGGCCAAAAATGGCCCCGCCCTAGGGCTTATCAGTTTTTCATATGAAAATGGTTAAGAATCTCCTTCTCCAAAACTGTAAGGCCGAGACCTTTAATATTTGGTATGTAGCGTTATCTAATAGAACAGGTGAGCGATTAAGGGCCATCATGGCCCTCTTGTTTCATTGTGTTATATCTTCCTAACCACTGTAGCTATTGTCATGGAATTGCATATACACATTAAACACCATCCATACTTTCATTGCACACCCAGCCTATGCTGCCCGCAAGCCCAAGGTCAAGGTCAAATTACTTAGGAATTTTACGTGCAGTTGGTTGTCACAGTTTTTTCAGTCTTATATCTCCTTAACCACTGTAGCTATTTGCATGGAATTGCATATACATATTAAATACCATCCATACTTTCATTACGCACCCGACCCATGCTGCCCGCAAGCCCAAGGTCAAGGTCAAATGACTTAGGAATTTTATGTGCAGTTGGTTGTCACAGTTTTTTCATTGTCTTATATCTCACTAACCGCTATAGCTATTGGCATGGAATTCCATATACACATTCAACACCATCCATACTTTCATTATGCACCTGGCCCATGCTGTCCGCAAGCCCAAGGTCAAGGTCAAATGACTTAGGAATTTTAATAGCTTGGCAAGCACCCACAAGGGGGCATCACTGTGTCTTACAGACACAATTTTCTGGTTTTTAGAATTTGTTTGAATGGCTGATATAAATGTGCTCGAGTTGGTTGTATTGTGCAGTGAAAGTTAATGACTTCAGTACAAACAAATATAGGTCAGTATTTACTATTATGCATGGAGAAAAACTTAATGTTTGTCAGTACAAACAAATGTAGGCCTGAATCTGCTGAATCCTATGTTAGAGGTTAGAACTGTGAAGGGCCTTTCTGAAAGGAACCTCTACTGAATATTGATGTAATGCTATTAAAACAACATTGATCATGCCTTAACTTTTCGAATGTGGGAAACACGTGTACTTGCATTTGCAAACAGTGTAGACCCAGATCAGAGGGCTCCTAAGGAGAGCACTGTGAACAATGTCTGCACTGTTTGCAATCCAAAATCCTTTCACTAATTTTACCCTGTCACACTGTATGAATTCTACCAATAAGCAATGATTGATGATTCCTTTCTGAAACTCGAGCATTGAAAGGGTTAATGGTTTTATAATCACTTGACTGCTCGTTTAGATAACTTGTATACCTGTATGTCATTGTTTTATGAAAAATGATGTATACCTCTTTACTTGTTAATTATGCCTGGTTTTACATGTTTGCAAACAGAAAACCATGAGTTAACCCTTTCCTTCATATAAACGCCTTTTCATGCATCTGCAAATAGACCAGACCCAGTTCAGACAGTTCCTATAGGAGCTGTCTGATCAGGGTTTGTCCTGTTTGTTAGGGGAATTTGATAGATCTGTTTCTTTTCTATCTAAAATGGCTACATTCCACCTTCTATATTTCATTATAACTCTATTTTGGCCATGAATATTAAGTGAGTTTTGAAATTTTGAATAAACATGGAACAGGGAAAGGGTTAAAGGGTAAACCATGAATAGATGCAAAGTTAATTGATAATTGACAGCTAAACAGTAAAATGCACTATCTTACACTTGTAACCAAATGCAATCTTATCAATTAGGCTTCATTTTGATAACTTTAATGTACGCTGACTTTGTAGCATATCAAGTGTTTATTTAGATAATTAACAAGTAATTATCAATGGTATGAAAACTTTATTTTCTTTCTGTGACCTAATTGTGTTATCTGCTTTGTAGATCCTGCTAAATTGGAACTTTAAAAAATATTTCTATGCAAACATTAAACAACATTGTGAGATAAATTCTCTTTACTCTCCTAAAAAAAATAAGAAACAAAGCTTGATGATTACGTGATTATTGTGAGTTTGCTATCAAGACGTTTTGATATTCTTACTGTTCAAAATGTTTTGATGTTTTGTATGTATATTATGACGATGTACTATGTACAAGTCTTTAATAAACTATCTGTTCTGTTCTGTTCTGTTCTGTTTGTAATTCACATCATAGTGATATATAGGCTTTAATCATTGGTATGGTGATGTGAAATATTAATTAACCCTTTATTCCATAAATTCAGAGTTTTACACATGTGCAAACAGAATAGATCCAAATCAGACAGTCATTTTACTAATAGAAGCCATCTGATCAGGATCTGCTCTATTTGCATATGAAATAAAATATATAATTATATATGATTCTATAAAAAATTATTTTGCCATGGCCAAAGGTTATTGTGTTCATGTATTAAAAAAATAAATTTTAATATTTTTGATGTTGGTATTTCTTACATAATTATTCATGAAGTAAAGGGTGTCAAAACAGAATATATTCTTGCATAGAATGTGCTGCTGTAGTCCCAATTTATCAACAAACAAAATATTGAGGAGTTTCTATCTGATTATCACCTTAGCCAAACTTGGGGAACATGTTTTTGGTAATAAGTTATCTCGACCAAGTTTGATAACCAGATAAATGGCCTCAGGCGATTTACAGTTACAGCCCTTGAAAAATGGCCTATTAAAATATTAGCCTTGTTAGCCCTCAACATTAAGCAGGTTCTATTGGATTGTCACCAAACTTGATGGAAATATGTGTGGTAATAATATCTCAGCCATGTTCAATAATCAGCTAAATGGATTCAGGCTCATTGGAGTAAAATGATGACCCTTGAATTATCCAAAATTACCTATTTTAGCCTTATCCGCTGTCTAAGTTGAGCAGTTTCCGTCCTGTAGGAGCTGTCTGATCTGGGTCTGACTGCGGCATTTGCACAGACTTGATAAGGAGTATCTATGAGGTAAATGATTGATTAGTTTACATGTGTTATAGAAAATACTGAAGGAATATCAATGAGCATTGAGATAATGTTTTCATGACTGAAGGCTCAAGGCATGAAAAGAGTGAAACTTTTAATGGCTGGAGAAATATAACTATACAGTGTCATATGTGAATATTGGTTTAAAATTCATTACCTGACCTGACTATGACCCCGATAGGAATGTTATTATAAGCTTGACAAGGCAGTGTGACTCTCAATTAACATAACCCTTACTCAGTATTAACCTATTCCCTCATAGGCTATTTTCACAGAGGCGTAGAAAGGCATATTTATGGAGGAAAGGGTTAATACGCCTTTCTACACCTTTGCAAATAGAGTAGACCCTGATCAGATGGCAATGTTTGCTTATGAAATAACATAGATATGACTTAGTAACAGTTTCTGCCATGAATAAAATTCCCTGTGTTCATATTCCATTATAAAAATGAATATAAGAATTCATGATGTCATTATTTTTAGCTCCACTTTTTCAAAAAGTGGAGCTATTGTCATGACCCTCTCGTCGGCGTCGGCATCGGCGTCGGCGTTGGTTAATCTTTTTGTTAAGGTCCATTTCTCAGAAACCATCAAAGATATTTGATTCATATTTGGTATGCATGTTTACTATCACAAGGGCAACACATTTCACAAGGGTAGGTAACCCTAAAATTAATTTTGCCATAGTTATGCCCCTTTTTCGACTTAGAATTTTCATTGTTGGTTAAGTTTTATGTTCAGGTCTATGTCTCAGAAACTGTCCAAGATATTTGGTTCAACTTTGGTATACATGTTAGCTATTACAAGGGGGACCTATTTACAAGGGCAGATAACCCTAGAATTAATTTTGCTATAGTTATCTCCCCTTTCTGACTTAGACTTCCACTACACTATCCAGCACTAAAGAAAGTGGAGCGCGCTGTCTGCGGACAGCTCTTGTTTTCATGAATATTCAGGGAGTAAAGGGTTAAAAAGGGCATGCTCAGTAATTGTCATCTGCAAAAATTGTTGGTTACTTATAATCTGGTTTAACTATTCCTTCAATTAAAGAAGAAACAAGGAGTGAAAACCAGTTTCCTTGAACTATTAACCAACAATAACTCGATCCTTTATTTCTACACCAAACCCTATACTTTGATTCTTTAGAATTGTCTTGAAGAGACGATTCTAAAAAGTGGTTACAGTATAGGGTTTGGTGGAGAGATGATGATTTTAGTATTTGGGTACGCACCTTTATCTGCAGCTCTGCATTATAATTACATTTTCAAACAGTTCATTAAATCCTGAGTACCGGTATGTCAAATACAGTTTTAGATCTCATAATAAGGCCCCACATTTCGAGGGTCCTGCTCTCGATCCAAACCATTTGCATAGGTCATTAGCTCACCTGAGCAATAGTTGGGCATCCAACTGAGGAAAATGTGTCGACCCATGGCATTAAATAGTAGAATTTGGCATGCACTGGATATGTAATGTTTGATGTCTGAGTAATCAGAAACTGCCCCATGCCACCTGAAAATTTGCCCTTGTTTCTCTTAATTAGGTCAAAGGTCAACTAAGTGCATATTTTATATATGTTATTTGAGAAATCAATTTTTTTTTATATCTTTATCAATTTTAGGTTTAAATAACAAACATGGTACCAAAATGAAGGTTAAACAATGGCCTTTAATTTGCACTTACTTTGTGTAAAATATATTGTTTGAATATTCATGAATATTAATGAGAACATAAAAAAACAGTAAAATATCATTAAAACCAACATATAACGATGATTTGCTAAATCATTGATAAATGAACACCTAAACAAAACTTTCAATTCTGTTTAAAGTAATTAATTAATTCACTATATTTTTATGGATATTTTCTTGGTTGGTACAATTAACACCATCGCAAAGGATATGTAATGTTTGATGTCTGAGTAATCAGAAACTGCCCCATGCCTCCTGAAAATTTGCCATTGTTTCTCTTAATTAGGTCAAAGGTCAACTAAGTGCATATTTTATATACGTTATTTGAGAAATTATTATATCTTTATCAATCTTAGGTGTCAAAATAACAAACATGGTACCAAAATGAAGGTTAAACATTGGCCTTTAATTTGCACTTACTTTTTGTAAAATATAGTGTTTGAATATTCATGAATATTAATGAGAACATAAAAAACCCAGTAAAAATCATTACAACCAACATATAACGATGATACATGATGTCATGTCTTCGTCATTATTGCTATTTAACAAAAATAAATTACGTTAAAATAAAGGTTAGACAGACTGCTACTGAAAAAAAACTTTGCAGTCATACCAGCTATATATTATGCACACATACTTCTTAAAGTAAAGTGGGTGGGGTAAATGAACACCTAAACAAAACTTTCAGTTCTGTTTCAGTTCTGTTTAAAGTAATTAATTAATTCACTACATTTTTATGGATATTTTCTTGGTTGGTACAATTAACACCATCGCAAACACATGTTAGTGTGTTTTTAAGCTACTTTGAAGCATCTACAGCGAATAGATTTGCACTTGGTTTTGCACCCATAACTTGTTCAATGCAAACATCAAGTGCAGGTTGTACATTTCCAAACCACTTATAAAGGTTCAGCACCATCTTGCTATGTTTTAGTATCAATAGCATTAATGTATGTATCCATCAGCTCAGATCTATATAGCTGCTTGATAGTTTGCTCTTGAAATTTTCAGTTCTAGTACATCCTTTTTTGGTGGAACCAGCTCATGTGTTTTCTCTACGTTAACCATATTGTGAAATTCCTGCATCATCAATGGGTTCTCCATTCAGACACCATACATCAAACATCAAACGTTTGTGCCTTGTCTGACAGTGCATCTCTTCAAATATCTGAAAGTAGATTGGGCATGTAAAATATTTCTTCCAACATGTCTTCTTTCCGATTCCAGTGAAAGCAAGGGTTATGTTACATCCAGTTATTGCATGATACCCTGGCATGTTCCGGCAGACATCTTGAGATAACTTGCGGAAATACAATTTTGTTTTTCCAAGCCATCATTCAGATGTCAGTACCTAAAGGTCCAAGATTGTATACATGTATCAGTACAAGCAGTATATCAAAATATTGGCATTTGACAACTATCCAGCCTTGGCCCCTTTCTAGCAGCATCCAAGCCATATATCCACCTCGTCATGATTTGATGGCATATGGGACAATTCATGTCTGCACTTGTCTTGAATGACGATATTCAAATGTATCTGTTGAGTACTGCAATACTAGTATACTACATCAACTCTGTGTTTGTATCGTCTGCTTCTTAATTTGTCATGCTTGGCGTCTTTAAAGCAGGCATACTCGCACCATTTTGATATGCACATATGTGAGGGAGGGTCCAACGTGCAAGTTAAAAAAACCAGGTTAAAACATTGCAAACAGAAGAACGGTACATGACGACTAAAATCTTAACCTGGGAAGTTGGGAGCTATCACTTGATGTTCCAGATAATGTTGACAGCAGAGTGGAAGAAATATTTCCTCAGGAAATTGGTCCTGCAAAACCTTGGAACGAATCTTAAGGAATGGCCTCTTGTAGGTGCACCGTAAGGGCGTCAGAAGGTGGGCGTCAGCTGCAAAAAATCATTTACAAACCTATAGAACATCACGGCCTTTACTTGTGTCTGCCTCTGTTGAGCAAATCGTACTGAGCATGGCACCAACGCACTTGTTTTGCAATAATGCAAAATTACAAATATGGATTCTCTCAAACGGCACAAATGAGAGATAGGTCCTCAAGTGTAAAGACAGAGAACTACTGGTTC
Organism: Azorinus chamasolen; assembly: GCA_963576725.1. Lineage (NCBI taxonomy): Eukaryota > Metazoa > Mollusca > Bivalvia > Cardiida > Solecurtidae > Azorinus > Azorinus chamasolen. Next base: position 49,650,072 of record OY755237.1, read on the forward strand.
AGTATTTTAACTTTGATTTGTGTATCAACATTGTTAATGGCACCATTCTTCAGTGGTGTTATTCCCGAGCTGTCATATTTCTTCCCTTGCTCCTAACAAAAGTGTAAAGCTTCTTACAGCTAGTATCTGTCACTAAGTCAATCACATACCCACCACGCGCTTGAGCTTCCTTGCACTTCTTTGCAAGTTTTCTGTAGTCCCCTGTATATGCACCTTGGTCTTCAGCACTATTTGTACGCACATTTCTTCTTTCGTGAGAAACGGGGGGTGATTGAGTTGCACCATGGCTGGCTGAACCTGGTGGATATCACATAGAGTACAGATTCGTAAAGGGGCTGATTTTCCAAGTGTGCTGCAAACTCAGCCATGTTGATGGCCATAGAACATGTGTTAGCCTCTTTCGAAGGGTGGACATGATGTGGGGTAGGCTTGCTTCGTGAAGGAAATATATGTTTGTCAGTACTATGACCTGCTCACTTATTCCGGGTATTGAGGTACATGTATATCTGATAACTAGTGATTGTTTGTGGCAATAACATATAGATTGTTGTCATCACGGATAGGGAAGGTTACTCATAGCCAGCGGCACTGGATATGCCTGAGTTCATTGTTGAGTTAGAGCGGGTACCTATGGCCAGTAACTGTTAAAATGGCCAATCAATATCCGGAATATTCATGTCCCCACAAATATAGAAAGGGTTTTGTCATGGGTACTGCTGGTGTAGGTAAAATATTTCAATTCATTATATAAAAACATCGCCATACTCACCAGGAGCTATGGTGTTTCAATCGCTAATGATACAGACAGCTAATATTAGACATAGTGTACAATAAAACATAGCAATATTACACTGAGATTATGGCAATAAGAGACTAATCTTCTGGCGTTTCATTATCATCTCTAAATGATACATCTGCGTGAAGAGGTACTATAACTTGCACAGATTTGCATCAAAGTTATATATATATATTGTATGATAATGTACCGTACATGTATTTAAAACGATATTTTCCGAACTTGCAATCATCACAGGTGACTCAAAACTTCCTGAAATGCGCCATAAATATTTCTATACTTACTGTGGATACATTGCTAAGAAATTAAATGCAAAAAAAGTATTGAAATTGTCAAAATTACGGCTATGTTATACTATATAGAGATTTTATTACATTTTTGAGATATCCATTTCATTAACTCTTAATTCTCTGTTCTATATTTATTCCAAATTCCAATACCTACTGAATATTCATTGACAAAACAGTAATAATGAAATATGGAAGGGGGAACATTAGTCATTTTTATGCCCCCCAAAGTAATTGCATTGTCCGTCCTTTCGTCCGTCCGTCCATCCCAAATTTCGTGTCCCTTCTATAACTTTTTTATCTGTGAATGGATAACAAAATAACCTGGCACAAATGTTCACCACGCAAAGACGATGTGTCGCGTTCAACTCCCTGGTCCATGAGTCAAATGTCAAGGTCATCCTTCAGGGTCAAAGGTCAGGCCATAAATGTTTCACAAACACACTCTTGTTGAAATTAAAGAAACAGATCTATCAAATTCTATTGGCAAACAGAGCAGACCCTAATCAGATGGCTCCTAGTTATGTCTCCCCCCCCCCCAATATTTATATGGGGGAGACATATTGTTTTTGTGAGAGTTGTCTGTCTGTCAGTCCATCCGACCATCCATTTGTCCATCACACTTTCTTGTCCGGAAGATAACTTCAATATGTCTAATGCCAGTTGGTTGAAACTTCTTATATGGAAAGAGCATAATGAGAGGATGTATCATGCACAAGGTTCATAACTCGGCTTCCCTAAAATTGGAGTTATTACCCCTTGTAAAAAATCACACTATTTTGTCTATATGATAACTCCTATATGGCTCATGCCATTGGATTGAAACTTTAAAATACATGGAAACATCATGATGAGAGGAAGTGTCATGCACAAGGTCCATAACTCTGGCTTCATTATGTCTCACCCATTTATGGGGAGATATATTGTTTTTGCCAGAGTTGTCTGTCCGTCCGTCCGTCCGTCCGCACTCACCAATGGGTAGTTGTGTGACTTTTTCTAACTAGTCGCACAAGTAAAATCATTAACCTGGCCATCTCTTGTGACATTAACCTGGCCATTTCTTGTGACATTAACCTGGCCAGTTGTGGGACATAGGGTTAGGGTTAGGGTTAGCTTCCAGATCATTCTTTTCCAAAGTTAGAGCCAAAAATAGTTTTTCAAAGGAAAAAAAAGATCAAAGGAAAAAGTCACACAACTACCCATTTGTTAGTATGTCCGTCCGTCCGTCCGTCCGTCTGTCCGTTCACTTTTATTTCAAATGACTTCTTCTCCTAAACCACTGGGAGGATTTCAACCAAATTTCACAGAAATGTACCTTAGGGTGTCCTCTATCAAGTTTGTTCAAATCATGACCCCCGGGCAAAAAATGGCCCCGCCCCACTACTTTTACAGGGTTTTTTTTTTAAATCTTTAAAAATCTTCTTCTCTGAAACCACAATTTCTAGAGCTTTGATATTTGGTATATAGCATCATCTAATGGTCCTTTACCAAGTTTGTTAAAATGATGACCCCCCGGGCCAAAAATGGCCCTGCCCTGGGGCTTGTAGTTTTTACATAGAGTTATATAGGGAAACCTTTAAAAATCTTTTTGTCTGAAACCACATAATCTAGAGCTAAGATATTTGGTATGAAGCATCACCTAATATACCACTACCAGGTGTGTTCAAATAATGACCCCTGGGCCAAAAATGGTCTCACCCTGGGGTTTTATGCTACTTAACATCAGAATCTGTAACATGTTAAAAGTTCCCCCTTAGCAATTTCCTCAGTTATTTCCCTTGTCCCATCAACATAGCCATAAGGGACAAAGGGAGATAAATGCATTGGAGTTCTAGTACCTCCAGAATAGTGATTCTATTTATAACTATTTATAATAAATCAGTGTAGCTGTTTTAGAAGGCATAGAAACAGATCTATCAAATTCCATTAGCAAACAGCAGACCCTGATCCTATAGGAGCCACCTTATCTGGGTCTACTCTGTTTGCAGATGCATGAAAACAAGTTTATATGAGGGAAATTAAGGGTTAAATAAGGGTTCTTCAGATCCTAAACTGCAGTTCAAAGGTTACATGCTGGGCAGTAAAATCTCTCCAGGTCAATGCATGATTCTTAACTCTTTGCATGCTAGTGGTGAAACTGTGATTACCTATGCAAACAGTTTGGATCCAGATGAGAGGCTGCATAATGCTGCATTTCATCAGGATCCAAACTGTTTGTCATCTTAACCATATTTTTGCAAAAAATGAAAGTAAGTTTATTTTAAGAATTGAAGCAGATGACAATAACTTTTTGTTGCAGACGAAACATTAAAGGCATTTTGAAAGGGATGTTGACCCATTAACCCCATAGTGTGTAGTGTGAGTGATAGCTAGATGTTATCATGGTGTCTTCCAATGTCTCTCAAATTAGATGTGGGAGATATTGGAAATCCTTAGCTAAGAGTAACACCTATTCAGCCAATCAAGGAAAATGATCATCATCTAGACTTTTGATCTGGGTCCAAACCCAACTGATGTAAGTCATGGTAATGTTTAAGAAAACATGATTATGCAATGGCCCAACTGATATCAGTCATGGTAATTCTTAAGAAAACATGATTATGCATTTGCCCCCCAAACAATGATAGGTGTCAAAATTACTACTGTTGATTAAGTCTGCTGCCCAAAAAAGCATCTTAAATATAACTTTTTTTATAAAATTTTATGACAACACATTAAAAATTCCTAAAATGTCTGAATCTTGTATGATATTAATGAAATAACTGAGTAAATATAACTTAATTATAACAGTAGACGTAACTCTTCTCAATTTCAATTGTTAAAAATACTAATGACCCTTTTAATTGACTTATCATCAGATATTCACACCTAGAGTTAGAATTATTTCTAAACACTGGTATTAACCCTTTACCTGTTTGCTTTGACAAAAATTGATCTGGGACTACTCTGTTTGCTAATGCGTAAAAAATTGTTATTTCCATAAGGAGAAGTTTTAGCTTTGATAAAAACTGTAAAATCAAATCTATATATTGTCAAATGCAAACAGAGCAGACCCTGATCAGACAGCTTCTATAGCAGCCGTCTGATCTAGTCTACTCTTATTTTTAATGCGTAAAACACATTATTTCTCTGAAGAGAAGTTTTTGCTTTGACAAAAACTGTAGAATCAGATCTATATTGTTTCAAAAGAAACAGAGAAGACCCAGATCAGACAGCTTCCGTAGGAGTCGTCTGATCTGGGTCTACTCTGTTTGCTAATGCATAAAAACAGCTTTATATGAGGGAAAGGGTTAAAAGATTTTTAAAGATATTTGTATTGGTCATTTCACACAAAAACTGGCATTATGTACTGCCTAGCACTTTATTTGCCTATATACCTGGATCAAGGTATAATTGCATAGCTTTATTGGGGTCATTTGAATTTCTCAAAGACCAGTTTTAGGCATTTTGAGCTAAGGCAAAAATGGCACAAGTTGTAAACAGTTTAGATCTTGGTCAACCAGTCACTTGGTATTAGATCTGAATCCAGTTCAAGTTTATTCAGCGGTGAAAGGGTGAAAGCAGTGCACTAAGCTTCTTTCATCTGCTAGAAATGTTGTCCACTGAAAAATTAACATGCCAATATATTACTGTAACTCAGGTGAGCGATATAGGGCCAATGGCCCTCTTGTTTTAATTGTCTCCCCCTGATAAGTCTTGAGTTATTGCCCCTGATATGAACACTTAAATATATACAAACTTTGTGTCGTGTGTATCTCTGAAACCAGTAGGGCTTGAGTCACCAAACTTCACAGGATTATTCACTAGCATGAGTTGTTTTGCTCTTGGTTTTTTGTATTCTTTGCGAAGCAATAGAATACAAAGGTGGCGTTCCACAGCCAAACCATGGTACCCTCGCCAGCCTGACAAAATAGTGCAAATTACTGACCTGCATTCGATGGATACAAAGGGTGTTTAATAATATGGCATCCGGAACCAATCGTGGTATACTATATCTTACATGAAAACGCTTCGTAACATAAGCTTCGGCTTAGTATGTGTAAAAATCAACAAAAACGACAAAATACAGCAATGTGTAAGAAGGGCGCACGGATATACAAATATCAGTCACATGAAGAAATCACGTGATCATAACATGAATGAAAATACTCAATGAATAAAGAAGCGCGAGCCCGATGACCTTATGCAAGCGATTAGGTAATCACGCCAACGACTGCGAGTGGTCAGTGTGATAATAAGCATAGTGTGAAACGGCTGAAGTGTCAGCTGCAACTGTATCATCAACTGGATAGAGTGTTAATGCCTTCCCTTATAGATACGCAATTCCATGCCAAAGCGAACTTATTCGATATCAGATTGATGCCATGCAAAGAATACTGCAGCGTCTACAACGCTTTGATTTTAATTGTCTCCCCCTGTTAACTTTGGAATTACTGCCCCTGATGACTTAAAATTAGACAAACTTTACTTAGTGTCGTGCATATCTCTGAAACCACTAGGGCTAGAGTCAACAAACTTCACAGAAATGTTGACCAGCATAAGTTGTTGTGCACCTGGGATTTTTGAATTGTCTCCTCTTGATAACTTTGGAGTTATTGCCCCTGATATGATTACTTAAAATTAGAGAAACTTTGTGTCATGCATATCTTTAGAACCACTAGGGCTAGAGTCACCAAACTTCACAGGAATATTGACCAGCATGAGTTGCTGTGCATCTGGGTTTTTATTGTCTCCCCCTGATAACTTTGGAGTTACTGCCCCTTATGACTTAAAATAAGAGAAACTTTACTTTGTGTCGTGTGTATCTCTGAAACCACTAGTACTAGAGTCACCAAACTTCACAGGAATGTTGACCAGCATGTGTTGTTGTGTACCCGGGGTTTTTGAATTGTCTCCCCTGATAATGTTGGAGTTATTGCCCCTAATGACTTAAAATTAGACCCTGATAAGTTTGGAGTTAGACATTACACTTGTGTATTGGAAAGAGGATGGGAGGGGGAGACATCTGTTTTTGTGACAAAAACAAACCTCTAGTTAGCTCACCTGGCACAAAGTGCCAAGGTGAGCTATTGGGATGATCCTATGTCCGTCGTCGTGCGTATGTGCGTTGTGCGTCGTGCGTACGTGCGGGCGTCAACAATTTACTTAAACATCTTTTTCTCTGGAACTACAAAGCCAAGAGCTTTGATATTTGGTATGTAGTATGATGTAATGGTCCTCTACAAAGATTGTTCAAATTATGTCCCCCGGGCCAAAAATGGCCCCGCCCCAGGGCTTATCAGTTTTTCATAGGAAAATCTTTAAAAATCTTCTTCTCTGAAACTGTAATGCATAGACCTTTGATATTTGGTATGTAGCATGATCTAATGGTCCTCTACTAAGATTGTTCAAATTATGACCCCTGGGCCAAAAATGGCCCCGCCCCGGGGCTTATCAGTTTTTCATAGGAAAATCTTTAAAAAATCTTCTTCTCTGAAACTGTCAGGCATAGACCTTTGGTATTTGGTATGTAGCATCATCTAATGGTCCTCTACTAAGATTGTTCAAATTATGTCCCCTGGGCCAAAAATGGCCCCGCCCCGGGGCTTATCAGTTTTTCATAGGAAAATCTTTAAAAATCATCTTCTCTGAAACTGTAAGGCATAGACCTTTGATATTTGGTATGTACATGTAGCATGATCTAATGGTCCTCTACTAAGATTGTTCAAATTATGACCCCTGGGCCAAAAATGGCCCCACCCCGGGGCTTATCAGTTTTTCATAGGAAAATCTTTAAAAATCTTCTTCTCTGAAAATGTAAGGAATAGACCTTTGGTATTTGGTATGTAGCATCATCTAATGGTCCTCTACTAAGATTGTTCAAATTATGACCCCAGGACAAAAATGGCCCCGCCCCAGGGCTTATCAGTTTTTAATAGGAAAATATTGAAGAATTCATCTTCTCTGAAACTGTAAGGCATAGACCTTTGATATTTGGTATGTAGCATCATCTAATGGTCCTCTACTAAGATTGTTCAAATTATGACCCCTGGGCCAAATATGGCCTCGCCCCGGGGCTTATCAGTTTTTCATAGGAAAATCTTTAAATATATTCTTCTCTAAAATTATAAGGTATAGACCTTTGATATTTGGTATGTAGCATTATTTAATCGTCCTCTACTAAGATTAATCAAAATATGACCCCCGGACCAAAAATGGGCCCGCCCAAGGGCTTATCAGTTTTTCATAGGAAAATCTTTAAAAATCTTCTCCTCCAGAACTGTAAGGTCTAGGCCCTTGATATTTGGTATGTAGCATCATCTAATGGTTTTCTACCAAGATTATTCAAATTATTACCCCTGGGTCAAAAATGGCCCCGCCCTGGGGCTTATCAGTTTTTCATATGAAAAGCTTTAAGAATCTTCTGCTCCAAAACTTAAGGCCGAGACCTTTAATATTTGGTATGTAGCGCTATCTAATAGTTTTCTACCAAGATTGTTCAAATTATGTCCCCTTGGTTGAAAACATCCCCGCCCAGGGGCATATCAGTTTTTTGTAGGAAAGTTTTTAAAAATCTTCTCTTAAATATCTTTAAAAGTCTTCTCTGAACTTGTAAGGCATAGACCTTAGATATTTGGTATGTTGCATTATCTAATAGTCATCTACCAAGATTTTCAAATTATGAACCCCGGATCAAAATTGACCCCGCCCTGGGGCTTAACAGTTTTTCATAGGAAAATCTTTAAAATATCTCCTCCTCCAAATCTGTAAGGTCTAGACTCTATATTTAGTATGTAGCATCATCTGATGGTTTTCTACCAAGATTTTTCAAATTATGCAATCTGTCATTGAAATCATTAATCTGTTACGAACAGGTGAGCAATTAAGGGCCATCATGGCCCTCTTGTTAATATTGGAGTTATTGCCCCTTGTAAATTTTTTCACATTTTTTGTCTGGATGGTAACTCCTATATGGCTCATGCCATTGGATTTAAACTTCATACATAAAAAGATAATGATGAGAGGAAGTGGCATGCAGAAGGTCCACAACTCTGGCTTCACTAATATTGGGAATTATTGCCCCTTGTAAAAAAAATTCACACTTTTTTGTCCGGAAAATAACTCCTATGTGGCTCATGCCATTGGATTGAAACTTCTGACATGGAAAGGTCATGATAAGAGGAAGTGTCATACTCAAGGTCCATAACTCTGGCTTCACTAATATTAGAGTTATTGCCCCTTGTAAAATAAATTCACACTTTTTTGTACGGATGATAACTCCATATATGGCTCATGCCATTGGATTGAAACTTCATACATGGAAAGAACATGATGTGAGAAAGTATCGTGAATAATGGCCATAACTCTGCCTTCAATACTTTTGGAGTTATTGCCCTTTGTCACATTTTTTGTCCGATCAATAACACCTGTACTACTTATGCTATTGAAATGATAGTTCATTTATGGAAAGAGCATGATGAAAGGAAGTGTCATGCTCAATGACCATAACTCTGGTATCAATATTTTAGCTCACCAGAGCTCACAAAGTGCTCAGGGTGAGCTTTTGTGATCGCCTGATGTCCGTCGTCCGTCGGCGTGCGTCGTTCGTCATCAACAATTTGAACCTTAAAAAATCTTCTCTGAATCTACAGGGTTCTCAGCTTTCATCTTTGGCGCATAGCATCATGTTCAGGTCCTCTACAAAAGTTATATAAATTATGCCCCTGTGGTCAAAATAGGCCCCGCCCCAGGGGTGCCTTATTTTCTATAGAAACATATAGTAAAACTTTGAAAATCTTCTTTTCTGAAACTGGAAGGTTCTCAGCTTTCATATTTGGCACATAACATCATGTTCAGGTCCTCTACAATATTTATATAAATCATGCGCCTGTGGTCTAAATTGGCGCCGTCCCAGGGGTGGCCAGTTTTCAATAAAAACATATAGTGAAAACTTTGAAAATCTTCTCAAACTTGAAGGTTCTCAGCTTTCATATTTGGCACATAGCATCATGTTCATATACGGTATATAGTGAAACTTTTGAAAATCTTCTCCTCTGAATCTACAGGGTTCTCAGCTTTCATCTTTGGCACAATAGCATTATGTTCAGGTCCTCTACAAAAGTTATATAAATTATGCCACTGGGGTCAAAATTGGCCCCGCCCCAGGGCCGGCTAGTTGTCAATAGAAACATATTGTGAAAACTTTGAAAATCTTCTCCTCTGATTGTCTGGTGAGCGATATCAGGGCCATTCTGGCCCTCTTGTTTCTTGAAAAATGTGGTGTAGAATGAGGGGAAGTATCATTCATCAAGTCCATTACTATGGTAGGAACATTTTGAGTTACTTCCCTTTACATATTGTTTTTGTTAAAATTGTTTGTCTGTCTGTCTGTCACACATCTTATCCGGTCGAATTCTGATGTACAGAAATGTGACAGTATGTCGCAGTGTGTATGTGTGGGTGCGAGGGGTAGCGGGGAGACATCCGTTTTTGTGACAAAAACCTCTAGTTTGATCTGGGTCTACTCTGAAATAGAAATAATGACATATGAATACTTAAAATATTTAGATTTTATAATTTCGCCATCAACAAAAGATTCTTTGTTCATGGCAGAAACTGTAGAATTTTATCTATATTTTGGTATTGGTAGAAACTGTATAGTCAGATCGAATTTGTAATTTCAGACACAAATCAAGCAGACCCTACTGGAGCCATCTAATCTGGGTCTACTCTGTTTGCAAAGGCTTAAAAAAGGTGTTTATATGAAGGAAAGGTTAATTCAACAATTAAATTAGTTGATATCCATAATGTGAGGTGTCTCACATGAATATTCATGATGTGAAGGGTTAAATCCTAGCATGCAAAGGGTCATTAGAACTGACCAAGATTGCACTGATCAATTATGTAGGCCTCTATTTTTATGGCCGTTTTTACCTATGTGTTACCTGTATGTATGGACCTCTGTCTCATTGATGAGCTCTGAATGATTAATATGTTTTTCCATCCACCACCTCCTCCATCTCAAGGCCAGCCATCTCCCCTCAATAACTATAGTTACCCCGAGTTACCTTAAATACTGGAGAAAACAGTGCAGACCCAGATCAAACTGCTCCTGATGCATAATCAGGGTCTACACTATTTGCAACTATGTCAGTCTTTAGTTAAACCAGGGCAAAGTTTACTCTCTGTAAATACCCTTCTATGCCTTTGCAATCAGAGTAGACCAAGATCAGATGGCTCCTGTAGGAGCTGTCTGATCAGGATCTGCACTGTTTGTTTATGATATAATACAGATATGATTCCACAATTTATTCTATATCCAAAAAGTCTGTATTCATGTGATATTATAACAATTATTAATCATTATTTCTTACATGGATATTCATGGAGTAAAGGGTCAGAGTTATTAATCATGTCATAGCAAACAGAGCAGACCCTCATCAGACGGCTTCTACAGGAGCCATCTGGTCTGGATATACTCTGTTAGCAAACATATGGAAAAGCTTTTATATGGCCAGATAAAGAGTTGATAGAAATAAAGAAAAAGTCAACTTTGGTAATTGTAACAGACAGCACTGCTTTGCAAAGAATTATATTTGGTAGTGTAATTATTGTTAAAGACGGCATATTTAGATATTGTAAAGTTTGAAGACCTTAAGAACAACTGTAGGAGTTAATTGTTTTCTGGTTATGTTAGTCATTCAGGCCATTATAAAGTCAACAAAAATTAAGAATTTAAACAACTCTATAATCACTCAGTATGAGTAAACGAGATGTGATGCCATTTTTCTGACGCCTCAGTAGATCTAAATCTAACATGTCATTGATCGTTTATACATTCAACCAAAATTAAATAATTAACCCTTTCCTCCATGAATATTCATGTGATGACATAATGATTATTAATTAGATTATTATGCCCCCATAGACGATAGTCGGAGGGCATATTGTTTTTGCCCTGTCTGTCTGTCTGTCTGTTTGTCTGTTTGTCTGTTTGTTTGTCAGCAACTTTAACATTGGTCATAACTTTTGAGCCAGTATAGATAGAGACTTGATATTTGGCATACATATGTATCTCATGAAGCCGCACATTTTGAGGGGTGACATGTCAAGGTCAAGGTCATCCTTCAAGGTCAGAGGTCAAATATATGGGTCAAATCGCCGACTTTAACATTGGCCATAACTTTTGGACCAGTAGAGATAGAGACTTGATATTTGGCATGCTTGTGTATCTCATGAGGCTGCACATTTTGAGGGGTGACATGTCAAGGTCAAGGTCAGAGGTCAAGGTCAGAGGTCAAATATATGAGGGGGCATAGTGTTTCACAAACACATCTTGTTTTTCTAAAATAGCACATGAATACAAGAGTAGCAGAATCCATATTGTATCATAAGCAAACAGAGCAGACCCTGATCAGACGGCTCCTATAGGAGCCGTCTGATCAGGGTCTACTCTGTTTGCAAAGGCATAGAAAGGCGTATTTATGGAGTAAAGGGTTAACTCTTTGCATGCCAAGTTATTTCATCTGCAGCAAATGTCTGCTTCAATTCTTAAAATAAAATTTCTCTGATTAAATTCTTTAACCCTTTCCTCCATGAATATTCATATAAGAAATAATGATGTCATGAATATCAATTAGATTAATTTGTTTAATAGCACATGGACACATGGAAATTTTGGCCATTGCAGAAACTATAAAATCATATCTACATAATATCATAAGCTGATTGCCTGATTTGAGATCAGAACTGTTTGTCACTAAGGTTCATCTTCTGCAAAAAAATCAGAAAGAAAATTGATGGTTTTGAAAATTGTTCAGACGATAATTAAGCAGCCGACAAAAGTTGCTTAGCATGCAAAGAGTTAATAATTCCAAAGGGTTTGACTTAAGCATGAATATTCATAAGGTCGAGGGCTAATGACTGAACGTCCACTTGCTGCTATTGCTTGCTATTTGTCCTGTGACATAGTGAAAGTTTATCTGGATTGACAGCTTGTTGACTTCCCTCAATTGCTATTTCAGAGGTGAATACAAGAGAACGATAAGACAATATTGTGATATAGAACTGGCTGTAAAAAACAGGTAAGTTATGTTACCTTTTAATACTAATAACACTCTATGCAAATTTAACCCATTACCTCATATTGACGCCTTTTGACACCTCTGTAAAAGTCACTTTTTGAAACCATTGTGATAAATAGAGCATTAGCTCCACAGGAGCAAATACTCTACCGATATTTGTCACAATGGCTTCTAAAATTAACTACACAATTCTAAAAAAAATTCATTTTCTCTAGTAAATGCTCCTTTTATAGATTTATTCAAAGAGGTTAGGTAAAAAACATAGAGCATAAGGTAATGAGTTAAGTAGCAAATTATTGATAAACCAGCAAACAGTGGCATTATCCATCAGGTTCAAAACTGTTTGAAAACATGTTAGTTAAATATTTTTCTGAAAGAAGCACCTTTTTACGCCTTTTCAAACACTGTGTAGACCCAGATCAGACAACTCCGGGGGTGTAGGAGACGTCTGATCACGTTCTGCTCTTTTTATTATACCCCCCTTTTGAAAAAATGGGGGTATATTGCTTTGCACATGTCGGTCGGTCGGTCGGTCGGTAGATCGATGGTTTCCGAACGATAACTAATAAACGACTTGGCCTAGAATCTTCAAACTTGCTGTGGTGGTTGGTCATGACAAGTAGATGACCCCTATTGTTTTTGAGGTCACTAGGTCAAAGGTCAAGGTCACCATGACCTAGAATGGTGAAATAGTTTCCAATCAATAACTGATCAAGGGTTTGGCTTAGGATCTTCAAACTTGCTGTGGTGGTTGGTCATGACCACTAGATGACCCCTATTGATTTTGAGGTCACTGGGTCAAAGGTCAAGGTCACCATGACCTTAAATGGTTAAATGGTTTCAGATCAATAACTGCTCAAGGGTTTAGCTTAGAATCTTCAAACTTGCTGTGGTAGTTGGTCATGACCACTGGATGACCCCTATTGATTTTGAGGTCACTAGGTCAAAGTTCAAGGTCACCATGACCTTAACTGGTAAAATGGTTTCTGATCAATAACTGCTCAAGGGTTTGGCTTAGGGTCTTCAAATTTGCTTAGGTGGTTGGTCATGGCAACTAGATGAGTCCTATCGTTTTTTAGGTCACTAGGTCAAAGGTCAAGGTCACCATGACCTTAAAGGGTGAAATGGTTTGCGATCAATAACTGCTCAAGGGTTTGGCCTAGGATCTTCAAATTTGCTGTGGTGGTTGGTAATGACCACTAGATGACCCCTATTGATTTTGAGGTCACTGGGTCAAAGGTCAAGGTCACCATGACCTTAAATGGTTAAATGGTTTCCGATCAATAACTGCTCAAGGGTTTGGCTTAGAATCTTCAAACTTGCTGTGGTAGTTGGTCATGACCACTGGATGACCCCTATTGATTTTGAGGTCACTAGGTCAAAGGTCAAGGTCACCATGACCTTAACTGGTAAAATGGTTTCTGATCAATAACTGCTCAAGGGTTTGGCTTAGGATCTTCAAATTTGCTTAGGTGGTTGGTCATGGCAACTAGATGAGTCCTATTGTTTTTTAGGTCACTAGGTCAAAGGTCAAGGTCACCATGACCTTAAAGGGTGAAATGGTTTGCGATCAATAACTGCTCAAGGGTTTGGCCTAGGCTCTTCAAATTTGCTGTGGTGGTTGGTAATGACCACTAGATGACCCCTATTGTTTTTTAGGTCACTAGGTCAAAGGTCAAGGTCACCATGCTCTTAACTGGTCAAATGGTTTCCGATCAATAACTGCTCAAGGGTTTGGCTTAGAATCTTCAAACTTGCTGCGGTAGTTGGTCATGACAACTAGATGACCCCTATTGTATTTGAGGTCACTAGGTCAAAGGTCAAGGTCACCATTACCTTAACTTGTAAAATGATTTCTGATCAATAACTGCTCAAGGGTTTGGCTTAGGATCTTCAAATTTGCTTAGGTGGTTGGTCATGACAACTAGATGAGCCATATTGTTTTTTAGGTCACTAGGTCAAAGGTCAAGGTCACCATGACCTTAACTGGTGAAATGGTTTGCGATCAATAACTGCTCAAGGGTTTGGCTTAGGATCTTCAAACTTGCTGTGGTGGTTGGTCAAGACCAGTAGATAAGCCCTATTATTTTTGAGGTCAAAGGTCAAGGTCACCATGACCTTAACTGGTGAAATGGTTTGCGATCAATAACTGCTCAAGGGTTTGGCTTAGGATCTTCAAACTTGCTGTTGTGGTTGGTCATGACAACTAGATGACCCCTATTGATTTTGAGGTCACTAGGTCAAAGATCAAGGTCATCATGACCTTAACTGATGAAATGGTTTCCAATTAATAACTGCTCAATGGTTTGGTTCGGGATCTTCAAACTTGCTGTGGTAGTTGGTCGTGACCACTAGATGACCCCTATAGTTGTTGAGGTCACTAGGTCAAAGGTAAAGGTCACCATGACCTTAATATGTGAAATGTTTTCAGATCAATAAATGATCAGTGGTTTGGCTTAGGATCTTCAAAGTTGCTGTGGTGATTAGTCATGACTTCTAGATGACCTCTATAGTTGAGGTCACTAGATCAAAGGTCAGGGGGTCTGGGGGGTATACATGTTTTACAAACATCTCTTGTTGCTTATGGAATTGTCGAGACCCTTAGATCTGAATCTACAGTTTCTACCATGGCTAAACTATCTTGACACCATTATAAAAATTCATTTAATAGATAGCTATCATATGTCACTATTTCTTACATGAATTACTATTTCTTGTTTGGAAGGGTTGAAAATAACTAGAACAAAACATCTTTTTGGAATTTAGCAGATGCCAATTTTTTATCATTAAGCCTTTACACCATAAAATTTACACCTTTCTATGCCTTTGCAAACAGAGTAGACCCACATCAGCTGTCATGTATTAGGAGCACGTGACTGATCAAACTCTGGTCTGTTTACTTATGATATAATAATAGATATGATTCTACAGTTTCTGCCATGATAATAAATAGAGGATCTTACATGAGTGTTCTTGATTATTGGATTTATTAAATGAGTCTTTTTAAAACGATAAAAAAAACGAGCTTTAGCGAGTTTTTTATCGTTTTAAAAAGACGAATTTAATAAATCCAATAATCATGAACACGAATGCAAGATCCTATTTATAACATAACACACACAAATGTTATTTGCAGCCAATATTTCAGCAGTAACGTGGATTGTTATAAATTCTCCTTACATATAGAAATGATGAATGAAAGGTGTTATTAGGTTCGCTAGGTAACTGGGACAAAGTAGGTCCAAATTTTCCAACTTTATTTTTTACTTACTGTCATATCAACCAGGATCTAATTCAGACCTCTCTGGTATTCAATTTAACTGTGATAGTTTATGATACAAAAACATACAGAAACACGTCAAAATAATTTTTGAGTTACAGTTTTGACATGCATAGTTACAAACACGTCACATTATGACGTCATTGTACACACCACGTGTCTATGTAAAGCGCGCCATTTACATGAAGACCTACATACAGTCGCCAACACGTCCGACACTCACTGTCAATGGGATTCGAAATGCGCCTTCGTTTTGGTATATTAAGCCCTTCATTAGTGTTGTATGTATACACATGGACATGGACATTTCCACCGAGAAAAAAATCTCGATTCAAGTTCAGTGAAAATGTTTGAAATGGACAAAAGATTCAGTACGAACTGCTGCATAAAATGTGTTGGAACAGGAGGAAGATTTTCGCGATCAGCTGAGTTAGTGAGTATAGCATATTTGAAATATGTTTGTGCTGTGCTGGATTCAGATGACTATTGTTGTTGATTGATGAGATATTTGTATGAGTAGAAATCTGCATAAACAAAAGGACATGCGGTGAAGAAAATGCAAAGTTGAGGAGGCATTTTAATTTAAATGTAGAATTGATTGTATGGGTCAGAGTAGCTGGTAGGTCTTTTTTGGCATACATTTTGTATATGATTCCTGACAGCGATTACAATTTGTATTATTTTATCGAAATTAAGGCGCAAGTGCCAACAATCCTTTGCCATCTATCGTGACTCAATCGTGGACAGGTAGGTCGACCACCGTCCGCCAGTTTGTTTGTTTTGACAGCGCGTATGAATCGTTCGAATGTCATTCGGTCGTTCGAATGTTATTCACTAGTGATTATATGCCCATGATTATCAAAAAATAAATGATAGTGTTACGTCACGCTGAAGCCACGTGTTATGTTATAAATACCAGCACTTGTTGATGCACTATACATTATACAATGAAGAAAATATTCCAAAATAGGGAATTAATATAATACATAAATACTTGAATTGCTCTGATCTAATATTTCGACCACTAAGGGCTTTTTTCAAAGATTATCATGTCAAAATACAAGTCACATTTTTATGCCCCCATTGACGATAGTCAGGGGGCATTATGTTTTGCACATGTCCGTCCGTCTGTCCGTCTGTCACGCTTTTAGGTGCAGTTGGTTGTCACAGTTTTTCAAGTGTTATAAGTCAGTAATTTCTACACTTATACACATGAAACTTCACATACACATCAATTACCATCTGTGCTATCATTTGGCACCCCACCCATGCTGCCCGCAAGCCCAAGGTCGAGGTCAAATGACTTGGAAATTTTACGTGCAGTTTGTTGTCACATTTAAGTGCAGTTTTTTGTCACAGTTTTTTCATTGTCTTATATCTCCCTAACCACTGTTGCTATTGCCATGGAATTGCATATACACATTAAACACCATCCATACTTTCATTGCACACCCAGCCTATGCTGCCCGCAAGCCCAAGGTCAAGGTCTACAGACACAATTTTCTAGTTGTTACATGCATTCAGCCATATAAGATTTATAATTCTCTTTGATTTTATGGCTGAATGCATGTAACGAAAATGTAATGTGTATTTTGACATGATAATCTTTGAAAAAGGCTCTTTAAGTGGTCGAAATATTAGATCAGAGCAATTCAAGTATTTATGTGCTATATATTATAGCAATTGATATAATCAATATTCATGATGTCATTATATCTTACATGAATATTGATTCAGTAAAGGGTTAATCTTTAAACATGCTTATAGTAGGTATTGACTGCTAAAACTGATGTCTTATAATTCATAAGGACAATCAGAATGTCAGACATTTTGTGTCTTGATGAGATGCTTTAACTATATTTATTGTAAATATTCAGAGTCATTATCTTTGCTCTCCACCACTTTGTATAGATCAATTTGGCACAATTCTGATAACTTTAAATTAGAATTACATATTAGCAAATAGTGAATACACAGACGACCAGAGAGAGAGAGAGAGAGAGAGAGAGAGAGAGAGAGAGAGAGGAACCCAAAACAATTTTCTTTAGAAAAATCCCTAAACATTCACCATTAGCTTGACCTGTTTTGAATTTTGGAATAGTCCATTTGAAAATTCCATTTTTGTCTATATTTGTATCCCTTTCCCCCATGAATATAAGAACAGGGTTACAGATAAGGCGCGTATCTGCGTAAATGCGCAATTAAATTTAGTTGAAAAGCAATTATTTTGAAATTCATGCGTACTGAAAATCAATTATAAAAGCAGTTTACGCAAAAGCATCCAAGTAGACGCGTATTAGTATGCAATACTCAGACATTTCTTAGGCATAAATAACTATTGTTTACTGTGACACTGGGCTTTTTTTACCGTAACACCGGTTAGACTGGTTATTTATTTTGCACATACAGCTTATTGTACGGGTCTGGTCACAGATCCTGGTATATTATATAGAATGTTATGCAGCGTCCTTTTCATTAGGTTTGTTTCAAATAGTAAACCAGTCAAATCGTTTGCTATATTCGTAAACATAACATCACGAGGACGGAAAAAGAGAATGGAGCAACACATTCTTTAATTATATTAGGTCTTCCCTTGACGAATCAGAAATAATTTGTAAAATGCATCATTGACGAGTTTGTGAACAAGGTATGTAACAACTCAAATGAGGTTGTCAGTGGTATAATCGTCGATTTTTGTCGCTAAGACACTAGTTGAGAAGATGCAACAAAAGTCGGCAAATTTAATGTCAAGAAATATGTTTCTAAGTATCCTTGGCTTAAAACACATTTCTCCTGCACAAATATGAGGTGCTGAAAATGTTGACAAATTCAGGTACAATGTACATCTAACATTCGGGTGTCGAATCTCAGTTGTAGGTATAGCCTTATAAGATATTAAATCTAAAATTGTTGGATTAAAAAAACCCAATTCATTTCAAATTGATGGAGTAACACTTTTCTTGATACTCAATTGAAATTCTGATTACCCAATTCCTTGAAAAAGTAAGGAGTAAATACCCAATTAACACAAAACCTTATCTGTATCTGTACCCCAGTAAGAATTTATTACTTGATGATTATTCATTACTTGATTTTGAATATTGGTCAATGAAAATGTTTTGGTTTCTTTCTTTTCAGAAACAATAGAATCATATTTTTATTATTCTATAAGCAAAATGAGCAAACAGCCTGCTTATTAGACAGCCTATAAAGGAACCTTCTCGGTTTGCAAAATTTCTGATTTTTTGTTTGCAAAAATTGAGCCAGAGTGAGAAAGAGTTTGGATCTCAGATCAGGCCCCACATTTTGTGGGGCCTGAAATGAATCCAAGCTGTTTGCATAGGTTATAAATAGCAGGAGAATCATATGGGGCATTTTTATGCCCCCAATTAGTGGTGGCATATAGGGTTGCCCTAATGTTAGTATGTGCATCTGTACGCACATCTAGAAGAATTTGTCCGGGCTCTTTCTTGGAAAAGATTTGTCCAATCCACACCAAACTTTACACACATGTTTGTGGCCATTATATCGTGGTCAAGTTCAATAGCCATGTAAATTGCCTCAGTCGTTTAGGAGTTGCAAAAATGACTTTAAAAATATCTTGTCAGGACTACATCTTGATAAGTATTTGTGACTTGCAAAAATGACTTTAAAAATATCTTGTCAGGACTACTTCTTGATAAGTATTTGTCCAATCCGTACCAAACTTTATATACATGTTTGTAGCAATTATTTCTTGGTCAAGTTTGATAGCCATGTAAATCGCTTCAGTCGTTTAGGAGTTGTGGCCCATTTTTTCCAAAAATGACTTTAAAAATATCTTGTATGGACTTTTTCTTGTAAAGTGTTTGTCCAAACCACATCAAACATTATACACATATTTATATCTTGGTAAAGTTCGATAGCCATGTAAATCGCTTTAGTCGTTTAGGAGTTGTGACCCTTTATTTGCAAAAATGACTTTAGAAATATCTTGTCTGAACCCTTACTTTCTGTGACAAAAAGTCTTAAGTGGGGGTATCAGTGTCCTATGGACACATTTCTTGTTAAACTATCATTTAACCCCCACGGTCCAGATTATAAGATATGTAAATTAAAACATTTGTTGGCAAATTAAGGTACAATGTACATCTAACATTCGGGTGTCGAATCTCAGTTGTAGGTATAGCCTTATAACATATTAAATCTAAAATTGTTGGATTAAAAAAACCCAATTCATTTCAAATTGATGGAGTAACACTTTTCTTGATACTCAATTGAAATTCTGATTACCCAATTGGACGTAGAATTTGAATTTAGCAAATACGTTAACCCCAGTTTATGTTGAACAAAACCTCGACGGGCGTATATTGTGCTCACTGGCACTCTTGTTAGTATTAGGGTATGCACCTTTTATCTGTAGCTCTGTGGTTATAATGTACTTAGCATGCGAGGAGTTACTGGATGTACTGGTGACGGTGCTCATGCGAGGAGTTACTGGATGTACTGGTGACAGTGCTCATGCGAGGAGTTACTGGATGTACTGGTGACAGTGCTCATGCGAGGAGTTACTGGATGTACTGGTGACAGTGCTCATGCGAGGAGTTACTGGATGTACTGGTGACAGTGCTCATGCGAGGAGTTACTGGATGTACTGGTGACAGTGCTCATGCGAGGAGTTACTGGATGTACTGGTGACAGTGCTCATCCTATCTACACTGTTTGTTGATGTCCCACTTCATCACATTTTGTGCTTGCTTTATATAAATGGATGTTACCTTTTGAATGTGGGAAATGAGTGTACTGGCATTTGTAAACAGTCTGGAGACCCAGATGAGAGAGTGCCTTGAGGAGCCCACTGATAAGGATCTGCACTGTTTGTCATGCAAACTCCTCTAGCAAATATAAGCCTTTCATACTTGTACTGACACAGACATTCTTGGCAATGGCAGAAACTGTAGAATACTTATCTGTATTATATCATAAGCAAACGAAACAGACCCTGATCAGATGGCTCCTATAGGAGCTGTCTGATCTGGGTCTACTCTGCAAAAGCATAAAAAGGTGTATTTATGGAGTAAAAGGTAAAGTATTCGGACACCCAATTTCCTCTCTCAGTGAGTTTGTACAGATTAAATCTTTCCTCATACAATCTTTTTCTCACGCCTTTGCAATTTTCAGAGTAGACCCAGATCAGATGGCACCTGTAGGACTCTACAGTTTCTTCCAATACTGAACAATCCTGTGTACATTATGCCATAATAAAGAATAAGCTAATGAATATTCATGGTGTCATTATTTCTTACATGAATATTGAATGGGAATTTAAGCATTAATCAATCAATCAATTAATTTAGGACCAATCATATTAAACTTTAAATTTGACTGATAAAGTAACAAAAGGTGTAAACTCTCAGATGGCTCTTTCAAAAGATGTTTTATCAGGGTCTGCACTATTTGCCTAAGTTTAAAACAATTTTTACTATATAATAAAGAAATATAGGTTTTTCAAAATACAGTTGACAGCTTAATGCAGACTGAAAGCAATGCAGAAACTTCCCATTGGAGCTTTCTGTATTGCTTTCATTCTGCACCTCACAGTTTACAAAAAGCAAGAAATTCTTTTTCAAACTGTTATACCCGCGGGGACGTTTGTTAGAGATAATAAGGTAATACAGTGGAAACAGTGCAGACCATGATCACAAGGCTCCTTCAGGAGATCTCTTGTCTTGCCTGTGTCCCTGTTGTGGATACACAGGGCATAAATTGGATGAGCTTTTATATATCTGTATAATTTTCTCTTTCTTTTAATGGCAACAGACGTAATCTCATGGAAATGACATATTGAGAATAAAACCAGTATTTGTAACACTTTATCCTATCAATGCTGAGTTTTCAGAGTGGAATAGCTCATAACTGCTGTGAGAGTCCACTAAATTAAATATGAAAAGCTTAAAACTAAATTGCTAGAGGATTTTCACTGACAAACAATGCAGACCTGGATCAGAGTGCTCCTCTAGGAGCCCTCTGATCTGGGTCTACACTGTTTGCAAATGACAATGTGTGCATCCAAATTCAAAGGGTTGAATCTCCTTATCCTGCTTAGCACGATTTCACCAGCATTATAAATTCCAACAGCTTGATGTATCCAGATGAGATGCCAACTCAGACTCTGTCTTATCACTGGATTTTTCAATCTGTTTGCCACTAAGTCGATATTCTCTGAAAAAAAAGCAATGATTCCAAATAACATGTAAAAAAGCAGTTCTGAGTTGCATTTTTTTCTCAGAAGAATAAGAGTTAAAACAGACAACTTCAGCAGTCTGTCTGAGACTTAATTTCTAAGTGGATATAAATGTTAGTAACTTTGAAAGATTTAATGGTCACACTCTCCATCATAACCCTTTTAGTGCTGGAAACGAGTTACTAATGTCCTTTGAAAACAGTTACACAGACCTAGATGAGAGGGTTCCTAGAGGAGTCCTCTCATCAGTCTTCACTGTTTGTCATAATACACTTTTCTTTTAAAAAAGATCCCTGAATATTCATTATTTACGGTAAGCTTGACCTGTTTGAATTTGGGAATAGTCCGTTTGAAAATTCAGGAATGAAACAGTTAGTGAGAGATACTTGTCTAAACCTCTAAATCTGTAGCCATAATGAATGCCTTTTCCAGCTCCCAATCCAATTCAGGTGAACAGGTTACCATAAAACTGCTATAATCACCCAATTTATTGTAGTTATTTGTCTTTGGTTTATTTCCCCTACATCAGAACTTTTCATCAGCTTGTATAAATTACATCAGTTTTATTCTTTTTTGCCAAGGTCATTGATAAATGTTTCTGCAAACTTTCCAAGGCATTGTCTTCTTTCGGTACTCTTTCTGCTTAACCCTTTCCATGTTTATTATTCATGTAAGAAGTAATGACATCATGAATATTTATTAGCTGAATTTTTATAATGGCATATGTACACAGGATGTTTAACTCTTTCCTCCATAAATACGCCTTTCTACGCCTCTGTAAAAGACACTTTATGAAACCATTGTGATAAATAGAGCATTTGCTCCTATAGGAGCAAATGCTCTATTTATCACAATGGTTTCAAACTACAAAATTCTAAAATTTTCTTTTTTAGCTCACCAGAGCACAAAGTGCTCAGGGTGAGCTTTTGTGATCGCCCGTTGTCCGTCGGCATGCGTCGTGCGTCGTTCGTCGTCCGTCGTCAACAATTTGAACCTTTAAAAATCTTCTCATCTGAATCTACAGGGATCTCAACTTTCCTCTTTGGCACATAGCATCATATTCAGGTCCTCTACAAAAGTTATATAAATTATGCCCCTGGGGTCAAAATTGACCCCGCCCCAGGGGTGCCTTGTTTTCAATAGAAACATATAGTAAAACTTTGAAAATCTTCTCCTCTGAAACCAGAAAGTTCTCAGCTTTCATAATTGGCACATAGCATCATGTTCAGGTCCTCTAAAAAATTTATATAAATTATGGCCCTGGGGTCAAAATTGGCCCTGCCCCAGGGGTGGGCAGTTTTCAATAGAATCATATAGTGCAAACTTTGAAAATCTTCTCCTCTGAAACTGGAAGGTTCTCAGCTTTCATATTTAGCACATAGCATCATGTTCAAGTTATATAAATTATGGCCCCGGGGTCAAAATTGGCCCCGCCCCAGGGGTGGGCAGTTTTCAATAGAAACAAATAGTGAAATCTTTGAAAATCTTCTTCTCTGAAACTGGAAGGCTCTCAGCTTTCATATTTGGCACATAGCATCATGTTCAGGTCCTCTACAAAAGTTCTATAAATTATGGCCCCAGGGTCAAAATTGGCCCCGCCCCAGGGGTGGGCAGTTATCAATAGAAACAAATAGTGAAATCTTTGAAAATCTTTTCCTCTGAAACTGGAAGGCTCTCAGCTTTCATATTTGGCACATAGCATCATGTTCAGGTCCTCTACATAAGTTTTATTATTTATGGCCCCGGGGTCAAAATTGGCCCCGCCCCAGGGGTGGGCAGTTTTCAATAGAAACAAATAGTGAAATCTCTGAATCTACAGGGATCTCAACTTTCATCTTTGGCACATAGCATCATATTCAGGTCCTCTACAAAAGTTATATAAATTATGCCCCTGGGGTCAAAATTGACCCCGCCCCAGGGGTGCCTTGTTTTCAATAGAAACATATAGTAAAACTTTGAAAATCTTCTCCTCTGAAACTGGAAGGTTCTCAGCTTTCATATTTAGAACATAGCATCATGTTCAGGTCCTCTACAAAAGTTATATAAATTATGGCCCCGGGGTCAAAATTGGCCCCGCCCCAGGGGTGGGCAGTTTTCAATAGAAACAAATAGTGAAATCTTTGAAAATCTTCTTCTCTGAAACTGGAAGGCTCTCAGCTTTCATATTTGGCACAGAGCATCATGTTCAGGTCCTCTACAAAATTTGTAAAAATTATGGCCCCTGGGTCAAAATTGGCCCCGCCCCAGGGGTGGGCAGTTTTCAATAGAAACAAATAGTGAAATCTTTGAAAATCTTCTTCTCTGAAACTGGAAGGCTCTCAGCTTTCATATTTGGCACAGAGCATCATGTTCAGGTCGTCTACAAAAGTTATATAAATTATGGTCTCGGGGCCAATTTTGACCCCGCCCCAGGGGTGGGCCATTTTCAATAGAAACCAATAGTGAAATCTTTGAAAATCTTCTTCTCTGAAACTGGAAGGCTCTCAGCTTTCATATTTGGCACAGAGCATCATGTTCAGGTCCTCTACAAAATTTGTAAAAATTATGGCCCCTGGGTCAAAATTGGCCCCGCCCCAGGGGTGGGCAGTTTTCAATAGAAACAAATAGTGAAATCTTTGAAAATC
The DNA here is from genome assembly GCA_963576725.1 of Azorinus chamasolen. Classification (NCBI taxonomy): domain Eukaryota; kingdom Metazoa; phylum Mollusca; class Bivalvia; order Cardiida; family Solecurtidae; genus Azorinus; species Azorinus chamasolen. Next base: position 49,674,345 of record OY755237.1, read on the forward strand.
TTCTTCTCTGAAACTGGAAGGCTCTCAGCTTTCATATTTGGCACATAGCATCACGTTCAGGTCGCCTACAAAAGTTATATAAATTATGGTCTCGGGGCCAATTTTGACCCCGCCCCAGGGGTGGGCCATTTTCAATAGAAACCAATAGTGAAATCTTTGAAAATCTTCTTCGCTGAAACTGGAAGGCTCTCAGCTTTCATATTTGGCACATAGCATCATGTTCAGGTCCTCTACAAGGGTTATATAAATTATGGCCCTGGGGTCAAAATTGGCCCCGCCCCAGGGGTGGGCAGTTTTCAATAGAATCATATAGTACAAACTTTGAAAATCTTCTCCTCTGAAACTGGAAGGTTCTCAGCTTTCATATTTAGCACATAGCATCATGTTCAAGTTATATAAATTATGGCCCCGGGGTCAAAATTGGCCCCGCCCTAGGGGTGGGCAGTTTTCAATAGAAACAAATAGTGAAATCTTTGAAAATCTTCTTCTCTGAAACTGGAAGGCTCTCAGCTTTCATATTTGGCACATAGCATCATGTTCAGGTCCTCTACATAAGTTTTATTATTTATGGCCCCGGGGTCAAAATTGGCCCCGCCCCAGGGGTGGGCAGTTTTCAATAGAAACAAATAGTGAAATCTCTGAATCTACAGGGATCTCAACTTTCATCTTTGGCACATAGCATCATATTCAGGTCCTCTACAAAAGTTATATAAATTATGCCCCTGGGGTCAAAATTGACCCCGCCCCAGGGGTGTCTTGTTTTCAATAGAAACATATAGTAAAACTTTGAAAATCTTCTCCTCTGAAACTGGAAGGTTCTCAGCTTTCATATTTAGAACATAGCATCATGTTCAGGTCCTCTACAAAAGTTATATAAATTATGGCCCCGGGGTCAAAATTGGCCCCACCCCAGGGGTGGGCAGTTTTCAATAGAAACAAATAGTGAAATCTTTGAAAATCTTCTTCTCTGAAACTGGAAGGCTCTCAGCTTTCATATTTGGCACAGAGCATCATGTTCAGGTCCTCTACAAAAGTTATAAAAATTATGTCCCCTGGGTCAAAATTGGCCCCGCCCCAGGGGTGGGCAGTTTTCAATAGAAACAAATAGTGAAATCTTTGAAAATCTTCTTCTCTGAAACTGGAAGGCTCTCAGCTTTCATATTTGGCACAGAGCATCATGTTCAGGTCGTCTACAAAAGTTATATAAATTATGGTCTCGGGGCCAATTTTGACCCCGCCCCAGGGGTGGGCCATTTTCAATAGAAACCAATAGTGAAATCTTTGAAAATCTTCTTCTCTGAAACTGGAAGGCTCTCAGCTTTCATATTTGGCACAGAGCATCATGTTCAGGTCCTCTACAAAATTTGTAAAAATTATGGCCCCTGGGTCAAAATTGGCCCCGCCCCAGGGGTGGGCAGTTTTCAATAGAAACAAATAGTGAAATCTTTGAAAATCTTCTTCTCTGAAACTGGAAGGCTCTCAGCTTTCATATTTGGCACAGAGCATCATGTTCAGGTCGTCTACAAAAGTTATATAAATTATGGTCTCGGGGCCAATTTTGACCCCGCCCCAGGGGTGGGCCATTTTCAATAGAAACCAATAGTGAAATCTTTGAAAATCTTCTTCTCTGAAACTGGAAGGCTCTCAGCTTTCATATTTGGCACAGAGCATCATGTTCAGGTCCTCTACAAAATTTGTAAAAATTATGGCCCCTGGGTCAAAATTGGCCCCGCCCCAGGGGTGGGCAGTTTTCAATAGAAACAAATAGTGAAATCTTTGAAAATCTTCTTCTCTGAAACTGGAAGGCTCTCAGCTTTCATATTTGGCACAGAGCATCATGTTCAGGTCGTCTACAAAAGTTATATAAATTATGGTCTCGGGGCCAATTTTGACCCCGCCCCAGGGGTGGGCCATTTTCAATAGAAACCAATAGTGAAATCTTTGAAAATCTTCTTCGCTGAAACTGGAAGGCTCTCAGCTTTCATATTTGGCACAGAGCATCATGTTCAGGTCCTCTACAAAGGTTATATAAATTATGGCCCTTATATTGAGGCCCTTTCATATTGAGAAAACTTTGAAAATCTTCTTCTCTGAAACTGGAAGGTTAATCTCAGCTTTCATATTTGGCTCATAGCATCATGTTCAGGTCCCCTACAAGTTTTTCTATATTATTCCCCTGGGGTCAAAATTGGCCCGCCCCAGGGCCGGCTAGTTTTCTATAGAAACATATAGTGAAAATCTTCTCCTCTGGTTGTCTGGTGAGCGCTTCAGGGCCATTCTGGCCCTCTTGTTATACCCCCCTTTTGAAAAAATGGGGGTATATTGCTTTGCACATGTCGGTCGGTCGGTCGGTCGGTAGATCGATGGTTTCCGAACGATAACTAATAAACGACTTGGCCTAGAATCTTCAAACTTGCTGTGGTGGTTGGTCATGACAAGTAGATGACCCCTATTGTTTTTAAGGTCACTGGGTCAAAGGTCAAGGTCACCATGACCTAAAATGGTAAAATAGTTTCCGATCAATAACTGCTCAAGGGTTTGGCTTGGGATCTTCAAACTTGCTGTGGTGGTTGGTCATGACCACTAGATGACCCCTATTGATTTTGAGGTCACAAGGTCAAAGGTCAAGGTCACCATGACCTTAACTGGTTAAATGGTTTCCGATCAATAACTGCTCAAGGGTTTAGCTTAGAATCTTCAAACTTGCTGTGGTGGTTGGTCATGACCACTGGATAACCCCTATTTTTTTTAGGTCACTAGGTCAAAGGTCAAGGTCACCATGACCTTAACTGGTAAAATGGTTTCTGATCAATAACTGCTCAAGGGTTTGACTTAGGATCTTCATATTCGCTTAGGTGGTTGGTCATGACAACTAGATGAGTCCTATTGTTTTTGAGGTCACTAGGTCAAAGGTCAAGGTCACCATGACCTTAACTGGTTAAATGGTTTCCGATCAATAACTGCTCAAGGGTTTAGCTTAGAATCTTCAAACTTGCTGTGGTAGTTGGTCATGACCACTAGATGACCCCTATTGATTTTTAGGTCACTAGGTCAAAGGTCAAGGTCACCATGACCTTAACTGGTGAAATGGTTTGCGATCAATAAGTGCTCAAGGGTTTGGCTTAGGATCTTCGAATGTGCTGTGGTGGTTGGTAATGACCACTAGATGACCCCTATTGCTTTTTAGGTCACTAGGTCAAAGGTCAAGGTCACCATGCTCTTAACTGGTTAAATGGTTTCCGATCAATAACTGCTCAAGGATTTGGCTTAGAATCTTCAAACTTGCTGCGGTAGTTGGTCATGACAACTGGATGACTCCTATTGTTTTTGAGGTCACTAGGTCAAAGGTCAAGGTCACCATGACCTTAACTTATAAAACGGTTTCTGATCAATAACTGCTCATGGGTTTGGCTTAGGATCTTCAAATTAGCTTAAGTCGTTGGTCATGACAACTAGATGAGCCCTGTTGTTTTTTAGGTCACTAGGTCAAAGGTCAAGGTCACCATGACCTTAACTGGTGAAATAGTTTCCTATCAATAACTGCTCAAGGGTTTGGCTTAGGATCTTCAAACTTGCTGTGGTGGTTGGTCATGACCAATAGATGACCCCTATTGTTTTTGAGGTCACTAGGTCAAAGGTCAAGGTCACCATGACCTTAACTGGTGAAATGGTTTCCAATCAATAACTGCTCAAGGGTTTGGCTTAGGATCTTCAAATTTGCTGTGGTGGTTGGTCATGACAACTAGATGACCGCTACTGATTTTGAGGTCACTAGGTCAAAGGTCAAGGTCATCATGACCTTAACTGATGAAATGGTTTCCAATTAATAACTGCTCAATGGTTTGGTTCGGGATCTTCAAACTTGCTGTTGTAGTTGGTCGTGACCACTAGATGACCCCTATAGTTGTTGAGGTCACTAGGTCAAAGGTCAAGGTCACCATGACCTTAACTTGTGAAATGTTTTCAGATCAATAAATGATCAGTGGTTTGGCTTAGGATTTTCAAAGTTGCTGTGGTGATTAGTCATGACCGCTAGATGACCTCTATAGTTGAGGTCACTAGATCAAAGGTCAGGGGGTCTAGGGGGTATACATGTTTTACAAACATCTCTTGTTTCTAGTTAAATTTGCTCCTTTTTAGCTCGTCTGTTTCGAAGAAATCACGAGCTATTGTCGTAACTCCGGCGTCCGCGTCGTTGTCGTCGTCGTCCGAAATCTTAACATTGACCATAACTTCTTCAATTTTTCATTTACAACCTTCATTTCTGGTATGCATGTTCATCTTGACAATGACGACAGACGAGTGTTGGCACCCGCTTGCGGAGCTCTTGTTGGTAAATTCATTCAAAGTGGTTGGATCTAAAAATAGCTGATGAGGGAACGGGTTAAAATGGCTCAGGTAGAAACTGAACAATCAGATCTATATAATTCCATAAGCAAGCAGAGCAAACCTTGATCAGACGGCTCCTACAAGAGCTGTCAGATCTGGGTCTACTCTGTTTGCAAAGGCATTAAAAGGCATATTTATGGGGTAATTAGTGTTTATGCATTGTTGACTTCTTTCTTCATAGAAACATGTTTTTCCTGCCTTGCAAACAGAGTAGACCTATTCATAGTCAAAGAGTAATTAAGGGTTAATAGAAATAAAGACAATTGTATTTAGCTTTCTATTCCCTGTATGTACTCTTCTCACTGTAATAAGAGCTATGCTGTAAATAAGCATAATCCTCAGATAGTTTTCCAAGCCATGCTGTTGTTTGAAAATCCCAGAAATACCAGTATAAACAGAAAATGGTAGAACAGTGCCAAGATCAGCCTGAAAAAGTTGCACTACTTACAGCATAATGAGACGCTTGGATGTTTCCCTCTATGGACAGTGGAGTAATTGTTGTCTGCAAAATACAAGTGTCTGTTACAATTCTCAAAAGTTCGATTTTCTTCCATTTCACTTAAAAATATGCAGAATGTTAAACAATTCAAATCCTGATGAGGACTGTTACTGGTGTCTCATCTGGGTCCTAACTATTTGCATATATATATATTATATCACTGATTCATTGGTTGCCCTCAAAGAGTTCATATTTAACCTTCCTGGACCAGTGAAGCTTTGTAAACAAAATCAATCCTGATCATGATGTCCAAACTGTTTGACATTCTGACACTCTTTAAGACATTTATTTTTAAAAAAAAAATCAAACAAAAAAACCAACAAGAAACATCAACTTAAAGAAATAATGCAAAAGAAATTCTGTAAGTCAAATTGCTTAGCTATGCTAAAGGTAAACCTGTTAATTTTACAATTACCTCCTACACGTCGGTGTCTGGGTTTTTAACCAGGGTTTATAGGCATAATAACCCAATGTGACATAATATGCATGTTAAACATTCTGCACAATTTTTTTGCAGTCATTCATTACAGTGATTGTTGTGGCAGATGTGCAAGGATTAACCCTTTCCCTGCTCAATATTCATGTAAGAAATAATGTTATCATGAATATCTATTAGCTGACTTTTTACAATGTAAAACATTCAAGGAAATTTATTGCTCTGGAAAAAAATGTGGAATCAGATCTACCGTATATCATGTCATAAGCAAACGGAGCAGACCCTGATCAGACAGCTCCTATCATAAGGAGCTGTCTACTTTGTTTGCAAATACATGTATGTGAAAATTGCATTTATATGAAGAAAAGGGTTAACCCATTCCCTCATATTGACACCTTTTGACGCCTCTGCAAAAGTCACCTGTTGAAACCATTGTGATAAATAGAGCATTTGCTCCTACAGGAGCAAAATTTATGCTCTATTTATTACAATTGTTTCAAACTACAAAATTCTAAAAAAAAATCCTTTTCTCTAGTTAATGCTCCTTTTTGGTAGATTTATTCAAAGTGGTTGGATCTATAAGGTAATGGGTTAACTCTTTGCCTGATAGAGATGCCTTTTCACACCTTTGCAAACAGAGTAGAAGCAGATCAAAGCACTCCTACATGAGCTGTCTGATCAGGATCTGTTCTGTTTGTTGATAATTTTTATGTTGTGGATTTATAATTAGCTCACCTGAGCCGAAGGCTCAGGATGAGCTATTCATGATCGCGATCCGTCCAGCGTCCGGCCACATTTTCAAACGACATCTCCTCTGAAACTGCTGACCCGATTTTAACCAAATTTTGTCAAAAGCATCAGTGGCTAGGGGGAACGAAATGTTGTTCACATTATGACCCCCGGGCCAAAAATGGCCCCGCCCAAGGGCTTATCAGTTTTTCATAGGAAAATCTTTAAAATTCTTCTTCTGAAACTGTAAGGCCTAGACTTTTGATATTTGGTATGTAGCATGATCTAATGGTCCTCTTCAAAGATTGTTCAAATTATGACCCCCGGACCAAAAATGGCCCCGCCCAAGGGCTTATCAGTTTTTCATAGGAAAATCTTAAAAAATCTTCTTCTCTAAAACTGGAAGGCCTAGACCTTTGATATTTGGTATGTAGCATGATCTAATGGTCCTCTACAAAGATTGTTTAAATTATGACCCCCGAGCCAAAAATGGTCCCGCCAAAGGGCTTATCAGTTTTTCATAGGAAAATCTTTAAAAATCTTCTGAAACTGTAAGGCCTAGACCTTTGATGTTTGGTATGAAACATGATGTAATGGTCCTCTACAAATATGTAGATTTGGTTTGTGGTCCTCTGCCAAGAATGTTCAACTTACGACCCAACCTCTTCGCGAAACTTAGCCCTGCCTTGTACTCAGGGAGCCAGTAGTGCCTACCGTGCACCCCCCCCCCCCCCCCCCCCCTAGACTTTTTTTCATGGGTACCAAAATGTTCAGAAAAGTGTCCTAAATCAGAATCGCGAATGTACTCAAACTTAAATTCTTTTAGGCTATGTGTATTTTAACCGTTTCCATGGCAACCCCCAGTTTTTGTAATGATGACCCATACCTACAAATTCGCTCATATCACAGCCAGTTTTTGTCCTAAAACTATAAAACTGGTACCAAATGGAAGATAAGACATTGTGCTTTTATTTCTAACTTGTTTTTTTAAATTACCTTATTTGCATACTCATGAATATTAATGAGAACATTAAAAATAGTAAAAAAAGTATAGAAATAACGTAAACCTTTCATTTCTTTTTATCCTACAAATATCAGAAAATAACTTCAAATGCACTTTAACATGATGACAAAAACCCCAGGAATCAAAATATCCAATTTGAGGACCATAGCATTAATTTTAAGCACCATTTTCACTGTTTCCATGGCAACACCCTAGTTTTCGCAAAATCGTCCATATCACAGTCAGTTTTTGTCCAAAACCTATAAAACTGGTACCAAATTGGAGATAGGACATTGTGCTTTTATTTCCAGTTTGTTTTTTTAAACTGCCTTATTTGCATACTCATGAATATTAATGAGAACATTAAAAATAGTAAAAACAATATAGAAATAACGTAAATAATGTAAACTATTCACTTCCTATCCTACAAATATCAGAAAACAATTTCAAATGCAGTTTAACCTGATGACAAAATCCTCAGAAAACAAAATATCAAATTTGAGGACCAAAAATTTAACTCTAAGTAACTTTTTAACTGTTTCCATAGTAACCATTCATTTCACTCTGTTCACACAGTTTTGTTAGTCTACACCTACCTGCAAAAATCTTCCATATCACAGGAAGTATTTGTGCTAACTGTATAAAACTGGTACCGAATTAAAGCTAAGACATTGTGCTTTGATTTAAAAGCTATAATTAGGAATTACCTTATTTGCATACAGATGAATATTAATGAGAATAATTAAAAAATAGCAAAAAAATACAGAAATAACGTAATCTCTCAATTTTTATCCTACCAATATCAGAAAACAACTTCAAATGTAGTTTAAAATGATGACAAAATACTCTTAATTGATACCCAAACAATGAACTGTAAGTAAGATTGTAATGGTTTCCATGGTAACCGATCCTTTCACAAATTTTGGAAATTTGACATCCAACTGTAATACTCCGCTAGATCTCGGTTATTTTTGATGAATCATGAAATCAATTGTTGCAAACATAGATATGAGGCATTGCTTTAATAGTAAATATTACTTTTCTGATATAAACTAATTTGCATACCGTATGTATGAATATTAATTTTATGAGAACAGTAATAGATGTTGAAATTTTCGACAGACACCAGTCTTTCTCTTATAAAGCAAACAAATATGGAAAATGGTTAGCTAAAGTTTACTATGATCACTGAATATCACCAATATTATTAGATAAATAAATTTGGGACACATTATATAGCACTGATGGTGATATATCTGTTTCCTAGGCAACCATTCTAACCTCATTGTTCATATTACAGTGTGTTTACATACCTGCAACATACAAAGATATTGCTGCCTTCTTGGGCGATAATTATTTTTAATGTTCTCATTAATATTCATGAGTATGCAAATAAGGTAATTTAAAAAAACAAACTGGAAATAAAAGCACAATGTCCTATCTCCAATTTGGTACCAGTTTTATAGGTTTTGGACAAAAACTGACTGTGATATGGACGATTTTGCAGGTACGGACCATCATTACGAAAACTAGGGTGTTGCCATGGAAACGGTGAAAATGGTGCTTAAAATTAATGCTATGGTCCTCAAATTGGATATTTTGTTTCCTAGGGTTTTTGTCATCATGTTAAACTGCATTTGAAGTTATTTTCTGATATTTGTAGGATAAAAAAATAGAAGGTTTACGTTATTTCTATACTTTTTATGCCCCCCAGATAAGATCTGGGGGGCATATTGTTTTTGCCCTGTCTGTCTGTCTGTCTGTTTGTCTGTTTGTCTGTTTGTCTGTTTGTTTGTCAGCAACTTTAACATTGGTCATAACTTTTGAGCCAGTACAGATAGAGACTTGATATTTGGTATGCATATGTATCTCATGAAGCCGCACATTTTGAGGGGTGACATGTCAAGGTCAAGGTCATCCTTCAAGGTCAGAGGTCAAATATATGGGTCAAATCACCTACTTTAACATTGGCCATAACTTTTGGACCAGTAGAGATAGAGACTTGATATTTGGCATGCTTGTGTATCTCATGAAGCCGCACATTTTGAGGGGTGACCTGTCAAGGTCAATGTCATCCTCAGGGTCAAAGGTCAAATTGTCTGTTTTTTGTCTGTAACATTAACGCAACTTTAACATTGGTCATAACTTTTGAGTCGGTACAGATAGAGACCTGATATTTGGCATGCATATGTATCTCATGAAGCCGCACATTTTGAGGGGTGACATGTCAAGGTCAAGGTCATCCTTCAAGGTCAGAGGTCAAATATATGGGTCAAATCACCGACTTTAACATTGGCCATAACTTTTTGACCAGTAGAGATACAGACTTGATATTTGGCATGCTTGTGTATCTTATGAAGCTGCACATTTTGAGGGGTGAAATGTCAAGGTCAAGGTCATACTTCAGGGTCAAAGGTCAAATTGTCTGTTTCTTTGTCTGTAACTTTAACATTGGTCATAACTTTTGAGCCAGTACAGCTAGTGACTTGATATTTGGCATGCATATATATCTCATAAAGCCTCACATTTTGAGGGGTGACATGTCAAGGTCAAGGTCATCTTTAAAGGTCAGAGGTCAAACATATGGGTCAAATCACTGACTTTAACATTGGCCATAACTTTTGAACCAGTACAGATAGAGACTTGATATGTGGCATGATTGTGTATCTCATGAAGCTGCACGGTGTGAGGGGTGAAATGTCAAGGTCATTCTTCAAGGTCAAAGGTCACCAACTTCAAATTGGCCATAACTTTTGAACCAATAGAGATAAAGTCTTAATATTTGGTATGCATGTGTATCTCATGAAGCTGCACATTTAAGGGGATAACATTTCAAGGTCAAGGTCATCTTTCAGGTTCAAAGGTCACTGACTTTAACATTGGCCATAACTTTTAAACCAGTAGAGATACAGACTTGATGGTTGGTATACATGTGTTTCTCATTTTGCTGCACAGTTTGAGGAGTAACATGTCAAGGTCAAGGTCATCCTTCATGGTCAAAGGTCACACACTTTAACATTGGCCATAACTTTTGAACCAGTAGAGATACAGACTTGATATGTGGTATGCATGTGCACCCCATGAAGCTGCACAGTTTGAGGGGTGACATGTCAAGATCAAGGTCATCCTTTAGGGTCAAATATCATATCGAGGGGGCATAGTGTTTCACAAACACATCTTGTTTTTTACTATTTTTAATGTTCTCATTAATATTCATTAGTATGCAAATAAGGTAATTTAAAAAAACAAGTTAGAAATAAAAGCTCAATGTCTTATCTTCCATTTGGTACCAGTTTTATAGTTTTAGGACAAAAACTGGCTGTGATATGGGTGAATTTGTAGGTATGGGTCATCATTACGAAAACTGGGGGGTTGCCATGGAAACGGTTAAAATACACATAGCCTAAAAGAATTTAAGTTTGAGTACATTCGCGATTCTGATTCAGGACACTTTTCTGAACATTTTGGTACCCATGAAAAAAAGTCTAGGGGGGGGGGGGTGGGGGGGGGGGGGGGGGTGCACGGTAGGCACTACTGGCTCCCTGACTATTGGGGCTTATCAGTTTTTACATGGGAAAAATATAAAATAGTATTTTTCTTTGAAACAATAAGGCTTAGACCTTTAATTAATGGCATGCTGCTTTGCCTTGTGGTTCTCTACCAAGTTTGTACAAATGATGACTTCTGGGTCAAAAATGGCCCCGCCCGGGGGTTATCTCAGGTGAGCGCTTCAGGGCCTCATGGCCCTCATGTTTACTGTTTGCCATGGCAATAAATTTCTATATTTTGTATTATCCATTTACCTGATGAATATTCATGTAAGAAATAATGAATATTAACAAGATGAAATTTTACAATAGCATTATAAACACATGATTATTTTTGGCCATAGCAGAAACTGTTATGTCAAAATTATATTAGTCCTTAAAAATCAGCAGTGCCTAATGCTTAACCATTTCCCTCACATAAGCAGGGTCTGCTGTGTTTGCTTTTGACGATATAGATCTGATTCTATAGCTTTTGTCAAGCAAAATATTTCCTTGAAAAGTTTATATTATAATAAAAGAAAATGTGTCCATGGGACACAGATGCCCCCGCTGTCAAACAGGAAGTAGATGAACGACAGACCTGAAAAGGGGAGACAAGGTACAACTCACTATAATGATTATGCTTCAGACCAAATATCAAATCATTCCAGCTTACACAAGCCAAGAAATCTTTGACAAAGATTTTGAGGACGGATGTACGGGATGGACATTTAATGCCCCTAAAACTTAATGCCCCTATCGCCTAAAAGTGGGGGCATAAAAATTCATCTAATAAATGTTCATGATGTCATTTAACCCTTTCCTCCATAAATACGCCTTTCTACGCCTCTGTAAAAGTCACTTTTGGAAACCATTGTGATAAATAGAGCAAATGCTCTATTTATCACAATGGTTCTTATATACACAATTTTAAATGTTGCTTTTCTCTGGTAAATGCTCCGTGTCAGTAGATTTATTCAAAGTGATTGGGTCTGAAAATAGCCTATGGAGGAATGGGTTAACTTCTTGTATGAATATTGAACAGGGAAAGGGTTAATCAGATGGCTCCTACAGGAACTGTCTGATCCCTATGCTCTACATCTCAGAACTGTTTGCAAAGGTGTAAAAGTATATCTTTGAGGTAAAAAGTTAACTCTTCTCCTCATATCAGCACTCTTTCACACCTTTGCAAACAGAATAGAACCATCTGCTCTGTTTGCTTTTATGATATGATAATTAGATCTGATTCCACTGTTTTTGTCACAGCAAAAACTTCCCTTGAAATATTAAGTTATAAAAAAATCAGCTAATAAATATTCATGATGTCATTATTTCTTTCATGAATATTGAACAGGTAAAGGGTTAATACTGGTGGAGTCTGGCATGAAATTATTCATCAGTATTGAGACTTTATAAACCTAGGTCCGATGTATCAGTGCAAAACATTACACTGGGCCCAGGCTTATAATAGGTCTGAGTCTGAGACGTATCATTAAGGAATACTTGTACTGCTGTACACCTAATATGTTTGATGTTTTGATCTGTGTCAAAGACAGGTAACTCTTCTGTAGATCAGGTTCCAAACCTTTTGCATTGTATGCACTACCTCAGTGAATGCAAAGAGTTGTTTAATTTATCAACCAGATTGACACAGGCACTGATGAGTTGTATCCCTTGAACTTTTGATTCGCGACAAAATTCAAAAAGTGGCAATCCAGTAGATTACCTTTCTATAAGTATTACTAAGTGAATAAACACTGGGCCTGGTCTCTATACAATCCTTTTACCCATTCCCTCATAGGTTATTTTTAGACCCAACGTCTTTGAATAAATCTACCAAAAAGAAACATTTATTAGAGAATTGTGTTGTTTTGATGATAGTAAGCCATTGTGATGAAAACAGCATAATTATGCTCCTATATATGGACAAATGCTCTGTTTATCACAATGGTTTCAACAAGTGACTTTTACAGAGGCATCAAATTTTTAGGCATCAATATGCGGGAATGGGTCAGTCGATGATAATTCATGTGAGAAATAGAGGATCTTACATGAGTGTTCTTGATTATTGGATTTATTAAATGAGTCTTTTTAAAACGATAAAAAAAACGAGCTTTAGCGAGTTTTTTTATCGTTTTAAAAAGACGAATTTAATAAATCCAATAATCATGAACACGAATGCAAGATCCTATTTATAACATAACACACACAAATGTTATTTGCAGCCAATATTTCAGCAGTAACGTGGATTGTTATAAATTCTCCTTACATATAGAAATGATGAATGAAAGGTGTTATTAGGTTCGCTAGGTAACTGGGACAAAGTAGGTCCAAATTTTCCAACTTTTTTTTGACTTACTGTCATATCAACCAGGATCTAATTCAGACCTCTCTGGTATTCAATTTAACTGTGATAGTTTATGATACAAAAACATACAGAAACACGTCAAAATAAATTTTGAGTTACAGTTTTGACATACATAGTTACAAACACGTCACATTATGACATCATTGTACACAACGTGTGTCTATGTAAAGCGCGCCATTTAAATGAAGACCCACATACAGTCGCCAACACGTCTGACACTCACTGTCAATGGGATTCAAAATGCGCCTTCGTATTGGTATTATATAAGCCCTTCGTTAGTGTTGTATACACATGGACATGGACATTTCCACCGAGAAACAAAAATCTCGATTCAAGTTCAGTGAAAATGTTTGAAATTGACAAAAGATTCAGACTACGAACTGCTGCATAAAATGTGTTGGAACAGGAGGAAGATTTTCGCGATCAGCTGAGTATAGCATATTTGAAATATGTTTGTGCTGTGCTGGATTCAGATGACTATAGTTGTTGATTGACGAGATATTTTTATGAGTAGAAATCTGCATAAACAAAAGGACACGCGGTGAAGAAAATGCAAAGTTCGGTTGTGGAGGCATTTTCTATGTAGAATGGATTGTATGGGTCAGAGTAGCTGGTAGGTCTTTTTTGGCATACATTTTGTATATAATTACTGACAGCGATTACAATTTGTATTATTGTATCGAAATTAAGGCGCAAGTGCCAACAATCATTTGCCATCTATCGTGACTGAATCATTGACAGGTAGGTCACCGTCCGCCAGTTTGTTTGTTTTGACAGCGCGTATAAATACAGTTCTGTCGTTCGAATGTTATTCACTAGTGAATATATGCCCGTGAATATCAAAAAATAAATGATAGTGTTACGTCACGCTGAAGCCACAAGTTATGTTATAAATAATGATATCATGAATATTTATTATATGAACTTTAATAGCACATGAACTTATATAATGGAAAGCCTGTAATCAGATCTATATCATTCCAAAAGCAAACAGAGAAAGACCCAGATTAAAGGGCTTTTACAGGAACTTTCTGATCTGGGTCTACTCTGTTTGCAAATGTGTTAAAAGGTGTATCTTTGGAGTAAAGGGATAAGCAAATAACTCTTAAACCTTTCGGATGTTGAATATTCAAAGTGGTCAAATGGCCCATCAGTGCTTAACCCTTTCCCTCATATAAACGCTTTTTCACACATTTGCAAACAGAGTAGACCCAGATCAGACGGCTCCTGTATGAGCCATCTGACCAGGGTCTGCTCTGTTTGTTTATAACATGATGAAGATCTGGTTCCATAGTTTTTATCAAGGCGAAAAATTCTCTTGAAAATTTTTAATTATAAAAATTCAGTCAGTGAATATTCATATCATGATTTGTTACAGGAATGTTGAATAGGTAATATTCATGGACAAAATAATTATAGTAAAGTATGGAAGGCGGAAAGTTGTAGCCATTTTAGAAAGTAAAGAAACAGAGCTTTTAAATTCCGTAAGCAAACAGAGAAGACCCTGATCAGACAACGCCTTTGCAAACAGAGTAGACCCAGATCAGACTGCTAATTGTATGTGTTTCGTATCGCCTATGCGGCGCAGGTGTGCATTTTCGCCGCATAGACGGGCCCTGTCTATGCGTTGCCAGTCACCACATAGACGAACCAGTCACGTCTATGCGGTGACACGTCTATGCCGCGTCAAAGGTGCCCGACGCATGCTTGGACTCACCCACGGAGCCTCCCCCCCCAAAAAAAAAAAAGAAAAAAGAAAATGTGATCGAAGTATGTAAAACTAGCCTAAAACTATCTATTTGAACCTTAAACCACTCAGAAAAACAAGAAAAACACGATCCGGAAAAAAAAAATCCTATCGGGTCTATATATGTATTGAAAGGTATCTAACTACGTCAGATCAGCGGCGGAAAATACAACAGTCATGTTTTTCAAAGTCTTACAGCAAATCCAATTCAACACCGATTTCAATTATTTTGGTCTTGATCCGTTCCAAACTCCATATGCTAAGCGGCACAATTAGTGCTTTCCTTAAATATTGCTCCGTCCTGTCGCTGCAAGACTGCGAATTTGAAAAAACGCTAGAGCGAAACGATGTGACTCCCGCCAGGATGCATAGACGTATATAGGGAGCTCTGTATTAGTTAATCTTTTCAACAAAAACGCGAATTATGGTGAAACACTATCGAAAAACATTAAACTCACCGCAATTAAAACGGCGCTTACTATTTCCAGTCTGCTACGAGGCGCCTGTTTTCTTTCTCCAACTTTCCTTTTGAACGGATGCGACCATTTTGCTGTGACCCGGCTCATAAGCTATTCGATATGCAAATTGACTACTACTTCCGAGCCACAGCGAAATAGCCACCTCCGTTCAAAACGAAAGTAGGAGAAAGAAAATTGGCGTCTCGTAGCAGACTGGAAATAGCCAGCACCGTTTTAACTGCGGTGAGTTGAATGTTTTTCGAATGTGTTTCACCATAATTCGCGTTTTTGTTGAAAAGTTTAACGAATACAGACCCCCCTATATACTTCTATGCACCCTGGCGGGAGTCACATCGTTTCGCTCTAGCGTATTTTCAAATTCACGGTCTTGCAGCGACAAGACGGAGCAATATTTAAGGAAAGCACTAAATGTGTCGCTTAGCATATGGAATTTGGAACAGATCAAGACCAAAATAATTGAAATCGGTGTTGAATTGGCTTTGCTGTAAGACTTTGAAAAACATGACTGTTGTATTTTCCGCCGCTGATCTGACGTAGTTAGGTACCTTTCAATACATATATCCGAAAGAAAAAAATTTCCGAGTCGTGTTTTTGTTTTGTTTTTCGGAGTGGTTTAAGGTTCAAATAGATAGTTTTAGGCTAGTTTACATACTTCGATCACTTTTTTTTTTTTTTTTTTTTTTGGGGGGGGGGGGGGGGGGGGGGGTTCCATTGGTGAGTCCAAGCATGCGTCAGGCACCTTTGTGCCGCGTCACAGGGCCATCTTGGCACTCTTGTCAAGAATCACTCTTTATTCTCCATCAAACCCTATGTTGTAACCGTATTAATGTATAGGTGTTAAAAATAGCACTATAGTCTTTTTTGATCTAGTGCCAGTGGTTATGCATGTCTGTCACCACTCTTAAGAATTGTCCCTTTGAGACATTTCTAAAGAGTGGTCATAACATAGGATTTGGTGGGGAAATGACGATTTTTGTATTTGAATAAGCTTATTTATCTGTTGCTTTGGGTTTGACTTTATTGCACTCTGAATTGATTTATAACAGTTTTAAAAAAAGTAGGCTTTAAGTGTTAGGTTTGCACTCTTACTTTATTTGATATAGTTTTGAAAAAGTAGGTTTTTGTTTTGGCTGGTTCACTATTGATCTGTACTATTTCTGTTTTTCTTCTGTTTACATTTAGAATATATTTTTCACTCTGTCAGAATTTGTGTCACCTCAATTAATATTTGCAAGTCCGACCTAAGTCTAAATTCGATCTTCAAACAGTTCAAATAATGTTCCAATTTAAAATGAAAAACCTGTACAAACATGGCATACTGAAGACTAATATGTAAACACTATCAAAATCATGGGTACAGATCCTGATCATGATCAAAAACAGAATGACATACTAGAGCTACAGATAAACGTGTGTACCAAAATACTAAAATCATCATTTCTCCACCAAACCCTATAAATATACTGTGACCACTCTTAACCCATTACCTCATAGGCTATTTATAGATCCAACCTATTTGAATAAATCTACCGAAAAGAGCATTAACTACAGAAAAGGATTTTTTTTAGAATTTTGTAGTTTAAAACCATTGTGATAAATAGAGCATTAATTTTGCTCCTATTATAAGGAGCAAATGCTCTATTTATCACAATGGTTTCAACAGGTGACTTTTACAGAGGCGTAGAAAGGCGTATTTATGGAGGAAAGGGTTAACTCCTTCAAATTATTTCTCCACCCAACCCTGTACTGTACTATAGCCTAGGGTTAGGTGGAGAAATAAAGTAGTTAAACTCTGCAAACTTGGCATACTGAAGACCAATATGTAAACTCTTGGCATGCTCAGAAGACCAATATGTTAACACTTAGCATACTGAAGACCAATATGTAAACATTTGGCATACTCAGAAGACCAATATGTTAACACTTGGCATACTGAAAACCAATATATTATGTAAACTCTTGGCATACTGAAAATCAATATGTAAACTCTTGGCATACTGAAAACCAATATGTAAACTCTTGGCATACTGAAGACCACTTTGTAAACACTATCAAAATCAATACAGATCGTGATAATGAACAAAAGAGAATGACATACAATAGGATACTCACAATACAGCTGGTATTGTGAAGGTAAATTTGTTCTAACCACCCACAACTACTGTTAACCCTTTCAATGCAGGAAACATGTCACTAATGTTGTTTGCTAACAGTATAGACCCCGATGAGAGGACTTCTAGAGAAACCCTCTCATCACCTGATCTGTACGGTTGTTTGTCATGTTACACAAGAACACATCCCTGACCAGGTTGAATTTTGGAATACATGTAGTCCATTTGTAAATTCAGCATTAGAAGGGTTAATTATCTGCATCATCACCATTGACTGATGAGGTTTCCTGTCCTTAGAAAGCATTGACTGATTCCATCAACAGATAGCTTTAATCTATATCAAATGGATTTTTAGCTCACCAGAGCACAAAGTGCTCAGGGTGAGCTTTTGTGATTGCCTGATGTCCGTCGTCCGTCGGCGTGCGTCGTGCGTCATCCGTCGTCAGTCGTCAGTCGTCAACAATTTGAACCTTTAAAAATCTTCTCCTCTGAATCTACAGGGTTCTCAGCTTTCACCTTTGGCACATAGTATCATCTTTAGGTCCTCTACAAAAGTTATATAAATTATGGCCCTGGGGTCAAAATTGGCCCCGCCCCAGGGATGCCTTGTTTTCAATAGAAACATATAGTAAAACTTTGAAAATCTTCTCCTCTGAAACTGGAAGGCTCTCAGCTTTTATATTTTGAACAGAGCACCATGTTCAGGTCCTCTACAAAAGTTATATAAATTATGGCCCTTGGGTTAAAATTGGCCCCGCCCCAGGGGTGGGCAGTTTTCAATAGAAACAAATAGTGAAATCTTTGAAAATCTTCTCCTATGAAACTGGAAGGCTCTCAGCTTTCATATTTGGCACAGAGCATCATGTTCAGGTCCTCTACAAAATTTGTATAAATTATGGCCCTGGGGTCAAAATTAACCCCGCGCCAGGGGTGGGCAGTTTTCAATAGAAACAAATAGTGAAATCTTTGAAAATCTTCTTCTCTGAAACTGGAAGGCTCTCAGCTTTCATATTTGGCACAAAGCATCATGTTCAGGTCCTCTACAAATTTTTTTATAAATTATGGCCCTGGGGTCAAAATTGGCCCTGCCCCAGGGGTTGGGCAGTTTTCAATAGAAATAAATAGTGAAATCTTTGAAAATCTTCTCCTCTGAAACTGGAAGGCTCTCAGCTTTCATATTTGGCACAGAGCATCATGTTCAGGTCCTCTACAAAAGTTATATAAATTATGGCCCTTGGGTCAAAATTGGCCCCACCCCAGGGGTTGGGCAGTTTTCAATAGAAACAAATAGTGAAATCTTTGAAAATCTTCTTCTCTGAAACTGAAAGGCTCTCAGCTTTCATATTTGGCACAGAGCATCATGTTCAGGTCCTCTACAAAAGTTATATAAATTATGCCCCTGGGGTCAAAATTGGCCCCGCCCCAGGGGTGGGCAGTTTTCAATAGAAACAAATAGTGAAATCTTTGAAAATCTTCTTCTCTGAAACTGGAAGGCTGTCAGCTTTCATATTTGACATACAGCATCATTTTCAGGTCCTCTACATAGGTTATATAAATTATGGCCCAGGGGTCAAAATTGGCCACGCCCCAGGGGTGTGCAGTTTTCAATAGTAACAAATAGTGAAATCTTTGAAAATCTTCTTCTCTGAAACTGGAAGGCTCTCAGCTTTCATATTTGGCACAGAGCATTATGTTCAGGTCCTCTACAAAAGTTGTATAAATTATGTCCCTGGGGTCAAAATTGGCCCCGCCCCAGGGTAGCCAGTTTTCAACAGAAACAAATAGTGAAAACTTTGAAAATCTTCTCCTCTGATTGTCTGGTGAGCGCTTCAGGGCCATTCTGGCCCTCTTGTTTACTATTTATAAACATTGTCAGGGCTGGAGATAACATGTGTAATAGTACTGTTCTCTTATTTCTAAACCAAACCCCATCTTGCTGTTACTCATTAGAATGCATATGGTCTCTCTGAAATGATTTAATGAGTAGCTTTAAGCATGCTGCTTTTTGGCAGAGAAGTATCCAAAAATTCTGAAATATGGTATTGTCTCTGATAAAGGCTCCTGAGGATGCTACAATTTTAGCTCACCAGAGCACAAAGTGCTCAGGGTGAGCTTTTGTGATCACCTGATGTCCGTCCGTCGGCGCGCGTCGTCCGTTGTCAATCGTCAACAATTTAAACCTTTAAAAATCTTCTCCTCTGAATCTACAGGGTTCTCAGCCTTCATCTTTGGCACATAACATCATCTTTAGGTCCTCTACAAAAGTTATATAAATTATGTCCCTGGGTTCAATTGGCCCGCCCAACGGGCACATTGTTTTCTATAGGAACATATAGTGAAAACTTTGAAAATCTTCTCCTCTGAAACTGGAAGGTTCTCAGCTTTCATATTTGACACATAGCATCATGTTCAGGTCCTATACAAAGTTATATAAATTATGCTCCTGGGGTCAAAATTTGCCCTGCCCCAGGGGTAGCCAGTTTTCAATAGAAACATATAGTGAAAACTTTGAAAATCTTCTCCTCTGAAACTGGAAGGTTCTTAGCTTTCATATTTGGCACATAGCATCATGTTCAGGTCCTATACAAAAGTTATATAAATTATGCCCCTGGGGTCAAAATTGGCCCCGCCCCAGGGGTAGTCAGTTTTCAATAGAAACATATAGTGAAAACTTTGAAAACCTTCTCCTCTGAAACTGGAAGGTTCTCAGCTTTCATATTTGGCACATAGCATCATGTTCAGGTCCTCTACAAAAGTTAAATAAATTGTGCCCAATGGGTCAAAATTTGCCCTGACCTGCCCCAGGGCAGGCTAGTTTTCAATAGAAACATAATTATAGTGAAAACTTTGAAAATCTTCTCCTGATTGTCTGGTGAGCGCTTCAGGGCCATTCTGGCCCTCTTGTTTAAAGTAACTTCTTGCATTTTGTACACAGGTGGTTACTTAATGCAGAATGAAGGCAATGCAGAAAGCTCCTTTAGCTCCTTGGGTCTTTCTGCATTGCTTTCATTCTGCATTAAGCAACCTTTCTGTATTGCTTTCTGTCTGCATTAAGCTGTCACCTGTATTTTGAAAAACTTGTATTTCATGATTTTGATGGTTATTATAAAGGACTTTTGTTCATTGATTGTTAGCTCCACACCATCCCCCACCCCGGAATTTTTGTATTAGAGTGTTTATTATGCAAAAGCAACCTTACTGTCATTTGCAAACTGCTTAGATCCAGAGGAAACAGTGAGTTTTACTCTTAGATCCAGACAAGACAGTGAGTTAAACTGCGATCCAGACGAGACAGTGAGTTTAACTCTTAGATCCAGAAGTGACAGTGAGTTTAACTGTGATCCAGATGAGACAGTGAGTTTAACTCTTAGATCCAGACGTGACAGTGAGTTTAACTGTGATCCAGATGAGACAGTGAGTTTAACTCTTAGATCCAGATGAGACAGTGAGTTTAACTCTGTGATCCAGACAAGACAGTGCGTTTAACTCTTAGATCCAGACGTGACTGTGAGTTTAACTCTGTGATCCAGACGAGACAGTGGGTTTAACTGTTAGATCCAGACATGATGTGGGTTTAACTCTTAGATCCAGACGAGACAGTGAGTTTATCTCTTAGATACAGACGAGACAGTGAGTTTAACTGTTAGATCCAGATGAGACAGTGTGTTTAACTCTAATCCAGATGCAACAGTGAGTTTAACTCTTTGATCCAGACAAGACAGTGAGTTTAACTCAGATCCAGATGAGACAGTGAGTTGAACGCTTAAATCCAGGCGAGACAGACATGTGTTTAACTCTTAGATCCAGACAAGGGAGTGAGTTTAACTCTTAGATCCAGACGTGACAGTGAGTTTAACTCTTAGATCCAGACCAGACAGTGAGTTTAACTCTGTGTCTCATAAGGATCCAATGTTTTACACTAAGTTAATACTTTCTCAAAATCTTCATCAAATCCGAAGTAAGTAATAATATCATTAAAGCAGATATAAAAATGGCTTGGAGCATAATAGCATTGTCCCTTGATTGTCATTTAGTCCTCTCATTCCATCTCACTGTCATGTAGTCTTTCAGTAATGCATGGTTACGATTTCTTAAACCCTTCCTTCCATAGGCTATTTTTAGACCCAACCTCTTTGAATGAATCTACCCAAAAGGAGCATTTACTAGAGAAAAGAAATTGTTAGAATTTTGTAGTTCTGAAACCATTGTGATAAATAGAGCATTTGCTCCTTAGGAGAAAATGCTCTATTGATCACAATAGTTTCAAAATGTGACTTTTACAGAGGCGTAGAAAGGCGTATTTATGGAGGAACTCCGTGAATACGCCTTTATACACCTTTGCACAAAGAGTAGACCCAAATCAGACAGCTCCCATTGGAGCCATCTGATCAGGGTCTGCTCTGTTTGCTTATGATACAATATAGATATGATTCTACAGTTCCTGCCATGGCTTAAAATTCCTGTGTCCTTATGCTATCATAACAAATTCATCTAATTAATATTCATGATGTCATTTTTTCTTACATGAATATTCATGGAGGAAAGGGTTAACTTTTTTCCACAGTGCTTGTAGATGTTGAGCTGACACTCAGCTTAGGATTTAATAAGCAGTGAGACCTTAATCATCAGTATCCAAACTGTTTGACACATTTGCAAAGAAAGAAGCGAAACTTTATTCTATAAATGGATGCAGACAACATTAAATTTTGTTGCAGACGAAAAATTACTTAGCATGCAAAGAGTTAATTATCAGTGAGTTACAGGTCAAGGTCAATTTTCATTAAATTGTTTGACTGGTCTTCAATAGAGATAAGACACTCAGTGGACTTGAAAAGTTCCAGTATTTTCCAGATATTTTTTCACACTTAAAATGTTAAGACATCGAGCATACAGACATGTATTTGTGTTACATGATGATTAATAACAATAACATACAATGATTGACTTTCATTCCTCTGAACCAATTCCCTGTTCCATGTTTGTTCCAAATTTCAATATATACTGTCAATACTATTAATGGACAAAAACATTATAATGAAATATGGAAGGCGGAACATTGTAGCCATTTTTAGAAAGTAAAGAAACAGAACTATTAAATTCCGTTAGCAAACAGAGAAGACCCTAATCAGACGGCTCCGTCTGTTCTGGGTCTGCTCTGTTTGCAAATGCGTGAAAAAGCATTTATATGAAGAAAGGGTTAACTCATATTCAAAACACATTATGGATCTTCAACCTGCACTTTAAAATTTCATCCTTTCACAATAATTTAGAGATCTAGATCTTTTTTCTACAGTGCTTGCAGATACATTGTACTTGCTGAATTCTTCTTCTTTTGGTGAATAATGATGAATTACAGATCAAGTGTGACTAAATTCATTCTGATCAATTTATTTTCAATGGAATTTTAAAGTTCTTGGAATCCACAACAACATTGTCATTTGGACATGCAATCATCCCTCAAACTCCTCTCTTTGTAATATTAATGAGATTATTTTTAAAAGGTCATATGAACATGGGAACTTTTGGCTGAGACAGAAACTGTAGAATCAGATCTCCATTATACAACAAGCAAACAGAGTAGATCCTGATCAGATGACTCCTTTAGGAGCCATCTGATCTAGGTTCACTCTGTCACAGTAATTCTACTCTGTTTTCAAATTCATAAAAAATGCATTTTTATTAAGGAAAGAGTTAAACAGGGAAAGTGTTAAGACAATCATTATACTCCTTGTACATCAATTTGGACATCCTAGAGATCAGTGAGGATCTGCAGTGTTTGTCATTCAAAAAATCCTTTCGCAAATTGTACTCTGTCATATTGAATAAGTGAATGGACGTAATCACAATTACACAGTCGTGGACAATTCCACTTTCAATACACTAATTTTATGTATATGTATTTTGACAGACAATCTTAGGCCAATTATAAAGTTACTGTTAAACGACCCAGATCCAGCTACTCCTGAAGGAGTTAAGTATGATCATGGTCTTCACTATTTGCTTCTATGTCAGTCTGATTTAAAATCATCAAAATGGTGTCATTGAATTATTGAAGCTGATCGCAAGTTAAGTGTCCAAAGTTTCATTATGAGTAAATAGGATATTGTTAAAGCTTTTCTAACGGGTTGACATCAATGGTGGAGCCATTCAGCACTGGCTTCAGGGCAAGGTTCAACAGGTCAGCAAGAACTCTGTGTGATCAACTTGTACACAGGATTGTTTAATTAATGCAATTAGTACTAAATCACAACTGTTTTCGTTTGGTGTTTTGTGTCCAAAGTGAGGTCTCTACCTGTGATGTTAGCCTTTATGGTATTCATACATGTACTTTAACTATTTCGCTGTCGAATAAAATTTGTCTGTTAACCCTTTCCTGTTTAATATTCATGTAAAAATGAATGACATCATGAATATCAATTAGGTTAAATTCTATAATAGTGTACAAACACAATATTTTAGTCATCATATAGCATCTGTAGAATCATGTCTGAATTATTTCATAAGCAAACAGCAGACCTTGATCAGATGACTCCTCAGCTGTCTGATCTTGGACTCTGCTCTGTTTTCAAATGCGTAAAAAGGCATTTACATATATGTGAAGGAAAGGGATAAGATTGTCCTCTGCTATAGGTTTCATAGAGAATTTTATTTCAATTACTTGTTTAACCCTTTTCCTGTTTTATGTTTATTTCAAATTTCAATACCTACTGAATATTCATGAACAAAATATGGAAGGTTGTAAATTTAGAAAGTAAAGAAACGGATCAGTCAAATTCCATATATTAACAAACAGAGCAGACCCTGATCAGACGGCTCCTATAAGAGCCATCTGATCTGGGTCTACTCTGTTTGCAGATGCATTTATATGATCATGAGGGAAAGGGTTAAAGCAGAGCAACAGATAAACGTGTGTACATGTACTCAAATACTAAAATCGGACTTAAAACCCAACTCACTCACTCAAATACTAAAATTGTCATTTTTTCACCAAACCCTGTCTTGTGACCACTCTTTAAAATCATCTCTTCGAAACAATTCTAAAGAATGATCCCAACTTTGGGTGTGGTGGAAAAATAAAAGTTATTCTTGAAAATGTTTGAATTTACGAATCCTATTCATTCTCTGCTAAAGCAATAACTTCGGGTGTCAATTCAAGTAGTTTGGATCCAGATGAGATGGCGAGTTACTCAATGTCTCATCTAGATCATAACTGTTTGCAATGGTAAACATGGATTCGTTTATGGTGATGAATGAGTTAACTTTTTAGCTCACCAAAGCAAGGCTCAAGATGAGCTTTTGGGATACTTGAATGTCCGGCGTCAACAATTTTCATGAAACTTGGTCAGAATGATTGTCCTAGTAAAATCTTGGACGAGTTTGAAAATGGGCCATATGCGGTCAAAAACTAGGTCACCACGTCAAATAGTAGAAAAATCTTGTGAACACTCTAGAGGTCACCAAATCTTTATGAAACTTTATCAGAATGATTATTTTGATAAGTCTTGGATGAGTTTGAAAGTGGGTTACGTGGAGTCAAAAACTATGTCACTTGGTCAAACAGTAGGAAAACCTTGTGAACACTTTAGTGGTCACATTTTTAGTCCAATCTTCATGAAACTTATTCAGAATGATTGTCTTGATAAAATCTCGGATGACTTTGAAAGTAGGTAATGTGGGGTCAAAAACTAGGTCACTAGGTCAAAAAGTAGGAAAACCTTGTGAACACTCTAGAGGTCACATTTTTAGCCAAATTTTCATGAAACTTTATCAGAATGATTGTTTTGATAAAATCTGGATTGTGTTTGAAAGTGGGTCACGTGGGATAAAAAAAATAGGTCACTAGATTAAACGGTAGAAAATTTACCTTGTGAACAATCGAGTGGTCACATTTTTTGTCCAACCTTGATGAAACTTGGTCAGAATTATTGTCTTGGATAAAATCTCGGACCAGATCGAAAATTAGGCGTGCTGGGTTATAAACTAGGTCACTAGGTCAAATAGTAGGATAACATTGTGAACACTCTAGAGGTCACATTTTTAGCCAAATATTCATGAAAATTGGGCAGAATGATTGTCCTGATAAAATGTTGGACGAGTTTGAAAGTGGGTTACGTGGGGTCAAAAAGTAGGTCACTGGGTCATACCTTAGAAAAGTCTTGTTTACACTCCAGCAGCCACATTTTTAGCCCAATCTTCCTCAAACTTGCTTGTGATATCAAGGTTGAGATTGATCATGGTGGGATGGGATCAAAAAGTAGGTTACTAGGTCAAATCTTAGAAAAATCACTCTAGCCCAATCTGCATTATTGGGACTCACATGATTTGAAACTTTGCATCCCTAGAGATTTTTGCGAGTACAGGACTCGGGACTCACAGGTAAAAAAATCACTGGAGTAGTCTGATAAATTACCTCTAATTATACCACCGCAAACGAAGTTTGAGAGGGGGTATATAGGAGTCATTGTGTTGGTCGGTCAGTCGGTTGGTCTGTCTGTCCGTGGCAAATCTGGTTAAGTCCACTTATTTACATAACCCTTAAAGGCTTTGACATAAAGCTTTGAATCTTTACACACTTGCGTACCTGCACAAGCTTTATCTGTAGAAAAGAGTACATAACTCTGTCAAGCATTTTTACAGAATTATGACCTTTTTTAACTTAGAAGTTTTGATAAAGGTTTTTGTTAAATTCCACTTATCTACATAACCCTTTGGGATAGAGCTTTGAAACCTTACATACTTGTTCACCATCACAAGCTTCATCTTTAGGCAAGAGTACATAACTCTGTCAAGCAGTTTTACAGAATTATGGCCCTTTTTAACTTTGATTTTTTATGCCCCCCAGATCAAATCTGGGGGGCATATTGTTTTTGCCCTGTCTGTTTGTTTGTCTGTTTGTCTGTTTGTTTGTCAGCAACTTTAACATTGGTCATAAAGCCGCACATTTTGAGGGGTGACATGTCAAGGTCAAGGTCATCCTTCTGGGTCAAAGGTCAAATTATCTGGTTTTTTTGGCTGTAACTTTAACGCAACCTTAACATTGGTCATAACTTTTGAGTCAGTACAGATAGAGACTTGATATTTGGCATGCATATGTATCTCATAAAGCCGCACATTTTGAGGGGTGACATGTCAAGGTCAAGGTCATCCTTCAAGGTCAGAGGTCAAATATATGGGTCAAATCACAGACTTTAACATTGGCCATAACTTTTGGACCAGTAAAGATAGAGACTTGATATTTGGCATGCTTGTGTATCTCATGAAGCTGTACATTTTGAGGGGTAAAATGTCAAGGTCAAGGTCATCCTTCAGGGTCAAAGGTCAAATTGTCTGTTTCTTTGTCTGTAACTTTAACATTGGTCATAACTTTTGAGCCAGTACAGCTAGTGACTTGATATTTGGCATGCATATGTATCTCATAAAGCCGCACATTTTGAGGGGTGACATGTCAAGGTCAAGGTCATCCTTCAAGGTCAGAGGTCAAATATATGGGTGAAATCACTGACTTTAACATTGGCCATAACTTTTGGACCAGTAGAGATAGAGACTTGATATTTGGCATACTTGTGTATCTCATGAAGCTGCACAGTTTGAGGGGTGACATGTCAAGGTCATCAAGGTCATCCTTCAGGGTCAAAGGTCACCAACTTCAAATTGGCCATAACTTTTGAACCAATAGAGATAGAGACTTGATATTTGGCATACTTGTGTATCTCATGAAGCTGCACAGTTTGAGGGATGACATGTCAAGGTCATTCTTCAGGGTCAAAGGTCAAATTGTCTGTTTGTCTGTAACTTTAACATTGGTCATAACTTTTGAGCCAGTACAGATAGAAACTTGATATTTGGCATGAATATGTATCTCATAAAGCCGCACATTTTGAGGTGTGACATGTAAATGTCAAGGTCACCCTTAAAGGTCAGAGGTCAAACATATGGGTCAAATCACCGACTTTAACATTGGCCATAACTTTTGAACCAGTACAGATAGAGACTTGATATTTGGCATACTTGTGTATCTCATGAAGCTGCACAGTTTGAGGGGTGACATGTCAAGGTCATCAAGGTCATCCTTCAGGGTCAAAGGTCACCAACTTCAAATTGGCCATAACTTTTGAACCAATAGAGATAGAGTCTTGATATTTGGTATGCATGTGTATCTCATGAAGCTGCACATTTTGAGGGGCAACATGTCAAGGTAAAGGTCATCTTTTAGGGTCAAAGGTCACCGACTTTAACATTGGCCATAACTTTTGAACCTGTAGATACATACTTGACATTTGGTATGCATGTGTATCTCATGAAGCTGCACAGTTTGGGGGGTGACATGTCAAGGTCAAGGTCATCTTTCAGGGTCAAAGGTCACCGATTTAACATTGGCCATAACTTTTGAACCAGTAGAGATACAGACTTGATAGTTTGTATATATGTGTTTCTCATTTGGCTGCACAGTTTGAGGGGTGACATGTCAAGGTCAAGGTCATCTTTGAAGGTCAAAGGTCATTAACATTGGCCATAACGTTTGAACCAGTAGATATACAGCCTTGATACTGGTATGCATGTGCATCTCATGAAGCCGCACAGTTTGAGGGGTGACATGTCAAGGTCAAGGTCATCCTTCATGGTCAAAGGTCACCAACTTTTAACATTGGCCATAACTTTTGAACCATTAGAGATACAGACTTGATATTTGGTATACATGTGTACCCCATGAAGCTGCACAGTTTGAGGGGTGACATGTCAAGATCAAGGTCATCCTTCAGGGTCAAATATCATATTGAGGGGGCATAGTGTTTCACGAACACATCTTGTTGGTTAAGGTTTTTAGTTTGTCTGTTTCGAAGAAATCACGAGCTATTGTCGTAAATCCGGCGTCCGCGTCGTCGTCATCAGAAATCTTGACATTGACCATAACTTCTTCAATTTTTCATTTACAACCTTCATTTTTAGCTCGACTATTCAAAGAATAGTGGAGCTATCCTACTCGCCCCGGCGTCGGCGTCACACCTTGGTTAAGGTTTTTGTTAAAGTCCACTTTTTGCCTCTACCCTTTGGAATAAAGCTATGAAACTTGGAACACTTGTTCACCACCACAATCTCCATCTGTAGGCAAGAGTACATAACTCTATCAAGCATTTTGACAGAATTATGACCCTTTTTAACTTAGAACTTTTGGTTAAGGTTTTTGTTAAAATCCACTTATTTACATAACCCTTTGAGATAAAGCTTTAAAACTTGGAACACTTGTTCACCATGACAAACTGCATCTTTAGGCAAGAGTACATAACTCTGTCAAGCATTTTTACAGAATCATGGCCCTTTTTAACTTAGAATTTTTATACGTCCGTTTGAAAAAACGGGACGTATTATGGAATGGCACTGTCTGTCCATCTGTCTGTCTGTCTGTCTGTCTGTCTGTCAGTCTGTCTGTAACATCTCTAACTCAAGTTTCGCTTGATGGATCCTTTCCAAATTTAACCACAATGTTTATTTGGACATGCTACAGTAGCATACCCAGTCCCGGTACTTATATCCAAGGTCAAGGTCACTTAATTGGACTTAGAAACTTGCATTTAGCAAAACTGTTAACCTGTCTGTCTGTCTGTAACATCTCTAACTCAAGTTCTGCTTGGTGGATCCTTCTCAAATTTCACCACAATGTTTATCTGGACATGCATTTCGCGGTACGTTTACCAAATTTTAGAAGAATGATCTATGGATGACCCTTTATCAGATTTATGTAAATCAGTAGGTCACAGTAGATCACAGTAGGTCACAGTAGGTCACAGGAACTGAAAATAGATTCCTTTAATGACTATTAGATAAACTGATGAATGGATTTCCACCAAATTTCAGATTTATATATACGTCACTTAGTCCACTACATAATTAGGTCACAGGAGCTAAAAATATATTTTAATGAGTAATTCTCCTTATCCATTGAATGGATTTCCACCAAATTTCACAAGAATGATCTTCAGGTGACATTAACCTTTATTGAATTTATATCCGTTTTATCTGGCTGCTGAATCCTCTGCATAAGTACTGGTTACAGTAGCTTATAACAGATTGTAACAATTTCCTTCATATAAATTCATTTTCAGGCATTAGTGCAAACAAAGTAGACCCATATTAGATGGCTCCTATAGGCGCGTTCTGATCAGGATCTGCTCTGTTTGCTTATGATATAATGAAGATATGATTCTTCAGTTTCTACCATGGTCAAAAATGCCTGTGTCTATGTGCTATTGTAACAATTAATCCAATTAATCTAACTAATATTCATGGTGTCATTTCTTACATGAATATTCATGGAGTAAACTTGGGTTAAGTCACTGAATGGGATTTTACAAAAAAACCACACAGGAATATCAGATAATGCTTAGATGTTCCTCTATATAAATGGTATAAATGGTTTTGGGTAGCTGTATATATAAGTATATATGTCATGTAAGCTTCAAATATATTTCAATGAACAATTTCTTTAAATGGCATCTGCACGCTTAACTGCAGAATGGAATTTGATCAAACTTCAGAGGAATAGTCCTTAGATGATCTTCTATCAAAGTGAAATACAGAGGCCGGGACAATTTTGGTAGATGTATACTACCATAATAAATAGTTTTATCTATAAACCAGGTGAGCAATACAAGGCTGTCATGGCCCTCTTGTCTCTCGAGTATTACAACATCAATGTATTATGATGCACAAATTGGAAAAATTGACAGATTTTATAATTACTTGATATGTCTGATATTCAATCATATACTCGTGCATTTCATTTCATTTTTAGTTTTGATCCTAATCTTGTGCAGTTAAACTTTGAGCACACTTTGTTATTTACACATTTTGCATGGCTTTCAGAAAGCTACTTATTCAGTTGAAACAGGTTGCTCTGTGTCTTAAAATCATATATTACCTTGATATTTTGATTGTCTTCAATTATATATTTTCACACGTTCTGTAGCTTGACATAAAGCTATGTTACTTGAGCACCTGTCAATTCTTAAGCCTAATGCTATAAAAGCAAGGCAAGAGTAAGTCAAAAAAAAAGGAAAAAGGAAATTATAAGTAAGAAGTATTTTAGAAGTAATTTTAGCAAACTTGTGTCTGCTACTGTGTGACTTTAGAAACTGAAATTTTAGACACTGTGTGAATTGCTCAACTTTTGATCAAGAACTCTGTGTGAATTTGTTAATGAAGATAATTGTTGGAGGAACGAATTAAATTTTAAAAGTAGTCATCATCTTGTGTGGACATTTCCAAACCCTGGCAATCTGGTAGCGAATTACATCCCACGTCGCAACGTAAAATCAGTAATGTCAGGTGCAATATTAGAACAATATCAGCATGAATCCAGGGCATGAATATTGTATATCCTGTACTATAACCAAGTCAATGGTTTACTCATGAATGACAGAAGCAAGCCTAAAGAAGGTTGCTTTTAAGTTTTTAACCCTCTCCTTGTTGCATATTCTAGATATTAGGTCTAGATATTAGATGCGTAAATTTAAACATTTTCAAGAATAGCTCCTTTATTTCTCCACCATTAAAAACCCTCTACTGTGATCACTCTTTAGAATCGTCTCGAAGAGACGATTCTTCACTCAGGTCAGGGTATAGGGTTTTTTGTTGAGAAATGGCAATTTTAGTATTTGGGTATGCACCTTTATCTATAGCTCTGATATTCATGTTAGAAATGTTGACATCATTCATGAACAGTTATCTAAGCAGAATGTTTACAAATGGCATATGTATACATGAATGTTTGGTATTGGTAGAAACTGAAGAGTCAGAGTCAGATCTATCATAATACATGTGACTGAAGAGTCAGAGTCAGATCTATCATAATACATGTGACTGAAGAGCCAGAGTCAGATCTATCATAATACATGTGACTGAAGAGCCAGAGTCAGATCTATCATAATACATGTGACTGAAGAGTCAGAGTCAGATCTGAAGAGTCAAGAGTCAGATCTATCATAATACATGTGACTGAAGAGTCAGAGTCAGATCTATCATAATACATGTGACTGAAGAGCCAGAGTCAGATCTATCATAATACATGTAACTGAAGAGCCAGAGTCAGATCTATCATAATACATGTGACTGAAGAGCCAGAGTCAGATCTGAAGAGTCAAGAGTCAGATCTATCATAATACATGTGACTGAAGAGCCAGAGTCAGATCTGAAGAGCCAGAGTCAGATCTATCATAATACATGTAACTGAAGAGCCAGAGTCAGATCTATCATAATACATGTGACTGAAGAGCCAGAGTCAGATCTATCATAATACATGTGACTGAAGAGCCAGAGTCAGATCTATCATAATACATGTGACTGAAGAGTCAGAGTCAGATCTGAAGAGTCAAGAGTCAGATCTATCATAATAGATGTAACTGAAGAGTCAAGTCAGATCTATCATAATACATGTGACTGAAGAGTTAGAGTCAGATCTATCATAATACATGTGACTGAAGAGTCAGAGTCAGATCTATCATAATACATGTGACTTCAGAGTCAGATCTATCATAATACATGTGACTGAAGAGCCAGAGTCAGATCTATCATAATACATGTGACTGAAGAGTCAGAGTCAGATCTATCATAATACATGTGATTCAACAGTATCTGACATGACCAAATATTATCCTGTTCATATGCTGTAATAAAACTAATAAAACTGTTCATATGCTGTAATAAAACTTAAGCTAATTAATCCTTTGCTCCATATATAACAAGAGTACCGCATACGGTACATAATACGCCCACTTGCAAACTTTCTCTGATTCAACATGCCTTATAAGTGTTGACATTTTCTAATCTGTGCTTCAGATCTTGATTTCCATATTAAGGTGATACTATTTTTAAAAAAAATGAAGTGAATATCTTATTAAATAAAAAAGTTACAGCTAATCCTCATGTTTGCAGATTTTTGTAAAGTGCAATGGCCATAACTCTGTAAAGACAAACTGAATGAACCTCAAAATAAACTCAGCTTCACATTTTGTTGCTTAAAACATTTGTATTAAGTTTCATTTATATCATTTTAATAGTTTTCCCAGAAAACAAGAGACAAACTAAAAGTTGACCGACTAACAAAGCAAGGAACACACGAAGTTCAAGGACCATAACTTTAGAATAAAATGACATATCAAAACCCCCGCAATATATGTGAAAATTCACATTAAGGTTTAACCATATAAAAAAATTGAAGTAAATATCATTTCAAATGAAAAAGTTATGGCCATCCTCATATTTGCATAGATTTGCATTATTTTTTTAAGAGCAAGGGCCATAACTCCGAAACAACAAATCAAATGATCCTCAGAATCAACTTAGCTTCAGGTCTTGATGCATTAAACATGTGTATGAAGTTTCATTAATATCTGTCAAACAGTTTTGCCAGAAAACAGCGGACAAACTCTTTGCATATATTTGCATTTTTTTAAAGTAAAAGGGCAATAACTCCGAAACGAAAAATCAAATAAACCTCAGAATCGACTCAGCATCAGATCTTGATGCATTAAACATTTTTGTGAAGTTTCATTAATATCTCTCAAATAGTTTTCCCAGAAAACAGCGGACAAACTATTTGCATTATTTTTTAAGGACAAGGGCCATAACTCTGAAACGAAAAATCAAATGATCCTCAGAATCAATTCAGTTTCAGATCTTGATGCATTAAACATTTGTGTGAAGTTTCATTAATATCTCTCAAATAGTTTTCCCAGAGAACAGCAGACAAACTATTTGCATATTTTTTAAGGACAAGGGCCATAACTCTGAAATGAAAAATCAAATGAACCTCAGAATCAACTCAGCTTCAGATCTTGATGCATTAAACATTTGTGTGAAGTTTCATTAATATCTGTCAAATAGTTTTCCCAGAAAACAGCGGACAAACTATTTGCATGTATTTGCATTATTTTTTAAGTAAAAGGGCCATAACTCTGAAACGACAAATCAAATGAACCTCAGAATCGACTCAGCTTCAGATCTTGATGCATTAAACATTTGTGTGAAGTTTCATTAATATCTGTCAAATAGTTTTCCCAGAAAACAGCGGACAAACTATTTGCATGTATTTGCATTATTTTTTAAGTAAAAGGGCCATAACTCTGAAACGACAAATCAAATGAACCTCAGAATCGACTCAGCTTCAGATCTTGATGCATTAAACATTTGTGTGAAGTTTCATTAATATCTTTCAAATAGTTTTCCCAGAAAACAGCGGACAAACTATTTGCATATTTTTTAAGGACAAGGGCCATAACTCTGAAATGAAAAATCAAATGAACCTCAGAATCAACTCAGCTTCAGATCTTGATGCATTAAACATTTGTGTGAAGTTTCATTAATATCTGTCAAATAGTTTTCCCAGAAAACAGCGGACAAACTATTTGCATGTATTTGCATTATTTTTTAAGTAAAAGGGCCATAACTCCGAAACGACAAATCAAATGAACCTCAGAATCAACTCAACTTCAGATCTTGATGCATTAAACATTTGTGTGAAGTTTCATTAATATCTCTCAAATAGGTTTCCTAGAAAACGGCGGACAAACTATTTGCATATTTTTTAAGGACAAGGGCCATAACTCTGAAATGAAAAATCAAATGAACCTCAGAATCAACTCAGCTTCAGATCTTGATGCATTTAACATTTGTGTGAAGTTTCAATAATATCTGTCAAATAGTTTTCCCAGAAAACGGCGGACAAACAAAATGTTGACAGACGAACGAACGAACGGACGAGCGGACGGACGGACAGGGCCACGACAATATACGACCACCTTTATTAGGTGGGCGTATAAAAAGCCCTTTCTACACATTGTAACAGGGCAGATATCAGACAGCTCCAGAAAGAGTCGTAAAGAGTCGTCTCATCAGGGTCTGCTCTGCTTATGAACGAGTATAGATATGACTACAGTTTCTGCAAGGGCTATTATAGCATTACCTGTATTAATATACCATTATAACAAGAGTACCGCATACGGTACATAATACGCCCACTTGCAAACGTTCTCTGATTCAACATGCCTTATAAGTGTTGACATTTTCTAATCTGTAAATATCATTTCAAATGAAAAGTTATGGCCATCCTCATATTTGCATAGATTTGCATTATTTTTTAAGTGCAAGGGCCACAACTCTGAAACAACAAATCAAATGATCCTCAGAATCGACTTAGCTTCAGGTCTTGATGCATTAAACATGTGTATGAAGTTTCATTAATATCTGTCAAACAGTTTTGCTAGAAAACAGCGGACAAACTATATGCATACATTTGCATTATTTTTTAAGTAAAAGGGCCATAACTCCGAAACGACAGATCAAATAAACCTCAAAATCTACTCAGCTTCAGATCTTAATGCATTAAACATTTTTGTGAAGTTTCATTAATATCTCTCAAATAGTTTTCCCAGAAAACAGCGGACAAACTATTTGCATATTTTTTAGGACAAGGGCCATAACTCTGAAATGAAAAATCAAATGAACCTCAGAATCAACTCAGCTTCAGATCTTGATGCATTAAACATTTTTGTGAAGTTTCATTCATATCTCTCAAATAGTTTTCCCAGAAAACAGCTGACAAACTATTTGCTTGTATTTGCATTATTTTTTAAGGACAAGGGCCATAACTCCGAAACGACACATCAATGAACCTTAGAATTGACTCAGCTTCAGATCTTGATGCATTAAACATTTGTGTGAAGTTTCATTAATATCTCTCAAATAGTTTTTCCAGAAAACAGCGGACAAGCTATTTGCATATTTTTTAAGGACAAGGGCCATAACTCTGAAATGAAAAATCCAATGAACCTCAGAATCAACTCAGCTTCAGATCTTGATGCATTAAACATTTGTGTGAAGTTTCATTAATATCTGTCAAATAGTTTTCCCAGAAAACAGCTGACAAACTATTTGCATGTATTTGCACTATTTTTAAGTAAAAGGGCCATAACTCCGAAACGACAAATCAAATGAACCTCAGAATCGACTCAGCTTCAGATCTTGATGCATTAAACATTTGTGTGAAGTTTCATTAATATCTTTTAAATAGTTTTCCCAGAAAACAGCGGACAAACTATTTGCATTTTTTTAAAACAAGGGCCATAACTCTGAAATGAAAAATCAAATGAACCTCAGAATCAACTCAGCTTGAGATCTTGATGCATTAAACATTTGTGTGAAGTTTCATTAATATCTGTCAAATAGTTTTCCCAGAAAACAGCGGACAAACAAAATGTTGACGGACGAACGAACGAACGAACGAACGAACGAACGAACGAACGAACGAACGAACGAACGAACGAACGAACGAACGGACGGACGGACAGGGCCATGACAATATACGACCACCTTTATTAGGTGGGCGTATAAAAATCATCATCAGAATCTTATTAATATTCATGACATTATTTTTTACATGAATATTCATGGAGTAAAGGGTTAATAATTCTTGATGTCAAATGTTAATAGCTACCACATGCCTTTTCCCTTTCCCTCATATAAACGCCTATTCACGCATTTGCAAAAGGACTAGACCAATCAGACAGCTCCTGTAGAAGCCGTCTGATCAGGGTCTGCTCTGTTTTGATTATGGAATTATAAAGATCTGATTCTGCACTTTCTGCCACAGTCAAAAAGTCCATTGTTAATATTAGTCCATTTAGAATATATTTGCTCATTAATATTCATGATGTCATTATTTTTTTCAGAAATATACAACAGGGAAAGAGTTAAGGACAAGAACTGGACTGCTATTGGATGGCTGCTGTAGAGAGGCGTTGCTGTATACCTGTGAAGTAAGGCTGATCAATAACCCAGCAAAAGTGGGTATGTGTTATAATGGGTGTTGTATTTGCTGACTGGATCAATGTCCAAACATTTCTTTGAACTGTGGCCTGTGAAACAAACCTATATTTTCTAACCAGTGGATTGGACCCAGATCAAGCACTTAAATATCCATCAATACTTATGTTTGTAAATATTATTTGCCGATTTTCATGTACTGCATTTATTTAATGTTAGGATTGGAAGTTAATCTTAAGGATATACACACACCTTGTTTGAGGGCATGTTTAAGGACTATTACGCTTGCCTCCATAACACCTTCTCCCTCTAATTTGACTGATTAGAATCGATCTTCAAGGTAATTGTGGAGAGAGATGGACAACAAATTCAGCTAATTTGTTTTGCGGCAATTTAGCAGGTACAGCTTGCTTAATTACAGTGGTATTCTGCTGGTATACGGCTAGTGAGGAGTTTACTCTTGTGTGATTATCTTGTAACAGCATGGGGACATTTTGAGGAGTGTTTTAAACCTGTACTTCATGAATATTCATGTAAGTAATAACACCGTCATGGATATTAATTAGATTTATTTTTATAATGGTATAATTATGAACACAGGAAATTTAGGCTATGGCAGAAACTGTAGAATCATATCTATATTATTTTATAAGCAAACAGAGCAGACTCTGATCAGACAGTTTCTTCAGGAGCTATCTAATCTGAATCTGCTCAGTTTGCAAATGCGTAGAAAGGCATATTTATGGAGTTAACCCTTTCCTCTGTAAAAATCACCTATTGAAACCATTGTGATAAATAGAGCATTTGCTCCTATAGGAGCAAATGCTCTATTTATCACAATGGTTTCAAACTACAAAATTCTAAAAGATTTCCTTTTCTCTAGTTATTGCTTCTTTTTATACGCCCACCTAATAAAGGTGGTCGTATATTGTCGTGGCCCCT
Source organism: Azorinus chamasolen (assembly GCA_963576725.1). Taxonomy (NCBI): domain Eukaryota; kingdom Metazoa; phylum Mollusca; class Bivalvia; order Cardiida; family Solecurtidae; genus Azorinus; species Azorinus chamasolen. The sequence goes on from OY755237.1 coordinate 49,711,391, forward strand.
GTCCGTCCGTTCGTTCGTTCGTTTTCGTTCGTTCGTTCGTTCGTCAACATTTTGTTTGTCCGCTGTTTTCTGGGAAAACTAGGAAAACTATTTGACAGATATTAATGAAACTTCACACAAATGTTTAATGCATCAAGATCTGAAGCTGAGTTGATTCTGAGGTTCATTTGATTTTTCATTTCAGAGTTATGGCCCTTGTCCTAAAAAATATGCAAATAGTTTGTCCGCCGTTTTCTGGGAAAACTATGTAAGAGATATTAATGAAACTTCACACAAATGTTTAATGCATCAAGATCTGAAGCTGAGTCGATTTTGAGGTTCTGAGGTTCATTTGATTTGTCGTTTCGGAGTTATGGCCCTTTTACTTAAAAAATAATGCAAATACATGCAAATAGTTTGTCCGCTGTTTTCTGGGAAAACTATTTGAGAGATATTAATGAAACTTCACACAAATGTTTAATGCATCAAGATCTGAAGCTGAGTCGATTCTGAGGTTCATTTGATTTTTCATTTCAGAGTTATGGCCCTTGTCCTTAAAAAATATGCAAATAGTTTGTCCGCTGTTTTCTGGAAAAACTATTTGACAGATATTAATGAAACTTCACACAAATGTTTAATGCATCAAGATCTGAAGATGAGTCAATTATAAGGTTCATTTGATATGTCGTTTCGGAGTTATGGCCCTTGTATTTAAAAAATAATGCAAATACATGCAAATAGTTTGTCCGCTGTTTTCTGGGAAAACTATTTGACAGATATTAATGAAACTTCACACAATTGTTTAATGCATCAAGATCTGAAACTGAATTGATTCTGAGGATCATTTGATTTTTCGTTTCAGAGTTATGGCCCTTGTCCTTAAAAAATAATGCAAATACATGCAAATAGTTTGTCCGCTGTTTTCTGGGAAAGCTATTTGAGAGATATTAATGAAACTTCACAAAAATGTTTAATGCATCAAGATCTGATGCTGAGTCGATTTTGAGGTTTATTTGATTTGTCGTTTCGGAGTTATGGCCCTTTTACTTAAAAAATAATGCAAATATATGCATATAGTTTGTCCGCTGTTTTCTGGGAAAACTGTTTGACAGATATTAATGAAACTTCATACACATGTTTAATCAATCAAGACCTGAAGCTAAGTCGATTCTGATGATCATTTAATTTGTTGTTTCAGAATTATGGCCCTTGCACTTAAAAAAATAATGCAAATCTATGCAAATATGAGGATGGCCATAACTTTTTCATTTGAAATGATATTTACTTCAATTTTTTTATATGGTTAAACCTTAATGTGAATTTTCACATATATTGCGGGGGTTTTGATATGTCATTTTATTCTAAAGTTATGGTCCTTGAACTTTGTGTGTTCGTTGCTTTGTTTGTCGGTCAACTTTTAGTTTGTTTGTTGTTTTCTGGGAAAACTATTAAAATGATATAAATGAAACTTAACACAAATGTTTTAAGCAACAAAATTTGAAGCTGAGTTTATTTTGAGGTTCATTCAGTTTGTCTTTACAAAGTTATGGCCGTTGCACTTTACAAAAATCTGCAAAAATGAGGAGTAGCTGTAACTTTTTTATTTAATAAGATATTCACTTCATTTTTTAGCTCACCTGGCACAAAGTGCCAAGGTGAGCTATTGGGATGATCCTATGTCCGGCGTCCGTCGTGGTGCGTCGTGCGTATGTGCGTTGTGCGTCGTGCGTACGTGCGGGCGTCAACAATTTACTTAAACATCTTCTTCTCTGGAACTACAAAGCCAAGAGCTTTGATATTTGGTATGTAGTATGATGTAATGGTCCTCTACAAAGATTGTTCAAATTATGTCCCCCGGGCCAAAAATGGCCCCGCCCCAGGGCTTATCAGTTTTTCATAGGAAAATCTTTAAAAATCTTCTTCTCTGAAACTGTAAGGCTTAGACCTTTGATATTTGGTATGTAGCATCATCTAATGGTCCTCTACTGAGATTGTTCAAATTATGACCCCTGGGCCAAAGATGGCCCCGCCCCGGGGCTTATCAGTTTTTCATAGGAAAATCTTTAAAAATCTTCTTCTCTGAAACTGTCAGGCATAGACCTTTGGTATTTGGTATGTAGCATCATCTAATGGTCCTCTACTAAGATTGTTCAAATTATGACCCCTGGGCCAAAAATGGCCCCGCCCCGGGGCTTATCAGTTTTTAGCCCACCAGAGCACAAAGTGCTCAAGGTGAGCTATTGTGATACCCCTGTGTCCGGCGTCCGTCTGTCCGTCAACAATTTCAAACAACTTCTTCTCTGAAACTGACTGCCCAATTGTAACCAAACTTGGTCAGATACATACTGTGGGTGGGTGCTTCAAAAGTTGTTAAAAGATAGTGGGTGGGGCCATCGGTCTTGTTGCCATGGCAACCGTACACAATATCTAGAAAAATCTTCTTCTCCAGAATGACTTGTCCGATTTGAATATAGTTTTCACCAAAATGTTTCTCAGTTGATAGACTTCAAAAGTTGTTAAAAGAATTTTGATCCGGCAAAAAACATGGCCGTCAGAGGGCGTGGTCATTTTTTCCATATATGGTAATATGGAATTTTCATAGGAAAATCTTTAAAAATCTTCTTCTCTGAAACTGTAAAGCCTAGACCTTTGATATTTGGTATGTAGCATGGTCTTATTGTCCTCTACAAAGATTGTACAAATTATGGCCCCAGGACCAAAAATGGCCCCGCCCAAGGGCTTATCAGTTTTTCATAGGAAAATCTTTAAAAATCTTCTTCTATGAAATTGTAAGGCCTAGACCTTTGATATTTGGTATGTAGCATGATCTTATGGTCCTCTACAAATATTGTTCAAATTATGACCCCCAGGCCAAAAATGGCCCCACCCAAGGGCTTATCAGTTTTTCAATGGAAAATCTTTAAAAATCTTCTTCTCTGAAACTGTAAGGCCTAGACCTTTGATATTTGGTATGTAGCATGATCTTATGGTCCTCTACAAATAATGTTCAAATTATGACCCCCGGGCCAAAAATGGCCCCGCCCATGGGCTTATCAGTTTTTCATACGGAAATCTATAAAAATCTTCTTCTCTCAAACTGTAAGGCCTAGACCTTTGATATTTGGTATGTAGCATGATCTAATGGTCCTCTACAAAAGTGGTTCAAATTATGACCCCCCGGGCCGAAAATGGCCCCGCCCAAGGACTTGTCAGTTTTTCATAGGAAAATCTTTAAAAATCTTCTTCTCTGAAACTGTAAGGCCTAGACCTTTTATATTTGGTATGTAGCATGATCTTATGATCCTCTACAAATATTGTTCAAATTATGACCCCCGGGCCAAAATTGGCCCCGCCCAAGGGCTTATCAGTTTTTCATTGGAAAATCTTTAAAAATCTTCTTCTCTGAAACTGTAAGGCCTAGACCTTTGATATTTGGTATGTAGCATGATCTTATGGTCCTCTACATATATTGTTCAAATTATGACCCCCCGGGGCAAAAATGGCCCCGCTCAAGGGCTTATCAGTCTTTTATTTGAAAATCTTTAAAAATCTACTGAAATTATAAGGCCTAGACCATTGATATTTGGTATGACTAGCATGATCTAATGGTCCTCTATATATATGTAGCTGTGGCTTGTGGTCCTCTGCCAAGAATGTTTAACTTACGACCCTGACCACTGGGCGAAACTTGGCCCTGCCTCAGGGCTTATCAGTTTTTCATGGGAAAAATATGAAATATTATTATGTCTCCCCCCATATTTATATGGGGGAGACATATTGTTTTCGTGAGAGTTGTCTGTCTGTCCGTCTGTCCGTCCATCCGTCCGTCTGTCTGTCTGTCCGTCTGTCCGTCTGTCTGTCACACTTTTTGTCCGGACGATAACTTCAATATGCCTGATGCCAGTTGATTGAAACTTCATATATAGAAAGAGCATAATGAGAGGAAGTGTCATGCACAAGGTCCATAACTCTGGCTTTACTAATATTGGAGTAATTGCCCTTTGTAAAAAAAATTCACACTTTTTTGTCCGGACGATAACTCCTATATGGCTCATGCCATTGGATTGAAACTTCATATATGGAAAGATCATGACGAGAGGAAGTGTCATGCACAAGGTCCATAACTCTGGCTTCACTAATATTGGAGTTATTGCCCTTTGTAAAAAATATCATAATTTTTTGTCCGGACAATAACTTCAATATGCCTGATGCCAGTTGATTGAAACTTCATATATGGAAAGAGCATAATGAGAGGAAGTGTCATGCACAAGGTCCATAACTCTGGCTTCACTAATATTGGAGTATTGCCCTTTGTAAAAAATATCATAATTTTTTGTCCGGACAATAACTTCAATATGCCTGATGCCATTGGATTGAAACTTCATATATGGAAAGATCATAATGAGAGGAAGTGTCATGCAGAAGGAAAATAACTCTGGCTTCACTAATATAGGAGTTATTGCCCTTTGTAAAAAAATCACACTTTTTTGTCCGGACGATAACTTCTATATGGCTCATGCCATTGGATTGAAACTTCATATATGGAAAGATCATAACAAGAGGAAGTGTCATGCACAAGGTCCATAACTCTGGCTTCACTAATATTGGAGTTATTGCCCTGTGTAAAAAAAATCACACTTTTTTGTCCGGACGATAACTTCTATATGGCTTATGCCATTGGATTGAAACTTCATATATGGAAAGATCATAACGAGAGGAAGTGTCATGCACAAGGTCCATAACTCTGGCTTCACTAATATTGGAGTTATTGCCCTTGTAAAAAAAAAAATCACAACTTTTTGTCCAGATGATTACTCCTATGTGACACATGCCATTGGAGTGAAACTTCATACATGGAACGATCATAATAAGAGAAAGTGTCATGCATAAGATCCTTAACTCGAGCTTCAATAAATTTAGAGTTATTGCCCCATGTACATTTGTTTAATTCTTTCTTGTCCGGACGATAACTCCTACATGGCTCTTGCCATCGTATTGAAACTTCATACATGGAAAGAGCATGATGAGAGAAAGTGTCATGAACAAGGGCCATTATTCTGGCTTCAATTCTTTTGGAGTTATTGCCCTTTGTTACATTTTTTGGCCGATCAATAACTCCTGCTCGACTGATGCTATTGGAATGACATTTTATTTTTGGAAAGAGCATGATGAAAGTAAGTGTCATGCACAAGGGCCATAAATCTGGTATCAGTATTTTTGGAGTTATTAGCTGTTATCATTTTCTTCTTGAAAAATGTAGTGTGGAAAACGCATAATGAGGGGAAGTATCATTCATCAAGACTATAACATTTTTAGTGATTTCCCTTTACATATTGTTTTTATTAGAGGGGAGACATCCGTTTTTTTGACAAAAACCTCTAGTTTTTCTCTGAAACCATAAGGCTTAGACCTTTAATTAATGGCATACTGCTTTGCCTTGTGGTTCTCTACCAAGGTTGTCCACATGATTTCTTGTGGTCAAAAATGGCCCCGCCCCTGGGGTTATCTCAGGTGAGCGCTTCAGGGCCTCATGGCCCTCTTGTTCATAGGAAAATCTTTAAAAATCATCTTCTCTGAAACTGTAAGGCATAGACCTTTGATATTTGGTATGTAGCATGATGTAATGGTCCTCTACTAAGATTGTTCAAATTATGACCCCTGGGCCAAAAATGGCCCCGCCCAAGGGCTTATCAGTTTTTCATAGGAAAATCTTTAAAAATCTTCTTCTCTGAAAATGTAAGGCATAGACCTTTGGTATTTGGTATGTAGCATCATCTAATGGTCCTCTACTAAGATTGTTCAAATTATGACCCCCAGGACAAAAATGGCCCCGCCCCAGGGCTTATCAGTTTTTCATAGGAAAATCTTTAAAAATCTTCTTCTCTGAAACTGTCAGGCATAGACCTTTGATATTTGGTATGTAGCATGATCTAATGGTCCTCTACTAAGATTGTTCAAATTATGACCCCTGGGCCAAAAATGGCCCCACCCCAGGGCTTATCAGTTTTTCATAGGAAAATCTTTAAAAATCTTCTTCTCTGAAAATGTAAGGAATAGACCTTTGGTATTTGGTATGTAGCATCATCTAATGGTCCTCTACTAAGATTGCTCAAATTATGTCCCCCAGGACAAAAATGGCCCCGCCCCAGGGCTTATCAGTTTTTCATAGGAAAATCTTGAAGAAATCATCTTCTCTGAAACTGTAAGGCATAGACCTTTGATATTTGGTATGTAGCATGATCTAATGGTCCTCTACTAAGATTGTTCAAATTATGACCCCTGGGCCAAATATGGCCCCGCCCCGGGGCTTATCAGTTTTTCATAGGAAAATATTTAAATATATTCTTCTCTAAAATTATAAGGTATAGACCTTTGATATTTGGTATGTAGCATTATTTAATCGTCCTCTACTAAGATTAATCAAAGTATGACCCCCGGACCAAAAATGGCCCCGCCCAAGGGCTTATCAGTTTTTCATAGGAAAATCTTTAAAAATCTTCTCCTCCAGAACTGTAAGGTCTAGGCCCTTGATATTTGGTATGTAGCATCATCTAATGGTTTTCTACCAAGATTATTCAAATTATTACCCCTGGGTCAAAAATGGCCCCGCCCTGGGGCTTATCAGTTTTTCATATGAAAAGCTTTAAGAATCTTCTTCTCCAAAACTGTAAGGCAGAGACCTTTAATAATTGGTATGTAGCGCTATCTAATAGTTTTCTACCAAGATTGTTATCCCCCACCACATAGCGGAGGGGGGTTATAGGAATGGCCTTCGTCTGTCTGTCTGTCTGTCTGTCTGTCTGTCTGTCTGTCTGACGTCTGTCTGTCCGTCTGTCCGTAACAATTTCGTGTCCGCTCCATATCTCCTATACCCCTTGAAGGATTTTCAAGAAACTTGCCTCAAATGTTAACCAAGTTGAGACGATGTGCAGAACATATGTGGCAGATATGTCGGCTCAAGGTCAAGGTCACATTTGAAGGTCAAGGGTTTTAACCTTCAATTTCCATTGCATTTTTGTGTCCGCTCCATATCTTCTAAACCCTTTGAAGGATTTTCATAAAACTTGAGTCAAATGTTAACCAAATTAAGGCGATGTGCAGAACACATGTGGCAGTCATGTCGGCTCAAGTTCAAGGTCACATTTGAAGGTCAAGTGTTTAAACCTTCAGTTGCCATTACAGTTAGGTGTCCGCTCCATATCTTCTAAAGCCTTTGAAGGATTTTCATAAAAGTTTAGTTAAATGTTAACTAAATTGAGACGATGTGCAGAACACATGTGCCAGTCATGTCGGCTCAAGGTCAAGGTCACATTTGAAGATCAAGTGTTCTTACCTTCAATTTCCATTATAGTTTGGTTATCTCCTATACCCCTTGAAGGATTTTCAAGAAACTTGCCTCAAATGTTAACCACGTTGAGACAATGTGCAGAACATATGTGGCAGTCATGTCGGCTCAAGGTCAAGGTCACATTTGAAGGCCAAGTGATTTAATCTTCAATTTCCATTACATTTCGTGTCCGCTCCATAGCTTCTAAACCATTTGAAGGATTTTCATAAAACTTGAGTCAAATATTAACCGAATTGAGATGATGTGCAGAACACATGTGGCAGTCATGTCGGCTCAAGGTCAAGGTCACATTTGAAAGTTGTGTTCTTACCTTCAGTTTCCATTATATTTGTTTCCGCGTCCTATTTTCTTTACAACTGGAAGGTTGAATGTCAACCACGTTAAAACCCATTATATCACCTTAAGGTCAATGTCTTAATTTAGGTGGCGGCGGTGGGGGATATAGCTGTCCTTTGGACTGCCTTGTTCAAATTATGTCCCCTGGGTTGAAAACTTCCCCGCCCAGGGGCATATCAGTTTTTTATAGGAAAGTTTTTAATAATCTTCTCTTAAAAATCTTTAAAAGTCTTCTCTGAACTTGTAATTGTAAGGCATAGACCTTAGATATTTGGTATGTTGCATTATCTAATAGTCCTCTACCAAGATTTTCAAATTATGAACCCCGGATCAAAATTGACCCCGCCCTGGGGCTTAACAGTTTTTCATAGGAAAATCTTTAAGGTCTAGACTCTTTATATTTAGTATGTAGCATCATCTGATGGTTTTCTATCAAGATTTTTCAAATTATGCAATCTGTCATTGAAATCATTAATCCGTTACGAACAGGTGAGCGATTAAGGGCCATCATGGCCCTCTTGTTTAAAAAATAGTATCACCTTAATATGGAAATCAAGATCTGAAGCACAGATGTCAACACTTATAAGGCATGTTGAATCAGAGAAAGTTTGCAAGTGGCGTATTATGTACCGTATGCGGTACTCTTGTTCGTACTAGTGTTCAAAGTGGTTGGATCTAAAAATAGCCTAGGAGGGAATGGTTAAAGGGTAGAACTTCTTGTTCTATAGGACTGTGCTTCAGAAGCATGGATTCAGTATCTCAAAAATGATATTTGTAAATACATGTATTATGTAACCCTTTACCTGATAAATATTCATTTAATAAATAATGACAACATGAATAATAATTAAATAAATTTTTATTATGTCATGATTAATGAATACAGGATTATTTTACCATGACAGAAAACTGTATAGAATGGGGTCTATATAATTGTGTAGGGAACAGAGTAGACCCAGATCAGACATTGCTCCCCTAGGTACGTAAATTTAAACAATTTCAACAATTGCTCCTTTATTTCTCTCCACCAAACCCTGTACTGTGACCACTCCTTAGAATTGTCCTAAAGAGACGATTCTAAAGAGTTGTCACAGTATAGGGTTTGGTGGAGAAATGACAATTTTAGTATTTGAGTATGCGCCTTTATCTGGAGCTCTGCAGAACCCAGTCAGATGTTGTTATTGTGAGCATGTCTACTGATCTGGATCTGGTTCAGTATTGAATTTAAAGGCTGGGTTTACAGTATTTTTCTGTAATTAATATTTATGGGGCTCAGGGAAAATTTATATACAAATACAAATGTCATCGCTAGCGTGCAAAGAGTTAACTAGAGTGAGAAAGAGTAAACTATTTGTTCAATATGTAATTTTTGTTTTCAAAAATTGTCATCTGCTGCATTATCTCAAAGTGCATTTTGCTTTGATTTCATTTTGCTTTGATTTCATTTTGCTTTGATTTCATTTCAATAAGTCATTTTGAGGTGGATCGAATCTGTTTGTATGGGACAGGTAAACAAAACTTCATCACTAGCATAAAAAGAGTACAACCCTTTACTCCATGAATGTTTATGCAAGAAACAATGGCATCATGCCACATAGCAGTCTAGTGCAACTTATTGACGTCCATCCGGTGGATATAAGAGGCATTTAATAACATGGCATCCGGAACCAATCATACTATTTCTGACATGAAAATGCTTCGTAACATTAGCTTTGGTTTAGTGTATGTGCAACAAAATCCACAAATGTAGCAATGTGTAAGAAGGGCCCACAAATATACAAATATCAGTCACATGACTAAATCACGTGGCCATAATATGAATGAAAGTATTCTCCCAGAGGCAGTTACTTATTGAATAATGAAGTGCACGAGGGATGACCTTATACAAGCGATTACGTAATCACACCCATAAACTGTGATTGGTCAGTTTGATAATAAGAAATGGTTAAGTGTCAGCTGCGACATAATTCTGGAAAGAGTGTTAATCCTTTCCCTTATAGATACACAATTTCATGCCAAAGTGCACTTAGTGGATATGAGAAATTTGATTTTCAACACATTGATCCTATGCAAAGAATACTGCAGCATCAGCAACAATTTGATTATAATTGCTTATGGACAGAGAATTTTTTGACTATACAAATGTAATAGAAAAATGTAGAGTCATCAATAATGTCTATTATTTTATAAGCAACCAGAGCAATGGTTGCTTAATGCAAACTTAAAACAATGCAGAAAGCTCCTACGGGAGCTTTCTGCATTGTTTTAACCCATTCCCTTATATTGACGCCTCTGTAAAAGTCACTTTGTGACACCACTGATAAATAGAGCATTTTCTCCTATAGGAGCAAATGCTCTATTTATCACCATGGTTTCAAACTACAAAATTCTAAATATTTTCCTTTTCTCTAGTTAATGCTCCTTTTCCGTAGATTTATTCAAAGAGGTTGTATCTAAAAATAGCCTATGAGGTAATGGGTTAAGTTTGCATTAAGCAACTACCTGAATAAAATTTGCAATAATCTCCTTTTCAAAAATGGTACACTCCCAGGGGCGTTTATTAGAGAAGATATGGTACACTCCCAGGGGTGTTTATTATAGAAGATATGGTACACTCCCAGGGGTGTTTATTAGAGAAGATATGGTACACTCCCAGGGGTGTTTATTAGAGAAGATATGGTACACTCCCAGGGGTGTTTATTAGAGAAGATATGGTACACTCCCAGGGGCGTTTATTAGAGAAGATATGGAATACTTCCAGGGTCGTTTATTAGAGAAGATATGGTACACTCCCAGGGGCATTTATTAGAGAAGATATGGTACACTCCCAGGGGCATTTATTAGAGAAGATATGGAATACTTCCAGGGTCGTTTATTAGAGAAGATATGGTATTTGTACAACTTGGTACTCTCCCAGAGGCGTTTATTGGAGAAGATATGGTATTTGTACAGTTTGGATCCAGATGAGACTATTCTGTTCTAAACAATTTTACTGTGTCATACATGTTGACACCTTGACATTTTAAGAGAAAATAACTTTGAGAAGTGAAGCAGACATCGAAAATTTTACCATCAAATTGTTGTAAAAGTTACCACAATCCAGTTATTTGGACATACAAACATAGGCAAATAGTGTAGACCCAGATCAAGCAGCTTCTGAAGGAGTTGTTTCTCTCTGGGTCTATGATATTTGCTACTATGTCAGTCATTTAAGGTTATCAGAATGGCGCCAACTTGAAATACAGTATAACCTGTCTTAAGTGGCCATCAAAAAGATGTCTAATTATTGATCTGTAATTCAGAGGTAGCTTAATTGCAGGTCAAAAGTAATGCAGATTAAAGCTCCTATGTTCAATAATTGAATGGTCGCTTAGGACAAGTTCTACTGTATTCAGCTTTACAAACTTGTGGAATGGAGAGATTGGATGTCCGAATATGTAAGGTTTGTTACCTACTGAATATTCATGCACAAATAGTTACAACGAAATATGGAATGTGGAAAATTGTAGCCATTTTAGAAACTAAAGAAACAGATATGGCTATAGGAGACTTCTGATCTGGGTCTACTCAGTGTTTACAAAGGCCTGGAAACATGTTTATATGAGGGAAAGGGTTCAGGCCAGAATTTATGCTGACTGTTATTTAGAGCTAACACCATTTTTTTAAAATAGAGGAATATTGAGTATAGGTAATAATATGAGATCAAAGGATTAACTTTTGACAGATTAACTGGAAGGCTGACTCTTGTAGTCTGTTTCATTCAGTTCTTATCTGTAGTAAGTTGACCCTAAATGCGACAAAGACCATTGTTCTGGACACATATTAGTTCCATCAGCTACGTCAGAGAACTCAATAACCCTTTCAGTGCCGGAAATGCGTCACTACGCAGTCCTTTGCAAACAGTGTAGACCCAGATGATATGGGCTCATAGAGCAGCCCTTTCTCCAGGGTCTGCACTGTTTGTCATGTTACACTTTTCTTTAAAACAAATCCCTGAATATTCATGGTAAACTTATATGTTTGAATTTTGGAATAGTCCACTTGATATTCAATGTTGAAAGGATTAATCCTTTGCATGTTAGCAAGGAAGCTGTGATAACTTGTACAAACAGTTTGGATCCAGATGAGCTCCTGAGTAGCTCGTCATTTCAACAGCACGAAAACTGTTTGACATTCGGACTGAATATTTTGTCAGAAATAAATATATATTTGAGAATTATAGCACTGACAACAAATTTGGTGGCCAACGACTACTTAGCCTGCACACAGTTCAAAGTTCTCCAGTGGGACTTTGTATTGGTAGACCTTTAATGTTTGTATTGGTAGAACTTTAATGTTTGTATTGGTAGATCTTTAATGTTGGACCTTTAAACATTTGATTGTGGGAGGGGTGCGTCGTCTACTTATTTTTACAAACAGTGTAGACCCAGATCAGAGGCACCTCTAGGATCAGCACTTTTAATAAATGTCAGTACAATTGTTTCCTACATTCAAAGGGTTAAAGGTCTTCTAGGAGCCCTTTGATCAGGATCTGCACTGTTTGTTATTCAAAATCTTCTAGCAAATTTAAGCCTTTCATTCTGAATGGGATTTAGCATTAACCCTTATTCCTGTTGAATAATCATGTAAGAAATAATGACATCATGAATGGCATATGAACACAGGACATTTTGATTCAAGCAGAAACTGTAGAACTAGATCTATGTTATACCACAAGCAAACCTCATAGATACACCTTTAATGCATTTGCAAAAAGAGTAGACCCAGATAAGATGACTCATGCAGCAACTGTCTGATCAGGGTCTGCTCTGTTTGCTTATAGTGTTTTAAGCACTAAGGCCCGGTAAGTTGCAAAGTTACTCTTTTATGACTCATCAGGATCCAAACAATTAAAAAATATCAGAAATTCCTTTATAAAATCCTTCAGACTGATAGAAATTCATTTTGTAATTTTATTTTCCATTGACCGCCTAAAAACTAAATATACAAAGTGGATTGGCATATCGGTGTTAAACTATCAGAGTCGATTTATCAGAAAGGTTTGAATTAAAGTTTCTCAAGGATTTTGATTGACAAATTATTAAGTGCAGATATCAGAAGGCTAGGATCCCTCTGATCTGGATCTACACTGTTTGGAAATGCCAGTACTTTTGGTTCCTACATGGAAAGGATTAATACTGTGTTGATTTTTAATTAAGACATGAATGTGAATGGAAACTTGCCATTGAATTTTTGTGGTAGATGTTTTCTTTGAAGACATAAGAGCAAATAGACAGCACAAATGTAGAACAGGGTGTTGGAATGAACCCTCAAAAATGGTACAGTAGAACCGCTCTAAACTGGCCGTCTAATTTAGTATTCATATCAGTCTTGGAGACAAGTGACAGCTTAATGCAGGGTGAAAGTCATGCATTATATCTTAATTCTTCTCTACTAGAGTTCCAGCTTGGTTTTTTTTACTGTACTTGAAATTCTTAACAGGCTTAAAGGTGATAGCTTTTAAGTATACTTGTGAGAAATATTTGAACATTTTCCCACTGTAATGCTTTCTTTGTGTCAAAAGTTAAAATGAATCTTTAAAGTTTGCAAAACTAGATCCAGATAAGGTCAGCCATTGTGTTACCAATGCCATATCTGATCAGGGTCTGCTCAGTTTGTTTTTCATTATCATTGCAAGTGTTTTGTTTGTTACATATAATAAGACATGCAGACCTTTATAAGTCGTCACATTCCTGCAAAGTAGTTCCCATTGACACTGGCCATATTTGAATGTTTCTTTGAAAAGTATTTAAACTATTACATGTACTTGTAATTGTAGACTTCAAAAATTGTCATCTGCTACAATTATCATATGAAATTTTCTTCCATTATTTTCATAAGCATTCGGCTTATCACATGTATAACATAGCATTACGCCCTGCCGTAACTATAGACACGCGAAGGAAAGAACAGTCTGAATGTGAAACAGTTGCTGTTTTTACACGTGGAGATACTCCGAGTATCTCTACGTCTTCTCACTGAGTAACTCCCTATCTTATCTGGATCCATTTATGCTATTGAATATTTATGTAAGAAATAATGACATCATGAAAATTCACTAGCTGAATATTTTTCATAATGGCATTTTTGGTATTTGTAGAAACTGTAGAGTCAAATCTATTATAATATCATTATAATTAGCAAACAATTTAAGCAGACCCTGATCAGATGGCTTCAACATGAGCCTTCTGATCAGGGTCTACTCTGTTTGCAAAGGCATGAAAAAGTGTTTGTATGAGGGAAAGGGGGGTTCACTGTTTGTTATCACAATGTTGCTGCTATAGTGTGCAGATTTTAGAAGTAGACCCTATCATCCAATTTTCAGAGAAGAATAGTTCAGCAATGGCTAACCCTTTCCCTCATATAAATGCCTTTTCACGTATTGCAAACAGAGTAGACCCTGATAAGACAGCTCCTATAGGATCTGTCTGATCAGAGTCTGCTCTGTTTGCTGATGGAATTTGAAAGATCTGTTTCTTTACTTTCTAAAATGGCTACCTTCCATATTTCGTTATATCTATTTTTGTCCATGAATATGCAGTAGGTATTGAAATTTGGAATAAGCATAGAACAGGGAAAGGGTTAACTATAGAGTCCACTAGGTATGAATTTTAGGCTTAAAACTTGCTAGCTAGTGGGTTTTGAATAACAAACAGTGCACACCATTATCAGAACCCTCTGATCTGGATCTACACTGTTTGCAAATCCAAGTGCATGTGTATCTTGCATTCACAGGATTAATAAAGTTGAAGGTTGATCTAGATCGCAAAGGGAATTGTTTAGTACAGGATAGAAAGTAAAGTTGACCTTAAGATCTCAAAGGGAATTGTTTAGTACAGGATAGAAAGCAAGGTTGATCTAGATCTCAAAAGGAATTGTTTAGTACAGGAAAGAAAGCAAGGTTGACCTTAAGCTCTCAAAGGGAATTGTTTAGTACAGGATAGAAGCAAGGATGACCTTAAGATCTCAAAGGGAATTGTTTAGTACAGGATAGAAGCAAGGATGACCTTAAGATCTCAAAGGGAATTGTTTAGTACAGGATAGAAGCAAGGATGACCTTAAGATCTCAAAGGGAATTGTTTAGTACAGGATAGAAGCAAGGATGACCTTAAGATCTCAAAGGGAATTGTTTAGTACAGGATGCATGGGTGACAGGAGCAACACAATAAAAAAAACCCATCAACTGTAGAAAACTCTTTGCATGTTGCAGTTTAGTGATTATCTATGCAAACATATTATGGATGCAGATAAGGTGCCATTAATATGACATGTAGTCTGATCAGAACCCAGACTGTTTGATTCTATAACTGAATTAAGGAAGAGATATATAAGGAAGAGATATGTAAGAAAACTTGACATAGAGAATTGTAGCAGACAAAATGTTTTGAAAATACATCTACACATATAGCTAACTGTTTAAAGTGTACCGGCCTAGATCAAAGTGCTGATAGAGGAGCCCTCTGAACTGGGTCTGCACTGTTTGTCATTCAAAATCATTTGGCAAATTTACCCCAGGGCTTTCAGACTGAATGGACTTTATCGATAAACAATGGCCATTATAAATGCCTTTTCATGCATTTGTAAACAGAGTATATCCTGATAAAGGTCTGCTCTGTCTGCTAATGCAATTATAAAGATAAGATCCTACAGTTTCTGCAAAGGTAAAAAATGCATGTGTTCTTATATCATTATAAAACAATGGTTTCAAATCTACTTAATTCTAAAATTTCCCTTTTTAGCTCACCAGAGCACTTTGTGCTCAGGGTGAGCTTTTGTGATCACCCGTTGTCCGTCGTCTGTCGGCGTGTGTCGTTCGTCGTTCGTCGTCCGTCGTCAACAATTTGAACCTTTAAAAATCTTCTCCTCTGAATCTACAGGGTTCTCATCTTTCATCTTTGGCACATAGTATCATCTTTAGGTCCTCTACGAAAGTTATATAAATTATGCCCCTGGGGTCAAAATTGGCCCCGCCCCAGGGGTGCCTTGTTTTCAATAGAAACATATAGTAAAACTTTGAAAATCTTCTCCTCTTAAACCAGAAGGTTCTCAGCTTTCATATTTGGCACATAGCATCATGTTCAGGTCCTCTACAAAAGTTATATAAATTATGGCCCTGGGGTCAAAATTGGCCCCGCCCCAGGGTTGGGCAGTTTTAAATAGAAACAAATAGTGAAATCTTTGAAAGTCTTCTTCTCTGAAACTGGAAGGTTCTCAGCTTTTATATTTGGCACAGAGCATCATGTTCAGGTCCTCTACAAAAGTTATATAAATTATAGCCCCAGGGTCAAAATTGGCCCCGCCCCAGGGGTGGGCAGTTTTAAATAGAAACAAATAGTGAAATCTTTGAAAATCTTCTTCTCTGAAACTGGAAGGCTCTCAGCTTTCATATTTGGCACAAGGCATCATGTTCAGGTCCTCTACAAAACGTTTATAAATTATGGCCCAGGGGTCAAAATTGGCCCCGCCCCAGGGGTGGGGAGTTTTCAATAGAAACAAATAGTGAAATCTTTGAAAATCTTCTTCTCTGAAACTGGAAGGCACTGAGCTTTCATATTTGACATAGCATCATGTTCCGGTCCTCTACAAATGTTATATAAATCATGGCCCCAGGGTCAAAATTAGCCCCGCCTTAGGGGTGGGCAGTTTTCAATAGAAACAAATATATTGTGAAATTTTTGAAAATCTTCTTCTCTGAAACTGGAAGGCACTGAGCTTTCATATTTGACACATAGCATCATGTTCCGGTCCTCTACAAATGTTATATAAATCATGGCCCCAGGGTCAAAATTAGCCCCGCCTTAGGGGTGGGCAGTTTTCAATAGAAACAAATATATTGTGAAATTTTTGAAAATCTTCTTCTCTGAAACTGGAAGGCTCTCAGCTTTCATATTTGGCACAGAGCATCATGTTCAGGTCCTCTACAAAAGTTGTATTAATTATGGCCTTAGGGTCAAAATTGGCCCCGCCCCAGGGGTGGGCAGTTTTCAATAGAAACAAATACATGTAGTGAAAACTTTGAAAACATTCTCTTCTGAAACTTGAAGGTTTTCAGCTTTCATATTTGGCACATAGCATCATGTTAAGTTCCTCTACAAATTTTTTATGAATTATGGCCCCATGGTCAAAATTGGCCCCGCCCCAGGGGTGGGCAGTTTTCAATAGAAACAAATAGTGAAATCATTGAATATCTTTTTCTCTGAAATAGGAAGGTTCTCAGCTTTTATATTTGGCACATAGCATCATGTTCCGGTCTTCTAAAAAAAGTTATATAAATTATGGCCCTGGAGTAAAGATTCGCCCGCCCCAGGGGTAGCCACTTTTCAATAGAAACATATAGTGAAAACTTTGAAAATCTACTCGTCTGAAACTGGAAGGTTCTCGGCTTTCATATTTGGCACATAGCATCATGTTCAGGTCCTCTACAAAAGTTTTATATTAATTGTGCCTCTTTGGTCAAAATTAGCCCTGCCCCAGGGCAAGCTAGTTTTCTATAGAAACATATAGTGAAAACTTTGAAAATCTTCTCCTCTGATTGTCTGGTGAGCGCTTCAGGGCCATTCTGGCCCTCTTGTTCTAGTAAACGCTTCTTTTCGGTAGATTTATTCAAAGAGGTTGGGTCTAGAAATAGTTTATGAGGGGATGGCTTAATGCAGGATGAAAGTAATGCAGATAGTTCGTAGATGAGATTAGACTTGAATTTAATAGTCGCTGTAGACAGTCGTTTCCCTGCATTTCCAATTTCATCAAAGTTGCTATTATGTTCAAAGAGTTATTCCAATGTTAACATTTTGAATGCTTAATTGTCAAAGTGCAATTGCCCATCATGTGTTGAATTATAGCAGAGGTCCAGATAACAGAGGTCCATAATAAGATGTGTAAAATTAAAACATTTACACTAATAACTTCGTTATTTCTCCACCAAACCCTATGTTGTGACTACGGTCACAACATAGGGTTTGGTGGAGAAATGACGATTTTGATATTTGAGTATGCACCTTTTATCTGTAGCTCTGAGATAAGATGCGTAAATTAAAACATTTTCAAAAATAACTTTATTTTTCCACCAAACCCTATGTTGTGACCACTCTTTAGAGTGATCACAACATAGGGTTTGGTGAAGAAATGAGGATTTTAGTATTTGAGTACCAGCAGCACCTTTATATGTTGCTCAATGTGTAGATTCCATTCTGTATCATGACTGGCTCAAATTTACTAGAGTTTTGTGAATCAGCAACAATGTAGACCCTGATCATGGGGTCTCTCTAGGAGCTCTCTGATCTGGGTCTATTTTGTTTGCAGAGGTCAGTGCACTCATTTGCCGCTTTCAAAGGTTTGATTTCCTGAATAAGTCTGTATTGTTTTATAATCAAGTAAGGTTTGATCAATAAGGAATAGTTAAGTCTAAGGAGAATATTTTGTGGCTGTGCAGATATCCAGATTGGAGACAGGTCAATTGTTTTAATTTGAATTCTGACAGGCATGTCTGTTACGAATGGAATAGCAATTGGCAGTGATAGATACAGGCACATGGCTCTAGATTAATCCTTTACTTTCTAGATATAGGCCTGCCTTTCCATGGCGAGTAGACCTAGATCAGATGGGTCCTATTAGAGGAATAAAAATAGCAGTAACTGTCGTATTGGTTAGGAATCAAAATTCAAATCGCCCATAACTATCTGCAACTTAAACAAGTTGTAGCAAAGGGTTTTTTCTCTTCACAATTGCACCATAGCTTTTTGGAGTCAATATGGTTTCAAACATATACTTTTTATTTCTTTTTCATCACTGGTAGTAATTTAGTACCAATTCCTTTTAAGTCTTTCCCTGCCACATGTTGTCTACAAAATTGATTGCCAGCAATATAGGTCATCACTACAATTTTTGTTATTGAATTTTTGCATTTTTGTTCACAAGATCCAACAGTTTAAATCCTGATGAGACACAATATGTAAATATCACATCCCATAGAGGGCAACAGCACGTATTGTCAACCAGAGGTTGGTAATGTCATGCCTCAGTGGACATAATACCATACCGAGGGTTGACAATATGTGCTGTTGCCCTCCATGGGATGTGATATTTATTTTATTATACCTAACATCACAATCAATGGCAATAAAAAACATTTTGAACAATTCCGAATTAAACATTTAATACTGACTGTAAGTCCAGTTATATAAGAAAAGAATGTATCCAAAAAGTCACGAAACAACTTGACACTTCTACCTATAACTCATTTTGTGTTAGCTGAATCCATTTCACTGTCTGAGCTAATTCTTCCTCCGAAATGGCTGTAAAACACGACATTTCTCGATTTGTTTACAAGCTGTCAAACTGCCATTTGGTGATCAAATTGCAGGCGTCGGATGACGTCACATTATGATTTAAGAAGCGCCCACTGATCTAGAAGGATACTTGCCCATAGTTACCTTCCTTGCGTCGTATTGTTGCATGGAACAGTACAAATTGTTTCATGACAGGTATATGGGAAATTTGTATGGGAAATTCATGTGAGGTATAATAATGTAAATTGATGGCTCATCTGGATCTGAACTGTTTGTAAAGATAATCATCATAAAATTCACTCTTGGCATTGAAAGTGTTCTGGAGATAATATCGATTTAAATAGATTCATAGTAATCGAGCCCGCAAGCCGGGCCGCAGTCGTACCGCAAGTACAGCGGTCAGAGTTTTAGAGTGTAAACCATGCTGTCCGGTATTGTGTTGTTGTTTTATCGCTATCTATCGCTGTTAATCATCGAAGGAATAATAAAGAAAAATCAAAGAAAATTGACGTGTTATTTTGATCATCAGCCTGCTAGGATATTGTATGAACATTTATGGTAGCAGAGCGAGGTTTAATTATTATGTAGAGTTTGGATTTATGTGAAAATGAGTCTAGAACAGGACGTTGATAGGCAGGCCCAGCGAGCCAGGCTGAAAATCCTTGAATTAAAGCAAAGGAAAATGCGGACTAAGACGGCGTTTACCAAATCAAAAAATAAACTGTTGGATTCTATATCGGCATCGGCAGAATCATTTGATAAACTTGTGACTGAAGAACTGAAAGCAAGGTTCGAACGAGCATACGAGGATGTGTTGCAATCGTTGGAAGTTTTGAGTTTAGGGTATAACGAGCTGAACGACGTGGACGGCGAAGAGAAGACTGCAAAGGAACAAGAGAAAATAGAAAGTGAATATGAAACAACACACGCTGTGTTGAGAAAAGTGATTGATGACACTATTAAAGCTCCAGCTCCATCGGAAAAAGTGGAGTTAGGGAAAGACTTGTGGAAACAGTTAAAAAGAATTTCTATTCCGGTATATGACGGTGATAAGAAAAAGTATGAAAGCTGGAAAGCTGCATTTGTTGCATGCATTGATAAGTCTCCTGCAACCCCTGAATATAAACTCTTACAATTACGCCAGTATTTGTCAGGGGAAGCACTGAAACAATCGATAATCTCGGGCATTCACCAGCAGCATATGAAGCAGCAAAAGACAGGTTAGAGAGAAAGTTTGGAGGAGAACGTTGAAAAATTAATTTGCACCTTGAACAAATTTCAATTTTCCCAGAATTAAAAGATGGGAGTGCTAAAAATCTTGAAACATTTTCAGACCTTCTGGATATAACCGTGATCAATTTACAGGAAATGGAGAAAGACAGTGATTTAATGGATGGAACTTTGTATTATTTGCTACAGAAAAAGATGACAAAAAGCATGCTAGCAAAATATCACAGGTGGATTAGTGAAAATGACAAGGAAGAATCGGTTCAGGTACTAAGAGAATGGGTGGTGCAAGAATCAAAATATTTGACTAAAGCTTCAGAAACCGTACATGGTTTTGAGGATAAAAATTACACCTATCGAAGAGATGAAAAGTCAAGGTACAAACCATAGCATGGCCATGATCGTACAATGTTTGTAGGGGATATGAAACAGGAGCAAAACAATGGTTGTAAACTTTGCAGTGGAGCACATGGAATTTGGAAGTGTGAAAACTTCAAATCGTTAAAAATCCCAGCGCGATGGGAAAAAGCAAAGGAGTTAAAATTGTGTTTTAGGTGTTTGGGAAGTAGTCATACAGGAAGAGATTGTCGGAGGTCACAGCGGTGCAACCTTAACGGTTGTACCAGAGTTCACCACAGATTGCTGCACAAAAGTGAATTGAATCCACAAGCAGCACCATATGAGCCAAAAAATAGAACATTCACTAACATAACACCGAACATGTATGTTGCACTAAGGACAGTGCCTGTTCTCATTTGTGCGAATGGTCGTGAATTAAAAATAAACGCTTTGCTCGATGATGGTAGTACAAAAACATATATCAATGAGGACGTTGTAGAGGAGCTAGGCTTAAGAAACGGATCAAACAAGTTTGAAAATGTGAAAGTTACAACCTTAAATGGGAAAATGGAAACTATTCAGACAATGCAAGTGAATTTTCACATTAAAAGTGTAGATGGAAACACTGAAATGACTATGGAATCAAATACAGCCCAGAAAGTAACAGGTAATCTCAAGCCAATAGACTGGAACATCTGGGCTCATCTGAGGGGTTTACCATTTGCATCAATAGGGAAAAAGCCAAAAGTGGATTTGTTAATAGGCCTTGACTATACAGAACTGCATAAGTCATTAGGGGAATTGAGCGGTGAGGAGGGGTCACCTAGTGCTAGATTAACCCCTCTTGGATGGACATGTGTGGGTCCACTCAATATTGGAACACATGAGCAAATTGACAGTTACTTTACATTTCATTCAAGTACATATGGTTCTATGAGTGAGGATGTTAGTGATGTTCTTTGAAAGTTTTGGGAAGTTGAAACTGTCGGACAAAATGTAAAGCAACCTCTAACTGCTGATGCGCACAAAGTCATGGAATTTATGGACAAAGGCGTAAAACATGATCAAGAGCATCAGAGATACAAAGTGCCAATTCCATGGAAAGCTAATAAAAGTGAGTTGAAAAGCAGTAATTTTGCAATGGCGAAGAGGAGGCTCGAATTTACTGAGAAAAAGTTGCAAAAGAACCCAGAACTGAAAAAATCATACAGTGAAACCATTGATAGGTATGAACAAAATGGGTATATATCGAAAGTCACTGGAAATGAACTGGCTAAAGGGCCAAGATGGTATCTTCCACATTTTCCTGTTGTGCGAATGGATAAAGCAACAACAAAAGTGAGATTGGTATTTGACGCGTCCGCAAAATATGACAGTGTATCGTTAAATGACGTCATATCCCAGGGACCAAAGCTGCAGAACGAATTATATGATGTGCTGCTTAGATTTCGAAAACATGAAGTTGCTATTGTTTTGGATATTCAAGAAATGTACTTACAAATTGGACTATTCAAACCTGATAGGCGTTTTCACAGCTTCTTGTGGCGCGAGAACACTGACAATGAACCTGAGGTTTATGAGTTTAATCGAGTCGTTTTCGGTGTGAATGCTTCACCATTTCTCGCTCAGTATGTGACACAACAAAATGCTCGGAAATACCAGAGCAACTATCCGCTGGCAGCAGAATCTATCATTAAATCAACTTATATGGATAATACAATGGACTCTGTAGATTCTGTCAAAACAGGGATTGCTTTGTATAGAGAACTATGTAGTTTGTGGGAAAAAGCTGGTATGAAACCAAGAAAATGGATGTCAAACTCTGAAGAAGTGCTACGACACATTCCGCAAGAAGAAAGAGCTTTTCAAGTAGATATTGGAAGTGAAGAACTGTCATCCTTAAAGGCTCTAGGGTTAAATTGGATCTCTGAAACAGACATGTTTACATACCAATATAACGAGCCAAATAGTGACATGAAATTGACAAAAAGAACAGTTCTGAAAACTATAGCAGCTATATTTGACCCACTTGGATTTGTAGTTCCATTCACTGTGAGGGTAAAAATTATACTACAAAAGATATGGTTGGCTGGACCCGACTGGGACGACGAACTTCCCAAGACTTTGGCACAGTGTTGTGCAGAAATCAGAGATTTGGCACAAATTGCAGTACCTCGTTGCTTGAATGTGAAACAAAATAGTGAAATTCATACATTTGTAGATGCATCCAGTCAAGCATATGGTGCGGTAGTGTATGTTCGAAATGACCACCGTGATAATGTCAGCATCAATTTAAGAGTAAAGTGGCTCCGTTAAAAACAATTAGTATACCAAGACTCGAACTCATGGCGGCAGTGCTAGGTTTGACATTATCAAAGAATGTTTGTCAAGTGCTAGATTGCAACATAAGAGATGTTAAACTATGGTCAGATAGTATGAACGTATTGTATTGGATCAGAAATCAAAGTAAGCTGTTTAAACTCTTCGTAGCCAACAGGTTAGGAGAAATTCAGAGTCAGACTTATCCAGAGCAGTGGCGCTATATTTCAACCAAAGAAACCCAGCCGATCTAACAACTCGAGGTGAAACTGTTTCCAAGCTGGCAGAAAACAGTTTATGGTGGAATGGTCCATTATTTCTGTAAAAGCCTGAGATCGAATGGCCGGAAAACAGATTTCAACCTGATGACAGTGCTAAGTGTGAATCAAAAATAAAAATGCTCTGAGGAGAATAGCTTCTTGACAGTTGACCCGGCAGGCACAATAACAATAGACCCTAGTTTCAGGCTCTTGCCAGAGCAGTTTTCATATTGGAGATATTACACAAGAGTGTGTGCTTGGACATATAGATTTATCGAAAATTGTCAATTGCCCAAAACTGAGAGAAATGTAAACAAAGAACTCAAAGTAGGTGAAATTCAAAATGCTGAAAACAAAGTAATCTGTAGTGTTCAATCAAATGTGTTCAGACAAGAATATGACAGTCTGATGAAAAAGAGAAATATTTTAAGTACAAGCAAGTTACGGCAGTTAAATCCTATGCTTGATGAAGACGGAGTGATGAGGAGTAGTAGTCGGCTCAAGTATATTGAACACTTATCATGTGAGTGTAAACAGCCCATCATTCTGCCAAGGAAACATCCTGTAACAAAATTGATTATTATTAAAGGTACTATCATGAAAAAGGACATCATAGTGGAACAAATCAAATTCTGTCATCAATATCTACCAGATTTTGGATATTGTCCTCACGCGAAGCCATCAGAGAAGTGGAAAACGAATGTTCCACGTGCAAGCGAATGAAAGACAGTGCATCAGACAATGGGACCATTACCGAGCTTTCGTGCTGGAATATCCATGAGGGCGTTCAGTGAATCTGCAGTAGACTTTGCTGGCCCTTTTCTGACCAAACGGGGTCATGGCAAGTCGAGAAACAAACGATACATGTGCCTTTTTACGTGTATGGCGTGCTGTGCAATACATCTTGAAATATCATACAGCTTAGACACTGATTCCTTTCTAAACGCATTTTTTAGGTTTGTAAATAGACGCGGTTTCCCAAAAATAATGCTTTCGGATAATGGAACAAACTTTGTAGGAGGCATGAAAGAACTGCGAGAATTTCAGAGTCGGTTAAATAAAGACAAAATTGAAAGAACTGCGGCAAATGCAGGTGTTGAATGGAAATTCATTCCACCTCATTTTGGAGGTGTACACGAGTCTATGATAAAGAGCGCGAAAAGAGCTTTGTACGCCATACTCGGAAATGCAGAAGTAAATGATGAGGAACTGATAACAATAATAATCTTTATTTCCTCCAGTATAGGAGAGCCATATACAAACAAGCAAACTGACAACATACAAGCATACAATTAATGACAAATACAGACATCTACAACCAATGAAACAACACATATATTATGACAATACAGGAAAAACATACATACAATACAGCACGAGAATCATGAAAATAATAGATACAAATAGAAAAAAAAAAAAAGAGAGAGAGAGAGAGAGAGAGAGAGAGAGAGAGAGAGAGAGAGAGAGAGAGAGAGAGAGAGAGATTTCTAAATCTCTAACGAAACGAAACTTAGAGAAATATTAAACATGTTTAACCCATTCCTGCATATTTACACGTTTTGCTAAATCTCTAACGTAACGAAACTTAGAGAAATATTAAACATGTTTAACCCAATCCTGCATATTGACGCCTTTTGACGCTTCTGTAAAAGTCACTTTGTGAAACCATTGTGATAAATAGAGCATTTGCTCCTGTGGAGCAAATGGTCTATTTATCACAATAGTTTCAAAACAACACAATTCTGAAAAATACCTTTTCTCTAGTTAATGCTCCTTTTTGGTAGATTTAATCAAAGAGGTTAGGTCTAAAAATAGCCTAAGTGGGAATGGGTTAACAAAATGATTGGTACGCATAAACTGTATGCGCCGATACATCTCTAACGAAACGAAATATAGAGATGTGTCAAGCGTGATTTTTTTTTCTTTTTTTTTTTTTCTTTTTACTCTTTATTTACTCATGTTACAATATCTGACATGTATAAACATACATACATACATACATTCAATACATACATATACAAACATTCAAATACATATACTCAAATAATATGAATAATTCTGTTTTCCCTCACATATTATGTCGAAATGCAGTATCTTACAAATGTCCAACGATTCCTTTCTTCATTTTTAATATTGGACGATTCATATATTTCCCATGACAGCCGTAAATAATTTTTAATTCCTTCATTAGAAGGCTTAACCTTTTTTATTTTGCACAGGTAAATATATCTTTTTACTTCTAAAAATAAAACATCTAATTTGTGATCTTTTTGACATGATCCCAGCAATATACTCATGCTGTCAATTTTTATCTCAGGATCATATTGCAACACTTTATTTGAAATGAAATTTAGCACTGGTTTGACTTCACAACATTCCCAGAATAGGTGAACTATGGTTTCTTCTTGAGATCCGCAAAAAATACATAAATTGTTTTCTACTAGTTTCATTTTAAATAACAATGAATTTGTTGGTAATATTGTATGCATTATTCTTGTTTGTAGCCATTGAATAGACGTATCCCGTGTACATTTAAACACATAGCTGTATACAAATTTCCAGTTTATATCTCTATTTTCAAACATGGATATCCACTTTATTTTACTAGTAGGAACCTCATCATTTTTTGATAGAGTGTTATATACAAACTTATTCACATCCTTTCTTGTTAATATTTGATACATGTAACAATTTACAGTTGGAAAGCCGACAACAGAACCATGATCTTCTTTTATAGTGAAACCGTATTTATCAATAAAATATTTGATAACATTCTTCAAGCTATTATAATCAAGAAAATTTATTTTTCTTCCAGTAATATTTTCTAAGTGTGTTAAACTTACGAACTTTCCTTCGTTATCTATAATATCTTTTACATATCTAATACCTCTATCATACAATGTTGAAAAAAATATTGGTTTCTTACCAATAAGAAAATGTTCATTATAAAATATTCGCACATTATAAATGTCAGTAAGATCATCGAAGCGAAACTTTTTTATGTACAGTATAT
This sequence comes from Azorinus chamasolen, assembly GCA_963576725.1. NCBI lineage: Eukaryota > Metazoa > Mollusca > Bivalvia > Cardiida > Solecurtidae > Azorinus > Azorinus chamasolen. The sequence goes on from OY755237.1 coordinate 49,737,536, forward strand.
ATGTTTTTAATACATCAATCCAAAATTCATTGCTTTCTTTTTTTAAAATTAGTTCACAGAACAATTTCCCTGTGTTTAAGAGTTTATTCATATCAATCAGGCTTCCTAATAACTTGTAACATTTGCCATTATGTATAATGAAGTTTTTTAACCACTTAATTTTCAGACTACCTATATAGCTTTTTATATCAGTTATCTTTAAACCCCCGTCCGGGTAGTCTTTAATTGAAACACTTCTTTTAATTTTTGCTTTTCCATCCCATATAAAATCCAAAAACTTCTTTTCAAGATTTTCAATAGAATCCGATTTCGGTGTTGGCAAACTTGTAAATAGATGAGTGAACATCGGCAATAGCAATGATTTCACAACCGTTATTCTTCCTAATGGTGTTAGTTTTCTTCGTTTCCAATAAGAAATGCATTTTTGTACCTTTAATATCTTATTTTCAAAGTTCAAACTGCAAATGTTTTTCAAATTTACATCGAAAATTATTCCAAGTAATGTGAATCTAGTTTCTCCCCAAGTCAGTTTCCATTTAGTTTTGATTGATTTTGTAGTATATTTTAGCGGACCTAACCATATTACCTTTGTTTTGTCAAAATTCACTTTCAATCCCGATATCAATGCAAAATTATTGAGTGTTTCTAGAACGCTTTTTATTGTGTTTTCAGATCCATCTAGTAGTAATGAAGTGTCATCTGCAAATTGGGATATCAAATATTCGTTATCCTTGATCTTAATTCCTTTTATATTTTTGCAATGTTTTATTTTTATGGATAAAATTTCAGCACATAGAATAAATATATACGGCGAAATAGGATCCCCTTGTCTACAGCCTCTTTTTACACTGAAGAAATTTGATAAAAACCCATTTATTTGTACACAGACATCTGTGTCGTGTAAAAACAAATTAATCCATTTTTTAAACATATCACCAAAACCGAAAAGAGCAAGTGTTTTCTCAATGAATTGAAAAGACAATGAATCAAAAGCCTTCTCAAAGTCAATTAGCATTAATAAGCCTGGAGTATTATTGTCTTCACAATATTTCATAATATCATACACAAGCCTAGTATTTTTCACCGATGTATCTGCCTTTGACAAATCCAGTTTGATCTCGAGACACTAAAGTGTTTAAGACATTTTTCAGCCTATTGGCAATACTGCCGGAAGCTAGTTTGTATAAAACATTAAGCAATGTTATCGGCCTCCAATTTTTCAAGAATTGTTTTGGTTTGTTTTCTTTTGGAATACAAGTTATTGTACCTAATTTAATATTTCTTGAAAATTTGTCATTTAAAAAAGCACAATTTAAAGCTCTTACAACAAAATGACCAATTTTGTTCCAAAACACTTTAAAAAAAATTGATGTAAAACCGTCGCTTCCAGGACTCTTGTCATTCTTCATATTTTTTAATGTATTTGCAACTTCTTCGAAAGTAAGCAAACCTTCCAAACTGTTCGTTTGATCCATATTTAACTTATTAAATTTACAACCATCTAATTCTCTTTCCAAATCAATATCTTTATTTATATTTTGTTCATTATACAGGCTCTCATAAAAAATACTTGTTTCGTGTAATATTTCTTTTTGATCAAAGATTAATGACCCTTCTTTTTCAATAAAATTTATGTTTTTACACGTTGAATTATATTTTTCTAAATTACAAAAGTAGTTTGTGGCCTTTTCACCATCGTCTATCCATTTAGATCTGGATCTAATAAAAGCCCCTTTAAGTTTTTCATTTCTAATCTTTGCAAGTTTATTTTGTAACGAAAGTAACTTTTCCTTATTTTCCTCCGTCAAACACGATTCAAGGTTTGCAATTTCATTTCGTAAACTGTCTTCTGTATTTTTATTTTTTTTCGCTCTATAACTTGAGTAAGATATTGATTTACCTCGTATTTCCATTAACAGAGTTTCAATAAATAACTGATCATTAATAACAAAATGTATATCAGATCTCTTCATCATAAGTACATTATCCAGGTTATATACAGGTGCACAATATTGTAGAATAATATCATCTATTTTCTTATTTATACAGTTAATATATTCAATTTCATTCAACAAAGAATTATTAAACTTCCACAGTCCTTTACCATGAGCAATATGTGAGAAACACATTTCTAGCCATATAACAGAATGGTCAGATTTATAGCTGGCATCAACATCACATTTTCTCAAATACTTATTCAAATTATCGGTAATTAAAAAGAAATCAAGTCTACCTTGTTGTAAAGGCGAAAGTCTTCTCCAAGTAAATTTTGTATTATCTCCATGTAATTCTCTATATGGATCTATCAAATTCCTGTCGTTTATCTGCATTAAAACCTTTGTTCTAGCTTTGATGTTATTATTTGTAGTTTTATAGCCTTTATAGTCTTTGTAAGGATCTAGTACAAGATTAAAGTCTCCGCACAAAATAAATCTATCTTTTTCATCAAAAGAATCAATAGTGTTAAAAATAGTTGAGAAAAAACCTGGATCATCTTTATTTGGAGCATACACATTCATCAATATGAAAATTATATCACTGAAAACAAGTTCAACAGCAATAAACTGTCCATTACTATCCTTTTTAATATTTGATATTTTGATATCTAGATTTTTTCTAAATAAAATAGCTACCCCCTTTGCATTGTATTTTCCATGACTAAACGCACATTCTCCGTCCCACTCAGAATATATTGTCTTTTCAATTTCAGACGTAAAATGCGTTTCTTGTAAGCATAGTATATCAACTTTTTGATCCTTAAACAAATTAAAAATATCTTTTCTCTTTTTACAATTGTTCAATCCTCGACAATTGTAAGAATGTATTTTTAGACTACCCGCCATCGTCAATATAGAAAACGTATTGTTCTGTGTTATCTGTAAGAACTACATTTGACTTGTTGAAACAAAAATCTATAATTTGCATGAAATATTCACATTTGTATCTTACAAAATCAATGATACTACAACACTCACACACATACATGACCCTACACGAACATATACAAACATGAAGAAAAAACAAGAAACACATAGCAACAAAAAAACACATGTATACATCAAGCAACGAAGTTTTTTGTTCATTTACCAAATATCTTTTTACATCTATCCTAAGAAGGACATTATTTCCATAAACGTATCCACCTTTAATAAAGAAGCGTCAACTGCGGATACGAGCGAAACACAAACGTAAATACCGTGTGCAGTGTTATATTGCATACAGAGTAGACCCAAACCAGACAGCATCTCTATAGGGACCGTATGACAAGTGTCCGCTCTGTTTGCTTACGAAAATAGAATAGACCCGACTTTTCAATTTCTTCCAATACCTAACATTTCTGTACAAGTACATGTATACCATTTTAAAACCTCAATTTATACATATTCTTATTGTCATTTCACTGATTCACTCAGTATAATAAATATAATTATGCGCACGAATTACAAATGCAAAGGGCTTATTTTCATTTACGCATAAGAAACAAACCGGTCTTAGTTTCAGAATGAAGCCTATTATGAAATACTTCTCCACTATACAAGTACAAAATGTCTACATAAAACAAGTACAGTAAATTATGCTTTAATCAGGTCTGTCCTGTTTGCTACCCGTATTTTTACACAAACGTCTGCATTAGGTAAGTGTTTTATGTAACACTATCACTGTGCTACCCATACTTGTACACTATTAGGTAAATATATAGCTCTGTATACAAGAGCAGACGCCAGACCGCTAATGTCACCCACGTAATTAACTATGAAAACAGTTTAGATCTAGATGAGACTCCGAGTAAATTCGTCTCCTCATCCGTATCCGAAATGTTTGTTACTGTAACAGTATTTAAAACGACGACGAAGAAAGATAAAAACAACTGTGTAGCAGGCGAAAAAAGCTTGCGCCGACACAATTTGGCGGCGAAATGCGTGAAGCAGGTGACAATTTTCTCAGTATGCATAAAATTTGCAGACGACGATTTTCTAAATATACAACAAAGAAGACATTTCAAGCAACAGTGTACATATATTGCTCAATATTCAGAAAGTTGCTGCCCACGTGCAGCCTCCCGCAAACTCAAAGACCAACATTTGCGATCGCTGTTACAGTCGCCACAAACCGGTCCGAAAATCCGCGAGCAGCCGCACAACCGCAATAACCGATCAACTGAATGCGTATTGATAAAGTTATTGACAGTATCACATAAACATGCATGACCGGATTTTCTTCTGCGAAAGGGTGTTGTTACAGATCTGTCTACATTGGTATTACAAGGTGTTGCTTTAGATCGGTCTACACATATATAAGTATACGTACAATTCAACGTACAGGTACAATTCATTTTGAAGTATATATCTTATGCATGCTTTTCATGGATAGTCGCACTCAGTACCTTTTAATTCTTAAAGTTTCATATAAACAACATAGACTGGCTCTCTAGTTTCTGAACACTGTCGCCCACACGTACATGTGAGAGCCCGTGCTCAGAAATACACGAAATGTACCCCTAACCTGCTACATTAAGTGTCAAGCGTGATTAACGAAATATTAAATGGCTAGGAATAAAGGCAAAACAGTTATAGAAATGTCTATATTTCTATTACATATCCTGAATACAGTACACTCGTGATAATTCGAAGTCTACACCAAATTCCATTACTGATCCCAATGACAAGTGACAGCCCAAAGCAGACCGAAAGTCACGCAGAAAGCTCCACTGGGAGCCCTCTGTGCAACTTCCAGCTTGCAGAAACCAGCAATCCGTCCAGAATGCTTCAAACAAGGCTACGAATTACTGAGGGTCCACTGCATGACATTAACACAGTTCATTGGTAGCACATATATACATACAGTTGAACTTCGATAACTCGAACTTCAAGGGACCATACAAATTAGTTCGTGATAACAGAAGTTCGAGTCATCCGATTTCTAATCTGAACAATTTCTCAAGGCCACAGCTTAATACAGGTCTAAAGTAATGCTGACAGCTTTCAGCATTACTTTAGACCTGTATTAAGCCGTCACGTGTGTTTCTAGATATCTGTAGAGATACATTATTGGAGCAGTTCTGTATTGTAAGTTTTTGAAGGACTGAACCTTTTTTTCGAGTTATCCAGAAGTTCGAGTTATCGGAGTTCGAGATATCGATGTTCAATTGTATATGCAAAATACGCTGTATAACGATAATTGTACATGTACGAGGGGTGATCAGGAAATACGCGGAAAAGTGCTCTAAATTCTTTACCGTAATATTGATTTTGCTGAAATTTTGTGTGAATATACACTCAACCAATTCACATTATGCAACAATCTTTTACATCAGTAGCTTGCACATGCACAACGTTATTGTTACTATGGTAACATCAACTAGCCAACACCGGCCCAACATTATATAACGCCAACGTCAACGTACCTGTTCATGATACGCGTTTCGCTAAAATGCTCAGTCTTTTTAAAAATACTCCCCATTAAATGAGATACACTTCCTGCAACGTTCTAGCCATGACTGGATAAAACACCGTCTAAATGAAGATGGCTGTATGTTGGATATAGCCACCTGCACTGCAGCTGAAAGTTCATGAGTGTCATCGAAGTGTGTTCCTCTAAGGTAGTTCTTCATTACCGGGAAAAGAAAGAAGTCGCAGGGGGACAAATCCGGACTGTATGGTGGATGACTCAAAAGCTCAAACCCTAGTTGGCGTACAGTGGTCTGGGTTGTTGCTGCTCGATGAGACGGGGCGTTGTCATGGTGAAATATAACAGATGGTAGGAGTGAGGCCCTCTTTTTGTGCATTGCTCGCATGAAGTCTCGTTTCAAAACCTGAAAATGTTAGCAAGTTGTAAATATTCTAATTCGTGGCTCTTTGGTAGCTGGTGTATTTTTATCTATATATCTAAACCTTATCTACTAACTACGTGTATAACAGGTGAAATATTTTAACTCACCTTCGTATAGTATGCGTCATCCACCGTCTGTCCCTGGGGAACTGCATGGGCAAGATCACCCCTCTCGCATCGAAGAATACCACGAACATCTGTTTCTTGGTGGACTGGCTAATTTTGAATTTCTTTGGGGATGGTGATTCTGGAGTTTTCCACATCGTCGACTGAGCTTTGGTCTCTGGCATGTACAGGCTGATCCACGTTTCATCAGCGGTGACAATTCTGTCCATGAACTTTTCCCCTTCTCGTTCGAATCTCTTCAGAAACTGTTCACAACATTCCACATGAAGTCTTTTCATATCAGTATTGAGCATTTTGGGAATCCACCTAGCACAAATTCGACGCATATTTAATTGGTTATGAATAATACCCGACACTGTACCGTAACTGTAGTCAGTTTTTGCAACAATATCCCTGATCGTGATGCGCCGATCATTATCCAATAGCTGCTTGACGGCGGCGACGTGAGATGACATAATGACTCTTGGACGACCACTGCACTGATCATCCTTGATGTTGTCTCTGCCCTCTTCGAAGTGTTTATACCACATGTAAACTGCTGATTTTTTCCATGGCCTTTTCCCCATATGCGTTCAGTAGCATGTCAATAGTTTTTGATTTTGAAAATCCATTTCAAACGCAAAATTTGATAGCCGATCTCTGTTCATCACTCATTTTCACACGATAAGCTTTTAAAACAAACGTTGTTTACATGTCCGATGTCAGAAATCGTCATGAACGTCATGCCGAAAGTTCGCGCGTTTAGTAACTCTCGTTTGGTGAAGTTATCTTAAAAACTCTACGAACGTGATGCGGTGTTTCGTTACCGCTTAGAGTTCAAAATTCGTAAATTTGGGCCGGAATGACGTTGTTGACGTTACTATAGAAACCACATTTCATTCTATGCAGCTTGTACAGTCCTAAAATTTGCGACTTGAATTTAGATTTCTTATACCTTTATTTCTGTGAAATACTATGAATGTCGGGCGAAAAATAAAATATTAAGAGCACTTTTCCGCGTATTTTCTGATCACCCCTCGTATATTGTTCATACAACAATACAATCCTTTGATATATGACCCTATCCATTTTTGTAGGAGCTTTTCAATACATTAAAACAAAATGAACCAACAATTTGATGGCATACTGAGGTTAAGTCAGGCTGCAGAAAGTGACGTAGTCCAGATAAAAGATGGATGACTTGCAGACGGGGAGAATATGAAATTAAGTTTTGATATACCTCGTTACCAAAAGCGTTACAAATATTCTTCCATAGTCTGCTTCTTGCGCTTAACGTACATTCACAATATAAAGCTACATGTAAGGCGTATTCGTCAGTTAATCTATCGCACCGTTTACATCTGCATATGTAAGGTTTCACAAAGAGAAGATGTATAAGCTTCACAGCAGCCTGTGAAAACTGTAAGAGAGTACGATTAGGTTTACTTAGAAGCCAAAATTGGCAAGGACGAATCTCAAAAAAAGACTGGATTATACAATATTCTGAGAGTATAATTATTGTCCGACAAAATACGAGATTGAACGGATGCCATACACTTAATTTTGATGCTATTATGAACTCAGCTTACAGTCTTCCAAATAGATTTGGATGGAAAATCGCCCGTCCTGTAGTACTTTTCAAGGATTTCAGTTAAGCCATATTTGCCACATATCCTGTGTATGTCGGGTATAAAACCCTTGACTTTACTGCAGAAATTAAAGTAATAACAAAGTCTGTAGTTGAACAATTTCTTAACAACACTACAATTGTCCAGCCTGCATAACTGACCCAAAAATACCAATTTTCTTTTATCAATCTCGGTCTCAATAGGTAGCATGCCCAAAGTACTTTAGACAATATCTGATCTGGAACTTTTGGGTAAGCCTTGTATGAATTTCAAGCAGAATCTATGTACAATTTCAAGGGTTGAAATGCCGTCCTTACTCAAGTCAGACCACAGTTCACACCCATACAAGGCTTTTGGGAGGACAATAGTTTCATATAAGTGTTTAGCTGAAATGGGGTGAATGCCATTCTCACATACTGTAAAATAGGTTATATTCGCGTCATGATTATTTCGCGTAAATGTGATTTTGTATTAAATCGCGTCATGATGATTTCGCTACGGCGTCCATCTCGCTAAATTAACTTAACGGAAATAGACTCGTATAAAACTCTGCCGAACGCTGTAAAAAGGGCAAAGAATAAATTTCTGCCGAATGTATGTAACTTCCGTCGGCAATTTAGGGGTTATCAATCGATAATTTATAGCATGCGTTAAAGCCTGTGTTTACCAGTATTCAATTTTGTATTTTGTTTTGAGAACTTTACCCAACACTCGGATGTATGGCACAGCGTGACACACCGGTCTACTGATGAAATGGTGGAAATGTAAGCAACAATGTTACTACTCATTTATTACTTCGGGGTCTTATTTGGATCAAAACTGTCTGCAAAAGAAATGGTTCTCACGATTTGTCCATTATGAGGCTAAAGGTTAAATCAGTGCCCCTATTGAGACTTGGATGGTAAACGTGTGAAAATAAATTGACAAGTTTGTGTATAAGTGTTGATCTGTTAAACGCTGCTTGGCATAAGCCGGTATTCAATAGTCAAAATGAGTGAATTGTTTTTCACAAACACATAGAGTCAATACTGATTCAAAATTCCGTAATTGTACAAAAACAACCAGATGTTATCTACGACAATTTACCACTTGCCGTACATGTATACATGTATGTATATAAGAGTTACTTCCCTTTTCACGGAGATCAATGAAGAAGAGAAACATTCTTCCAATTTTCGGTCTGTATTTTTTATTTAAACACTTTTTTGTTTACTAAACAAAATATATGGAAGCAATACACTTCATCCAACATTTGTGTTGAATGAAAAGTGTTATTAATGCAGAAAACACATGGACGGCGACGTGATAAATCTGACCATATTCCGGATATACCGATTTCGGACGTTACTCCTTTTTATACTTGTTACTGATTTATTAGCGAAAATATTGAATTCGCGGGGCAACGCATTCACGAATTAGCGCGAAATGTATATTGTCGCTAATAAAACCTGTTTTACAGTATGCCATAACTGACTATACTAAAAAAAGTTTTCCTTAGCTTATTGGAACAGTCCTGTATTATCTGTGATAAGTCTCCATTCTTATTAAATAAAACACCTAAGTGAGTATATGATTCGCATTCAGCAACCTTGTCACATCCCAAATTCCAGTTTCTATTACAATTGATTCTGCCCGAGGGCTTTTCATTTGTTACTACTATAACTGCTGATTTACTTGCGTTGTATGTGTATCTAAATGTACATCCATACTCATAACATATATCCATTAACCTTTGCAAACCGGATTTTGACAAAGACAGTAAAATCATACCGTCTGCTGACGAGAGGCACGTGCAATTAAGACCATACACAGTTAATCTGTATTTACTACAGACGATGTGTAGTGAATCACCAGATCTAGATCCAGTCTGACCACATACATGTATATACATGCTCGCACAATGAAGCGCAATTTAACACACGAAACCTCCACCGACATTTAAATAAATAAACATCCACATACCAGTAAGAGCATAACTGCCAACCACTAACAGTATAGATCTAGTCTGCGCGACACATAATGAGCCACCTGGCCTAGATCCATACTGGGTACATGCAATAAGACACTTACACCCACCATGAAGCCCCGTAATACACAGATGCCACCGGTAAAGACTCGAACATATACACATCTGAAAAGTAACAGCAGCATATCTGTCAAACATTAACAGTAAAGATCCATGTCGGTCGATGCGTAGCGAGTCATTCGAACTAGATCCATACTGAATATTTCGATACAAACGTCCACTATGATCTAGACAATGACATACAATAACATACAATATTTTGAAATACACACATATACGAAATCTGCACTAGCATACTCTCATAATACCCTTTATCCATTAGAAGTATAGCTCTGAATCGGATGACATGTAATAAATCAGCCAATCCAGATCCACACTTGTTACAGAGATACATACACATATTAGTTGTACCTTCAAGTGTTACATTCACAACATGACATAGTTATGTAAAGACACAATACCATTGCATGAATGTTATTGTCCACAATACAACTCTAGTGACCTAGACTAGTCTATATCCGACGCTAGCACTGAGAATCTATTATGCGACCCATGCTGGTCGTTCTGTCCATGATATGGGTATCGCCAACTATTATAGTCGCCATTGTCGTGCACGTGATCGTGACGATAATATCGACTATAACCGTCGTTGTAATTACCTACTGACCGTTTGTGCTGATTGTGCGTGACCCACGGTCTGCAAGTAATGAAGCGAGGCCAGAAATCTGGGTCTTCTACCAAACACGCTTTTGCATTGTCGAATATATTCAGTCGAATGGTCGCAGTATTGTACTTCCAGTTGCGGAAGACGGTAACCTTGGATACACCTGGACCTTTGTCTGAGACAAATGTCTTAATTTCCTGTCCCGATATCGATGGCAGGAACCCTCCTACATAGAAACGTTTTGTCATACGCCTTTTCACATGCGAGAATATACCGTAATCTGAGTCACAGGGACTTCCCACACTGGTGTCAAGATCGCCTTTAGAGATCGAAGCCCGGTGACTTTCACTTCCAGGCCTACCCTTCCTCAGAAGTGTGTCTCTGTAAGGAGACATTTCACCGGATTTCGATTCTGAGCGGTGTCTCGAGGGACCAGTTTCGGGCTGCTTACTTGAGGCTATAGTGCCGTCTACAATTACTGGTATGGCCATATTACCAAATGTCTGGTCTGATTCTACATTACCCTTAGCATTGTCTATAACGGGGGACCGGGTAGACTGTAACTGAGGAAATTGGGACAAACTGTGAATGTTTATTTCACCTTGGGTAGTATCTGTATTGTCTACAGTTTGCGACAGTTTATTGACGGGAATTTAGGGCTCACACATATTACCGTCCTGTGGCTGAATATTTACAATAGACGATTCGGCGTCCGTTGTCATTACACGGGCTCCGTCATTTCGCGGACAGTGTTTCCCATCCGTGTGACAATCAGCTTCATCGCTAACCTGAACCGACTGACGAAAACTGTCAGGCCTATGTTCTGGGGTCTGTACTTCAAAAGTCGCCACATCTCCACCTGAGTCTACAGTTACAACAGGCTCAGGGGATAGTGTTCCTACAGCACGACCGGAGACGTTGAAGTTGACAAAATCACACAACTTGTCTAACATAGATTTCATTCGTACCACCGAATTTGATACACTACGTAAGTTTGCCTCTGTTCCATTTATCTTATCCGCCAGAGGCTGCAATGAGTCACTCAGGATGCTACACTGTCTGCTCATGTCAGACGCAAACTTTGCTACAACACTAGTAGTCTTAGACAACGATTTCTGAATCGTCCGTATCTCATTTGTACGGGAATGTTCAACAGCAATTTGTCTCTGTTTAGTTAAAAGAATATCAGCCTGCAAGCTGCTAAGTTTGTCTGCCAACAGTTTGACCTCACTTTCACACGAGCATTGTGTACGAGTAACATCAAGTACGGATACATTGTTTTGCGAGGACATGGATATCGACCTACTTCTATTATTGAAGACAATTACAATTTCTTTTAGGTCTGAATAGTCTGAACCTTCTAGGATGGATAAAATCATGTGAATGTCTCTCGCAAGTTTGACAGATAAACGCTCACCGTAGCGTGTTCTTACTCTACGTTTAACTGTACAATTGGCATCAAAGGGGAAATCGTCGCTTGCTTTCAGCGACTCAAAAAGAAGACACCTTTAGCGATCTAATTCTCCTTCATCAGAGTGATAATCCGACAGGATTTGGTTAACACACATATCAGCTGGTAACCGACGGAATATATTTAACAGACAATTGCATACATCCAGATGAGTAGTATCCACCATATCGTCAGCCGTAATCAGAGTACTGGAAGGATCAACAGTTTCGGGAGTCGACATATATCACAGACCGGCACTTTCTCCTCCATGTCTTCATTTAAGCGGACTGGCTCAAGTTCACAATAAGATAGTTCACGTACTACACTGTCAGCCATTGAACCGTTATTTCCCAATTGCTGACACTTGTCGGAATGTCAGTGGTTAATCACATGACTTTACGGTGCCACGTCTGGCTTATATATACACAAATAGTTTCGAGGTCTTAGAAATTGTTTACCTTTCTATCCTTCCTATATGTCCGTAGATATATCCAGATCACATATAATCACATAAAATCCAGTGATGTAAACATTATCGGACAATACTATGGATTAAGACTCCATCTAAGAATCCACCGGGTATCCAAAATCGCAGTTTACAACACACATACGACAAATGTATTTCACAAAAGCATGGAAAGCGCCAACACAAAGAATCACAGTCAAACAAAGGAATCGAGACGCTTGTCACAAAAACATACAAATTTACATCCAGGAATCACCCAGTGCATTGAAGTCCACATACATCGCACCAACAGTTAATGTTCTTCCTTTTAAGTCCAATTTAATGAAAATTATCACCAAATGACAGTTTATCTTCGATAATTTACGAAAATTCTTAGCGGAGGACAAGAAAATCCGCCATCACATTTCGCGCATCTTGTAAATAGTCGTCCACTTACTTATCAGAGTGCTAATCCAGGTGATGACTGTGTCCTTACACCAAACCATTTTCTATTCGGACAAGTAGGAGGAGAATTTGCGCCAGAGAATGTAGACTCAGAAACGTATGATATACGAAAACGTTGGTGTAGAGTGCAAGAACTAGTGAAACACTTTTGGGCAAGGTGGTTGAGAGAGTTTTTACCAACCTTGTCTTCCAGGAGAAAATGGTACAAAGAACAAAGGGACTTTCAAAAACAGCACGGGGGAACTGGAATCTTGGACAAATCTATGACGTTCATCCGGGGATTGATGGCCGTGTCCGTGTTGCAACTGTGAAAATCCTCAAAAAATTACAGAAACGGCTTACACATTGCTTGTGTCTTATAGAAAAAGCACAGTAATAGAAATTGTGATTGAAGTGTTTAAAGTTTAGTGGAGAAAGAATACAGTCAGAAAGTACTGAGCAGAGTTTGCAGAGTGGCGTTATTTTACTTGTTTAGAAAACTATGAAATTGATATTATTCAGAGGTTCTGAAAGTTCTTGAACCGTCTCTTTATATATAATTCAATGTAGTTTGTTTTAAAGTTTAATTCACAAAGGTTCCAAATAATTGTGTATTTGGTTATCTCTTGCGCCTCTCTGGAAATCTAAATCGCGTGTGCAACAGATATATATTTTTTATCGTGAGTGAAGAAAGAAATCCATTATAAACTGCCAGCTGTCAAATGAATCGCGTTTCACATATATTGACTGCCAGACGTCGATACGAATGATAATCATATTATATATGAATATAGACTGCCAGACGTCCACATATGTGAAAAATCATAAATGACAAACATTGCAGGTCACAGAAGTCAAACAGAAGAAGACTACCATTGTATATAGTATCTGCTGGCTGCAATTGTTCAGAAATTTTGCTTGACTATCAAGTGCTCTCTTTATTAAAGATTGAGGTTGATGTTTGTTTTCTTAAAGGAAGTTTTTTCTACAGGGCACACATTTGAAGGACGAGTGAAATTTTCCAGTGCTTTTCTGTAAATTCATGTATCCAGATCTTGAGAAGAGGGTTCTCAAGGTTTGTTTGGTTTGCCATTCTGATATGCAAAATGGCAGTCGAGTTCTACATATAGTCATTAGTTAAGACAATTTCAAGTATTAAAGTAAAATATTAGATTCTACTACATGAATGCTTTGTACTGGTCATAAAAAGAGAGTTTAACGTAACCTGTGGACATTGAAATTTTTTAAAATAGAGCCAGATGATAAGATTAGCAAACTTGTCGCTTATTCTGCGACTGTACAGTGAAGCTCACTTATAACGAAATCCTGGGGACCCTAATATTTATTTCGCTATATCCAAACTTTGTTATATCGATAAGACAAAATTTCGTTATAAATGTTTGGATATAGCGAATTTCGTTATAGTATACCAAGCTTATGCAAATTCTGATCCTGACCAGAAGCCACATTATAATGTAGCTGCTGACCAAAGTTTACATGCATACAGCTGGGTTTGTCATGTGTTTGGTAATTTCATAGCATGTCTCTTATAAAATGTAAAATAAAAGCAAATTCACATCAGTTATAAATAACAATATTTGTGAAATGAGTTGACCATTTGCTTCCCTATATCAATGGCTCAGTGCAAAACTAAACTGACTCTATAGTTATTCTAGTGAAGAGAATGTCTTATATGCATGTAAGTGCACACTTCAATTATTTATCACATTTATGTTTTTATTCCTGTGTCGTGATGATTCGTGTACCTTCAATCATTTTTTATAAATCTATATGTGCTTATCTATGTATCACGACATAAATTATGACCATCAGTGTTCAGCCAAGTGGCAGTGGTCTCGCTGGAACTACATAGTGTATTGGTCTTACCATCGGATTTTGCCTATTTCGGTGCCGATTGTCCGAAAAATATCTTATCTGCGGCTGCTTCAATGCAAGGTGTGAAGTTGCAACATATATTCTGACAAACGTTTCTATTGGCCGAAATCAAAATATTCGATAGGAAATGAGAACATTCATCCAATCAGATGCACGGTTACTAGTCGATTACTGGTTTCAATCACGTTATCGAAATTGGTAAATAAAGCGGGATACCATTCTTCCATCAGATTCGTCCCTTCTGCATTCGGACTCAGCAGTATGTTTATGCCTCGCACGGTGCCCACAATGTATATTTTATGCGCCGTTTTCATTGTTTGTGGGAATGATGCAATAGTGTGTCCTGAACAGAAAACGTGATCATCAACAAAGATTGGGAGATATGTACATGCAGTGTGGTCAATTACGTTCATTAAGTTGTTTGACGCCCGAGGCGATAGTCAGTGAAGGTGTTTGCTGTACAGTTTTTTTTATCGCGGTAGGTGCGAAAACTTTTCAAACTGCGACATTCAGTTGAGTTTGTAATAACCGAACTAATTTTCATAGAAATTTCGTTCTCGGGACAAGGAAATAACTTTGTCTTAGCCGAATTTTCGTTATAACCGATTTTGTATTAAGCAGGCAGATGTGAATAGAAACAAAGAAGGAAAAGATCGGGGAATTTTTTTTCTTTTGTATTATCCGGTCTTTCGTTATATCCGAGTTCGTTATAAGTGAGCTTCACTGTATGTGCATAATAATGTACATGTATATGGTGTTGATATTTACTTTGTGCACTCCCGTTAAAGGAGAGCATTAATTGTTAGCCTTGTTCGGTTTTAGATAGACAGCAAATAGTGGGTTAGATTGTTTTTTGTATTAGAATAATAGTGTTTTTCTACCTGAGAACCACTTGGGTATTTTCTCTTGAACAGAGAATTGATCCACTTGTTTTAAGCTCACCAGAGCACAAAGTGCTCAGGGTGAGCTTTTGTGATCGCCGGTTGTCCATCGGCGTGCGTCGTTCGTCGTCCGTCGTCAACAATTTGAACCTTTAAAAATTTTCTCCTCTGAATCTACAGGGATCTCAACTTTCATCTTTGGCACATAGCATCATATTCAGGTCCTCTACAAAAGTTATATAAATTATATAGTAAATTTATATTAACATATAAACATATAGTAAAACTTTGAAAATCTTCACCTCTGAAACCAGAAAGTTCTCAGCTTTCATAATTGGCACATAGCATCATGTTCAGGTCCTCTACAAAAGTTATATAAATGATTGCCCTGGGGTCAAAATTGGCCCCGCCCCAGGGGTGGGCAGTTTTCAATAGAATCATAATAGTGCAAACTTTGAAAATCTTCACCTCTGAAACTGGAAGGTTCTTAGCTTTCATATTTGGCACATAGCATCATGTTCAGGTCCTCTACATAAGTTATATTATTTATGGCCCCGGGGTCAAAATTGGCCCCGCCCCAGGGATGGGCAGTTTTCAATAGAAACAAATAGTGAAATCTTTGAAAATCTTCTTCTCTGAAATGGAAGACTCTCAGCTTTCATATTTGGCACATAGCATCATGTTCAGGTCCTCTACAAAAGTTTTATAAATTATGGCCCCGGGGTCAAAATTGGCCCGCTCCAGGGGTGGGCAATTTTCAATAGAAACAAATAGTGAAATCTTTGAAAATCTTCTTGTCTGAAACTGGAAGGTTCTCAGCTTTCATATTTGGCACATAGCATCATGTTCAGGTCCTCTACAAAAGTTATATAAATTATGGCCCCCGTGGTCAAAATTGGCCCCGCCCCAGGGGTGGGCAGTTTTCAATAGAAACAAATAGTGAAATCTTTGAAAATCTTCTTCTCTGAAACTGGAAGGCTCTCAGCTTTCATATTTGGCACATAGCATCATGTTCAGGTCCTCTACATAAGTTATATTATTTATGGCCCCAGGGTCAAAATTGGCCCCGCCCCAGGGGTGGGCAGTTTTCAATAGAAACAAATAGTGAAATCTTTGAAAATCTTCTTCTCTGAAACTGGAAGGCTCTCAGCTTTCATATTTGGCACATAGCATCATGTTCAGGTCGTCTACAAAAGTTATAAAAATTATGGCCCCTGGGTCAAAATTGGCCCCGCCCCAGGGGTGGGCAGTTTTCAATAGAAACAAATAGTGAAATCTTTGAAAATCTTTTCCTCTGAAACTTGAAGGTTCTCAGCTTTCATATTTGGCACATAGCATCATGTTCAGGTCCTCTACAAAAGTTATATAAAGTATGGCCCCGGGGTCAAAATTGGCCCCGCCCCAGGGGTGGGCAGTTTTCAATAGAAACAAATAGTGAAATCTTTGAAAATCTTCTTCTCTGAAACTGGAAGGTTCTCAGCTTTCATATTTGGCACATAGCATCATGTTCAGGTCCTCTACAAAAGTTATATAAATTATGGTCTCGGGGTCAAAATTGGCCCCGCCCCAGGGGTGGACAGTTTTCAATAGAAACAAATAGTGAAATCTTTGAAAATCTTCTTCTCTGAAACTTGAAGGTTCTCAGCTTTCATATTTGGCACACTGAGCATCATGTTCAGGTCCTCTACAAAATTTATATAAATAATGGCCCTGGGGTCAAAATTGGCCCTGCCACAGGGGTGGGCAGTTTTCAATAGAAACATATTGAGAAAACTTTGAAAATCTTCTTCTCTGAAACTGGAAGGTTAATCTCAGCTTTCATATTTGGCTCATATATAGCATCATGTTCAGGTCCCCTACAAGGTTTTCTAAATTATTCCCCTGGGGTCAAAATTGGCCCGCCCCAGGGCCGGCTAGTTTTCTATAGAAACATATAGTGAAAACTTTGAAAATCTTCTCCTCTGGTTGTCTGCATTAAGCTATCACCTGCCTTACAGACCCATAATTAGAGCTCCTTTTTTTTAATGGTCGCTTACCCAATCCCTTTTTTAGAATTTTGTAGTTTTGAAACCATTGTGATGAATAGAGCATTTGCTTATTTATCACAATGGTTTCAAAAGTGACTATTACAGAGGCGTAGAAAGGTGTATTTATATATGGTGGAAAGGGTTAAGACAAGTTCTAATGTATTTGATATTCTGTTCTGGAATTGTATAGATTAGAAGTTGTCAGTTCTGGTAAAGCTTTGATGTGGGTTTTTTTTCAGGAGTTCATGGGACTAATGTATCAAGAATGGCAACAAAAATGGAGGAAATGAGGAATCTTGTGTACAAGTCGGCCGACACGTATGTACCAAAATGTCCTATTCAGTTATAAACCCTTTACTCCATAAATATGCCTTTGCAAACAGAGTAGTCCCAGATTGGACGACTCCTGCAGGAGCTGTCTGATCAGGGTCTGCTATGTTTGCTTTGGATATAGTATAGATAGGATTGTACAGTTTCTGCCATGGTCAAAAATTACTGTGTCCGTCTGTCATTATAACAATAGTTATTCTAATACATATTCATGATATGATTATTTCTTACATGTAATATTTACTCATGGAGTTAAAGGTTAACCCATTCCCTGTTGAATATTCATGTAAGAACAAATAACATTGGGAATACTTCTTTGTATTTGTAGAAACTGTATAGAAAACTCAAAATCTAACCAATCACATGCTTGAGAATAAACTCAGACTTAAGCAAAACGTTTTATAACCTCAGGACAAAATTATATAAAGCCTCTGTTGACCTAATTGTTAGCTTGTATGTGTCATTTTATGTAAATGGATGGAGGAGCACCCGATTTAGTATGAATGACGGACATTTAAGAATACCGTAAAGATTCATCAACTAATATTAATGTTTTGAATGGTGAATTTTCAGTGTAAGATGGTCCATCTGTCAGTGTTTATAGGTATAGACTAATGAGTCCATTCAGTATAAAGCCTTCAATTTACAAACAGTGCAGATCCTGATTAGTGTGCTCCTGATTAGTGTGCTCCTGGAGTCTGTCCTGTTTGCACATGTCAGTTTTCTCTAGTCCAACATTCAAAGGCAATGTCTTTTCTTTCGCAAGGATCATTTTAAATCTGAATAGAAAATTCTAGTCTTAGATAAATTGACATGAACTTATTCAAATTCATAACATGTTCTGTTGTGATTTAAGGTCAAACTCCAAAAATGTTTACCTTAGATTTATCGGTTTTTCAATGGACATGCGTCATCTTTGGAACATCAAAGCCATTTGCTTTGAAAAGATCAAGACAAAAAAAAACATATAGTCCGATTAGAACCATAAAAATGAAAGAAAATCTACATGAATTATCCAAAATATTCTCACACCCAGTCTGCCCTCTCACCCAGTTTGTAGAAGTGAATAATTCAAATAAACACTATTTTATTAACCCATTTCCTCATATTGACGACTTTTGACGACTGTAAAAGTCACTTTTCTCACTTTCTCTGAAACCGTAAGACCTACACCATTGATATTTGGTATGTAGCATTATCTAATGGTCCTCTACAAAGATTGTTCAAATTATGACCCCTGGACCAAATATGGCCCCGCCCCGGGGCTTATCAGTTTCTCATAGGAAAATCTTTAAAAATCTTCTTCTCTGAAATCGTAAGGACTAGACCTTTGGTATTTAGTATGTAGCATCATCTAATGGTCCTCTACAAAGATTGTTCAAATTACGACCCACGGACCAAAAATGGCCCCGCCCCGGGGCTTATCAGTTTTTCATAGGAAAATCTTTAAAAATCTTCTTCTGAAACCGTAAGGCGTAGACCATTGATATTTGGTATGTAGCATTATCTAATGGTCCTCTACAAAGATTGTTCAAATTATGACCCCTGGACCAAATATGGCCCCGCCCCGGAGCTTATCAGTTTTTCATACAAGAGGGCCATGAGGCCCTGAAGCGCTCACCAGAGATAACCCCAGGGGCGGGGCCATTTTTGACCACAAAAAATCATGTGTACAACCTTGGTAGAGAACCACAAGGTAAAGCAATATGCCATTAATTAAAGGTCTAAGCCTTATCAGAGAAAAATAATATTTTTCCCATGAAAAACTGATAAGCCCTGAGGCAGGGCCAAGTTTTGCCCAGTGGTCAGGGTCTAAGTTAAACATTCTTGGCAGAGGACCACAAGCCACAGCTACATATTTGTAGAGGACCATTAGATCATGTTACATACCAAATATGAAAGGTCTAGGCCTTACAGTTTCAGTAGATTTTTAAAGATTTTCCAATGAAAAACTGATAAGCCATTGGGTGGGGCCATTTCTGGCCCCGGGGTCATAATTTGAACAATATATCTAGAGGACCATAAGATCATGCTACATACTAAATATCGAAGGTCTAGGCCTTACAGTTTCAGAGAAGAAGATTTTTAAAGATTTTCCTATGAAAATCTGATAAGCCCTTGGGCGGGGCCATTTTTGGCCCGGGTTTCATAATTTGAACAATCTTTGTAGAGGACAATAAGATCATGCTATATACCAAATATCAAAGGTCTAGGCCTTACAGTTTCAGAGAAGAAGAATTTTAAAGATTTTCCTATGAAAAACTGATAAGCCCTTGGGTGGGGCCATTTTTGGCCCAGGTTTCATAATTTGAACAATATCTGTAGAGGACCATAAGATCATGCTACATACCAAATATCCAAGGTTTAGGCCTTACAGTTTTAGAGAAGAAGAATTTTAAAGATTTTCCTATGAAAAACTGATAAGCCCTTGGTCGGGGCCATTTTTGGCCCCGGGGTCATAATTTGAACAACTTTAGTAGAGGACCATAAGATCATGCTACATACCAAATATCAAAGGTCTAGGCCTTACAGTTTCAGAGAAGAAGATTTTTAAAGATTTTCCTATGAAAAATTCCATATTACCATATATGGAAAAAATGACCACGCCCTCTGGCGGCCATGTTTTTTGCTGGATCAAAATTCTTTTAACAACTTTTAAAGTCTATCAACTGAGAAACCCACTATCTTTTAACCACTTTTGAAGCACCCACCCACAGTATGTATCTGACCAAGTTTGGTTACAATTGGGCAGTCGGTTTCAGAGAAGAAGTCTTTTGAAATTGTTGACGGACAGACAGACGGACGGATGGACAGACGGACGCCGGACACAGGGGGGTATCACAATAGCTCACCTTGAGCACTTTGTGCTCTGGTGAGCTAAAAAATCTTCTTCTGAAACCGTAAGGCGTAGACCATTGATATTTGGTATGTAGCATTATCTAATGGTCCTCTACAAAGATTGTTCAAATTATGACCCCTGGACCAAATATGGCCCCGCCCCGGAGCTTATCAGTTTTTCATACAAGAGGGCCATGAGGCCCTGAAGCGCTCACCAGAGATAACCCCAGGGGCGGGGCCATTTTTGATCACAAAAAATCATGTGTACAACCTTGGTAGAGAACCACAAGGTAAAGCAATATGCCATTAATTAAAGGTCTAAGCCTTATCAGAGAAAAATAATATTTTTCCCATGAAAAACTGATAAGCCCTGAGGCAGGGCCAAGTTTTGCCCAGTGGTCAGGGTCTAAGTTAAACATTCTTGGCAGAGGACCACAAGCCACAGCTACATATTTGTAGAGGACCATTAGATCATGTTACATACCAAATATGAAAGGTCTAGGCCTTACAGTTTCAGTAGATTTTTAAAGATTTTCCAATGAAAAACTGATAAGCCATTGGGTGGGGCCATTTCTGGCCCCGGGGTCATAATTTGAACAATATATCTAGAGGACCATAAGATCATGCGACATACTAAATATCAAAGGTCTAGGCCTTACAGTTTCAGAGAAGAAGATTTTTAAAGATTTTCCTATGAAAATCTGATAAGCCCTTGGGCGGGGCCATTTTTGGCCCGGGTTTCATAATTTGAACAATCTTTGTAGAGGACAATAAGATCATGCTATATACCAAATATCAAAGGTCTAGGCCTTACAGTTTCAGAGAAGAAGATTTTTAAAGATTTTCCTATGAAAAACTGATAAGCCCTTGGGCGGGGCCATTTTTGGCCCGGGGGTCATAATTTGAACAACTTTTGTAGAGGACCATTAGATCATGCTACATACCAATCATCAAAGGTCTAGGCCTTACAGTTTCAGAGAAGAAGATTTTTAAAGATTTTCCTATGAAAAATTCCATATTACCATATATGGAAAAAATGACCACGCCCTCTGGCGGCCATGTTTTTTGCTGGATCAAAATTCTTTTAACAACTTTTAAAGTCTATCAACTGAGAAACCCACTATCTTTTAACCACTTTTGAAGCACCCACCCACAGTATGTATCTGACCAAGTTTGGTTACAATTGGGCAGTCGGTTTCAGAGAAGAAGTCTTTTGAAATTGTTGACGGACAGACAGACGGACGGATGGACAGACGGACGCCGGACACAGGGGGGTATCACAATAGCTCACCTTGAGCACTTTTTGCTCTGGTGAGCTAAAAAAGCTTCTTCTCTGAAACCGTAAGGCCTAGACCTTTGATATTTGGTATGTAGCATCATCTTAATGGTCCTCTACAAAGATTGTTCAAACTATGACCCCCGGACCAAAAATGGCCCCGGCCCGGGGCTTATCAGTTTTTCATAGGAAAATCTTTGAAAATCTTCTCCTAAACTGTAAGGCCTAGACCTTTGAAATTTAGTATGTATTATCATCTAATGGTTTTCTACCAAGATTGTTCAAATTATTACCCCTGGACCAAAATGGCCCCACCCCTGGCTTATCAGTTTTTCATAGGAAAATCTTTAAAATCTCCTTCTGTGAAATTGTAAGGCCCGGAACTTTGAAACTTATATGAAGCATCATCTAATGTTCCTTTATTTAGATTGTTCAAATTTGAAACTCAAGGCCTAAAATTATGACCCTTGGTTTCATATTGGCCCCAATCTGAAGCTTACTTATTTTTACGTAGAAATACAGTGTATGCATATGTCTATAGTAACCAGGTGAGCGATTTAGGGCCATCATGGCCCTCTTGTTCTTTTTTAGCTCACCAGAGCACAAAGTGCTCAGGGTGAGCTATTGTGATACCCCTGTGTCCGGCGTCCGTCTGTCAGTTCGTCCGTCTGTCTGTCCGTCAACAATTTCAAACGACTTCTTCTCTGAAACCGACTGCCCAATTGCAACCAAACTTGGTCAGATACATACTGTGGGTGGGTGCTTCAAAAGTTGTTAAAAGATAGTGGATGGGGCCATCGGTCTTGTTGCCATGGCAACTGTACACAATATCTAGAAAAATCTTCTTCTCCAGAACGACTTGTCCGATTTGAATATAGTTTTCACCAAAATGTTTCTCAGTTGATAGACTTTAAAACTTGTTAAAAGAATTTTGATCAGGCAAAAAACATGGCCGCCAGAGGACGTGGTCATTTTCTCCATATATATGGTAATATGGAATTTTTCATAGGAAAATCTTCTTCTCTAAAACTGTTAGGCCTAGACCTTTGATATTTATTATGTAGCATGATCTTATGGTCCTCTACAAAGATTGTTCAAATTACCGGGCAAAAATTGCCCCGCCCAAGGGCTTATCAGTTTTTCATGGGAAAATCTTTAAAAATCTTCTTCTCTGAAACTGTAAGGCCTAGACCTTTGATATTTGGTATGTAGCATGATCTTATGGTCCTCTACAAAGATTGTTCAAATTATGACCCCCCCCCCCCCCCCCACCCCCCGGGGTCAAAAATGGCCCGCCCAAGGGCTTATCAGTTTTTCATTGGAAAATCTTTAAAACTCTTCTTCTCTGAAACTGTAAGGTCTAGACCTTTGATATTTGGTATGTAGCATGATCTTATGGTCCTCTACAAAGTTGTTCAAATTGTTAAAAATCTACTGAAACTGTAAGGCCTAGACCTTTTATGTTTGGTATGTTACATGATCTAATGGTCCTCTACAAATATGTAGCTGTGGCTTGTGGTCCTCTGCCAAGAATATTCAACTTACGACCCTGACCACTGGGCGAAACTAGGCCCTGCCTCAGGGCTTATCAGTTTTTCATGGGAAAAATATAAAATATTATTTTTCTCTGAAACCATAAGGCTTAGACCTTAAATTAATAGCATACTGCTTTGCCTTGTGGTTCTCTACCAAGGTTGTACAAATGATTTCTTGTGGTCAAAAATGGCCCCGCCCCTGGGGTTATCTCAGGTGAGCGCTTCAGGGCCTCATGGCCCTCTTGTTATTTTGAATATTCCCTTGAATATTTACATTATGAAATTTCAGCTAATGAATATTCATAATTTCATTATTTCTTATATGAATATTGAGTAGGTAAAAGTTTAATTAAAATTTTAGCATCTACATTATGTTATAGCAATTGCAGACAGAGGAAGATACTGTAGAAGTGTATCTATATCATTACATCATAAGCAAACAAAGCAGACCTTAATAAGACAACTCCTACAAGATCAGTGTGATAAAGGTCTGTTCTGTTTGTTTCCTGAATGATATAGAAATGATTCTCTAGAACCCATTAATTTTTAGCCTCTGCCTCTTACTTATTTGTAAACATAGCAGACCCTGATCTTAAAGAAAGCTCATATAGAAAATGTATATATCTGAGTCTACTGTGTTTGCAAAGGCATTAAAAGGCATGTCTATGGAGTAAAGGGGCAACCCATTACCTAATAGACACACCTTTTAAGGTCTTTGCAAACAAAGTAGTCCCGTATCAGAGTTGGCTCCTGTAGGAATCATCTGATCAAGGTCTGATCTGTTTGCTTATGGAATTATGTCTCCCCCATTTATGGGGAGATATATTGTTTTTGCCAGAGTTGTCTTTCTGTCCGTCCGTCCGTCCGTCCGTCCGCACTCACCAATGGGTAGTTGTGTGACTTTTTCTAACTAGTCGCACAAGTAAAATCATTAACCTGGCCATCTCTTGTGACATTAACCTGGCCATTTCTTGTGACATTAACCTGGCCAGTTGTGGGACATAGGGTTAGGGTTAGGGTTAGCTTCCAGATCATTCTTTTCCAAAGTTAGAGCCAAAAATAGTTTTTCTTGTGGGACTAGTCCCACAAGAAAAGATCAAAGGAAAAAGTCACACAACTACCCATTTGTTAGCATGTCCGTCCGTCTGTCCGTCACAAACTTGTGTCGCGCGTATCTCTGAAACCGCTGGTACTAGAGTCACCAAACTTCACAGGAATATTCACCAGCATGAGTTGTTGTGCACCTGGGTTTTTTGAATTGTCTCCCCCTGAAATAACTTTGGAGTTATTGCCCCTGATGACTTAAAATTAGAAAAACTTTTGTGTCGCACGTATCTCTGAAACCGCTAGTACTAGAGTCACCAAACTTCACAGGAATGTTCACCAGCATGAGTTGTTGTGCACCTATGGTTTTTGAATTGTCTCCCCCTGATAATTCTTGAGTTATTGCCCCTGATAAGAATACTTAAATTTATACAAACTTTGTGTCGCGCGTATCTCTGAAACCAGTAGGGCTAGAGTCACCAAACTTCACAGAATTGTTCACAAGCATGAGTTGTTTTTCTCTTGGGTTTTTTGAATTGTCTCTCCCTGTTAACTTTGGAGTTATTGCCCCTGATGACTTAAAATTAGACAAATTTTACTTAGTGTCGTGCATATCTCTGAAACCACTAGGGCTAGAGTCACCAAACTTCACAGGAATGTTGACCAGCATGAGTTGTTGTGCACCTGGGATTTTTGAATTGTCTCCCCTTGATAACTTTGGAGTTATTGCCCCTGATATGATTACTTAAAATTAGAGAAACTTTCTGTCATGCATATCTTTAAAATCACTAGGGCTAGAGTCACCAAACTTCACAGGAATGTACACCAGCATGAGTTGCTGTGCACCTAGGTTTTTTAATTGTCTCCCCCTGATAATTCTTGAGTTGCTGCCCCTGATATGTTAACTTAAAATTAGAGAAATTTGTGCTGCACGTATCTCTGAAACCAGTAGGGCTAGAGTCACCAAACTTCACAAGAATGTTTACCAGCATGAGTTGTTGTGCATTTGGGTTTTTTAATTGTCTCCCCCTGATAACTTCGGAGTTACTGCCCCTTATGACTTTAAAATAAGAGAAACTTTACTTTGTGTCACATGTATCTCTGAAACCACTAGTACTAGAGTCACCAAACTTCACAAGAATGTTGACTAGCATGTGTTTTGTGTACCTGGGACTTTTGAATTGTCTCCCCCTGACAATGTTGGAGTTATTGCCCCTGATAACTTAAAAATTAGACCCTGATAAGTTTGGAGTTACAGACATTACACTTGTGTATTGGAAAGAGGATGGGAGGGGGGACATCTGTTTTTGTGACAAAAACAAACCTCTAGTTACATATAGATCTGATTCTACAGTTTCTGTCTAGGTTTCTGTCTGATCTGGGTCTATCCTGTCTAGGTTTCTGTCTGATCTGGGTCTATCCTGTCTAGGTTTCTGTCTGATCTGGGTCTATCCTGTCTAGGTTTCTGTCTGATCTGGATCTATCCTGTTTTCAAAGGCATGAAATAGCATTTATATGAGGGAATACTCAGGGTTAACATTTTCCCTGTTCAATATTCATGTAAGAATTAATGACATCATGAATATTTATTAGCTGAATATTTACAATGGCTAAAGTACATAGGATGTTTTGGTATTGGTAGAAACTGTATATTCACAACTATTAATAATTTCATAAGCAAACAGAGCAGACCCTGATCAGGTGGCTTGGGAGCCATATGATCTGGTTATACTCTGTTTGCAAAGGCATGAAAAAGTATTTGTATGAAAGAAAGAGAAAACGTCACGTTTAAATACAGGTTACAGTTGACAAAGAAAAGGAAAAGAAAATATTTGTATTCCTTGTATCATTACATCTCTTACATCTCTTGTTAATTTATCAGTGCTTTAAAATAAAGTAATTATTATAATTAGAAGATTACCCATTCCAATTTGTTCTGTCACATTTCAAGGTCGAATAACAAATTACTGTTTCAAATTTTATTTTTTTGTATATGGTTCAGAAGAGTTAAATCTCTTAAGTTAATGTAATATTGATTGCATTTAGGTGCAATTTTAATGAAGATCTTCAGAAGATAAAGCGCCACTTGGCAATAACTTGATACACCCCGGGATATTTTGAAACAATTATTCCTTTCAGCATTATGAAGTCCCTGTTACTGTTTCTTTAGAACAATATGACA
The DNA here is from genome assembly GCA_963576725.1 of Azorinus chamasolen. Classification (NCBI taxonomy): domain Eukaryota; kingdom Metazoa; phylum Mollusca; class Bivalvia; order Cardiida; family Solecurtidae; genus Azorinus; species Azorinus chamasolen. The sequence goes on from OY755237.1 coordinate 49,764,136, forward strand.
TTACTCTTGGAAGTCTGAGGTACACTAATCGGAAATTCATGATTACGAAATTGGATTCAACTGAGACAAACAAAAAATCTTAAGTGAAACAGATTTGCTTAGCATGCAGAAATGTTAACCCTAAATTCCTTCCTATAAATGCCTTGTAACAACTTTACAATCAGAGATGACCCAGATCAGATGGCTCCTGTAGGAGTCATCTGATCAGGGACAGGAGCCATCTGATCAGAGTATGCTATGTTTGTTTATAATGGAATTAATAATATGGAGCATTAAATAATGCTCTGTTTATCTCAATGGTTTCAAAAGTTACTTTTATACAGGCATTAAAAGACGTCAGTATGAGGGAATGGGTTTAAAAGAAAACAGAACAATGCATCCAGACACAGGGATCACACTGGGCCGTCTCATCTCTCAATTCAAACTACTGGCATATATATACAGTTTATCATGAATTTGCTGCTGGTGTGCAAAGGATTAATCCTTTACACCATGAATGTTTAATTAAGAAATAACCACATCATAAAAAGCCAGTTCTGCAATAATTCTAGCAACTATCCAGAGGATTTAGTTTGCTTGGGTTTAAATGGTTTTATAACAATCTTCACATCTTTAAGCCACCTCAGAAACTATTAAACAATTATGAAATTATACAAAATTCTGTATTAAAGTTCAAAATACAGTAACAAGAATAATATATTTGAAATCCACATTTCAAGACCAATCTTTTGATACCAAATTTGGCTCCCTAATATCAAAGGCTTTAAAAGTAGATTTTTTTATGATCTTGATAATATGTATATGATCTAGATCCCTTTTATATTTAACATTTAATATCGGATGATATTATTTAATATTATCTAATATTAAACAATGAAAAAAAGGATCATAATAGTTCCCCTGGAGTCTGTTAACTTTGGACCCCAAAGTTTGAAAAAAAGGATCATAATAGTTCCCCTGTGTTATTAGCTTAATATTCATAATGGCATATGAACACAAGAACTTTTGGTCATGTCAGAAACTGTAGACTCAGATCTATATTATTTCATAAGCAAACAGAGTAGACCTTGATCAGAGGGTCCTGATCAGAGAGCCATCTGATCGGGGTTTTCGCTGTTTGTTTCGGCGTAAAAAAGTGTTCATAATGGAATAAAGGGTTAAATGAGTCTCAGATTTCGAGAATATTTACCAAACCAAGGTCTGTTAGATATGTACTTAGATTAACCCTAACTTCCTGTTGAATATTCATGTAAGAAATAATGATATAAATATCAATTAGCTGAATTTGTATTATGGAATATAGACACAGAATTTGGACAGACAAACTTTAAGGCAAATAGTGCAGACCCAGATTAGTCTCAGTCTTCTCTATTTGCTCATAATGCCAGTCTAATTCTAAGATATCAAAATGGTGCCAAATTGACCTATTCAGCCAGGCTTACAAACAGATGGAGAGGCGAGATTTTGGGTAAATAAGGTACTTGAGATAGCTAGGTTTAGTGGTGCCACACTGACGGTATACTGTAGACACATGACTAGAGATACCACGCCCAGTCATACTTCCTAGCACTTATCTTTGAAATCTCTTTGCAAGAGAGCTCTATTTTACCTCCTATGATAATGTCATGGCCATGGCTGAGGGATCGACCCTCAACTTCTTGATCTGAAAGTGACGCTCTTTTCTTGCAGGACTGGTTTGGCCATATAGTAGTGCCGATCTTATTTACTCCATAGATACACCTTTCTACACCTTTGCAAGCAGAGTAGACCCAAATCAAATGGCTCCTCAACCATACATACACCTTTCTACACCTTTGCATACAGAGTAGATCAAAATCTTGAGGAGCTGTCTGATCAGCGTAATTTTGCTCTGTTTGCTTATATTATGAAGTGATATAGACATGATTCTACTGAGTTTTTGCCATAGCCAAAAACTCCTGTGATCATGATTGTATCATTATTAAAAACCTAATCAATATTCATGAAGTCATTATTTCTTACATTAATATTCAACGAATAAAGTGTTATAAAACAGTCTTATAAATATTGATTGGAAACATGAATCTTTAAAATCAGGTCGTTGCTTAATTTAATGCGGACAAAAATACTGCAGAAAGCTCCTATAGTCAATATGAGGGAATGGGTTAATGCAGGGCAAAAAGTAATGCAGAGCCTATGGAAGTTTTCTGTACTACTTCTGTCTTGCACTAAGCTGTAACCACCTGTTCCAAAAATGAAGAGTGGACGAATAAGAGAAACTTTATTGTTTATATACAGCGGACAAGAGGTTGATCACACAACATTTTTTACAAGACAAAGCTAAAGTGACCACATAATTTATTGACATAGGAGTCTTTGAAAGTAGGTTGTTGCTCAATGCAGGGCAAAATTAATTCAGAAAGCTCCTATAGGGGCCTACCACCTGTTTAAAAAAAATGAAGAGACATTAATGTTGAAACAACAGACAAGATACATAATTTTTATGCCCTCATTGATGATAGTCAGGGGGCATGTCCATGTGTCACGCTTTTACTTGCAGACTTGGTTGTCACAGTTTTTTCATCATCTTATATATCTCACTAACCACTATAGCTATTGGCATGGAATTGGATATACAGATTAAACACCATCCATACTTTCATTGTGCACCAGCCCATGCAGCCTGGTGCAAGCCCAAGGTCAAAGACAAATGACTTAGAAATTTTACATGCAGCTAGGCAAGCACCACCCCTTGGGAGGGGGGGGGGGGGGGGGGCAATCGCTTACAGCCACAATTTTCTAGTTTAACCCTATCCTTTGTTGAATATTCATGAAAGAAACACTGACTTCATGAATATTAAACAGAGCAGACCCTGATCAGATGGCTCCTACAGGAGTTGTCTGATCTTGGTCTACTCAGTTTGCAAAGACGGAAAAAGGTGTTTAGATGAGAGAGTTTTCTTAGGGTTAACAGCAAGCTAAGGGTTAAATACCAGTGTAATCCAGTCAGAGCATTCTGTAGCATGCTAATTACAAACATGTTTGCATTTATAGGACTTCGGGTAGTTAAAGTCTTCAAAGTCAATAAATCTCATGTCAGTTTTGTTAATACCAGTATTTATTTGGTGGATTATGAGGGGCATTACAAAAGCTATATTATATCATCTGCAATTTCCTCATAGATATTATGTAAGATATAATGAATATATGAATATTAATTAGCTCTTTACTCCATGAATATTTATGTAAGAAATAATGACATTGTGAATATTAATCTGATTAAATTTTTATAATTATGAGCTCATGGACACGTACAAGGATATTTGGTCATGGCAGAAAGTGTAGAATCAATTATCTTTATTATATCATAAGCAAACAGAGCAGACCCTGATCAGACGGCTCCTACAGGAAACATCTGATCTGGGTCTACTCTGTTTGCACAGACATAGAAAGGCATATTTATGGAGTAATATGTGGGTTAACTGAATTTTTATAATGGCATTATGAAAAAGTGCATTTTTGATCATACTAAAACTAGAATCAGACCTGTATTCTTTCAGAAGCAAATAGAGCAGACCCCGATCAGAGGGCTCCATTCTTTCTTTCTGTCTGTTTGTTGATGAGGTTATAAAGCTCAAGGTTATACTTGATCATCATTCACCATTATGTACAAAAACCTTATGTAGTCTTCATAGTCGGACATCCAATATCCCCTCAAACTGAATACATGTACATTGTATTCTGTATAGGTTAGTGTTTGTTAGTCAGCATTTACAAAAATAAACCGGTCTAGCTGTACACAGCCCCACGACCTATTTATTTTGTAAATGCTAACACACACTAACCCATTTAGTGATTGAAATTATATTTTGTTTACGAAATTTCGCGCGGTTTATGTAATAAACATTTTTGTAACAACCAATCGCATTGCTAACACCAATCAGCAGGTTCATAACACTATCATGTCAGTTTCCGGAGCAATGAAAGGTCAAGCGTATAAATTGAAAATCTTAATAAAATGTCACTTACTTCGGTAAATCGACACTTACTAAATAAATGGTCAGTAACTGCTGATTTACTAAAATAAATTGCCCAGATAATTTGAAAAATACTGCATCACCATTGGACAAAATATAATTTCAATCACTAACCTAAATAAATGCCCCCACTCTAATGAATGGTCTCTTTTCTATAGCAACTAATGATCAATGAATAAACTAAAAGCCTATATAATAACCATTCAATAAGTACAGGTGGTAGCTTAATACAGACTGAAAGCAATACAGAAAGCTCCCCTGGGCTCTCCTGCATTACTTCCTTTCAGCATTAAGCAACCACCTGTGTACAAAATGCAAAAAGCTCCTTTTAAAAAAATGTAACACCTGCTTTGATAAGTTTGACTGATATGGAAGCAAATAGTGTAGACCCTGATCCAACTGCTCCAGGAGGAGCACACTGATATGGAAGCAAATAGTGTAGACCCTGATCCAACTGCTCCAGGAGGAGCACAAATAGTGTAGACCCTGATCCAACTGCTCCAGGAGGAGCACAAATAGTGTAGACCCTGATCCAACTGCTCCAGGAGGAGCACAAATAGTGTAGACCCTGATCCAACTGCTCCAGGAGGAGCACAAATAGTGTAGACCCTGATCCAACTGCTCCAGGAGGAGCACACTGATGTGGGTCTGCACTGTTGGCCTAAGTTTTCCTATCCAAATACTTAACACAAAACTTCCTCCATTTAAAATACACCTTTTAACCCTTCACTTGCTATTCGCGTCAATATACCTACCTGTAAATAGTGAAGACCCAGATGAGACAGCTCCTGCAGGAGCTGTCTCTTCAGGTTCTGCACTATTTACAAGTTGATTGTGCAACCAGTGCACTCCTCAGCAGTGATTGCACAGCGAAATACTTGTACATAATGAAGATATATGTAATTATACAACAGGGCATGGGTAAAGAAGGAGAAATGTATTTTAAAATTCAGCAAGAGAAGGGTTAACACTTTTACAAATAGAGTAAACTCGGATCAGGCAACTTTTGCAAGAACTGTCTAATCAGGGTCTTCTCTGTTTGCTTATAGAATTATAAAGATCTGATTATACTGTATCTGCCATGGCCAAACTTTATTGTGTTTATGTACCATTATAAAAAAATCTAATCAATATTCATGATGTCATTATTTTTAGCTCACCTGGCACAAAGTGCCAAGGTGAGCTTATGGGATGATCCTATGTCCGGCGTCGTGCGTCGTGCGTATGTGCGTATGTGCGTCGTGCGTATGTGCGGGCGTCAACAATTTACTTAAACATCTTCTTCTCTGGAACTACAAAGCCAAGAGCTTTGATATTTGGTATGTAGCATGATGTAATGGTCCTCTACAAAAATTGTTCAAATTATGTCCCCCGGGTCAAAAATGGCCCCGCCCCAGGGCTTATCAGTTTTTCATAGGAAAATCTTTAAAAATCTTCTTCTCTGAAACTGTAAGGCATAGACCTTTGATATTTGGTATGTAACATGATCTAATGGTCCTCTACTAAAATTGTTCAAATTATGACCCCTGGGCCAAAAATGGCCCCGCCCCAGGGCTTATCAGTTTTTCATAGGAAAATCTTTAAAAATCTTCTTCTCTGAAACTGTAAGGCATAGACCTTTGATATTTGGTATGTAGCATGATCTTATGGTCCTCTACTAAAATTGTTCAAATTATGACCCCTGGGCCAAAAATGGCCCCGCCCCAGGGCTTATCAGTTTTTCATAGGAAAATCTTTAAAAATCTTCTTCTCTGAAACTGTAAGGCATAGACCTTTGATATTTGGTATGTAGCATGATCTAATGGTCCTCTACTAAGATTGTTCAAATTATGACCCCCAGGACAAAAATGGCCCCGCCCCAGGGCTTATCAGTTTTTCATAGGAAAATCTTTAAAAATCTTCTTCTCTGAAACTGTAAACCATAGACCTTTGATATTTGGTATGTAGCATGATCTAATGGTCCTCTACTAAGATTGTTCAAATTATGACCCCCAGGACAAAAATGGCCCCGCCCCGGGGCTTATCAGTTTTTCATAGGAAAATCTTTAAAAAGTCTTTTTCTCTGAAAATGTAAGGAATAGACCTTTGATATTTGGTATGTAGCATGATCTAATGGTCCTCTACTAAGATTGTTCAAATTATGACCCCCAGGACAAAAATGCCCCTGCCCCGGGGCTTATCAGTTTTTTATAGGAAAATCTTTAAAAATCTTCTTCTCTAACATGATAAGGTATAGACCTTTGATATTTGGTTTGTAGCATTATTTAATGGTCCTCTACCAAGATTAATCAAATTATGATCCCCAGACCAAAAATGGCCCCGCCCAAGTGCTTATCAGTTTTTCATAGGAAAATCTTTAAAAATCTTCTGCTCCAGAACTGTAAGGTCTAGGCCCTTGATATTTGGTATGTAGCATCATCTAATGGTTTTCTACCAAGATTATTCAAATTATTACCCCTGGTTCAAAAATGGCCCCACCCTGGGGCTTATCAGTTTTTCATATGAAAAGCTTTAAGAATCTTCTTCTCCAAAACTGTAAGGCAGAGACCTTTAATATTTGGTATGTAGCGCTATCTAATAGTTTTCTACCAATATTGTTCAAATTATGTCCCCTGGGTTGAAAATGGCCCCGCCCAGGGGCATATCAGTTTTTCATAGGAAAGTTTTAAAAAATCTTCTTCTCTTAAAAATCTTTAAAAGTCTTCTCTGAACTTGTAAGGCATAGACCTTAGATATTTGGTATGTTGCATTATCTAATAGTCCTCTACCAAAATTTTCAAATTATGAACCCCGGATCAAAAATGGCCCCGCCCTGGGGCTGAACAGTTTTTCGTAGGAACATCTTTAAAATATCTTTTCCTCCAAATCTGTAAGGTCTAGACTCTTTATATTTAGTATGTAGCATCAACTTATGGTTTTCTACCAAGATTTTTCAAATTATGTAATCTGTCATTGAAATCATTAATCTGTTATGAACAGGTGAGCGATTAAGGGCCATCATGGCCCTCTTGTTTACATTACTATTCATGGAGTAAAGAGTTAACCCTTACAATGCTGAGTTTTCAAATGGACTATATTGATGTGTATATTCCAAATTTCAAACAGGTCAAGTTTATGATGAATATTTAGGGATTTTTCTCAAGTAAAGTGTAACTGATGACAAACAGTCAAAAACCTGATGAGAGGGCTCCTCTAGCCGAGGGCTCCTCTAGGAGCCCTCTCATTTGGGTCTACACTATTTGCAAAGGAAGTTTGTGAATCATTTCCTGCATTGTAAGGGTTGAGGTAATTAGGATATTGAAGAATTTTTATACTAATCTTTACAACCAGTTAGCATCATATGCACATGCAATTTATTAGGAGTATTGTAATGTTAAAATACCTTAAATATATACACACCAGATCTCTCCTCTTCATTCTTTCGTAAAGCTGAACCAGAAGTGAAAAATGCAACATATATCAGGGTTTGAGCGGACACTTTTTGTTGGCAGGATAAGGGTAAATAATTCAACCTGACACCATTTTCGGCACTTAGATATGGACATAGTAGCAACTAGTGTATAGATCCTGATCTGGGTATGCACTATTTGCATGTCAGTTAGTCTGTTCAAGTACTATATTTTCTCTAATATATGCACTTATACATTTTTCAAAACGAGCTTCTTGCATTTTATACACAGCTTTCTGCATTGCTTTCATTCTGCATTAAGCTTAAAGAGGAAGTCCCTACAATGATCGCATATTTTCAATAATATCATAAAACTTGGTATTTGTTATGCTCTATCATTATTATGAAGGTTCCCAATTTGAACTTATATCGAAATATGCCCCTGTGATACAAATAAACCGATTTCATCAATACTGATCATTTGTGTTTTACAACAAAATATTATCGGCCTTTTCCGTTAAATTCTTCCGCGTTTTGCCGATGATCACCCGATCCCTCCATTGTTTACGTAATATCTTTCACGGAAGTGGTCGGAGAATCGCGAATAGGGCGAACAGTTACGAAACTAAAACCCAACCCGAATAAAACTGAAACATCGGGGAGTAAAACCGGGATCGGCGATATCAAACACATGGATGTTTTGTCATTATAAACGGTAATTGGACGGGGCTTTTTTGCGATATACTACTTTTCAGCATATAAACAAATGAGTTTCGTATATTTTAAGTGTTTATGAAACGCGTCAAATGTAGGGACATCCCCTTTAACTACCTGTACTTTGAAAATGTATATTCCTTTATTTAATGGTTATTATAATGGTTTTAGTTGTTTCCCCAGTAGTTTTAAGGGAGTGTTTATTAGAGTGGGGGGGGGGGGGGGGGCATTAAGTAGGGAGAATACGATACGTTTTTATAGGGCTACATTTTTCAAATTGTTTACTTCATAGTCTTCATGGGTGTGCATTTTGTTTGCCTCAAAAGATTACAGTTCTCTATGATGACCTGAAACCTTTCCCTCATGAATATTCATGTAAGAAATAAATGAATGTATAAGTATTGTTTAGCAGAATGTTGTAATGGCATTATAAACAATGCAATGTTTTACTGTAGCAGAAGCTGTATAATCAGGAATTAGAAATATAGTTTCATATTGGTAGAAAATGTAGAGTATTAGATCTATTGTATTTAAGTACAATGTAGGCTCCTACAGTAGCCATCTGACTTGCGTCAACTGTGTTTGCAAGGTGTCAAACTGCATCTCTGTGAGGGAAAGGCTTATTATGTTCTTAGGGGTAAATTTGGCTTGAAATCACAAGACATGGATCTAGTAACTTTTAGAATACCCCTCATGTATCATATTCCAAGTCATCCTTAATTGTGATCAATTTAATATTATGTTAGGTATGCATTTTATAAAACTTTATTGGAAGGTATGTAACATTAATATCATTTACTGGTACTAATATTGATTGATTGAGGCTCATTAGGATGATCAAATATTTGAGTGAGCTCTAATGGTATGAGGAGTGCAGATACTTTAATTCTTTCAACACTTAATTAACAAAATGGAATAGCCCATCATTGGTTATTGATAGAGTCCATCACAGTACCAAAGGGTACAATTTGCGAGAGGATTTTGAATGATAAACAGTGCAGACCCTGATGAGAGGGCTCCTAGCCCTCTGATCTGGGTCTACACTGTTTTCAAATGACAGCCAACTCATTTCCGGCATATAAACGGTTAAAGTTTCTCAGTTTTCATAGCTGAATATCCACTCCTGTTATCAAATTTACAACTGTGAGATTCCAACTGTTTGTCTTAATTGGACAGATTTATGGATCCAAATAGTGTGAAAAGAATTTGTATGTAAATGACATTAATCAGATGCAGAAGAGGTTAAAAGTTTTATTTTTGGACATAAGAAAGGTAACCATGGTTTCAAACTGTTTAATTATTTAAGACAGCACAGGCGGCAATAAAGAACTAATGGTTAGTGCTAATTTCATTGCTAATGTTTAATGGTAAATCTCAAATGAGAGCCACTTTTAGGTCAGGGATAAATTTTACAAGACACAGTACCAAAATCTCAAACCATACAAAACTCTAACAGTATAAAGGCAGGTTACCTGATGAATAACATGTAAAAAATGAAATTATTTTGTGACTCTTAATTAGCTGCTTTTTATCAAGCTCAACTGCTGTCAGCTTAACCCGTTACCTCATATAAATGCCTTTTCTGCTGTGTTTGCTTATGAAATTATAATAGATCTGACTTCTTCGGTAAAAAAAAATCCTTGATATACAATCATATGCCATTATACAATTCAGTTCATTAACCCTTTACTCCATAAAGATGCCTTATAACACATTGCAAACAGAGTAGACCAAGATCAGATGGCTCCTGTAGCAGCCGTCTGATCAGGGCCTGCTCTAGATCTGTTTGCTTTTGAAATATTATATTATGAATATATAGATATGACTCTACAGTTTCTGCATGACAAAATTTTCATGTGTTTATAGGCCATTATAAAAATGGATCTAATTGATATTTATGAATTACAAAATGTACATGAATATTCAAGGGGTACTTCACAGTTAACCAGTTCCCGCATAGACTATTTTTAGATCCAACCTCTTTGATTAAATCTACCAAAAAGAAGCATTTACTAGAGAAAAAGAATTTTTCAAAATTGTGTAGTTTTGAAACCATTGAGATAAATATAGCATTTTGCTCCTGTGGAGCAAATACTCTATTTATCACAATGGTTTTTACAAAGTGACTTTTACAGAGGCGCTAAAAGGTGTCAGTATGCTGAATGGGTTAAGGATTAATTTTATTCTGAACTGTACAAGTTTTAACTATGCACATGTACACTTAAGGCAAATGTTTACTATCCAGATGAGATGCAGAGTCATTGAACACATCTGACTGCATTTGTAAATTGAAATGGAAGAAAAACTTCTTTTGAGAATTTGTAGCAGATGGCTTTTATAGCAGACAACTCATTGGCAAAAAGATAATAATCCTGAGACAATTGGTTTTCAGTTACAGTAAAACCTCTCTCAAATAGATCTGACTTTTAAATTACTGGTAGTACCTAATATTGCTGATCATTTTAACCCTTCAGTGAAGGAAATGAGTCATTAAATTAATGTCCTTTGCAAACAGTGTAGACCCATATGAGAGGGATCCTAGAAATTAATCCTCTCATCAGGGTCTGCACTGTTTGTCACATTACAGTTTTCTTTACGAAAAACCCTGAATAATACAGTAACTTTGACCTGTAAAACCTTTCTATAACGGCCACTAAATTACATCCTCTCTATAATGGCCACTAAATTGCATCAAGTATTTTGTGTTAAAGGCAGGTGGCTGCTTAAAGCAAGGTGCTTAAAGCAAGGTGAAAGTAAAACTTAAAAAGTTTACTTTCACCTTGATTTAAGCAGCCACCTGCCTTAAAATACCAACTAATTAACACAATTTAGTGGCTGTTATAGAGAGATAATACTGTAGAGTCTGTTAATCATTGCTGGGTCATGAATGTCATGCAGAATGCCCCAAAGGAGCTCTCTGCATGACTTCCACCTTGCATTAATTCTTTGCATGCTAAGCAATTGTCGTCTGCTTCAATTCTTAAAATAAACTTTCTCTCATTTCTTGTGAAAAAATATGGTCAAAGTGAATGAAACAGTTTGAATCGTGATGAGACGCAGCAAACTGTTTGCATAGGTAATCACGGTTTTGCTTAACGCATGTAAAGACTTAACTCTTTCCTTCATATAAATATGTTTTCACACATTTGCAAACAGGGTAGACCCAGATCGAACAGCTCCTATAGTGGCCGTCTTATCATTGTTTGGGTCTGCACTTTTTCCTAATGGAATTTGAAAGATCTGTTTCTTTACTTTTTATACGCCCGTTTGAAAAAACGGGACATATTATGGAATGGCGCTGTCTGTCCTGTCCGTCTGGCTGTCTGTCCGTCTGTAACATCTCTAACTCAAGTTCCACTTGGTGGATCCTTCTCAAATTTAACCACAATGTTTATCTAGACATGCTACAGTAGCCTGCCAAGTCCCGGTTTGTTTATCTAAGGTCAAGGTCACACAATTGGACTTAGAATTTGCGTTTAGCAAAAATGTTAACCGGTCTGTCTGTCTGTAACATCTCTAACTCAAATTCCGCTTGGTGGATCCTTCCCAAATTTAAACACAGTGTTTATCTAGACATGCTACAGTAGCCTGCCAAGTCCCGGCTCGTTTATCCAAGGTCAAGGTCACTTAATTTGACTTAGAATTTGCGTTTAGCATTTGCGTTAAGCAAAAATGTTAACCTCAATTTATGTGGAACAAGTCCACTTATTTACATAACACTTTGTGATAAAGCTTTGAAACTTGGAACACTTGTTCACCGTCACAACCTTCATCTGTAGGCAAGAGTAAATAATTCTGTCAAGCATTTTGACTGAATTATGCCCCTTTTTAGCTCACCAGAGCACTTTTGTGCTCAGGGTGAGCTTTTGTGATCACTTGATGTCCGTCGTCGTCCGTCGTCCGTCGTCGGGCGTCAACAATTTGAACCTTTAAAAATCTTCTCCTCTGAATCTACAGGGTTCTCAGCTTTCATCTTTGGTACATAGCATCATCTTTAGGTCCTCTACAAAAGTTATATAAATTTTGCCCCTGGGATCAAAATTGGCCCCGCCCCAGGGGTGCCTTGTTTTCTATTGAAATATATAGTAAAACTTTGAAAATCTTCTCCTCTGAATCTACAGGATTCTCAGCTTTCATATTTGGCACAAAGCATCATGTTCAGGTCCTCTACAAAAGTTATATAAATTATGCCCCTGGGGTCAAAATTGGCCCCGCCCCAGGGGTAGCCAGTTTTGAATAGAAACATATAGTGACAACCCCTCTGAATCTACAGGGTTCTCAGCTTTCATATTTGGCACATAGCATCATGTTCAGGTCCTCTACAAAAGTTATATAAATTATGCCCCTGGGGTCAAAATTGGCCCCGCCCCAGGGGTAGCCAGTTTTGAATAGAAACATATAGTGACAACCCCTCTGAATCTACAGGGTTCTCAGCTTTCATATTTGGCACATAGCATCATGTTCAGGTCCTCTACAAAAGTTATATAAATTATGCCCCTGGGGTCAAAATTGGCCCCGCCCCAGGGGTAGCCAGTTTTGAATAGAAACATATAGTGACAACTTTGAAAATCTTCTCCTCTGAATCTACAGGGTTCTCAGCTTTCATATTTGGCACATAGCATCATGTTCAGGTCCTCTACAAAAGTTATATAAATTATGGCCCTGGGGTCAAAATTGGCCCCGCCCCAGGGGTAGCCAGATTTCATTAGAAACATATAGTGACAACTTTGATCTTCTCCTCTGAATCTACAGGGTTCTCAGCTTTCATATTTGGCACATAGCATCATGTTCAGGTCCTCTACAAAAGTTATATAAATTATGCCCCTGGGGTCAAAATTGGCCCCGCCCCAGGGGTAGCCAGTTTTGAATAGAAACATATAGTGACAACTTTGAAAATCTTCTCCTCTGAATCTACAGGGTTCTCAGCTTTCATATTTGGCACATAGCATCATGTTCAGGTCCTCTACAAAAGTTATATAAATTATGGCCCTGGGGTCAAAATTGGCCCCGCCCCAGGGGTAGCCAGATTTCATTAGAAACATATAGTGACAACTTTGATCTTCTCCTCTGAATCTACAGGGTTCTCAGCTTTCATATTTGGCACATAGCATCATGTTCAGGTCCTCTACAAAAGTTATATAAATTATGCCCCTGGGGTCAAAATTGGCCCCGCCCCAGGGGTAGCCAGTTTTGAATAGAAACATATAGTGACAACTTTGAAAATCTTCTCCTCTGAATCTACAGGGTTCTCAGCTTTCATATTTGGCACATAGCATCATGTTCAGGTCCTCTACAAAAGTTATATAAATTATGGCCCTGGGGTCAAAATTGGCCCCGCCCCAGGGGTAGCCAGATTTCATTAGAAACATATAGTGACAACTTTGAAAATCTTCTCCTCTGAATCTACAGGGTTCTCAGCTTTCATATTTGGCACATAGCATCATGTTCAGGTCCTCTACAAAAGTTATATAAATTATGCCCCTGGGGTCAAAATTGGCCCCGCCCCAGGGGTAGCCAGTTTTAAATAGAAACATATAGTGACAACTTTGAAAAAAATTTCTTCTGAATCTACAGGGTTCTCAGCTTTCATATTTGGCACATAGCATCATGTTCAGGTCCTCTACAAAATTTGTATAAATTATGCCCCTGGGGTCAAAATTGGCCCCGCCCCAGGGGTGGTCAGTTTTCAATAGAAACATATAGTGAAACTTTGAAAATCTTCTCCTCTGAAACTGGAAGGTTCTCAGCTTTCATATTTGGCACATAGCATCATGTTCAGGTCCTCTACAAAATTTGTATAAATTATGCCCCTGGGGTCAAAATTGGCCCCGCCCCAGGGGTAGCCAGTTTTCAATAGAAATATATGGTAAAACTTTGAATATATTCTTCTCTGAAACTGAACGGTTCTCAGCTTTCATATCTGGCACATAGCATCATGTTCAGGTCCTCTACAAAAGTTATATACATTATGCCCCTGGGGTCAAAATTGACCCCGCCCCAGGGGTGCCAGTTTTCTCTAGAAACATATAGTGAAAACTTTGAACATCTTCTCCTCTGATTGGCTGGTGAGCGATGTCAGGGCCATTCTGGCCCTCTTGTTAACTTAGAATTTTTGGTTAAGGCTTTGTTAAAGTCCATTTATTTACATAACCCTTTGAGATAAAGCTTTTAAACTTGGAACACTTGTTCACTCTCACAACCTTCACCTGTAGGCAAGAGAACATAACTCTGTCAAGCATTTTGACCGAATTACGCCCCTTTTTAGCTCACCAGAGCACAAAGTGCTCAGGGTGAGCTTTTGTGATTGCCTGATGTCCGTCGTCCGTCGGCGTCCGTCGTCCGTCGTGCGGTGTGCGTCGTGCGTCGTCAGTCGTCAACAATTTGAACCTTTAAAAGTCTTCTCCTCTGAATCTACAGGGTTCTCAGCTTTCATCTTTGGCACATAGCATCACCTATAGGTCCTCTACAAAAGTTATATAAATTATGTCCCTGGAGTCAAAATTGGCCCCGCTACGGTCCCAGGGGTGGCCAGTTTTCTCTAGCTGACTGTTGTTTTCTGTACAAGTAGCAGAATGCTGGGCTCACTTAGGTTATGCATGGGGAAAACTTAAAAAAATTTCTTGTCAAAAACTACATGTCACAGAGCTTAGATATTTGGTGTATAGATTAACTTAGTAGACCTTATTGACAGTGGTTAATATCATAGTTCTGAGGTTAAAATTGGCCCTGCCATGTTGGTTATACTTTAAAATTGACTTACACTATAAAGGTTCCTCTGAGCTAGCACTCCATCAGATTCTGTTATGCAATCACTTGAGAGGGCAAGTTCCTAGTCAAAACTCTATGAAGTTGTCTGCTTCAGAATTAGTGTCTGTTTGTTCACACTGTTTTTAACCCATTCCCTCATAGACTATTTTTAGATCCTGTTTCTTTGAAAATTTCAGAATTGTGTAGATTTGAAGCCATTGTGGTAAATAGAGCTGCAAAAGTTGTTTCCTTCCATATCTTTTAAAAAACAAGTGTCATAGTGAAAGACAGTTAGGACCCTGATGAGATGCCAAGTTACTTTGTATCTCATCTTGATCCAGACTTGATCCAGACTGTTTGCAAAGGTTATTATAAATGCTAAAAAAACCCAAAGCAAGTAGCTTGTGTAATATTAGCAGGCTTAAGGTATAGGACCTTTGAAGAGTGAGTGATCAGCCATAAGCATATTGACTAGGGATAATTGCAGATCACTTATGCATATGGATGGGTTTTCTTGGTTCACTAAACTTGTATATAACCAGGGCTAAATGCTAGCTAATCCAAACCTAAATCATAAGCTCATTAAAAATTTTTTGGCTAGGATTAAGTTTGCAACAAGCTTGCAGTTGCAAGCCAATTAAGGGAGACAGGCATATCTCTAGTTAAACATTTACTGGTGTCTATTTTTAGCATACATTTAAAGGTAGGTTATCTCCCTTTTTGATAACAACTGGATTGCCTCCTTTGTTGTTAGTAGATCTGCAGTAATATTGCAGACCCAAACAAAGAAAATTGTTATAGTTAGATGTCGCCTGTTGCACATTAATTAGGACAATTAACCCTTTACTCCATTAATAGGCCTTTCTAAACCTTTGCAAACAGAGTAGACCCTGATTAGATGGCTTATGTAGTAGCCATCTGTTCAATCTGCTGTTTGCTTATGATATGATATAGTGCAAATTGCTTTACATTATTTTCATTTTGTGTACTTTTATTTATACTTATAATATGTTTACTAACCCTTTCCCTCATGTTGACACCTTTTCACACATTTGCAAACAGAGCAGACCCAGATCAGATGGCTCCTATAGCAGCTGTCTGATCAGGGTCCGCTCTGTTTGTTAATGGAATATGAAAGATGTTTCTTTACTTTCTAAAATGGCTACACCGTCCCACCTTCCATATTTCATTATAACTATTTTGTCCATGAATATTCAGTAGATATTTAAATTTTGAATAAACATAGAACAGGGGAAGGGTTGAAAATAAATTAAGATATGAATAATAATAACTCATGAAGGTGTAATGAAAATATCTGAAATTTTGAATATCATAAGTACATGTATAGATTAATTTATTCTTTCTGAAATTCAACCAATTTGCCCAGGGAGAGGGTTTACATACTTTTGTACATGCCCTTCTTTAGATTGACATTGTAATATGTTTTCATTTTCTTAAAAAAATTTCATGTGAGGTCCTCTACAAAAGTTACATAAATTATGCCCCTTGGGTCAAAATTTGCCCGCCCCAGGGCCGGGTAGTTTTCTACGTAGTGAAAACTTTGAAAATCTTCTCCTCTGATTGTCTGGTGAGCGATGTCAGGGCCTTTCAGGCCCTCTTGTTAACTTAGAAGTTTTGGTTAAGGCTTTGTTAAAGTCCATTTATTTACATAACCCTTTGAGATAAAGCTTTTAAACTTGGAACACTTGTTCACCATCACAATCTTCACCTGTAGACAAGAGTACATAACTCTGTCCAACATTTTGACAGAATTATGCCCCCTTTTAACTTAGAAATTTTGGTTAAGGTTTTGGTTAAAGTCCACTTATTTACATAACCCTTTTAGATTAAGCTTTTAAACTTGGAACACTTGTTCACCATCACAAGCTTCACCTGTAGGCAAGAGTACATAACTCTGTCTAACATTTTGACATAATTATGACGCTTTTTAGCTTGGAATTTTGGGTTAAGGTTTTGGTTAAAGTCCACTTATTTACATAATCCTTTCAGATAAAGCTTTTAAACTTGAAACATTTGTTCACCATCTCAAGCTTCACCTGTAGGCAAGAGTACATAATTCTGTCTTATCATTTTGACATAATTATGACGCTTTTTAGCTTGGAATTTTTGGTTAAGGTTTTGGTTAAAGTCCACTTATTTACATAATCCTTTCAGATAAAGCTTTTAAACTTGAAACATTTGTTCACCATCAGAAGCTTCATCTTCATCTCAAGCATTTAGACACAATTATGGCACTTTTTAATTTAGAATTTTTGGTTAAGGTTTTTTGTTAAAGTATGCCTATTTACAACCTTGAAACTTGGTCGCAAAATTGGACTTAGAATTTGAATTTAGCAAATACGTTAACCCCAGTTTATGTTGAACAAAACCTCGACGGGCGTATATTGTGCCCACTGGCACTCTTGTTGAAATGGGTACAATGTTCCACCTTCTATATTTCATTATAAGATTTTTTTCCATGAATACTCATTAGGTATTAAAATTTGGAATTAGCAAAAACAATTAGAACAGGGATTAGGGTTATAATTAAACAGTTCAAAACAACTAAAAGTCCAGTTGAGAGAATGCTTACTGTACCCGCTAACCATGTGCAGCAATAAATCCTTGTTTGCTTTTAGAATGTTTTAGAACGGTCTTGAAAATTTTATTTAAATGCATTTTGCAATGAGTAATTTCTTGGAGAGAATTTTTCTTCCTCAGTTAATGTGTTTTTTGTCCCAGGAATCACATCAGACATCTCAATTTGTCTTGGAAAAAATATTGATCAGCATGTATTTTAATACCCTATTTAGTGTAAATATTCAGACAGACAAGTTTACCCTAAGCTGGGCTTCTGATGGAGCAGTTGGAGCAGGGGTTATACTATTTGCTACTCCATAATGAGTTCTGTTTAACCCTTTACTCCATAAATATTCATGTAAGAAGTAATGACATCATGAATATTAATTAGATTATTGTTATAATATTTTTAAACTGGCACATGAACACAGGCAAATTTGGCCATTGCAGAAACTGTAGAACCAGATTTATATAATTTCATATGCAAATAGAGCAGATCTTGATCACACAGCTCCAGTGGGAACTATCTGATCTGGGTCTGCTCTGTTTGCAAAGGCAATAACCCTTTCCTTCATATAAATGCATTTTCACCAGATTTATATAATTTCATATGCAAACAGAGTAGACCCTGATCAGATAGCTCCTAAAGAAGGCGTCTGATCAGGGTCTGCTCTGTTTGCTAATGGAATTTGAAAGATATGTTTCTTTACTTTCTAAATTAGGGCTGTTCCAGGAAAAAAGGCCTGGGGGGGTAGGAACGCCGTCCAAAAATAGGGGTACCACCAACACAATTTTATTTTTTTTACCCCCCCAAACAAGAGAATTAAGATAAGTCAGATACCCACAACCACTAGATTTATATTTAGCTTGCCACCCACCACCAAGAAAACTGAAATTTCCGATTCAATAGTACTTTCTAGATTTCTTTACCACTCAAAGCTTGACAAGTTTTACAATGAATGTGCTGTTTTCTGAATCATATTGACAGCATATATTGTTATTCTATTACATGTATATGTAATTTGATGACAAAATTATTTAGGTCATAGAAATACTTGCATGAAATTTTTATGTATAGGTAAGACCATGGTAGAGCGCGGCTAAACGATATAGTTCGAGGGAGTGTAGCCCCCGAGAACTATGTCGTTTAGTCGCGCTCAACCACTGGCTAACTTATTTAGCACTGGCTTGGGCTCGAGGAAAAACAAGAAATAAACGTCATCAAATTCGCAATTTCACGTCATCGGGCGCGTGCTGATTTTCCCTCACTTCTCTTCGCACAAGATTGAACACCATGATTGCGCCTGAATCCATTAATATTTTGGAAGAAGAGGAAGGAAAAAGGACAAAGCTGGAAATTTCACGGCAAGATTTTAAAATTGTGTTCAATTAAATATTCAACGATAATTTCAATTTCAATATGATGCATTTGAAATAAAAGTTACTTTTAAATATTGAATTAATTCGATCTAGATATAGATCATTTAAATATTAAGATTTTTATTATCTTATTTTGTTTAATTTTTTTAATAAAGATTATTTTCAACTTTTCACGCATTGATTAGATTGTATACAGTAAAGCCTATGTACAATGGTCAATAAAAGAATACGCTATGCATTGTGTCGCTTTATAAAGACACCTTTTTATGCTTGAATGCAGGTTTAAAGTAATACATAACGCTCAAAATAGGAGCTTTCTGCATACCTTTAGTAATGCATTAAACTGTCACCTGTATTTAAAATTGCATATTCATTTCCCTTAATTGTCGATTAACCTAAGTTTTACTGTATTTCAGTGTAACCAGCTGATCAAGGCTACGATGCATTGGGGCGAAATATCACGTGAAAGCCTAGGATGTGACGTCAAAAAAACATAATGATTGGTCGACAGGAACCATTGACTAAATAAACAGTTTGTTAGTTAGTCCATGGTTTTTTCAAAACATGTCGAACTAAACAATATAGTCGACAGACTTGACACTATTTGAGACATCTGATTTGCTGAGAGCTCCAAGCCATGTGCTAAATATTGAAATCATCTGCTTTTTGTTGAGTTTATACACATTACATTGGCATGCTGAAACAATAAACTATTTGCCATCTTGTTTTTAGTGTGGAATGCTTTTTTCCCCATTCCTAGTATGTAAACATCTTTTACCTTGACAAAAGACGTTCAATTGTATGAACATTAAATTTAACCCTTTCTAAGGTGTAAGAACATAGCAGACATTAATTTTGAAAATATGGGCAATGACTGTTGATAACTTTATATCTAACATAACCACTTTTTGATAGCCATTGTTGGTCCAATCTGTGAAATTTAACTTTCCTGTGTTGACTATTTGTATGGCAGAAATTGAATATTAAGACAATCACATTACATTGAATTACATGATTACTAAATTTCTTTTATCGGTATATACAGAAATCAAATCACAAGAGATTGTTACAGTGTGGACCTAGATCAGCTGGTGCAATGAAAATCTGATCTGATCTACACTGCTTAGTAATTTCCACCACCATCTCTAGTTTGCCAATTTGTCTGGAAAGCAATTGGGAAGATCCTGATCAGATACCTCATTTATATGCAACAGCTGATCTGTGTCTACACTGTTTGCACAGTCCTCTGGTTGGATATCTCTTAGCAGGTCTTATATAAGGGAGGCAAATATTACAAAAACACCAGTAAAATGGGTGAGAATAGCTGTTTGTGGAAAAAAACAGGAACATTTGATGGGGTCAAAGGGAGCCTGCCTGTATGGGGGTTAAGGGGGGAGTTCAGGAGTCTTCTCCTGCATTTTCACTTGGGTCTTTCATTGAATGGAAATTCATGTGTTTTTTACAATTATACTCCGGTTGCACGTCATACGTTAGCTGTATTTCAAACAAACTGGTTGCAGTACATGTCCAAACAATTTACATTCAGTTTATCCTGGATCTATTCAATATTGCCAGATTAATTTCTTGTAAAACACAAGCAATTAAAACTCACACGTTAAAGATATGAAATTTGATTTAAAAGTCAGCATGGTATTACAACACTTAACAATTAGTTAACTTTCTAGACATAGTTCACCTTTTATTTATACACATTTATAGTCACAATTTCTAATCATATTTACATTCAAACTCAAACTCTTTATGTCATTATAAACAATCTTCAGTTTTAATTCATTAATCTGGTTTATAATTTTTCTGAATCGGTACATGTTGACTAGCTCCTTTAACAAAAGCTCTATTGACAAACACAATTTCTGGTGAATACTCAATATTACAGGGTTTTACCTGTGACTTGAACACGCTGTTTCAATAACTGGACATGTCTAGCGGTTTTCAGATGGTTCCCAAAGTCTACACAGCCGCGTTTTCCGTAATTAATTTGTTTGTTTACAGTATTAAACAAGGAACTCTCTCCCGGGAAGGTTTACTTTCACTTTCACGAAATCGCCAACTATCACTTTTCTTGTTTCTTTACTAAGTGTCAACGTCATTTCTTACTCTAGCTATCTTGGGCTGAACTTATTTTTCACACTCTTATCGTAATCTCGGTCTGTGCTTTTCATGTTTGTCTTATATTCACATTAATTGGCAGGTACAGATACCGAATTTCATAAACGGACGCCATATTGGATTTGTTGAACGAACATTCGATAATACGAGCGTTTTGATTGGCTGTAGGACAAGAGTCTCGTTATTCGATTAGCCGAACCGAAATCTCGCTGTTGACGTGATAAACGTTATTAACGTGGATTTACTTGAAAACGGGAAAGAATATCTGCGACGATTTTTTCTTATTTGGGAAATTTTAAACAGGATTACCGTGCTTAATTCCCCCCCCCCCCCCCCCCCCCCCCTCCGAATTGGAATATTCAATAACCCCCTATACAACACAATTACAATTGAAAAAATCGCCACAACCAACACAAATTTAACTCTTTATTACCCCCCACCCACAAAATTTTAATTCATCGCCGTTCCGACCCCCCCTGGCCTTTTTCCTGGAACAGCCCTTAGCTACAATATTCCACTTTCTATATTGCATTATAACTTTTTTTGTTATACACATATATTGGGGTATATTGCGTTGCACATGTGGGTCGGTAGATTGATGGTTTCCGATCAATAACTAATAAACGGCTTGGCATAGAATCTTCAAACTTATTGTTGTGGTTGGTCGATCATGACCACTAGATGACCCCTATTATTTTTGAGGTCACTAGCTCAAAGGTCAAGGTCACCATGACCTTAACTTGTGACATGGTTTCTGATCAATAACTGCTCAATAGTTTTGCTTAGGATCTTAAAGCTTGCTGTGGTTGTCCCAGGTCATGACAATTAGATGACCCCTATTGTTTTTGAGGTCACTAGGTCAAAGGTCAAGGTCACCATGACCTTAACTGGTTAAATGGATTCCGATCAATAACTGCTCAAGGGTTTGCCTTAGGATCTTCAAACTTGCTGTGGTGGTTGGTTATGACCACTAGATGACCCCTATTGTTTTTTAGGTCACTAGGTCAAAGGTCAAGGTCACCATGACCTTAACTGGTTAAATGGATTCCGATCAATAACTGCTCAAGGGTTTGCCTTAGGATCTTCAAACTTGCTGTGGTGGTTGGTCATGACAACTAGATGACCCCTATTGTTTTTTAGGTCATTAGGTCAAAGGTCAAGGTCACCATGACCTTAACTGGTGAAATGGTTTCTGATCAATAACTGCTCAAGGGTTTGGCTTAGGATCTTCAAACTTGCTGTGGTGGTTGGTCATGACCACTAGATTACCTCTATTTGATTTTTTTAGGTCAGAGGTCAAGGTCCCATGACCTTAACTGGTGAATTGGTTTCAGATCAATAACTGCTCAGTGGTTTGGCTTAGGATCTTAAAACTTGCTGTGGTGGTTGGTCATGACCATTAGACGATCCCTATTGTTTTTGAGGTCACTAGGTCAAAGGTCAATGTCACCATGGCCTTAACTGATGAAATGGTTTCTTATCAATAACTGCTCAAGGGTTTGCCTTAGGATGTTCAAACTTGCTGTGGTGGTTGGTCATGACCACTAGATGACCCCTATTGTTCTTTAGGTCACTAGATCAAAGGTCAAGGTCACCATGGCCTTAACTGATGAAATGGTTTCCTGTCAATAACTGTTCATGGGTTTGGCTTAGGATCTTCAAACTTGCTGTGGTGGTTGGTCATGACAACTAGATGACCCCTATAGTTTTTGAGGTCACTAGGTCAAACGTCTAGGGTCACCATGACCTTAACTGGTGAAATGGTTTCCGATCAATAACTGCTCAAGGGTTTGGTTTGGGATCTTCAAACTTGCTGTGGTGGTTGGTCATGACCACAACATGACCCCTATTGTTTTTGAGTTCACTAGGTCAAAGGTTAAGGTCACCATGACCTTAACTTGTGAAATGTTTTCAGTTCAATAACTGCTCATTGGTTTCGCTTAGGACCTTCAAAGTTGCTGTGGTGATTTGTCATGCCCACTAGATAACCGCTATAGTTTTTGAGGTCACTAGATCAAAGGTCAGGGGGTCTGGGGCAGGGTGTACATCTTTTGTTCATGTATATTCAGTTACTAGTTTAAATTTGAAATAAACATAGAACAGGGAAAGGGTTAAGAGACATTATTAAGTTATCAAAATAGTGCCTAGCTGACTTTTTGAGCATGAGTTAGCGGAATGATAACGGCTTTGCCTATTGCCATCATGTCTGAATTACCATACTACCATTTTGCAATGCCTAGAGGAGCAAAGTTTTGTGGGCTGTATAAACATATAGATGTATTGAAATGACTTGTTGTGAAAATTGTATTCTTAGAAATCTTTTTCAATTTTACAGACTGGTTGGTATTTGAGTGTCCTAATATTAAGACAGGGTTTCCATTAAAGCAGGATCCTGCTTCCCTGAAACAATACTGAAGCCCTGGGACCCTCAGATTATGGACTGAGCTGCATCCTCTAAGATGCACTGCCAATGTTCTATGTAATTCCTTTTTGATAGTTTGTTTGGAGTTTAATCTGATAAAAATGTATTGAAATTCATTTGGAGACAAAGTCTTTAGTAAATCAAGGTTTGCTTGAAATGCAATGGACCCTCATAATATTGTTGAGATGGGGATGGGGCCATCCCATGGACCCGCTGATGAAAGAATTGGATACAATTCAATCAAGACAATACACACACATGAGGCTTGTTAGTGATGATTAAAAAATAACACTTTTCATTGACTCGATCTATTAAAAACATGAGCAATTAGTTTGAGATAGTAAATTTTTTTGTTTTAAAGTTACCGTACTCATCAAAAATTCAGAAGAAATCCTATATTTTTAATAGAATTGCTGACTTATGAAATAGGCAACCGTAAAATATACTCAGACGATTTGTGGATTGATTTGTGATTCACATATGCCCTGTGATAGGTGAATGGGGTTTGATCGGCATATGCCAGACATTCCACATACCTACTATTATTTAGGGAAACTAAGGTAATAGCTGTTTTCCAATTATTGTCTTGTTTACGGTTATAAATGATACGGCTGTGAGATTCTGCACAATATTTTTCAGGGAAATTCTAGCACCAGGGGAAATAAATGGAAGCAGTTACCAAAATCCTTAATATGATTTGACTCTTTTTTCTGAATTTTGTCGGATCTGGCTAATTGTTAGTGAATTTATTGAAATTTCTAATTGAATTTTTAGAAATCAAAGAACATTACGCCGTTTATTCAATATTTTTGCATCTGGATTTTGTTCAAGACAGTTTTTCAATTGAATACAATAATAAACTATTAGGTTTGGGTCTGAGGTTATAAAAAATCTTGAGTGTGAGTTCATTCTCAAGTATCTAACTGGTCAGATGCTTGAGAATAATCTCAGACTCAATCAAAAGGATTTATCACCTTGGGACGAGATCTTTTTGATGTTCTTGTCTAGATCTCATTATGGTAATGAAACTTATGTTGTTCACTAAAATTAACCCTTTGAATATTGAATATTCAAAGCGGAAATTGGCCCATCACAAACCCTTTGAATAATTATGACCCATCTCTATAACCCTTTGAATATTGAATATTCAAAGTGGAAATTGGCCCATCACAAACCCTTTGAATATGACCCATCTCTAACCCTTTGAATATTGAATATTCAAAGTGGAAATTGGCCCATCACAAACCCTTTGAATATGACCCATCTCTAACCCTTTAAGTGTTGAATATTCAAAGTGGAATGACCATGATTGCTAATTTTTGAGTGTTGAATATGGCCCATAATTGCTACCCCTTTGAATATAGAATATTAAAAGTTTGTGGAATGACTCATCTCTAACACTTTGAATGTTGAATATACAAAGTGGAATGTCGCCCATTGCTAATTTTTTCAAAAAGTAACCCTTTGAGTGTATGTTGAATATTCAAAGTGGAATGATCCATTGCTATCCCGTTCAGTGTTGAATATTCAAAATGGAATTGCCCATCAATTTTCAATAGTAAATGTTGTTTACAGTATGGCCCCTAACTACCGGTATTAGATATCCAATCTCCTCTCTCAACTTGTTTGTAAAGCTTTGTTAGTCAATCCTACAGGAGCAAACGCTCTAGTTATGTCTCCCCCCATATTTATATGGGGGAGACATATTGTTTTCGTGAGAGTTGTCTGTCTGTCCGTCTGTCCGTCTGTCTGTCACACTTTTTGTCCGGACGATAACTTCAATATGCCTGATGCCAGTTGATTGAAACTTCATATATGGAAAGAGCATAATGAGAGGAAGTGTCATGCACAAGGTCCATAACTCTGGCTTCACTAATATTGGAGTTATTGCCCTTTGTAAAAAAAATCACACTTTTTTGTCCGGACGATAACTCCTATATGGCTCATGCCATTGGATTGAAACTTCATATATGGAAAGATCATGACGAGAGGAAGTGTCATGCACAAGGTCCATAACTCTGGCTTCACTAATATTGGAGTTATTGCCCTTTGTAAAAAATATAATTTTTTGTCCGGACAATAACTTCAATATGCCTGATTCCAGTTGATTGAAACTTCATATATGGAAAGAGCATAACAAGAGGAAGTGTCATGCAGAAGGTACATAACTCTGGCTTCACTAATATAGGAGTTATTGCCCTTTGTAAAAAAAATCACACTTTTTTGTCCGGACGATAACTTCTATATGGCTCATGCCATTGGATTGAAACTTCATATATGGAAAGATCATAACGAGAGGAAGTGTCATGCACAAGGTCCATAACTCTGGCTTCACTAATATTGGAGTTATTGCCCTTTGTAAAAAAAATCACAATTTTTTTGTCCGGATGATTACTCCTATGTGACACATGCCATTGGAGTGAAACTTCATACATGGAACGATCATGATAAGAGAAAGTGTCATGCATAAGATCCTGAACTCGAGCTTCAATAAATTTAGAGTTATTGCCCCTTGTACATTTGTTTAATTCTTTCTTGTCCGGACGATAACTCCTACATGGCTCTTGCCATCGTATTGAAACTTCATACATGGAAAGAGCATGATGAGAGAAAGTGTCATGAACAAGGGCCATAATTCTGGCTTCAATACTTTTGGAGTTATTGCCCTTTGTTACATATTTTGGCCGATCAATAACTCCTGTGCTATTGGAATGACATTTTATTTTTGGAAAGAGCATGATGAAAGTAAGTGTCATGCACAAGGGCCATAAATCTGGTATCAGTATTTTTGGAGTTATTAGCTGTTATCATTTTCTTCTTGAAAAATGTAGTGTGGAAAACGCATAATGAGGGGAAGTATCATTCATCAAGACCATAACATTTTTAGTGATTTCCCTTTACATATTGTTTTTATTAGAGGGGAGACATCCGTTTTTTTGACAAAAACCTCTAGTTATCACAATGGTTTCAAAAAATCACTTATACTGTAGAGGTGTAGAAAGGCATATTTATGGAGGAAAGGGTTAAATGAAAATGATGGAGTATGACATATAGTGGAGACCCTGATCAGGAGTGGTTTGATGTTGGTCTTCACTATTTGTCTTACAGTTTGTCTAGTCCAATATTTAGGATAATAAGGGTATAATGGAATAATGAAGATTTGCTATACATTTTGTATTTCTAAGACTGATTGCAAAATTGGAGAATTTTGAAAATGAGAAATGCTAAATATGCATGTTCAATAGATTTAATCTGCCCATGCTGGCAACATGTTTTTCTATGTCAGATTCTTTCTATAGAGGCAAAAATTCACTAAGCGGAAAGAAATACAACAAAGATGCTAGGAAAACAAGATGTTTTGGGCTACTTCCATGGATGTTCTGCCAATTTTCTCTTTAACCCTTTCAGTGTGGGAAACGAGTCACTAATGTGAGACTCCTTTGCAAACAGTGTAGACCCAGATGAGAGGGAGCCCTCTCATCAGGCTCTGCACAGTTTTTCATTTTAAACTTTTCTTTTAAAAATCCAAGAATACTCACAGTAAACTTGACCTGTTTGAATTTTGGAATAGTTCATTTGCATGCTGTAGGGGCAAATTTGTGATGACCTAACTAAGTATTTTGGATCCAAAATGCTCTACGCTCTTATAATGTACCTAAAATATAAATGGAAAAAAGGAGAAAATGACCACTTTTGCAGATGACAATAATTGATTAGCATGCAAAGAATTAACCCAAATTGGCTCTTTGCACAATAGCCAGAAATTCCAGATTGAGTTAGTGCATTTAGTTTGCATCCAAATGAGAGCGGGCCATTAGTAATTTACTGTAACTCAGCGGCAATTTTACAAAGTTCATATTTGAATAATTGGGCGGGGCTCAAACCGTTGTGAGGTCTCTCCGGAAGATATAAACAAAGGACCAAATCTTCTGTTAATGCTATATTCTCAATCTCTCAGAACAAAACAACGACCAAAGCGTCGAAACCCACAGTAGACCATGGGACAGGAACATCAGAAATGCTACACGATAACTGATAGCCAACATCCTGAAATCACAGTTATTAAAAACATACTAAATATAAATACATGACATTAACAAAAGGTGCTGAAACAGTACTTGTGACATCTACATTATACTTATGTCACATTATACTACAGTGTCACATTATTCTGACACAATGTCACACTATACCAATAATGTTACATGTTACACTATACCAATACTATAATGTCACATTTTACAGAATATATCACACTTAATACTAAACAGTGTGACATGTCACACCATAACAAGGTTATGAAATACTATATACAACGGCAACAATTCCAGTGTGGTTCTAGTGGCCTCATTACACAAGAAACTATATAATATAAATATCGAACACCCTCACACATATGCTATGAGCTTATCAAAGAATATGCTACATATATAACGATGAAAGTAACCAGCTAAACAATACAATTCTTACCAGTTTGTGGAACTAAATGTTATGGTAGCTCTCTCATCCAGTCCACTCCCTTCCACAGTGCTGCTGTTATACAAGATGCTGTAAGAATTAAGATGTGAACATTCAAAGTATGATGTGGTGAAAATTACAGGTTGACGGTTAAAAATGAAGAACTGAAGCTTCCATCTCGTTCTCGCGAAAACACATTACATAAATTGACACCACGAGCTAACTTAAAGCGAGAGACAATTCAGCGAGAACTAATTAATACATGCCACTCCAAAATGGTCCACAAGTTTAACTGTAATTTCAAAATTTGAATAGTATCGTTGTTGCCTGTTCGACAGCGACTAAAAAGTGATAAATAATTCCAATACGGCGGGGCGGGTAAAATCACGTGAAAACTAAAGAGTAGCAAAAATTGACACAATGACCAATGAAAGTAACGGAATGAGACAAATGATCACTCAATTTTCAACCGGTTACATTACTCTGTGACTGTTTGATCAGAATAGAAATTGTTTGACACTCTGATAATCATCTCAGAAAACAAACAGAAATACAAAGAATCTGTAGTGGACAACAAATAGAAAATCGCATTGTCTGTCCTTCGGCCTCTGTCTGTCTGTCCTTCCATCCGTCCATCCCAAATTCCGTGTCCCTTCTATAACTTTGGTTTCAAAATAACCTGGCACAAATGTTCACCACACGAAAGATGATGTGTCGCGTTAAATTCCCTGGTCCATGGGTCAAAAGATCAAGGTCACAGGGTACAATTTTTAGGGGCACTTGTCGGGTGACTGTGACAGCTCTTGTTCATAATTGCAATGAACACAGGAAATGTTAGTCATTGCAGAAACTGTATAATTATATCTATTGGTATATTAGTTCATGAGCAAACAGAGAACACTCTGATCAAACAGCTCTAGCAGGTCAGCCAGACTGATCTTGGTCTACTCTGTTTGCAAAGGGGTAAAAAGGTATCATTTATGGAGTAAAGCTGATTAAACTTTCAAGACATTTTGTCTGAAATTGTGTTTATCTACTTAATTTGTGAATAAAGACAGACAGACTACTAATGTAATAAAGACAGACAGACAGACTACTAATGTAATAAAGACAGACAGACTACTAATATTGTAATAAAGACAGACAGACTACTAACGTAAAGACAGACAGACTACTAATATAATAAAGACAAACAGACTACTAATGTAGTAAAGACAGACAGACTACTAATGTTGTAAAGACAGACTTACTGCTAATGTAATAAAGACAGACAGACTACTAATGTAGTAAAGACAGACAGACTACTAATGTAATAAAGACAGACATACTACTAATGTTGTAAATTCAGACATACTGCTAATGTAGTAAAGACAGACAGACTACTAATGTAATAAAAACAGACACACTACTAATGTTGTAAAGACAGACTTACTGCTAATGTAATAAAGACAGACAGACTACTAATGTAATAAAGACAGACAGACTACTAATGTAGTAAAGACAGACAGACTACTAATGTAATAAAGACAGACACACTACTAATGTTGTAAAGACAGACTTACTGCTAATGTAATAAAGACAGACAGACTACTAATGTAGTAAAGACAGACAGACTACTAATGTAATAAAGACAGACATACTACTAATGTTGTAAATTCAGACATACTGCTAATGTAGTAAAGACAGACAGACTACTAATGTAATAAAAACAGACACACTACTAATGTTGTAAAGACAGACTTACTGCTAATGTAATAAAGACAGACAGACTACTAATGTAATAAAGACAGACAGACTACTAATGTAGTAAAGACAGACAGACTACTAATGTAATAAAGACAGACACACTACTAATGTTGTAAAGACAGACTTACTGCTAATGTAATAAAGACAGACAGACTACTAATGTAGTAAAGACTGACAGACTACTAATGTTGTAAAGACAGACTTACTGTTAATGTAATAAAGACAGACAGACTACTAATGTAATAAAGACAGACAGACTACTAATGTAATAAAGACAGACAGACTACTAATGTTGTAAAGACAGACTTACTGCTAATGTAATAAAGACAGACAGACTACTAATGTAATAAAGACAGACAGACTACTAATGTAGTAAAGACTGAGACAGACTACTAATGTAATAAAGACAGACATACTACTAATGTTGTAAAGACAGACTTACTGCTAATGTAATAAAGACAGACAGACTACTAATGTAATGAAGACAGACATACTACTAATGGTTTGTTCATTATCCTTTGCCTCTTGAATATTCTTGTAAGAAATAATGACGTCATGAATATTCATTAGTTGAATCTTTACACTGGAAAATGAACAGACATTACTGCATGTCATTGCCATTTAATTATCATTAAAAAATGTTTTAAAACCCATTAAATTTTTAGCAGGATTTTCATTTAGTTTTAATGGTACACCATTAAAAGGCAGGCATATCATAGTAGAATTAAGGGTGACCTTGTCAAGTGAATTTAGACTACTGGTTTAATATTAAAAATTAAGGTTTGGCTGATGTCACAACAAGTCTGTGTGAGCTTGGCATTGTTTTGTTCCTGTTGTTTTGAATGTAGATTTCAAGGTAATCGATGCCATTGTTTAGACATGTCTGCCAAATGTTTTATAGGCTTTTGAGCTCTATCTATTGCCTAAACGCTATAAATGTGATATTTTCTTACTTCTTGCATGGTTTCACAGGAAATTGCTGTAGTAATCCAGTCCTGTTGAGGTGGACTGGAACAAATCGAGGTGATTGGCAGATATATATAAAGTGGTGTTAAAAGAGACAGATGGAGTACACTAAATTACCATAGGTATCAGACAGACAGACTTAGGCAAATAGTGCAGACCCAGATTGAATGTATCCTGAGGGAGATGTTTGATCAGTCTACACTTGTTATACGCCCTTTTGAAAAAACGGGACGTATTATGGAATGGCGCTGTCTGTCCGTCTGTAATATCTCTAACTCAAGTTCTGCTTGATGGATCCTTCCGAAATTTAACCACAATGTTTATCTGGACATGCTACAGTAGCATGCCTAGTCCCAGTACGTATATCCAAGGTCAAGGTCACACAATTGGACTTAGAATTTGCGTTTAGTAAAAATGTTAACCTGTCTGTAACATCTCTAACTCAAGTTCTGCTTGGTGGATCCTTCTCAAATTTCACCACAATGTTTATCTGGACATATTGCTACAGTAGCATGGGTGTTTCCCGGTACGTTTATCCAAGGTCAAGGTCCCTCAATTTATGTGGAACACATTATTATACCCCCACAATCGAAGTTTTGGGGGAGTATACTGGAGTCACCATGTCCGTCCGTCCGTCCATCTTCATACCTTCCAAAGTATAAAAGCTATTGACTTCAAACTTCATATATAGATAGATCACATTGACCGCAAATACAGTACACAGGGTTTGTAACTCTGTCTTCAGTATTTTTGGAGTTATTGCCCTTTGTTATTTTTCAGTTTTCCGGAGTTTTTTTTAAACCTTTATAGATATTGAAGTGATATGTGGCTTTATTATAATGAGTTACAGATCAAGTTTGAATTTCGTTACGATTCATTGATTTTTCCCGGAAATGCAGTGATTTTACATAGAAATTTTCCGGAAATTCAGGTTTTCCGGAGTTTTTTTCTAAACCTTTACAGATATTGAAGTGATATTTGGTATGTGACTTTATTATAATGAGTTACAGATCAAGTTTGAATTTCGTTACGCTTCATTGATTTTTCACGGAAATACAGCGATTTTACTTAGAAATTTTCCAGAAATTCAGGTTTTCCGGAGTTTTGAGCTCACCTGAGCCAAAGGCTCAGGATGAGCTATTGTGACCGCGATCCGTCCGGCATCCGTCATCCGGCCACATTTTCAAACGACATCTCCTCTGAAACTGCTGACTTGATTTTAACCAAATTTTGTCAGAAGCATCAGTGGCTAGGGGGAACGAAACGTTCACATTATTACCCCCGGACCAAAAATGGCCCCGCCCAAGGGCTAATCAGTTTTTCATAGGAAAATCTTTAAAAATCTTCTTCTCTGAAACTGTAAGGCCTAGAGCTTTGATATGTGGTATGTAGCATGATCTTATGGTCCCCTACAATGATTGCTCAATTTATGTCCCCTGGGCCAAGAATGGCCCCGCCCAAGGGCTTATCAGTTTTTCATAGGAAAATCTTTAAAAATCTTCTTCTCTGAAACTGTATAGCCTAGACCTTTGATATTTGGTGTGTAGCATGATCTTATGGTCCTCTACAAAGATTGTTCAAATTATAACCCCCGGGCAAAAAATGGCCCCGCCCAAGGGCTTATCAGTTTTTCATAGGAAAATCTTTAAAAATCTTCTCTGAAACTGTAAGGCCTAGACCTTTGATATTTG
Organism: Azorinus chamasolen; assembly: GCA_963576725.1. Classification (NCBI taxonomy): domain Eukaryota; kingdom Metazoa; phylum Mollusca; class Bivalvia; order Cardiida; family Solecurtidae; genus Azorinus; species Azorinus chamasolen. Next base: position 49,796,374 of record OY755237.1, read on the forward strand.
GTATGTATCATCATATAATGATCCTCTACAAAAGTTGTTCAAATTATGACACCGGGCTAAAAATGGCCCCGCCCAAGAGCTTATCAGTTTTTCATAGGAAAATCTTTAAAAATCTTCTTCTCTGAATCTGTAAGGCCTAGACCTTTGATATTTGGTATGTAGCATCATCTAATGGTCCTCTACAAAGATTGTTCAAATTATGATCCCCGGGCCAAAAATGGCCCCGCCCAAGAGCTTATCAGTTTTTCATAGGAAAATCTTTAAAAATCTTCTTCTCTGAAACTGTAAGGCCTAGACCTTTGATGTTTGGTGTTTAGCATGATCTAATGATCCTCTACAATGGTTGTTCAAATTATGACTCTGAGACCAAAAATGGCCCCGCCCAAGGGCTTATCAGTTTTTCATAGGAAAATCTTTAAAAATCTTCTGAAACTGTAAGGCCTAGACCTTTGATGTTTGGTATGTAACATGGTCCTCTACAAATATGTAGCTTTGGCTTGTGGTCCTCTGCCAAGAATGTTAAACTTACGACCCTGACCTCTGGGCGAAACTTGGCCCTGCCTTGGGGCTTATCAGTTTTTCCTGGGAAAAATATGAAATATTATTTTTCTCTGAAATCATAAGGCTTAGACTTTTAATTAATGGCATACTGCTTTGCCCTACCAAGATTGTACAAATGATGACTTCTTGGTCAAAAATGGCCCTGCTCCTTGGGTTATTTCAGGTGAGCGCTTCAGGGCCTCATGGCCCTCCTGTTTTCTAAACCTTTACAGATATTGAAGTGATATTTAGTATGTGGCTTTATTATAATGAGTTACAGATCAAATTTGAATTTCGTTACGCTTTATTGGTTTTTCATGGAAATACAGTGATTTTACTTAGAAATTTTCCAGAAATTCAGGTTTTCCGGAGTTTTTTTCTTAACCTTTGCAGATATTGATGAGATATTTGGTATGTAGCTTTATAATAATGAGTTACAGATCAAGTTTGAATTTTGTTACACTACATTGATTTTTAATGGAATTACAGCATATTGACTTAGAAAGTTTTAGGAAATTTCAGATTTTCCGGAGTTTTTTTCTAAACTGTAGCAGATATTGTAGTGATTTATTTCTATAACCCCCATCTCTGTGTCAAATGTGCTAGTGGGGGTATTCATCACCTTTAGTGGTAGTTCTAGTTGTAAGTCCACTTATTTACAATTAACCCTTTGCGATAAAGCTTTGAAACATGGAACACGTGTTCACCATCACAACCTTCACCTGCATGCAAAAGTAACATAACTCTGTACAGCATTTTGACAGAATTATGCCCCTTTTTTAGCTCACCTGGCACAAAGTGCCAAGGTGAGCTATTGGGATGATCCTATGTCCGGCGTCGTGCTATGTGCGTCGTGCGTACGTGCGGGCGTCAACAATTTACTTAAACATCTTCTTCTCTGGAACTACAAAGCCAAGAGCTTTGATATTTGGTATGTAGTATGATGTAATGGTCCTCTACAAAGATTATTCAAATTATGTCCCCCGGGCCAAAAATGGCCCCGCCCCAGGGCTTATCAGTTTTTCATAGGAAAATCTTTAAAAATCTTCTTCTCTGAAACTGTAAGGCATAGACCTTTGATATTTGGTATGTAGCATCATCTAATGGTACTCTACTAAGATTGTTCAAATTATGACCCCTGGGCCAAAAATGGCCCCACCCCGGGGCTTATCAGTTTTTCATAGGAAAATCTTTAAAACTGTCAGGCATAGACCATTGGTATTTGGTATGTAGCATCATCTAATGGTCCTCTACTAAGATTGTTCAAATTATGACCCCTGGGCCAAAAATGGCCCCGCCCCAGTGCTTATCAGTTTTTCATAGGAAAATCTTTAAAAATCTTCTTCTCTGAAACTGTAAGGCATAGACCTTTGATATTTGGTATGTAGCATGATCTTATGGTCCTCTACTAAGATTGTTCAAATTATGACCCCCGGGCCAAAAATGGCCCCACCCCGGGGCTTATCAGTTTTTCATAGGAAAATCTTTAAAAATCTTCTTCTCTGAAAATGTAAAGCATAGACCTTTGGTATTTGGTATGTAGCATCATCTAATGGTCCTCTACTAAGATTGTTCAAATTATGACCCCCAGGACAAAAATGGCCCCGCCCCAGGGCTTATCAGTTTTTCATAGGAAAATCTTTAAAAATCTTCTTCTCTGAAACTGTAAGGCATAGACCTTTGATATTTGGTATGTAGCATCATCTAATGGTCCTCTACTAAGATTGTTCAAATTATGACCCCTGGGCCAAAAATGGCCCCACCCCGGGGCTTATCAGTTTTTCATAGGAAAATCTTTAAAAATCTTCTCTGAAAATGTAAGGAATAGACATTTGGTATTTGGTATGTAGCATCATCTAATGGTCCTCTACTAAGATTGTTCAAATTATGACCCCCAGGACAAAAATGGCCCCGCCCCAGGGCTTATCAGTTTTTCATAGGAAAATCTTGAAGAAATCATCTTCTCTGAAACTGTAAGGCATAGACCTTTGATATTTGGTATGACTAGCATGATCTAATAGTCCTCTACTAAGATTGTTCAAATTATGACCCCTGGGCCAAATATCGCCCCGCCCCAGGGCTTATCAGTTTTTCATAGGAAAATCTTTAAATATATTCTTCTCTAAAATTATAAGGTTACATAGACCTTTGATATTTGGTATGTAGCATTATTTAATCGTCCTCTACTAAGATTAATCAAAATATGACCCCGGACCAAAAATGGCCCTGCCCAAGGGCTTATCAGTTTTTCATAGGAAAATCTTTAAAAATCTTCTCCTCCAGAACTGTAAGGTCTAGGCCCTTGATATTTGGTATGTAGCATCATCTAATGGTTTTCTACCAAGATTATTCAAATTATTACCCCTGGGTCAAAAATGGCCCCGCCCTGGGGCTTATCAGTTTTTCATATGAAAAGCTTTAAGAATCTTCATCTCCAAAACTGTAAGGCAGAGACCTTTAATATTTGGTATGTAGCGCTATCTAATAGTTTTCTACCAAGATTGTTCAAATTATGTCCCCTGGGTTGAAAACTTCCCCGCCCAGGGGCATATCAGTTTTTTATAGGAAAGTTTTTAAAAATCTTCTCTTAAAAATCTTTAAAAGTCTTCTCTGAACTTGTAAGGCATAGACCTTAGATATTTGGTATGTTGCATTATCTAATAGTCCTCTACCAAGATTTTCAAATTATGAACCCCGGATCAAAATTGACCCCGCCCTGGGGCTTAACAGTTTTTCATAGGAAAATCTTTAAGGTCTAGACTCTTTATATTTAGTATGTAGCATCATCTGATGGTTTTCTACCAAGATTTTTCAAATTATGCAATCTGTCATTGAAATCATTAATCTGTTACGAACAGGTGAGCGATTAAGGGCCATCATGGCCCTCTTGTAACTTAGAACTTTTGGTTAAGGTTTTTGTTAAAGTCCACTTATTTACATAACCCTTTGAGATAAAGCTTTGAAACTTGGAACACTTGTTCACCATCAGAAACTTCATCTGTAGACAAGAGTAAATAACTCTGTCAAGCATTTAGACAGAATTATGGCCCTTTTTAATTTAGAATTTTAGGTTTTTTTGTTAAAGTATGACTATTTACAACCCTTTGAGATAAAGCCTTGAAACTTGGTTGCACAATTGGACTTAGAATTTGTGTTTAGCATTTGCGTTTAGCAAAACGTTAACCTCGGTTTATGTTGAACAAGACCTCAACGGGCGTTACTATATTGTGCCCACTGGCACTCTTGTTATATATATACGCCCTAAGGTAACTTCAGTCTTTTATGGTATGGCGCTTGTTACATGTCTGTTTATCCGTCTGTCTGTCTGTTAGCCACATCTTTGTCTGCTCAGTTCTCATACATAATAGGAAGGTAGAACATGGCCAGTAGATGACCCCTAATGGTTTTGAGGTCATTCGGTCAATGATCAAGGTCATGGTGACCTTCCACTAAAAAAGATTGTCCACTCAATAACTTGATAAATATAATGGGTGTGCTGTCTTCATACTTAGTAGGGAGGTTGGTCATGGCTATTAGATGACCCCTATAGATGTTTAGGTCAGTCAGTCAAAGGTCAAGGTCACAGTGACCTTCACCCAAAAAAGCATGTCCGCTCAATAACTTGATAAGTATTAGGTGTTCTCTCTTTGACTTTGTAGAGAGGTTGGTTAACCAGGTCAGTCAGTCAAAGGTCAATGGCACAGTGACTTTCAACTCAAAAATCTTGTCTGCTCAATAACTTGATAACTATAGGGTGTGCTGTCTTCATACATAGTTGGAAGATCCCCCGCCGGACCAAGTCCTTCAGACGAGACTATAAACCGAGGTCAGATGTATCGGTGCTTTACACTGGGCATCTAATAGAGCGAGAGAAACTCAGTTAATAATAAGAGTAGGGCATCACGCCCGAGTTTCTGTATCCTCTCCCCTCTCTCTGGGGCGTCCAATTAGCCCATTATAAAAGTGAGCAGAAATGGATGTTATTCAACACAAACAAACAAACAAACATTGTTGGAAGGTTGGAAATGGCAAGTAGATGACCCCTATAGATTTTGAGGTCAGTCAATTAAAGGTCAAGGTCACAGTGACCTTGAATATAAAAAATATGTCAGCTCAATAACATGATAAGTATTAGGTGTGCTCTCTCTAAAACTTAGTAGGGAAGTTTGTCATGGCCAGTATATGACGTTTATTGACTTTAAGGTCATTTGGTCAAAGGTCAAGGTCACAGTGACCTTCAACTTAAAAATCTTGTCTACTCAATAACTATCAGGCTGTTGTTTTACTTAGTAGGAATGCTGGCCATGGTCAGTTGATGACCCCTATTGATTTTGAGGTCACAGTCAGTCAAAGGTCAAGGTCACAGGGATCTTCACTCAGAAAAACATGTCTGCTCAATAACTTGATAACTTTTAGGTGTGCTGTCTTCATACTTAATCTGAACGTTGGTCGTAGCCAGTAAATGACCCCTATCGATTTTGAGGTCAGTCGGTCAAGGTCACAGTGACTTTCAACTAAAAAATCTTGCCCCGCTCAATAACTTGATAATTATTGGGTTTGCTGTCTTCAGTACTTTTGTTCCCTGTATTCAGTGATTTAATTTTTCCAGTGCATTTAACTAAATATTATGATATAAATATTACCCTTTCAATGAAAAATGAAACAAAAAAGAAACGTAACAAAAGTACTAGTGTATTAAAAGATTTTCCTGCAGAATATTTAGTCTAGGTTAAATCCAAACAAGAAAATTGTGGAGATACAAGGATAATAATGTTTTAAATGTCATGATGGTGTTATTCTGTGTTGATTTCATGTTATCTGCCTAACCTGTATCCCGCATTTTCTAGCAACTCAGAATTGCATCTGGATCTAAGCTGTTTGACACTGACCGTCAGTAGCTTCTCAAAGCCTTGATTGAATCAGAGTTAATCAAGATTGCACCAGATTCCAATTTGAGCTGTCAATATTTTTTCCCAGCAGTTAAAGGATGAATGCAATGTTAGCATGTTTTTTTTTTTAACCCTTTCTTTCATATAAATATCTTTTTGTGCCTTTGCAAGCAGAGTAGACCCTGATCAGATGGCTCTTGTAGGAGCTGACTGATTGGAGTCGGATGTTTGCTTATAAAAATCATAACAGATCAGACTCTAGAGTTTCTACCAATACAGAAAATCCATGTGTACAATGTGACATTATAAAACTTCAGCTAATAAATATTCATGATGTCATTATTTCTTATATGAATATTCAACAGGGAAAGGGTTAATAGAGATTTTGAAGTTCTTGCAATACTAATTTGTGTAACAAGTTGCATTGACTGTCTCAGTGCTTTACACCTTATTGTTTCAATGACTATGAATAAGAATTAGCTGAATTTTGCTACTAACATAATGAACAAGGGAATTTCAACCATAGTATAAACTGTAGAATTAAATATATTATAATACCCCCGCTAATGAAGTTTGAGAGGGGGTACATCTGTACGTTGGTCTGTGAGTTGGTCTGTCTGTCTGTCCGTCCGTCTGTCTGTCCATGGCACGTCTGTCCATGGCACAACTTTCTGTCTGTCTCTCCATGGCATGTCTCTCTGTGGCACAACTTTGGATTTGCGATCAAGGCAGCTGAGCGGGGGTATTCCATCACCTTTAGTGATTATAAGTTCTAGTTATATAAGGAAGCAGAGCAGACCCTGATCAGAGTCAGCTCATACTGGGGCCATCTGATCTGTGTCCACTCTGTTTGAAAAAGACTTGAAAAGGGATGATAATTATCATGTAGTGATAAGGGATAATATCACTACCATCTGAGGTGTGTTCAGTACAACTCAGTCACAAAATTAACACAGTTGTGTCCCTTCAAAATTTTTGAACATTAGTACTGACTAATATGAGTCTTAGACTAGCACTGATTAAAATTTAGCAGTTATATTAATCTTTGACTCCATGAATATTCATGTGAGAAATAAATGAATATTAATTAACTGAATTTTATAATGGCACCATATGAAGAAGGGGAGTTTTGGTTATGGCAGAATCTAAAAAATAGATCTATATTAGTCTCCTGGAGCAGACCCAGATTAGACAGCTCCTGCAGGAGCCATCTGGTCTGGATTTACTCTGTTCAGCAACATACAAAAAGGCATTTATATCAGGTCAAGGGTTAAGCTTTTGTTTGAGTAGAAGAAAATAACAGAAAGTGTTAGCACCATAAATCCATTTTGTTTTCAGTATCAAAGTTTCTTCCATATATTAGTAGTTTACATTAGTGTGTCAGCAGGGAACATTGGGATTTTCAAGGAAAGCTATTATTTAAACCTAAAATTACTCCATAAATACGCCTTTCTATGCCTCTGTTATAGTCACTTCTTGAAACCATTGTGATAAATAGAGCAATTGCTCCTAATGAGCAAATGCTCTATTTATCACAATAGTTTCAAACTACAAAATTCTCAAATTTTCCTTATCTCTAGTTAATGCTCCTTTTCGGTAGATTCATTGAAAGAGGTTGGATCTAAAAATAGCCTATGGAGAAAAGGGTTAAGACTTGAAGCAGACAACAATTTTTGCAGACAAATACTTACTTTACATGCAAAGAGTATGTACTTTGGTAATCTACCAATACAGTTTTTACAATGTAAAGTTACAAACTGTTCAAGAGACTATAATAAATAAAGCTGTAACATTTTGCATATTGATGCAGATATCAGCAATCAGCTTGTTCTGCTGCAGCTACAGTAAGATAAAGCCAATATTGATATAAGCTAATTTGTTAGCTTTTATTGCTGTTTTAGGAAAATGGTAAATTTAATGACATTGTATGACGTCATAGTGCCTCTGTGAGTGTGTAATTGTCTTTATAGTGAACCTATACTGGTCTCTGAGCGCCCCATACCTACCGTATTCAACCTAAATATCCAGATAGTCAGTCTCCCCTCTCAGTCAGTGTATAAAGCTGAATAAATTAAGTATTGACACCATTGTTATAACAGTTAGATTTATTTGGACTGATATAATAGCAACTAGTAGAGATCTTAATCAAACTGTTCCTTCAGGAGCTGAGTTTGATCTGGGTCTGCACTATTTGCAGTAAGTTTATCTGTCTGAATACTTTGGGTAATTGGCCTGGGGTATATAGTTTTTTGTTTCTGTTTATGTACTTTACAGATAAGCACTGTGATGTTTCATTTCATAAACAAACAAAAGTTAAAACACACTAGCTCATGGAAGTGGTACTCGGATGAGTAAAATATAAGAGAGATATATAGTGTTTAACTGATATGCCTGTTAACATCTTTGCAAACAGTAGACCTGAAAGGAGCAGTCTGATCAAGGTCTGCTGTATTTGTTTAACCCATTCCCTCATAGGCTATTTTTAGATCCAACCTCTTTGAATGAATCTACCAAAAAGGAGCATTAACTAGAGGAAAGGAGATTTTTAGCTCGTCTGTTTCGAACAAATCATGAGCTATTGTCGTAACTCCGACGTCGTCATTGTCGTTGTTGTCGTGGTGGTGGTCGTTGCCGTCCAAAATCTTAACTTCTTCAATTTTTCATTTACAGTTCCTTCATTTATGGTATGCATGTTCATCTTGACAATGCCGACAGACGAGCGTTCGGACCCCCTTGCGGTGCTCTTGTTAGAATTTGTAGTATAAAAACCATTGTGATAAATAGAGCATTTGCTCCTATGGAGCAAATGCTCTATTTATCACAATGGTTTCAAGAAGTGACTATAACAGAGGCGTTAAAAAAGGTGTATTTATGAAGGAAAGGGTTAACCCTCTACTCCATGAATATGCCTTTCTACGCCTTCAACACAGTAGACCCAGATCAGAATTAAGGCTTCTGTAGGAGCTGGCTGATCAGTCTGCTGTGTTGCAGTATGAAATAATACTGATATGATTCTACAGTTTCTCTCATGGCCAAATATTGTTTTGTTCATGTGGAATTGTAAAAAATTAATCTAATTAATGTTCATGATGTCATTAATTATTTCTTACATGAATATTATATAACATAATATGGAGTCAAGGGTTAAGAAATACTATAGAGCTGACTCTATAGTCAGCAAAGTTAAAAAAAGAAACCCTTGTTCTTGATACCGTTATAGAATTCTACTACTTAATATTCATACAGTCGTTATCTGTAGATGAATATTCATGGACTAAAGAAGAAAAGGGTTTGTTGCTAAAACTAAGACGGACTTTCTGTCACAACTACAATGGGTTACAGGCTCCTGTGCCAAATCATTGTCACTAGGGCTTACAGTAAACAAGCAGCGTGAAGTTTTTAACCTGTTAACCTGCTGAAGAATTAACCCTTTGCATGCTAAGTAAAAAAAATTCTGCAACAATTGTCATCTGCTTCGATTCTTAACCCTTTCACTGTGGTATATTTATTACAAATTTCAAAACATACTGTATATTCATGGACAAAATAGTGGAAAATAATGAGAGGTGGATTACACTGCACCCATTTAGAAACTAAACAGAATACTATCAAATTCCATTGGCAAACAGAGTAGACCATAATCAGACGGCTCCAAACTCTTGTTTGCAAATGCGTAAAAATATGTTTATATGAAGGAAAGGGTTAAGATATGACTTCTCTCATTTCTTTGCTAAAATATGATCAAAGTTTCAAACAGTTTGGATCTTGATAAGCCACTGCATTATGTAGCATCTCATCTGGATCCAAACTGTTTGCATAGGTAATCACAGTTTTGCCACTTAAGCGTGTAATTTTAGGGTTAAAATATAATTAACCCATTAATATTCCCGCATAGGCTATTTTAGATCCAACCTCTTTGATTAAATCTACCAAAAAGGAGCATTTACTAGAGAAAAGGAAATTTTCCGAATTCTGTAGTTTTGAAACCATTGTGATAAATAGAGCATTTAATTGCTCCTGTGGAGCAAATGCTCTATTTATCACAATGGTTTCACAAAGTAACTTTTACAGAAGCATCAAAAGGCGTCAATATGCGGGAATGGGTTAACTTCACAAAAAATGTATCAAAATGGATCATTTGTATGACAAACAGTGCAGATCCAGATGAAGGGTCTCCTGTGGGAGCCCTTTGATCTTGGTCGACACTGTTTGCAGATGTCTTATAATACATGGTTCCCTCACAGCCAGGGTTATCAGACATCCAGATAAGTTGCGTAAATAAAAACATTTTCAAGAATAACTTCTTTATTTCTCCACCAAACCCTATGTTAATTGTGACCATTCTTTAGAATTGGTGGAGAACAAACTATTTTAGTATTCGAGTACACACCTTTATCTGTTGCTCTGGTTAACCCTTTCCTCCATAAATACGCCTTTCTACGCCTCTGTAAAAACCACCTGTTGAAATCATTGTGATAAATAGAGCATTTGCTCCTATAGGAGCAAATGCTCTGTTTATCACAATGGTTTCAAAGTACAAAATTCTAAAATTTTCCTTTTCTCTAGTTAATGCTCCTTTTCGGTAGATTTATTCAAGTGGTTGGATCTAAAAATAGCCTATGAGGGAATGGGTTAAGCAGGCTGTTGGCAAACTTGTGGTTACCTTTGGCAAAGGTGTAATAGCAGTTTGAGTCTAGATGAGATGCCAAGACTAACACCGAGTAATTCAGAGCCTAGTTAGAACTTAAACTGTTTGACACAATACTGTCAAAAATATTAAGAAACAATTAACCCTTTCCTTGTTCAATATTCATTTATGAAATAATGACAACATGAATAATTATTTATTTATTAGCTGAATTTTTATAATGACATGCACACAGGAAAATTTGGCTCAGACAGAAACTGTAGAATTAGATTTATATTATACCAGAAGCAAACACTGAGCAGACCCTGATCAGATGGCTCCTTCAGGAGCCTTCTGATCTGGGTCTACTCTGTTTGCAAATGCGTGAAAAGGATATGCGTATATGAAGAAAGGCGTTAAATAATATAAAGGACTACAATTTTTGCAGGCAACAATTATTGTAATTACCCTAAATATTTAAATACCAATTCTCTCTTTGTCTACATGTACAAGTATTTGTAAGCTGATTATGTTAATTTGGCACCAATTTGATAACTTGAAATTAGACTGGCATAGTAGCAAATAGAGAAGACCTAGATCAAACGGCTGAAATTAGACTGGCATAGTAGCAAATAGAGAAGACCTAGATCAAACGGCTGAAATTAGACTGGCATAGTAGCAAATAGAGAAGACCTAGATCAAACGGCTGAAATTAGACTGGCATAGTATCAAATAGAGAAGACCTAGATCAAACGGCTGAAATTAGACTGGCATAGTATCAAATAGAGAAGACCTAGATCAAACGGCTCCTATAGGTGCACTTTGATCTGGGTCTGCACTATAATTTGCATATGTTTGTGACTGTCCGAATTCTGCTGATAATTTAGTTATGCTGAGACTGAGTGGTTAACCCATTGCAGTCAGCAGAATTTGGTTTACTACAATTCTCAAAATTACTTTTAAATTTCAATACAACAAAATGGAGGGATGAACCATTTGCAAAGGTGCTCCTAGATTCTCCTCTACCATGCAGTGTTAAAAATTGGTTTAACAAAAATGAAGGAAAATCAGAAAATGAAAAGTGTAGCAGACGACAAAGTTTGCAGAAGACAAAATTTGGCTGTTTACATTTTTTTTTCACAAATTCACCCATGAATTAAGCACCAATAGGTATAAATATAGTCTTCTATATTTGGTCATATCTGTCAGTGGGGGAGCCTGTTACTTTATCAGCTATGAGTGAAAACCAATATTGACAGTTATGAACGATATTTCTGTAAGCATTGTTGCAGTTTTGAGATAATTTACAAATTTATAGATATTAATAACTTCCAATGACGTCACTGAGACTGACATTGTGAGTATTGTTTGTAATGGCTAGGATATATTGGTCTGTATTGATACCCAGTAACCCCTTCTCCTGCCTTAAACCTTTCCCTCTTCTATGTTTATTCCAAATTTCAATACCTACTGAATACATGTATAGACAAAATAGTTATAATGAAATATTGAAGGTGAAACATTGTAGCAATTTTAAAAAGTAAAGACACAGATCTTTTAAATTCCATTAGCAAACAGAGCAGACCCTGATCAGACAGCTCCTACAGGATCAATCTGATCTGGGTCCAACCTCTGTTTGCAATTGCGTGAAAACGTGTTTATATTAGGGAAAGGGTAATATAACCCTTTCAGTGCCAAATAATTTTCATATTATCATCTGCTTCAGGTTTTAAATTGTAGCTGTCTTCAATTTCTTTGAACCCTTTATAAAATTTACTCCATAAATATACTTTTTTACATACCTTTGCAAATACTAGTACACCCAGATAGTAGCCATTTGATCAGGTTATGCACTGTTTGCTTATGAATTAATATAGATATGAATCATTCTACAGTTTGTGACACGGCCAAAAATTCCTGTGTTCATGTGCCATTATAAAAATTAAGTTATTAATCTAATTAATATTCATGATATCATAATTTCTGACTCGAATATTCATGATTAGAGTGTTAAACAGTTTGGATCCTGATGAGACTGCAAGTTAATTGGTGTCTCATCTGGATCCAAACTGTTTGCAAAGGCCATTACAGTTTCGCCTATGGCTGCGAAAGAGTTACAACATTAATTGATCAAATGTCACACGGTTTTGATTTCATCGACGAGTTACCCGGCGTCTCATAAGTAAATAGAGCAGACCGTGATCAGACAACTCCTATATGAGCCATCTGATCTGAGTTCACTCTGTAACTCTTTACTTATTGAATATTGAATTCATATAAGAAATGATGACATCATGACTGTATATTAATTAGATTAATTGTTAAAATAGCCAATGGACAAAGGAATGTTTGGCCATCATTATAGCAGAAACTGTAGAATTATATCTATATTACCGGTATATAACTAGCAAACAGAGCTGACCCTGATCAGACAGCTCCTATAGGATCTGTCTGATCTGACATCTGCATCTCTGTTTGCGAATGTGTAAAAATATATACAGTAAAACTCTGTTATAACGAATTCCAAGGGACTGAAGGATTTACTGCGCTATAAACATAATATTCGCTATATTGATAGTACGAAGTTCGCTATAAATTATGACTCTGGCACACGACTGTTCAAAGCTTTACTAAACCGTAATTCAGACAAGCAAATGAATATGGGTAACGATAAAACTCCAAAAATGTACATCATACATCGTTCAGCTTACTTATTTGTGGAAGAAATCAGTCATTTGCTTTTGAACACACGTTGATGCTTGACACTTTCCAAAAAGTTGTTTCATAGATGTCAACGTTTTAAAAAAATCCTCAGGAGTACATTGTGTAGTTGGTGGTTGCTCCAATGCCCGGTGCAAATTGTATATATAGCGGACAAAGACTTCGCGTATGTTGGCATGGGCAAATATTCCTTATCTGTGTCATCATCGGAGTCATTGGTATTTTTAGCGGAATATGCGAACAGGAAGGGAATAACAAGACCAAAAGACTTCAAGTATTTATTTTGAAAATAAAAAAGAGCATCAGATCTAAACGATGTTTAGCTATAACACATACTTTTAAGTGCATAATATGTCCCGCGGCTAGCGGTGTTTAATTATACCTTACCACTACACAATGTTAATTATACCATAATACTGTGAAGAGTACATGTTTACGGATCGCTTCACAGTTCGCCCCAACACTGTTGTGTGTTTTGACACCTATGCGACATGGTGTTAATCGTGTGAAATACACAGGTGATTGAAGATAGTAGCAAGGTGAAACTGCGCTTTAACGAAGGAATTTTAAAGTGTTTTGTGAATAAAGGTACTGGAAAATCAGTTCGCCATAAGCGAAAATTCGCTCTAACCAAATTCGTACTAAACATTATAGTCTGTATAGAATTAATGAAGATATCGGCCGGGGAACAAAATTTAGTTCGCTATAAGCGGAAATTCGCTTTATCAGAGTTTGTTATAAATAAGTTTTACTGAACAGTAAAACCTCTCTATAATGACCACTAAATTGTGTTAATTAGTTGGTATTTTAAGGGCAGGTGGCTGCTTAAAGCAAGGTGAAAGTAAAACAGAACGCTCCTGTTACAGGAGTGTTCTGTTTTTCTTTCACCTTGCTTTAAGCAGCTTTAAGCAGCAACCTGCCTTTACCACAAAATACTTGATGTAATTTAGTGGCCGTTATAGAGAGGTTTTACTACATTATATGGAATAATGGCATCATGAATATATATATATATATTAGATTAATTTTTATAATTGCTAATTTAGAAACTGTAGAATTATATCTATACTATTTCTTAAGCAAACAGAGTGGACCCTGGTCAGACAGCTCCTTTAGGAGCGCTGTCTGATCTTCGTCTACTCTGTTTGCAAAGGCGTAGAAAGGCATTTTTATGGAGTAAATGGTTAAGTATCATTGTAGTATATATGCGGGAAGGGTCTTCAAGCTTGTAATGTCAAAGCTTTCCATAGTATTTATTTGACAAATGCCTCATGAATTTGATTTATCATCTTTGTATTTCTTACTGTTATTTATAAGTTTGTTGGCATGTCAAAACTGTTACAGGTGTAAATTTGGCAACAAAAAAAAAGATATGGGAATTTCTGCAGCACCTGAATGAAAGTCTCACTCTATTACTCCTTAGTGATATTGTTTTGCCAAGACAGTGCCATTTGTTTTAAACAAACCTGTTCCTGGCCAAATGGAAAACTGTTTTTTGAATAACACTGACTTGTGTTTTGATGAAACTTTATGTGTATTTATAGATATTCAACAATTCTTTAAAAAATTGCTTTTAAAACCTGAAAGATGTGCATTTTGATATCTTTGCAAACAGAGTATACACAGATCAGATGGCTCCTAATAAATTTAGGAGCCATCTGATCAGGGTCTGCTCTGTTTGCTAATGGAATTTGATAGATCTGTTTTTAGCTCACCAGAGCACAAAGTGCTCTGGGTGAGCTTTTGTGATCACCCATTGTCCGTCGGCGTGCGTCGTGCATCGTCCGTCGTCAACAATTTGAACCTTTAAAAATCTTCTCCTCTGAATCTACAGGGATCTCAACTTTCATCTTTGGCACATAGCATCATATTCAGGTCCTCTACAAAAGTTATATAAATTATGCCCCTGGGGTCAAAATTGGCCCCGCCCCAGGGGTGCCTTGTTTTCAATAGAAACATATAGTAAAACTTTAAAAAATCTTCAGAAGGTTCTCAGCTTTCATAATTGGCACATAACATCATGTTCAGGTCCACTACAAAAGTTATATAAATTATGGCCCTGGGGTCAAAATTGGCCCCGCCCCAGGGGTGGGCAGTTTTCAATAGAATCATATAGTGCAAACTTTGACAATCTTCTCCTCTGAAACTGGAAGGTTCTCAGCTTTCATATTTAGCACATAGCATCATGTTCAGGTCCTCTACAAAAGTTATATAAATTATGGCCCCGGGGTCAAAATTGGCCCTGCCCCAGGGATGGGCAGTTTTCAATAGAAACAAATAGTGAAATCTTTGAAAATCTTGTCCTCTGAAACTGGAAGGTTCTCAGCTTTCATACTTTGCACATAGCATCATGTTCAGGTCCTCTACAAAAGTCATATAAATTATTCCCCTGGGGTCATAATTGGCCCCGCCCCAGGGGTAGCCAGTTTTCAACAGAAACATATAGTGAAAACTTTGGAAAAAAAAAATCTCTGAAACTGGAAAGTTCTCAGCTTTCATATTTGGCACATAGCATCATGTCCAGGGCCTCTACAAAAGTTATATAAATTGTGCCTCTTGGGTCAAAATTAGCCCAGCCCCAGGGCAGGCTAGTTTTCTATAGAAACATGTAGTTAAAACTTTGAAAATCTTCTCCTCTGATTGTCTGGTGAGCGCTTCAGGGCCATTCTGGCCCTCTTGTTTACTTTCTAAAATGTCTGCATTATGCTCCATCTTCCATCTTTCATCATAACTATTTTGTGCATGAATATTGACAGTAGGTATTGAAATTTGGAATAAACATAGAACAGGGAAAGGGTTAAGCCTAAATTACTTCATGAATATGTATGTATGAAATAATGAATGTACGAATATCAATTAGATGAACATTGTAAATGGCATACAAACACAGAATAGTTTTGTCATGATATACTGTATTAACTGTAGAATCAGATCTACATTATTTCATAAGCAAACAGAGCAGAACCCGATCAGACAACCCATACAATGGAGCTGTTTTATATGGGTGTACTCTATTTGCAAAGGATATATGAAGTAAAGGGCTAATACAGTCCAACACATAATTAGGGGAGGGAGACATATTGATGTTGTGCTTTCTGTCTGTCTGTCCATCCGTCTGTCTGTCTGTTAAAATTCTTGTGCAGCTAACTCCTCCTACACTATTAGAGGGATTTCCTTCAAACTTTTACATATGAACCAGCTATATGTGAGGATGGTCATGTGGTTTGGAATTTTGGCTGCAACAATTTTGACAGAAGTTATGGCCCTTTGTAGTTGTTCCTTATATAGAATATATAGCAAAAAAATCTTGTGCAGCTAACTCCTCCTACACTATTTGAGGGATTTGCTTCAAACTTTTACATATGAACCAGCTATATGTGAGGATGGTCATGTGGTTTGGAATTTTGGCTGCAACAATTTTGACAGAAGTTATGGCCCTTTGTAGTTTTTCCTTATATAGAATATATAGCGAAAAAATCTTGTGCAGCTAACTCCTCGTACACTATTTGAGAGATTTACTTCAAACTTGTGGTTTGGAATTTTGGCTGCAACAATTTTGACAGGAGTTATGACCCTTTGGAGTTTTTCCTTATATAGAGTAATAGCGAAAAAGTCTTGTGCAGCTAAATCCTCCTATACTATTTTGACATATGAATTTATTCCTCTTATGGGTGCCAGGGTAGAGGGTGCCAGGGGGTGAATTCCTTCCTCTTATGGGTGCGGGGGCAGGGTATCGGGGGGAGACATGTGTTTTTCTCAAAAACAAACTCTAGTATTATATAACATAAGCAGGTGTAATATTGTAATATTACCTTGTGTAGCATAAAAATTGGAAAAGTTTTGAGTAGTACTGTGCTTGGTTCTGTTGTATCCACATGGGATTACGTCTTCACAGCTCACTGTGCTAAATGAATTAGATTTGGCGCTAAACTTGCATTTTCTTTTAAACTGGTGTGATTTCTAATCTGTATTCTGATGAGTTACTTTAGATTCAATTTGTGAAATTACTTTGCCAAGTTGCAGACAATACCGGTAATTCTGCTAGAACATCAAATACTTCAGTAACATGTATGAAAATCCCAGTACAAAAGAACCTGCCTGAAGTGGCCGTCAAAAACAGGTCTAATTATGGATCTGTAAGGCAGGTTGTAGTTTAATGCAGATCAAAAGTAATGCAGAAAGCTCCTATGGGAGCTTTGTACATTACTTTTATACTGCAATAAACAACCACCTGATTTTTAAGACTGCTATGTTCAATAAATGAATGGCGGCTTAGGACAGGTTTTACTGTATTGACATAATGTCTGTAAATGACCTTTACCCTCTCCCTGTAGCATATTCAGGTAAGAAATAATTATGACATCATGAAATTATGAATTAGCTGAATTTTCATGATGGCATATGTACACAGAAATGTTTGGTTTTGGTAGAAACTGTAGAGTTAGATCTTTTATAATGTCATAAGCAAACAGAGCAGACTCTGACCAAACGGCTCCTGATCTGGGTCTGATTCTTTTGCAGATGCGTGAAAAGGCGTTTTTTGAAGGAAAGGGTTAAAGTTGTCAAAACGTGGCCACATTAAAATTAAAACTGGCTCCTTATCTTTTGAATATTAAACAAAAATTTGTTGTATCAAAATTTATCACTGAAGAAAATTATAATTGTAACAAACAGTGAGAATAACAACCATCGAGATGTTGAATCAAAGGGAGCGCTCCTTCAGGATTCCTTTCCGAATCTGCACAGTATGCAAGGGTTTAAGTGAGTCAGTGTCAGTGAGTTTGATGTGCAGTAAGACCATTATTGCCTCCATCATGAAGGCCAGTGTTACTCTTAACCCTTTCCTCCATAAGTACGCCTTTCTACGCCTCTGTAATAGTCACTTCTTGAAACCATTGTGATAAATAGAGCATTAATTTTGCTCCTATAGGAGCAAATGCTCTATTTATCACAATGGTTTCAAACTACAAAATTCTAAAAATTTTCCTTTTCTCTAGTTAATCTCCTTTTCGGTAGATTTATTCAAAGAGATATCTAAAAATATTCTGTGAGGCAAAGGGTTAATATACATATGGATGGTTGCTGTTATCAAGAGACATCTAGATGGTCGTAACTCTCAATGTACATCTCAGAGGTTGCTACTCTCAGTGTACATCTTGATGGTTGTTACTCTCAGTGTACATCTTGATGGTGTTACTCTCAGTGTACATCTCGATGGTGTTACTCTCAGTGTACATTTTGATGGTTGTTACTCTCAATGTCCATTTCAGAGGTTGTTACTCTCAATGTACATCTCAACACTTGTTACTCTCAGTGTACATCTTGACGATTGTTACTCTCATTGTACATCCCAGAGTTGTTACTCTCAATGTACATCAGTGGACAGTTATTGCAGAGTGTCAATGTACTGTATATCTTGATGGTTGTTACTCTCAACGTACATCTCGATGGTTGTTATTCTCAATGTATATTTCAACAGTTGTAACATACCTTATAATAATAATAATAATAATAATAACGACTTTATTTTAAGTGGATTACATATTTGGTACATGACCAATTTTCAATATGGTCCACATGACAAGAACATTAATATACAAAACATATAAATACAATTGAAAACCCAAGCTGACCCTGTTTAGACTTAAGAAAGTACTACCAATGCAAATAAATTTATATCAAGATCAGGTTGGACTGTTAAGGAGACCTGATTTTGATGTAAACTTAACTCGTAATGAAAGTATAATTTGGAACTGTACAATGTAAAATGTTGGCACTTACTTTTAGGGTTGCAAGGGTCAGTATGGTGTACAATGTAAAATATGATTCAGTATACATATTACATGTTACATATACAGTTAAATCTCATTATGTCGAAGTCGCTGGGACCAGACATTAATTCGAGACAACTAAAGTTTGACTCGTCATATTTATAATGAAGACGCTTTACTTAGGTTAAAGCTGAGATATCCAACTTAAGATAATGAGAGTCAACTGTATACATTATCACATGCATATACATACAAACAGAAATGTATATCTGAACATAGGCAATGAAATCGTCAAGGTATAATGGCCATCATTCAAACCCTGCATTATGACTGCCAGAGTACTTCCACCTAAGATAAGATATTTTTGCGGAATTTTGGGAATTCTATTCCAGATAACTGGGCCCGAATATGACAGAGATTTCCGGAAAAAATTCAAGATTAGGTTTGGGAACTTTGAGCTCTCTGTTCTCTCCAGATCTCAGTGAGTGAAGACTGTTCACATCCCGATAAGTAAATTTGTATTTCATATATTCTGGACAGACATTATTTGTAGATTTGTATACAAGAATTGCTTTTTTGTATTCTATCCTGTCAAAAAATGTCATCCACCTTAGTTCACTAAATAGCTCTTGAGATGGTGTGTCAAACGTTTTATCAAGAATTATTCTGGCCGCTCTCTTCTGGAATTTTAAAAAGTCATCTAACAGTACATTACTGCAGTTACCCCATATAGAGCAGCAGTAGTCCAGATGGGTCAATATGTATGCATTGAAAAAGAGTTTCCGAGAATGCAAATTTAAAAAAGCTCTTATCCTTAGGAGAAGATATAGATAAGTGTTACATTTCTTTAGAACTTGTTCTGCGTTGACTTTCCAGTTAAGGTTCTGGTCAACATTAACACATAGAAGTTTTTCTGACTTGCAGTATGAAATTGCTTTACCTTGAAGTTGAATAAAGTTGGCATTTGTGTGGCCACTTTTACAGTCTTATTGCTTCAGGGGGATATGTACATTGCTTTAGTTTAAATGTACATGTTGACAATCACTTCCCATCATTGTTGCTGTTCCAATCCCAGTGTGGGCATGTTGATTGTCCATGTGAGGAAGACTTCTAGCAGGCTTGAAGTAGTGTGGTTCTTCTAGCAGGCTTGAGGTAGTGTGGTTCTTCTAGTAGGCTTGGGGTAGTGTGGTTCTTCTAGCAGGCCTGAGGTAGTGTGGTTCTTCTAGCAGGCTTGAGGTAGTGTGGTTCTTCTAGCAGACTTGGGGTAGTGTGGTTCTTCTAGCAGGCTTGGGGTAGTGTGGTTCTTATAGCAGGCTTGGGGTAGTGTGGTTCTTCTAGCAGGCTTGGGGTAGTGTAGTTGTTCTAGCAGGCTTGGGGTAGTGTGGTTCTTCTAGCAGGCTTGGGGTAGTGTGGTTCTTATAGCAGGTTTGGGGTAGTGTGGTTCTTCTAGCAGACTTGGGGTAGTGTAGTTCTTCTAGCAGGCTTGGGGTAGTGTAGTGTTCTCCTGTGCATTAAACAGTGCAATTTGTTTTGTGCATAGAAAAGTCTTGGGTCTTTCTCCACCAATAAATAGCTGGACGTTGTGATATGATTGAAATGCCCTTATACAAACAAAAGGAAATTCTGAAAGTAGGAGTTATTAAAAGTGCAACACTAACTCATGCCCCCTAGCACCGGCTTAAGCGATATTCAAATTTCCAAACTAATAGCATTGTAATAGCAATTGTAATAAACTAATGATCCTGAAGGACCAGAAAATATAACAACACTGAGAATGAAGTACGGGGCAACTTTTTACGACCACCACTTGCTGTTGTGAAGTACATAAGTCCTGAAAGTAGGAGATCCTTCGAAAGCAAAAGCTGCAATACAAAAAGAGAAAATTGCAAACTGGGTTTTATTTAATAGGTTCATGAGCAGATAGACTTCGAACAGCAGGCTAATATTTTAAAGTTATCAATATGTGTCCACATGAATTATTAAGTTTGACAAACCAGTGGATAGGAGATACTGGGTGTCCGAATAGTTAAGAGTAATTAGTGTATATGAGTTCAATGTCAGTATGGATATAGAGTTTGACCAGGTCTAGACATTGATAGTGTTAAAAAGTCATACGTCTTGTGCAATAAGAAATCTTGTAAGGGATTTATTCCCTGGGGGTTTGGATGGTTGATTTATATGCCCAGCAGTATGATCAATGCTGCTCACAGTTTTAGAAGGTCATTGTCTTAACCCTATCCTTCAAAGGCATGTTCACACATTTGCAAACAGAGTAGACCCAGATCAGACATTTCCTAAAAATTAGGAGCCATCTGATCAGGGTCTGCTCTTTGTCCTTATGGAATTTGACAGATCTGCCGGTTTTTATTCCCCCCACAACGAAGTTTGGGGGATATACTGGAATCAGGTCGTCCGTCCGTCCGTCTGTCCGACCATAGACACAATTTTATCCGGCCTTCTTCTTCTACAGTTTTGCTTAAATTTTGTTGAAAGTTCATATATAGCTTTATGACCATATAAACCTGTGCACCGCATATTTCCATTATGATCAGACCACTACTTCAGGAGTTATGAAATAAACATAGAAAAGGGAAAGGGTTAACCCCTTCCAGGCTATTCTATATTCATGTAAGAAATAATGACATCATGAATATTTATGAATTGAGTTTTTAGCTCACCAGAGCACAAAGTGCTCAGGGTGAGCTTTTGTGATTGCCTGATGTCCGTCGTCCGTCGGCGTGCGTCGTCCGTCGTCTGTCTTCCGTCGTCAGTGGTCAACAATTTGAACCTTTAAAAATCTTCTCCTCTGAATCTACAGGGTTCTCAGCTTTCACCTTTGGCACATAGTATCATCTTTAGGTCCTCTACAAAAGTTATATAAATTATGGCCCTGGGGTCAAAATTGGCCCCGCCCCAGGGATGCCTTGTTTTCAATAGAAACATATAGTAAAACTTTGAAAATCTTCTCCTCTGAAACTGGAAGGCTCTCAGCTTTCATATATGGCACAGAGCATCATGTTCAGGTCCTCTACAAAAGTTATATAAATTATGGCCCCAGGGTCAAAATTGGCCCCGCCCCAGGGGTGGGCAGTTTTCAATAGAAACAAATAGTGAAATCTTTGAAAATCTTCTTCTCTGAAACTGGAAGGCTCTCAGCTTTCATATTTGGCACATAGCATCATGTTCAGGTGGTCTACAAAAGTTATATAAATTATGGCCCTTGGGTCAAAATTGGCCACGCCCCAGGGGTGGGCAGTTTTCAATAGAAACAAATAGTCAAATCTTTGAAAATCTTCTTCTCTGAAACTGGAAGGCTTTTAGCTTTGATATTTGGCACTGAGCATCATGTTCAGGTCTTCTTCAAAATTTATATAAATAATGGCCCCGGGGTCAAAATTGGCCCCGCCCCAGGGGTGGGCAGTTTTCAATAGAAACAAATAGTGAAATCTTTGAATATCTTCCTCTCTGAAACTGGAAGGCTCTTAGCTTTGATATTTGGCACTGAGCATCATGTTCAGGTTTTTTTCAAAATTTATATAAATAATGGCCCCGGGGTCAAAATTGGCCCCGCCCCAGGGGTGGGCAGTTTTCAATAGAAACAAATAGTTTAATCTTTGAATATCTTCCTCTCTGAAACTAGGAGGTTCTCAACTTTCATATTTGGCACATAGCATCATGTTCAGGTCCTCTACAAAAGTTGTATAAATATTGCCCCTGTGGTCAAAATTGGCCCCGCCCCAGGGGTAGCCAGTTTTCAACAGAAACATATAGTGAAAACTTTGAAAATCTTCTCCTCTGATTGTCTGGTGAGCGCTGGAAAGTGCCAGGTGAGGTATTGTGAGGGGGCAGTCTCCGGCGTCCGGCGTCGTGCGTCATGCGTATGTGCGTCGTCAGCAATTTACTTAAACATCTTCTTCTCTGAAACCACAAAGCCTAGAGCTTTGATATTTGGTATGTGGAATTACCTAATGGTCCTCTACAAAGATTGTTCAAATTATGTCCCCCGGACCAAAAATTGCCCCGCCCTGGGGCTTATCAGTATTTCTTAGGAAAATCTTCAAAAATCTTCTCCTCTGAAACCGTACGGCCTAGACCTTTGATATTTAGTATGTAGCATCATCTAATGGTCCTCTACAAAGACTGTTCAAATTATGACCCCCGGACCAAAAATGGCCCCGGCCCGGGGCTTATCAGTTTTTCATAGGAAAATCTTTAAAAATCTTCTTCTCTGAAACCGTAAGGCCTAGACCTTTGGTATTTAGTATGTAGCATCATCTAATGGTCCTCTACAAAGATTGTTGAAATTATGACCCCTGGACCAAAAATGGCCCCGCCCCGGGGCTTATCAGTTTTTCATAGGAAAATCTTTAAAAATATTCTCCTCTGAAACCGTAAGACCTACATCATTGATATTTGGTATGTAGCATTATCTAATGGTCCTCTACAAAGATTGTTCAAATTATGACCCCTGGACCATATATGGCCCCGCCCCGGGGCTTATCAGTTTTTCATAGGAAAATCTTTCAAAATCTTCTTCTCTGAAACCGTAAGGCCTAGACTTTTGATATTTGGTATGTAGCATCATCTATTGGTCCTCTACAAAAATTGTTCAAATTATGTCCCCCAGACCAAAAATGGCCCTGCCCTGGGGCTTATCAGTTTTTCATAGGAAAATCATTAAAAATCTTCTCCTCTGAAACCGTAAGGCCTAGACCTTTGATATTTGGTATGTAGCATCATCTAACGGTCCTCTACAAAGATTGTTCAAATTATGACCCCCAGACCAAAAATGGCCCCGCCGTGGGGCTTATCAGTTTCTCATAGGAAAATCTTTAAAAATCTTCTTCTCTGAAACCGTAAGGCCTAGACCTTTGGTATTTAGTATGTAGCATCATCTAATGGTCCTCTACAAAGGTTGTTCAAATTATGACCCCCGGACCAAAAATGGCCCCGCCCCGGGGCTTATCAGTTTTTCATAGGAAAATCTTTAAAAATCTTCTTCTCTGAAACCGTAAGGCCTAGACCATTGATATGTGGTATGTAGCCTTATCTAATGGTCCTCTACAAAGATTGTTCAAATTATGACCCCTTGACCAAATATGGCCCGCCACGGGCTTATCAGTTTTTCATAGGAAAATCTTTAAAAATCTTCTCCTGAAACCGTAAGGCCTGGACATTTGATATTTGGTATGTAGCATCATCTATTGGTCCTCTACAAAGATTGTTCAAATTATGACCCCTTGACCAAAAGTGGCCCCGCCCTGGGGCTTATCAGTTTTTCATAAAAAGCTTCTTCTCTGAAACCGTAAGGCCTAGACCTTTGATATTTGGTATGTAGCATCATCTAATGGTCCTCTACAAAGATTGTTCAAACTATGACCCCCGGACCAAAAATGGCCCCGGCCCGGGGCTTATCAGTTTTTCATAGGAAAATCTTTGAAAATCTTCTCCTAAACTGTAAGGCCTAGACCTTTGAAATTTAGTATGTATTATCATCTAATGGTTTTCTACCAAGATTGTTCAAATTATGACCCCTGGACCAAAATGGCCCCGCCCCTGGCTTATCAGTTTTTCATAGGAAATTCTTTAAAATCTCCTTCTGTGAAATTGTAAGGCCCGGAACTTTTGAAACTTATATGAAGCATCATCTAATGTTCCTTTATTTAGATTGTTTAAATTTGAAACTCAAGGCCTTAAAATTATGGCCCTTGGTTTCATATTGACCCCAATCTGAAGCTTACTTATTTTTACATAGAAATACAGTGTATGCATATGTCTGTAGTAACCAGGTGAGCGATTTAGGGCCATCATGGCCCTCTTGTAATGTAAAATTTTCAAATTGAAATTTTTGCTTTGGTAAAAAATGTACAAGCAGATCTATCAAAAGCAAACAGAGTAGACCCTGATCCAATGGCTCCTATTGGTGTTGTCTGATGTGGGTCTACTCTGTTTGAAAAGGCATTAGGGAAAGGGTTAATCCTTTCCCTGTTCTATAATAAGCCCAAATTTCAATAAATACAGAATATTCATGGAAGATATATGGCAGGTAGAACAATTTGTAGCCAGAAATTAAAGAAACAGATCTATCAAATTCCTAGCAAACAGAGCAGACCCAGATCAGATGGCTCCTCTAGTATGGGTATTTGTTACAGGCAAAGACCTATGATATGTCTTTGTTACAGGTAACTCTTCAAATGCTGCATATTCAACATGGAATGGCTCACTCAGACCAGTGGTTAACCCTAAAATTCCTTCTATTCATTTAAATTCTTTTTCACGCCTCTGCAAATAGAGTAGACCCCATCAGATGGCTTCTGTAGGAGCCATCTCAGATTTGAGTGTGTTCCATGTTTGCTTATGAAATGATGGTGTTCTGGCAGCAGTTTCTACCAATGCAATACCAAACTACAGCACCCTGTGTACATTATACCAAACTACAGCATCCTGTGTACATTATACCAAACTACAACATCCTGTGTACATTATACCAAACTACAGCATCCTGTGTACATTATACCAAACTACAACATCCTGTGTACATTATACCAAACTACAGCATCCTGTGTACATTATACCAAACTACAGCATCCTGTGTACAGTATACCAAACTACAACATCCTGTGTACATTATACCAAACTACAGCATCCTGTGTACATTATACCAAACTACAGCATCCTGTGTACATTATACCAAACTACAGCATTCTGTGTACATTATACCAAACTACAGCATCCTGTGTACATTATACCAAACTACAACATCCTGTGTACATTATACCAAACTACAACATCCTGTGTACATTATACCAAACTACAACATCCTGTGTACATTATACCAAACTACAACATCCTGTGTACATTATACCAAACTACAACATCCTGTGTACATTATAGACAACCAGCTAATGAATATTCATGATCTCATTATTCAACTGTGGAAAAGGGTTAACTATTTACTCCATTCAGTATGAAAGGCTTAAATTGGCTAGAGGATTTTGAATGACAATTTTACAAAGCAGACCCTATAACCATAGAGCTCCACTTGTAGTATGTGCTCTGTTCAACACTTTTCTTTATATAAAACACATTTTCACACCTTCCATATTTCATTATAACTTTTGTTCATGAATATTGAAAATTGGAATAAACATGGACTGGGGTGCGAGTTAACAAATACTGGTACATTTGTTTCCTGCATTCAAAGGATTAACCCTTTCCTTCATATTTTGACACCTTTGCAAAAAGAGTAGACCCAGATCAGATGGCTCCTAAAGGTCAGCCATCTGATCTTGGTCTGCTCTGTTTGCTTATGGAATTAGATTTAATCTGACTTTCTGCCAAAACACCCTGAGTTCCAGTATGTCATTATGAAAATTAAACTAAAACAATTATTATACCCCCACAAACAGAGTTTGAGGGGGGTATACTGGAATCAGCCTGTCGGTCGGTCCGTCGGTCGGTCTGTCTGCAAAATCTTGTACGGCGAACTCCTCCTTCAGTTTCAACCCGATTCACTTGACACATGGCATAATTGTTAATCAGGAGTAGTAGATGTGCAAGACACAAATTTCAGGTCTCTGTGACCTTGACCTTGACCTTTGGCCTTGAAATTGGTCTTGAAATTGGCAGGCAAAATCTTGTACGGCGAACTCCTCCTTCACTTTCAACCTGATTCACTTTATACTTGGCATAAATGTTACTCAGGAGTAGTAGATGTGCAAGACACAAATTTCAGGTCTCTGTGACCTTGACCTTGACCTTTGGCCTTGAAATTGGTCCTGAAATTGGCAGGCAAAATCTTGTACGGCGAACTCCTCCTTCACTTTCAACCTGATTCACTTGATACTTGGCATAAATGTTACTCAGGAGTAGTAGATGTGCAAGACACAAATTTCAGGTCTCTGTGACCTTGACCTTGACCTTGACCTTTGGCCTTGAAATTGGTCTTAAAATTGGCAGGCAAAATCTTGTACTTTGAACTCCTCCTTCACTTTCAACCTGATTCACTTGATACTTGGCATAAATGTTACTCAGGAGTAGTAGATGTGCAAGACACAAATTTCAGGTCTCTGTGACCTTGACCTTGACCTTTGGTCTTGAAATTGGTCTTGAAATTGGCAGGCAAAATCTTGTACTTTGAACTCCTCCTTCAATTTCAACCTGATTCACTTGATACTTGGCATAAATGTTACTCAGGAGTAGTAGATGTGCAAGACACAAATTTAAAATCTCTGTGACCTTGACCTTTGGCCTTGAAATTGGTCTTAAAATTGGCAAGCAAAATCTTGTACGGCAAACTCCTCCTTCACTTTCAACCTGATTCATTTGATACTTGGCATAAATGTTACTCAGGAGTAGTAGATGTGCAAGACACAAATTTCAGGTCTCTGTGACCTTGACCTTTGGCCTTGAAATTGGTCATGATATTGGCAGGCAAAATCTTGTACTTTGAACTCCTCCTTCAATTTCAACCTGATTCACTTGATACTTGGCATAAATGTTACTCAGGAGTAGTATATGTGCAAGACACAAATTTCAGGTCTCTGTGACCTTGACCTTGACCGTTGGCCTTGAAATTAGTCTTAAAATTGGCAGGCAAAATCTTGTACTTTGAACTCCTCCTTCACTTTCAACCTGATTCACTTGATACTTGGCATAAATGTTACTCAGGAGTAGTAGATGTGCAAGACACAAATTTAAAATATCTGTGACCTTGACCTTTGGCCTTGAAATTGGTCTTAAAATTGGCAGGCAAAATCTTGTACTTTGAACTCCTCCTTCACTTTCAACCTGATTCACTTGATACTTGGCATAAATGTTACTCAGGAGTAGTAGATGTGCAAGACACAAATTTAAAATATCTGTGACCTTGACCTTTGGCCTTGAAATTGGTCTTAAAATTGGCAGGCAAAATCTTGTACTTTGAACTCCTCCTTCACTTTCAACCTGATTCACTTGATACTTGGCATAAATGTTACTCAGGAGTAGTAGATGTGCAAGACACAAATTTCAGGTCTCTGTGACCTTGACCTTGACCTTTGGCCTTGAAATTGGCAGGCAAAATCTTGTACTTTGAACTCCTCCTTCAATTTCAACCTGATTCACTTGATACTTGGCATAAATTACAGAATTTTCTCTATTTGAACTTTGGGTATTTTTGTTATTTGGTCCTGTTACATGTTCAAAACTTGGATTTGCAATCAAGGCTGCCGTGTGGGGGTATTCATCACCTTTAGTGATAGTTCTAGTTTATGATGTCATATTTCTTACAAGAATATTCAACAAGGAAAGAGTTAAAGAATCGGTGTAAAGTCTAATGGTCAAAATCTGGGTCTTATAATAATAAGGCAGGCAGTACCTTGCTAGCTCTATCGGTAGTATCCATTTCACTGACAGATTTTGATTGACAAACAGTGCAGATCCTGATCACTTCTTTAGGAGTCCTGTGATCTGGGTCTTCTCTGTTTGCAAGTAACAGTTAAATACTTTCAAGTGTTCAAAGAGTAAATGAAGACTTCTGATGATTATCATGAATGAAAATGAGTCACCATCATATTCATGCAAAAGGCAGAATTCTTCTATAAATATTACATTCATGCAGACCCATATATAACTGCAATCCAGGATTGGTCTCATAAACCATTCTTATAGAATAGAACTTCTGTAATATCAAAGACATGTTGGCTTGATTCTTGGCATTTTAACTGAGACTTTGCATGCATGTGGCAAATTCTTCACAAGTAATTAGCATGCAAAGAGTTAACTAGTTTTACCATTCTTGTTAGCTCACCTGGCACAAAGTGCCAAGGTCAGTGTTGAAATCACCTGACTCTCTATCATCAACAATATCTTAACCTTATATACTCCATAAATATGCCTTTCTGTGCCTTCTGTAGGGTTTTCACCAAATTTTCATAGGAATGATTTTCAGGTGAATCTCTACCAAATTTATATAAGTTGTTCAGCAGGTCCACTGCACAGGTAGATCATAGGAGCTAACATTGATTTTAAACAACATATTTTTTATGTTTTTACCAACATTTCCTCCTAAACCACTGAATGGAACAAATTGATCAAACCTCGCACACATGATCCTCACATCTGGAGGTTTCTACCAAAGTCATGTAAATGGGTCTGGTCCCTTGCATATGTAGACCACTGGAGCTAAATATAGATTTTAACAAACATTTCTTTACACATCTCCTGACCAAACTTCACAGAAATTATTCTCAAAGAGTTCTCAGTCAATTTCTTATGAATTATGTCTCCCCCCATATTTATATGGGGGAGACATATTGTTTTCGTGAGAGTTGTCTGTCTGTCTGTCCGTCTGTCCGTCTGTCCGTCTGTCCGTCTGTCTGTCTGTTCGTCTGTCCGTCTGTCCGTCACACTTTTTGTCCGGACGATAACTTCAATATGCCTGATGCCAGTTGATTGAAACTTCATATATGGAAAGAGCATAATGAGAGGAAGTGTCATGCACAAGGTCCATAACTTTGGCTTCACTAATATAGGAGTTATTGCCCCTTGTAAAAAAAATTCACACTTTTTTGTCCGGACGATAACTTCAATATGGCTGATGCCAGTTGATTGAAACTTCATATAAGGAAAGAGCATAATCAGAGGAAGTGTCATGCACAAGGTCTATAACTCTGGCTTCACTAATATTGCCCCTTGTAAAAAAATGCACACTTTTTTATCCGGACGATAACTCCTATATGGCTCATGCCATTGGATTGAAACTTCATATATGGAAAGATCATGGCGAGAGGAAGTGTCATGCACAAGGTCCATAACTCTGGCTTCATTAATAATGGAGTTATTGCCCTTGTAATTTTTTCAACAATTTTTTTTTCCGGGCGATAACTCCTATATGGCTCATGCCATTGGATTGAAACTTCATACATGGAAAGATCATGATAAGAGAAAGTGTCATGCTCAAGGTCCATAACTCTGGCTTCACTAATATTGGAGTTATTGCCCTTTGTAAAAAAACACATTTTTTTGTCAGGATGATAACTCCTATATGGCATATGCCATTGGAGTGAAACTTCATACATGGATTGATCATGATAAGAGAAAGTGTCATGCATAAGGTCCTTAATAAGGTCCTCAATAAATTGAGAGTTATTGCCCCTTGTACATTTGTTTAACGCTTTCTTGTCCGGACTATAACTCCTACATGGCTCTTGCCATTGTATTGAAACTTTATACATGGAAAGAGCATGATGAGAGAAAGTGTCAGAACAAAGGCCATGACTCTGGCTTCAATACTTTTGGAGTTATTGCCCTTTATTACATTTATTGTCCGATCAATAACTCCTGTTCGACTGATGCTATTGGAATGACATTTCATTTATGGAAAGAGCATGATGAAAGTAAGCGTCATGCACAAGGGCCATAACTCTGATATTAATATTTTTGAAGTTATTAGCTGTTATCATTTTCTTCTTGAAAAATGTGGTGTGGAAAGCACATAATGAGGGGAAGTATCAATCATCAAGTCCATAACATTTTTAGTGATTTCCCTTTACATATTGTTTTTATTAGAGGGGAGACATATGTTTTTGTGACAAAAACCTCTAGTTGTTCCTGTCACCTACATAATTAGGCTGTTATAACTATAAAAATTTAAAATCTTTTACAGAATATGCACCCTATGTTTTTAGTAAAATGCAGCAACCTGAACACTTTGGTAAATTTACATCACTTGGCCTATAATTGACCCAGGTGAGCGATACAGTCACCATTGCCCTCTTGTATCAAAATAGGATCACAGAATCAAACAGTTTTGATCCTCAGATGAGAGGCTAGCAAATAAGTTAAGTGCAAACATGCTGAAGCAAACGATTTTTTTGGTGAATTCATGGGCCATATGAGGACTTTCTTGTCTTACCATCAGATTGATCCGGCGTTTTGAGTCATTTCAAATTTTGATATGTGGAACTGAATCTCAAGGAAGCAGACAAGAATTTACAGGAAACCAATTCCTGTGGCGGCAATAAGCAAAAACCAATATTGACAAGAAATGCATGTGTATATGCTCTGTTACTGTATGGCATCTTTAAGCCCTTTCAACGCTCACACGTTTCAGAGTGGACTAGCCCATCAATGATAAACTGTACAATCCACTCAGTAGGAAAAGTGTAAACTTGCTAGATGATTTTGAATGGCAAACAGTGCAGACCCTGATCAGTCCTATAGGAGCCCTCTGATCTGGGTCTTCGTTGTGTGCATACAAACGCCAGTGCATGGGTGTCCTGCATTCAAAGGGTTAGAAAACTTTGATTTATAGATATTGATAATGTAACATTGTATTAGACGTTACTCGGTTTCTCTTGGTGTGCTATAACTCAGCCTGCCTTATACAGGCAAACTGGCTTGATATAACATCAAGTTACATATAGTTTGGATCTAGATTCGAGGTTGTACTGATGCCATTATTAATTTGCCAACAGGTTTGTAACAGTTTGTTGGCTGTTAAATTCATATACATGTACCATATTATAATTATCTATAATACACACACTAAGGGTGTAACACTGCATAAAAGGAGCCAGCTCTTTAATTCTGTACACAGGTTGTTGCTTAAATGCAGAATGAAAGCAATGCAGAAAGCCCCTAGGGGAGTTTTCTGCATTGCCCTTAGTCTGCATTAAGCTACCACCTGCATATTGAAAAAATGAATTATTATGTCTCCCACAGTATACAGGGGAGACATGTTGATTTTACTTTGTCCGCGTGGTTTCTCCAAAACCTTTGCTTGGATTTTCATGAAACTTCATAGGATTGATCAGCACCATGTCTTGTTGTGCATATCTTATTCCTGTTCCTGTTTGATGATTTTCTGCAGTTATGGGACTTTGAAATATTTACATGGAAAAGTTTGTCCACGTGATTTCTCCAAAACCTTTGGTCAGATTTTCCTGAAACTTCTTAGGATTGATCACCACCATCCTAGTTGTAGATTTCTTATTCCTGTTCTGATTTGATGAATTTTACCAGGTTTTCCACAGAAAATCAGGTTATTGAAATGGTGATGTACGGCGGACGAACAGCTGCCTATCTTGTAAGTGCAACTCCTCTGAAACTATTCAACAGAATTTCATAAAACCTTGTATGTAGCAAGGACACAATATGTAGGTGTGCATATTTTTGGGGAATTTACCTTCTGCAATTTTTCTGGGAGTTGTATGCCTCTTTGAACTTAAAAATCACTAAGTCTTTTGACCCTATCCTTGTAAGCGCAACTCCTCTCAAACTGTTCAACAGAACTTCATAAAACCTTGTATGTAGTAAGGACACAATATGTAGATGTGCATATTGCCGGGGATTTTTATGCCCCCAAAAGCCGGACATATAGTAATCACATTGTCCGACTCAGTCCATCCGTCTGTCTGTCCTTCCATCCCAAATTTCATCACCCTTCTGTAACTTTTTTTTATCTGTGAATGGATTTCAAAATAACCTTGCACAAATGTTCACCACACAAAAACTATGTGTTGCATTCAACTCCCTGGTCCATGGGTCAAAGGTCTAGGTCATCTTCAGGGTCAAAGTTCGGGGCATAAGTGTTTCACAAACACACTCTTGTTCCTTCTGCAATTTTTTTGGGAGATATGACCCTTTTAACTTAAAAATCACTAGGTCTTTTCATCCTATCCTTGTAAGCGCAACTCCTTTCAAACTGTGCAACAGAATTTCATAAAACCTTGTATATAGCAAGGACACAATATGTAGATGTGCATACTGTCAGGGATTTGGATACCCCTGCTACGAAGTACATAGGGGGTATACTGGTTTACCTCTGTCAGTCTGTCCCTCCGTTAGTGAGTTAGTCCATCCATTCTTGAAAGCACAATTCCTCCTACGAGGGTGGTCGGATTTCAATGAAACCTTAACAGAAAGTAGTACACCATATAAAGATATGCATGAAGAAAATCATTTTGGTTAGACAAATTTCAGGGAAGCTAATCAGACTTTGGGATTTATTCCAGATATTATGTATGGTTGAACTTGTAAGCACAAGTAGGGATGTCAATAATCGGGTTTTTCACTAACCGATTAATCGTTCATTCTTTCGACCGGTTAACCGGTTAATCGGAAGATTTTTGACTATTATACAACGACATTACAAATTTGACGAAGTTCGTGTGTGTCTGGATACCTCATAACAACGGACTGCACGTGTATTGGCCCCAGGTGTTTAATATATTGTTGTATTAAAACGGGTTTTCAAAACAAATCCGACCAATGAATAAATGTAATTACTATGGTTTTCTCAAAGATAAGTCAACAGACCCAACAACAAAGTATCAGCGTTCTAGCTGTCAGATTTTCACCAAGGGAGATAATGCAAACGCACTTCCGGCGAGTTCTATTCGGTGACTCGAAACTCGCTTTCGATTGCATTTGAAAATAATTATTTTCATACTGCAGCTGTATCTATTAAAACTCAAAGGTATAGAGTTAACACCTAATTTATCTGCCGTAACGTGTGTTTAGCGAAGGAATTCTGCCCACATAGCTACACATTGACAGCTCGGATAGTTTGTTGTTTCTTGCGTACATTTGGTAAGTAGAATGAATTCATCCTGCTTCACCACTCGGAACACCTCAGCTATTGTCCGACCACTGACGGAATACAACGAGTAGTTACGAATTGCTCATGTTCTTTAACACAAATTGATGTAGCAAGTAACTTGTGCAAAACGGGTGTTGATCCACTTGAGTGGGTATTGTCACTCGACCGAAACAATATGCAAACAACAAACTGCTGCAAATGATACAGTGGTTATCAAAACAAAATGTGCTTGATTGGCGCTTATCTACTGGTGACACCTTAGACCTATGGATGCTATCACTAATCTGCCTCGAGGGCTTGTTTGTCACAACAGGGGGCAATCTTTATGATATGAATGGGAAGAGAAAGCTAAATTTTCGTGATTTTAGTGTCATTATAAAATGAATGACACTAGCATTTTTATGCCCCCCAGATCAAATCTGGGGGGCATATTGTTTTTGCCCTGTCTGTTTGTTTGTTTGTCTGTTTGTTTGTCAGCAACTTTAACATTGGACATAACTTTTGAGCCAGTACAGATAGAGACTTGATATTTGGCATGCATATGTATCTCATAAAGCCGCACATTTTGAGGGGTGACATGTCAAGGTCAAGGTCATCCTTCAAGGTCAGAGGTAAAATATATGGGTCAAATCACTGACTTTAACATTGGCCATAACTTTTGGACCAGTAAAGATAGAGACTTGATATTTGACATGCTTGTGTATCTCATGAGGCTGCACATTTTGAGGGGTGACATGTCAAGGTCATTCTTCAGGGTCAAAGGTCAAATTGTCTGTTTGTCTGTAACTTTAACATTGGTTATAACTTTTGAGCCAGTACAGATAGAGACTTGATATTTGGCATGTATATGTATCTCATAAAGCTGCACATTTTGAGGTGTGACATGTCAAGGTCAAGGTCATCCTTAAAGGTCAGAGGTCAAACATATAGGTCAAATCACCGACTTTAACATTGGCCATAACTTTTGAACCAGTACAGATAGAGACTTGATATTTGGCATGCTTGTGTATCTCATGAAGATGCACAGTTTGAGGGGTGACATGTCAAGGTCAAGGTCATCCTTCATGGTCAAAGGTCACCAACTTTTAACATTGGCCATAACTTTTGAACCATTAGAGATACAGACTTGATATTTGGTATGCATGTGTACCCCATGAAGCTGCACAGTTTGAGGGGTGACATGTCAAGGTCATCCTTAAAGGTCAAGGTCACCAACTTCAAATTGGCCATAACTTTTGAACCAATAGAGATAGAGTCTTGATATTTGGTATGCATGTGTATCTCATGAAGCTGCACATTTGGAGGGGCAACATGTCAAGGTAAAAGTCATCTTTTAGGGTCAAAGGTCACCGACTTTAACATTGGCCATAACTTTTGAACCTGTAGATACAGACTTGACATTTGGTATGCATGTGTATCTCATGAAGCTGCACAGTTTGGGGTGACATGTCAAGGTCAAGGTCATCTTTCAGGGTCAAAGGTCACTGACTTTAACATTGGCCATAACTTTTGAACCAGTAGAGATACAGACTTGATATTTGGTATACATGTGTATCTCATGAAGCTGCACAGTTTGGGAGTGACATGTCAAGGTCAAGGTCATCTTTGAAGGTCAAAGGTCATTAACATTGGCCATAACGTTTGAACCAGTAGATATACAGCCTTGATACTGGTATGCATGTGTATCTCATGAAGCCGCACAGTTTGAGGGGTGACATGTCAAGGTCAAGGTCATCCTTCATGGTCAAAGGTCACCAACTTTTAACATTGGCCATAACTTTTGAACCATTAGAGATACAGACTTGATATTTGGTATGCATGTGTACCCCATGAAGCTGCACAGTTTGAGGGGTGACATGTCAAGATCAAGGTCATCCTTCAGGGTCAAATATCATATCGAGGGGTCATAGTGTTTCACAAACACATCTTGTTAATATTTATTTTTTTAATTCAGGTAATCGAATATCATATTTATTAACCGATTATCAGTCATCCGATCGATTAACCGGTTAGCCGTTGACATCCCTAATTTTTAGCTCACCTGGCAGGTGAGCTATTGTCAGGGGGCAGTGTCCAGCGTCCATCGTGCGTATGTGCGTCGTGCGTCGTCAACAATTGACTTAAACATCTTCTTCTCTGAAACCATAAGGCCTAGATCTTTGATATTTGGTATGTAGCATCATCTAATGGTCCTCTACAAAGATTGTTCAAATTATGACCCCGGACCAAAAATGGCCCCGCCCCAGGACTTATCAGTTTTTCATAGGAAAATCTTTAAAATTCTTCTTCTCTGAAACCGTAAGGCCTAGATATTTGATATTTGGTATGTAGCATTATCTAATGGTCCTCTACAAAGATAGTTCAAATTATGACCCCCGGATCAAAAATGGCCCCGCCCCGGGGCTTATCAGTTTTTCATAGGAATTTTTAGCTCACCAGAGCACAAAGTGCTCAGGGTGAGCTATTGTGATACCCGTGTGTCCGGCGTCCGTGTTTCCGTCTGTCTGTCCGTCAACAATTTCAAATGACTTCTTCTCTGAAACGGACTGCCCAATTGAAACCAAACTTTGTCAGATACATACTGTGGGTGGGTGCTTCAAAAGTTGTTAAAAGATAGTGGGTGGGGCCATCGGACTTATTGCCATGGCAATTGTACACAATATCTAGAAAAATCTTCTACTCCAGAATGACTTGTCCGATTAGAATATAGTTTTCACCAAAATGTTTCACAGTTGATAGACTTTAAAAGTTGTTAAAAGAATTTTGATCCGGCAAAAAACATGGCTACCAGAGGGCGTGGTCATTTTTAGCTCACCTGGCACAAAGTGCCAGGTGAGGTATTGTGAGCGGGCAGTGTCCGTCGTCGTGCGTATGTGCGTCGTGTGTCGTGCGTCGTCAACAATTTACTTAAACATCTTTTTCTCTGAAACCATAAGGCCTAGATCTTTGATATTTGGTATGTAAAATCATCTAATGGTGCGCTACAAAGATTGTTCAAATTATGATCCCCGGACCAAAAATGGCCCTGCCCCAGGGCTTATCAGTTTTTCATAGGAAAATCTTTAAAAATCTTCTCTAAAACGGTAAGGCCTAGATATTTGATATTTGGTATGTAGCATTATCTAATGGTTCTCTACAAAGATAGTTCAAATTATGACCCCCGGATCAAAAATGGCCCCGCCCCGGGGCTTCTCAGTTTTTCATAGGAATTTTTAGCTCACCAGAGCACAAAGTGCTCGAGGTGAGCTATTGTGATACAGGTGTGTCCGGCGTCCATCTTCCGTGTGTCCGTCCGCACTCACCAAAGGGTAGTTGTGTGACTTTTTCTAACTAGTCGCACAAGTAAAATCATTAACCTGGCCATCTCTTGTGACATTAACCTGGCCATTTCTTGTGACATTAACCTGGCC
The DNA here is from genome assembly GCA_963576725.1 of Azorinus chamasolen. Classification (NCBI taxonomy): domain Eukaryota; kingdom Metazoa; phylum Mollusca; class Bivalvia; order Cardiida; family Solecurtidae; genus Azorinus; species Azorinus chamasolen. The sequence goes on from OY755237.1 coordinate 49,832,916, forward strand.
AGTTGTGGGACATAGGGTTAGGGTTAGGGTTAGCTTCCAGATCATTCTATTTCCAAAGTTAGAGCCAAAAATAGTTTTACTTGTGGGACTAGTCCCACAAGAAAAGATCAAAGGAAAAAGTCACACAACTACCCATTTGTTAGTGTGTCCGTCTATCTGTCTGTCCGTCAACAATTTCAAACGACTTCTTCTCTGAAACAGACTGCCCAATTGTAACCAAACTTTGTCAGATACATACTGTGGGTGGGTGCTTCAAAAGTTGTTAAAAGATAGTGGGTGGGGCCATCGGTCTTGTTACCATGGCAACTGTACACAATATCTAGAAAAATCTTCTACTCCAGAATGACTTGTCCGATTTGAATATAGTTTTCACCAAAATGTTTCACAGTTAAGGGCGTGGTCATTTTTAGCTCCCCTGGCACAAAGTGCCAGGTGAGGTATTGTGAGGGGGCAGTGTCCGGCGTCCGGCGTCGTGCGTATGTGCGTTGTGTGTCATGCGTCGTCAACAATTTACTTAAACATCTTCTTCTCTGAAATCATAAGGCCTAGATCTTTGATATTTGGTATGTAGCATCATCTAATGGTCCTCTACAAAGATTGTTCAAATTATGACCCCCGGACCAAAAATGGCCCCGCCCCAGGGCTTATCAGTTTTTCATAGGAAAATCTTTAAAAATCTTCTTCTCTGAAAAGGTAAGGCCTAGATATTTGATATTTGGTATGTAGCATTAACTAATGGTCCTCTACAAAGATTGTTCAAATTAAGACCCCCAAATGAAAAATGGCCCCGCCCCGGAGCTTATCAGTTTTTCATAGGATTTTTAGCTCACCAGGGCACAAAGTGCTCAGGGTGAGCTTTTGTGATTGCCTGATGTCCGTCGTGCGTCGTCAGTCGTCAACAATTTGAACCTTTAAAAATCTTCTCCTCTGAATCTACAGGGTTCTCAACTTTCATCTTTGGCACATAGTATCATCTTTTGGTCATCTACAAAAGTTATATAAATTATGGCCCTGGGGTCAAAATTGGCCCCGCCCCAGGGGTGCCTTGTTTTCAATAGAAACATATAGTAAAACTTTGAAAATCTTCTTCTCTGAAACCAGAAGGTTCTCAGCTTTCATATTTGGCACATAGCATCATGTTTAGGTCCTCTACAAAAGTTATATAAATTATGGCCCTGGGGTCAAAATTGACCCCGCCCCAGCGGTGGGCAGTTTTCAATAGAAACAAATAGTGAAATCTTTGAAAATCTTCTTCTCTGAAACTGGAAGGGTCTCAGCTTTCATATTTGGAACATAGCATCATGTTCAGGTCCTCTACAAAAGTTATATAAATTATGGCTCTTGGGTCAAAATTGGCCCCGCCCCAGGGGTGGGCAGTTTTCAATAGAAACAAATAGTGAAATCTTTGAAAATCTTCTTCTCTGAAACTGGAAGGGTCTCAGCTTTCATATTTGGCACATAGCATCATGTTCAGATCCTCTACAAAAGTTATATAAATTATGGCCCCAGGGTCAAAATTGGCCCTGTCCCCGGGTGTGGGCAGTTTTCAATAGAAACAAATAGTGAAATCTTTGAAAATCTTCTCCTCTGAAACTGAAAGGCTCTCAGCTTTTATATTTGGCACAGAGCATCATGTTCAGGTGCTCTACAAGAGTTATATAAATTATATCCCTAGGGTCAACATTGGCCCCGCCCCTGGGTGGGCAGTTTTCAATAGAAACAAATAGTGAAATCTTTGAAAATCTTCTTCTCTGAAACTGGAAGGCTCTCAGGTTTCATATTTGGCACATAGCATCATGTTCAGGTGGTCTACAAAAGTTATATAAATTATGGCCCTGGGGTCAAAATTGGCCCCGCCCCAGGGGTGGGAAGTTTTCAATAGAAACAAATAGTGAAATCTTTGAAAATCTTCTTCTCTGAAACTGGAAGGGTCTCAGCTTTCATATTTGGCACATAGCATCATGTTCAGGTCCTCTACAAAATTTATATAAATTATGGGCCTGGGGTCAAAATTGGCCCCGCCCCAGGGGTAGCCAGTTTTCAACAGCAACATATAGTGAAAACTTTGAAAATCTTTTTCTCTGAAACTGGAAGGTTCTCAGCTTTCATATTTGACACAGAGCACCATGTCCAGGTCCTCTACAAAAGTTATATAAATTGTGCCTCTTGGGTCATAATTAGCCCAGCCCCAGGACAGGCTAGTTTTCCATAGAAACATATAGTTAAAACTTTGAAAATCTTCTCCTCTGATTGTCTGGTGAGCGCTTCAGGGCCATTCTGGCCCTCTTGTTTTAAAAAATCTTCTTCTCTGAAACCATAAGGCCTAGACTTTTGATATTTGGTATGTAGCATTATCTAATGGCCCTCTACAAAGATTGTTCAAATTATGACCCCCGGACCAAAAATGGCCCCGCCCCAGGGCTTATCAGTTTTTCATAGGAAAATCTTTAAAAATCTTCTTCTCTGAAACCATAAGGCCTAGATCTTTGATATTTGGTATGTAGCATGATCTAATGGTCCTCTACAAAGATTGTTCAAATTATGACCCCCAGACCAAAAATGGCCCCGCCCCAGGGCTTATCAGTTTTTATAGAAAAATCTTTAAAAATCTTCTTCTCTGAAACCGTAAGACCTAGACTTTTGATATTTGGTATGTAGCATGATCTAATGGTCCACTACAAAGATTGTTCAAATATGACCCCCAGACCAAAAATGGCCCCGCCCCGGGGCTTATCAGTTTTTCATAGGAAAATATTTAGAATTCTTCTTCTCTGAAACCATATGTCCTAGACCATTGATACATTGTATTTAATATGTAGCATGATCTAATGGTCCTCTACAAAGATTGTTCAAATTATGACCCCCGGACCAAAAATGCCCGCCCCGGGCTTATCAGTTTTCCAAAGGAAAATCTTTAAAAATCTTCTTCTCCAAAACTGTAAAGCCTAAAGTTTTTATATTTGGTATGAAGCATAATCCCGCCCCATGGCTTATCAGTTTTTTATAGGTAAATCTTTTTTTCAAAAACTGTAATGCCTAGACCTTTGAAATTTGGTATGTAGTATCATCTAATGATTTTCTACCAATATTGTTTAAATTATGACCCCAGGACCAAAATTGCCCCACCCCTAGCATCATCTAAAGTTCTTTTATTAAGATTGTTCAAATTTTAACCTCCAGGCCTAAAATTATGGCTTTGGCCTTTGGTTTCATATTGGCCCCAATCTGAAGCTGACTTATTTTTACATAGAAATACAGTGCATGCATAAGTCTATAGAAAACCAGGTGAGCAATTTAGGGCGGTCATGGCCCTCTTGTTTCCATATATGGTAATATGGAATTTTCATAGGAAAATCTTTAAAAATCTTCTTCAGAAACTGTAAAGCCTAGACCTTTGATATTTGGTATGTACCATGATCTTATGGTCCTCTACAAAGATTGTTCAAATTATGACCCCCGGGCCAAAAATGGCCCCGCCCAATGGCTTATCAGTTTTTCATTGGAAAATCTTTAAAAAATTTACTGAAACTGTAAGGCCTAGACCTTTCATATTTGGTATGTAACATGATCTAATGGTCCTCTACAAAAATGGCCCCGCCCAAGGGCTTATCAGTTTTTCATAGGAAAATCTTTAAAAATCTTCTACTCTCAACTGTAAGGCCTAGACCTTTGATATTTGGTATGTAGCATGATCTTATGGTCCTCTACAAAGATTGTTCAAATTATGACCCCCGGGCCAAAAATGGCCCCGCCCAAGCGCTTATCAGTTTTTCATAGGAAAATCTTTAAAAATCTTCTTCTCTGAAACTGTAAGGCCTAGACCATTGATATTTAATATGTAGCATGATCTTATGGTCCTGTACAAATACAGTTCAAATTATGACCCCTGGATGAAAAATGGCCCCGCCCAAGGGCTTATCAGTTTTTCATAGGAAAATCTTTAAAAATCTTCTTCTCTGAAACTGTAAGGCCAAGACCTTTGATATTTGGTATGTAGCATGATCTTATGGTCCTCTACAAATATATTCAAATTATGACCCCCGGGCCAAAAATGGCCCCGCCCAAGGGCTTATCAGTTTTTCATTGGAAAATCTTTAAAAATCTACTGAAACTTTAAGGCCTAGACCATTGATATTTGGTATGACTAACATGATCTAATGGTCCTCTACAAATATGTAGTTGTGGCTTGTGATCCTCTGCCAAGAATGTTTAACTTACGACCCTGACCATTCGGCGAAACTTGGCCCTGCCTCAGGGCTTATCAGTTTTGCATGGGAAAAATATAAAATATTATTTTTCTCTGAAACCATAATGCTTAGACCTTTAATTAATAGAATACTGCTTTGCCTTGTGGTTCTCTACCAAGGTTGTACACATGCTTTCTTGTGGTCAAAAATGGCCCCGCCCCTTGGGTTATCTCAGGTGAGCGCTTCAGGGCCTCATGGCCCTCTTGTTTTAAAAATCTTCTTCTCTGAAACCATAAGGCCTAGATCTTTGATATTTTTAGCTCACCATAGCACAAAGTGCTCAGGGTGAGCTTTTGTGATCGCCCGTTGTCCATCGGCGTGCGTCGTCCGTCGTTCGGCGTCCGTCGTCAACAATTTGAACCTTTAAAAATCTTCTCCTCTGAATCTACAGGGATCTCAACTTTCATCTTTGGCACATAGCATCATATTCAGGTCCTCTACAAAAGTTATATAAATTATGCCCCTGGGGTCAAAATTTAACCCGCCCCAGGAGTGCCTTGTTTTCAATAGAAACATATAGTAAAACTTTGAAAATCTTCTCCTCTACAAAAGTTATATAAATTATGGCCCTGGGGTCAAAATTGGCCCCGCCCCAGGGATGGGCAGTTTTCAATAGAATCATATTGTGCAAACTTTGAAAATCTTCTCCTCTGAAACTGGAAGGTTCTCAGCTTTCATATTTAGCACATAGCATCATGTTCAGGTCCTCTACAAAATTTATATAAATTATGGCCCCGGGGTCAAAATTGGCCCCGCCCCAGGGATGGGCAGTTTTCAACAGAAACAAGTAGTGAAATCTTTGAAAATCTTCTTCTCTGAATCTGGAAGGCTCTCGGCTTTCATATTTGGCACATAGCATCCTGTTCAGGTCCTCTACAAAAGTTATATAAATTATGGCCCTGGGGTCAAAATTGGCCCTGCCCCAGGGGTGGGCAGTTTTCAATAGAAACAAATAGTGAAATCTTAACAAATAGTGAAAGGTTAATCTCAGCTTTCATATTTGGCTCATAGCATCATGTTCAGGTCCCCTACAAGTTTTTCTAAATTATTCCCCTGGGGTCAAAATTGGCCCGCCCCAGGGCCGGCTAATTTTTAGCTCACCTGGCACAAAGTGCCAGGTAAGGTATTGTGAGGGGGCAGTCTCTGGCGTCCGTCGTCGTGCATATGTGCGTCGTGCGGGGTGGGGCTTATCAGATTTTCATAAAAAGCTTCTTCTCTGAAACCGTAAGGCCTAGACCTTTGGTATTTAGTATGTAGCATCATCTAATGGTCCTCTACAAAGATTGTTCAAACTATGACCCCTGGACCAAATATGGCCCCGCCCCGGGGCTTATCAGTTTTTCTTAGGAAAATCTTTAAAAATCTTCTTCTCTGAAACAGTAAGGCCTAGACATTTGATATTTGGTATGTAGCATCATCTATTGGTCCTCTACAAAAATTGTTCAAATTATATCCCCCGGACCAAAAATGGCCCGCCCTGGGGCTTATCAGTTTTTCTTAGGAAAATCTTTAAAAATCTTCTCCTCTGAAACCGTAAGGCCTAGACCTTTGATATTTGGTATGTAGCATCATATAACGATCCTCTACAAAGATTGTTCAAATTATGACCCCTGGACCAAAAATGGCCCCGCCCCGTGGCTTATCAGTTTCTCATAGGAAAATCTTTAAAAATCTTCTTCTCTGAAATCGTAAGGCCTAGACCTTTGGTATTTAGTATGTAGCATCATCTAATGGTCCTCTACAAAGGTTGTTCAAATTATGACCCCCGGACCAAAAATGGCCCTGCCCCGGGGCTTATCAGTTTTTCATAGGAAAATCTTTAAAAGTCTTCTTCTCTGAAACCGTAAGGCCTAGACCATTGATATTTGGTATGTAGCATTATCTAATGGTCCTCTACATAGATTGTTCAAATTATGACCCCTGGACTAAATATGGCCCGCCCCGGGGCTTATCAGTTTTTCATAGGAAAATCTTTAAAAATCTTCTTCTCTGAAACCGTAAGGCCTAGACATTTGATATTTGGTATGTAGCATCATCTATTGGTCCTCTGCAAAGATTGTTCAAATTATGACCTCTTGACCAAAAATGGCCCCGCCCGGGGCTTATCAGATTTTCATAAAAAGCTTCTTCTCTGAAACCGTAAGGCCTAGACCTTTGATATTTGGTATGTAGCATCATCTAATGGTCCTCTACAAAGATTGGTCAAACTATGACCCCCGGACCAAAAATGGCCCCGACCCGGGGCTTATCAGTTTTTCATAGGAAAATCTTTGAAAATCTTCTCCTAAACTGTAAGGCCTAGACCTTTGAAATTTAGTATGTATTATCATCTAATGGTTTTCTACCAAGATTGTTCAAATTATGACCCCTGGACCAAAATGGCCCCGCCCCTGGCTTATCAGTTTTTCATAGGAAAATCTTTAAAATCTCCTTCTGTGAAATTGTAAGGCCCGGAACTTTGAAACTTGTATGAAGCATCATCTAATGTTCCTTTATTTAGATTGTTCAAATTTGAAACTCAAGGCCTAAAATTATGGCCCTTGGTTTCATATTGGCCCCAATCTGAAGCTTACTTATTTTTACATAGAAATACAGTGTATGCATATGTCTATAGTAACCAGGTGAGCGATTTAGGGCCATCATGGCCCTCTTGTCTATAGAAACATATAGTGAAAACTTTGAAAATTTTCTCCTCTGGTTGTCTGGTGAGCGCTTCAGGGCCATTCTGGCCCTCTTATTTATGTAGCATGATCTAATGGTCCTCTACAAAGATTGTTCAAATTATGACCCCGGACAAAAAATGGCCCCGCCCCAGGGCTTATCAGTTTTTCATAGGAAAGTCTTTAAAAATCTTCTTCTCTGAAACCGTAAGGCCTAGACTTTTGATATGTGGTATGTAGCATCATCTAATGGCCCTCTACAAAGATTGTTCAAATCATGACTCCCAGACCAAAAATGGCCCCGCCCAAGGGCTTATCAGTTTTTCATAGGAAAATCTTTAAAAATCTTCTTCTGAAACTGTAAGGCCTAGACCTTTGATATTTGGCATGTAGCATGGTCTAATGGTCCTCTAAAAAGATTGTTCAAATTATGACCCTGGACCGAAAATGGCCCCGCCCAAGGGCTTATCAGTTTTTCATAGGAAAATCTTTTTGTCTGAAACTGTAAGGCCTATACCTTTGATATTTGGAATGTAGCATGATGTAATGGTTCTCTACACAGATTGTTCAAATTATGACCCCTGGGCCAAAAATGGCCCGCCCAAGGGCTTATCAGTTTTTCATAGGAAAATCTTTAAAAATCTTCTGAAACTGTAAGGCCTAGACCTTTGATGTTTGGTATGTAACATGATCTAATGGTCCTATACAAATATGTAGCTTGGCTGGTGGTCCTCTGCCAAGAATGTTCAACTTACGACCCTGGCCTCTGGGCAAAACTTGGCCCTGCCTTGGGGCTTATCAGTTTTTCTTGGGAAAAATATTACCCCGGACCAAAAATGGCCCCGCCCCAGGGCTTATCAGTTTTTCATAGGAAAATCTTTAAAAATCTTCTTCTCTGAAACTGTAAGGCCTAGACCTTTGATATTTGGCATGTAGCATGGTCTAATGGTCCTCTAAAAAGATTGTTCAAATTATGACCCTGGACCGAAAATGGCCCCGCCCAAGGGCTTATCAGTTTTTCATAGGAAAATCTTTAAAAATCTTTTTGTCTGAAACTGTAAGGCCTATACCTTTGATATTTGGAATGTAGCATGATGTAATGGTTCTCTACACAGATTTTCAAATTATGACCCCTGGGTCAAAAATGGCCCCGCCCAAGGGCTTATCAGTTTTTCATAGGAAAATCTTTAAAAATCTTCTTCTCTGAAACTGTAAGGCCTAGACTTTTGATATTTGGCATGTAGCATGATCTAATGGTCCTCTACATTAGTGATGTTCTATAACAAAACATGGACTTTGCCATAATAGTACATGGAGTGTGGGTACTCAATTCATGAGCGCAACTCCTCCTAAAGCCTTTAAATGAATTTCATGTATCTTTGAAAGAATGTATTGCATATAATGAATGAAGGAAAACCTGGTTTGATTTCATGTCGACATCCATTTCTTGTCACTTTTTTACATGGAAAATTTTGTCTACGAGGTTTCTCAAAACTTTTAGTAAGCTTTTCATGAAACTGCATAGGATTGATCAGCACTATGCCTAGTTGTGCATATCTTATTCCTGTTCTGGTTCGATGATTTTCTGCAGAGTTATGGGACTTTGAAATTTTTACATTGAAAAGTTTGTCCGCATAGTTTCTCCAAAACCTTCATAGGATTGATCAGCACTATGCCTAGTTGTGCATATTTTATTCCTGTTCCGGTTCGATGATTTTCTGCAGAGTTATGGGATTTTTTTTTATCCACATGGTGGGAGTGGGGGAGACATCAGTCTTTGTATCAAAAGCAATTCCAGTTATATCAGGCTTTAGTTGTTTGGTGTTTTTCAATGTTTTAAGTTTCCCAAAGAAATAAGGGGCATTTATTAGATTTATTAGAGATTATACGGTACCCTGATTAGTATTTGAATGTCCTGTAAGTCCTCTCTCTCCATGGTTTGTTAAGCTTTTAAAAAATGGCACCTTTTTATACGCCCGAAGGGACGTATTATGGTATGGCGCATGTCGTCCGTCCGTCCGTCCGTCTGTCCGCACTCACCAATGGGTAGTTGTGTGACTTTTCTCCGTCTGTCCGTCCGTCCGTTAGCAATTTCTTGTGCAACTAACTCCTCCTTTATTTTTCAACATAATTTCTTCAAACTTTCAGGAATGATAGATACTGATGTGTAGTTGTGCATATCAGTGAGATAACTCTCATATCATTTTTCATTCTGGAGTTATTGCCCTTTGATAGTTTCGGGTAGCAATTTCTTGTGCAACTAACTCCTCCTTTATTTTTCAACATAATTTCTTCAAACTTTCAGGAATGATAGATACTGATGTGTAGTTGTGCATATCAGTGAGATAACTCTCATATCATTTTTCATACTGGAGTTATTGCCCTTTGATAGTTTCGGGTAGCAATTTCTTGTGCAACTAACTCCTCCTTTATTTTTCAACATAATTTCTTCAAACTTTCAGGAATGATAGATATTGTTGTGTAGTTGTGCATATCAGTGAGATAACTCTCATATCATTTTTCATTCTGGAGTTATTGCCCTTTGATAGTTTCGGGTAGCAATTTCTTGTGCAACTAACTCCTCCTTTATTTTTCAACATAATTTCTTCAAACTTTCAGGAATGATAGATACTGATGTGTAGTTGTGCATATCAGTGAGATAACTCTCATATCATTTTTCATTCTGGAGTTATTGCCCTTTGATAGTTTCGGGTAGCAATTTCTTGTGCAACTAACTCCTCCTTTATTTTTCAACATAATTTCTTCAAACTTTCAGGAATGATAGATACTGATGTGTAGTTGTGCATATCAGTGAGATAACTCTCATATCATTTTTCATTCTGGAGTTATTGCCCTTTGATAGTTTCGGGTAGCAATTTCTTGTGCAACTAACTCCTCCTTTATTTTTCAACATAATTTCTTCAAACTTTCAGGAATGATAGATATTGATGTGTAGTTGTGCATATTAGTGAGATAACTCTCATATCATTTTTCATTCTGGAGTTATTGCCCTTTGATAGTTTCGGGTAGCAATTTCTTGTGCAACTAACTCCTCCTTTATTTTTCAACATAATTTTATAGAACAGCCTTCGGGCGTATATTGCCCCGTCTTGCGGTGCTCTTGTTAAATAGTAGGAATAAGACTGATATACAGTGCTCCCTCCGATTTGGAAACACATAAAAGTGTCGTTGTGGGGAGGGCACTGTTGTTGTTGGGAGGGAACACTACACAGACGAATTTTGACAGATGGATGGATGGGTTGATGATTTAATACATATGTAGATAGATAGACAAATTAACAGACAGACAGACCTGTTTAGAATTCATAATAAAATGTTTGCCTACGTCCACAAATCACAATCCGCAAGTTGAAAAATGATCGTGTGCGATTAGGTCCACCAGGAGTAGAAATGTTCCGAAGAACATGTTCCACTTCATTCAACGTTTCCTTCTGAGACAACTAGAGGAAAACGGAATAAAAATCATTATGCATTTATGTTCAAATTTGACAAGAGTACTGTTTAGTTTCTAAGTTCAGTTTATGACCGTGCTTGATTGAAATTTATTTCTGTCACATAATCTTTTTCTAGAAGTGACAAATCGAACGCGTCTATGGTTATCATTCTGAAACAAGAGAGAAATAAGCTAATTTAACCGATAAGATTTTTATACTTTATAAATATAGAAAACGTGTTTCTCAATTGAAATTCAGTATTTTCCTAACCAGTCATACACAACAGCATATAGGTGCCAGTGCGTCATGATGGATTTACACACGAATTGTCGCTCATTGGGACCAATCATCTTTTACATGCTTGGTTGCTTTTGTTCAGTGTTCGGAAAATTACGTTCAGCTGAAGTACCGTTGAAGGGAGGTAAATGTTACCGTCCGGCTACAAATCTGCAAATCTTCTCCTCTGATTGTCTGGTGAGCGCTTCAGGGCCATTCTGGCCCTCTTGTTTTAAAAAATCTTCTTCTCTGAAACCATAAGGCCTAGACTTTTGATATTTGGTATGTAGCATTATCTAATGGCCCTCTACAAAGATTGTTCAAATTATGACCCCCGGACCAAAAATGGCCCCGCCCCAGGGCTTATCAGTTTTTCATAGGAAAATCTTTAAAAATCTTCTTCTCTGAAACCATAAGGCCTAGATCTTTGATATTTGGTATGTAGCATGATCTAATGGTCCTCTACAAATATTGTTCAAATTATGACCCCCAGACCAAAAATGGCCCCGCCCCAGGGCTTATCAGTTTTTATAGAAAAATCTTTAAAAATCTTCTTCTCTGAAACCGTAAGACCTAGACTTTTGATATTTGGTATGTAGCATGATCTAATGGTCCACTACAAAGATTGTTCAAATATGACCCCCAGACCAAAAATGGCCCCGCCCCGGGGCTTATCAGTTTTTCATAGGAAAATATTTAGAATTCTTCTTCTCTGAAACCATATGTCCTAGACCATTGATACATTGTATTTAATATGTAGCATGATCTAATGGTCCTCTACAAAGATTGTTCAAATTATGACCCCCGGACCAAAAATGCCCGCCCCGGGCTTATCAGTTTTCCAAAGGAAAATCTTTAAAAATCTTCTTCTCCAAAACTGTAAAGCCTAAAGTTTTTATATTTGGTATGAAGCATAATCCCGCCCCATGGCTTATCAGTTTTTTATAGGTAAATCTTTTTTTCAAAAACTGTAATGCCTAGACCTTTGAAATTTGGTATGTAGTATCATCTAATGATTTTCTACCAATATTGTTTAAATTATGACCCCAGGACCAAAATTGCCCCACCCCTAGCATCATCTAAAGTTCTTTTATTAAGATTGTTCAAATTTTAACCTCCAGGCCTAAAATTATGGCTTTGGCCTTTGGTTTCATATTGGCCCCAATCTGAAGCTGACTTATTTTTACATAGAAATACAGTGCATGCATAAGTCTATAGAAAACCAGGTGAGCAATTTAGGGCGGTCATGGCCCTCTTGTTTCCATATATGGTAATATGGAATTTTCATAGGAAAATCTTTAAAAATCTTCTTCAGAAACTGTAAAGCCTAGACCTTTGATATTTGGTATGTACCATGATCTTATGGTCCTCTACAAAGATTGTTCAAATTATGACCCCCGGGCCAAAAATGGCCCCGCCCAATGGCTTATCAGTTTTTCATTGGAAAATCTTTAAAAAATTTACTGAAACTGTAAGGCCTAGACCTTTCATATTTGGTATGTAACATGATCTAATGGTCCTCTACAAAAATGGCCCCGCCCAAGGGCTTATCAGTTTTTCATAGGAAAATCTTTAAAAATCTTCTACTCTCAACTGTAAGGCCTAGACCTTTGATATTTGGTATGTAGCATGATCTTATGGTCCTCTACAAAGATTGTTCAAATTATGACCCCCGGGCCAAAAATGGCCCCGCCCAAGCGCTTATCAGTTTTTCATAGGAAAATCTTTAAAAATCTTCTTCTCTGAAACTGTAAGGCCTAGACCATTGATATTTAATATGTAGCATGATCTTATGGTCCTGTACAAATACAGTTCAAATTATGACCCCTGGATGAAAAATGGCCCCGCCCAAGGGCTTATCAGTTTTTCATAGGAAAATCTTTAAAAATCTTCTTCTCTGAAACTGTAAGGCCAAGACCTTTGATATTTGGTATGTAGCATGATCTTATGGTCCTCTACAAATATATTCAAATTATGACCCCCGGGCCAAAAATGGCCCCGCCCAAGGGCTTATCAGTTTTTCATTGGAAAATCTTTAAAAATCTACTGAAACTTTAAGGCCTAGACCATTGATATTTGGTATGACTAACATGATCTAATGGTCCTCTACAAATATGTAGTTGTGGCTTGTGATCCTCTGCCAAGAATGTTTAACTTACGACCCTGACCATTCGGCGAAACTTGGCCCTGCCTCAGGGCTTATCAGTTTTGCATGGGAAAAATATAAAATATTATTTTTCTCTGAAACCATAATGCTTAGACCTTTAATTAATGGAATACTGCTTTGCCTTGTGGTTCTCTACCAAGGTTGTACACATGCTTTCTTGTGGTCAAAAATGGCCCCGCCCCTTGGGTTATCTCAGGTGAGCGCTTCAGGGCCTCATGGCCCTCTTGTTTTAAAAATCTTCTTCTCTGAAACCATAAGGCCTAGATCTTTGATATTTTTAGCTCACCATAGCACAAAGTGCTCAGGGTGAGCTTTTGTGATCGCCCGTTGTCCATCGGCGTGCGTCGTCCGTCGTTCGGCGTCCGTCGTCAACAATTTGAACCTTTAAAAATCTTCTCCTCTGAATCTACAGGGATCTCAACTTTCATCTTTGGCACATAGCATCATATTCAGGTCCTCTACAAAAGTTATATAAATTATGCCCCTGGGGTCAAAATTTAACCCGCCCCAGGAGTGCCTTGTTTTCAATAGAAACATATAGTAAAACTTTGAAAATCTTCTCCTCTACAAAAGTTATATAAATTATGGCCCTGGGGTCAAAATTGGCCCCGCCCCAGGGATGGGCAGTTTTCAATAGAATCATATTGTGCAAACTTTGAAAATCTTCTCCTCTGAAACTGGAAGGTTCTCAGCTTTCATATTTAGCACATAGCATCATGTTCAGGTCCTCTACAAAATTTATATAAATTATGGCCCCGGGGTCAAAATTGGCCCCGCCCCAGGGATGGGCAGTTTTCAACAGAAACAAGTAGTGAAATCTTTGAAAATCTTCTTCTCTGAATCTGGAAGGCTCTCGGCTTTCATATTTGGCACATAGCATCCTGTTCAGGTCCTCTACAAAAGTTATATAAATTATGGCCCTGGGGTCAAAATTGGCCCTGCCCCAGGGGTGGGCAGTTTTCAATAGAAACAAATAGTGAAATCTTAACAAATAGTGAAAGGTTAATCTCAGCTTTCATATTTGGCTCATAGCATCATGTTCAGGTCCCCTACAAGTTTTTCTAAATTATTCCCCTGGGGTCAAAATTGGCCCGCCCCAGGGCCGGCTAATTTTTAGCTCACCTGGCACAAAGTGCCAGGTAAGGTATTGTGAGGGGGCAGTCTCTGGCGTCCGTCGTCGTGCATATGTGCGTCGTGCGGGGTGGGGCTTATCAGATTTTCATAAAAAGCTTCTTCTCTGAAACCGTAAGGCCTAGACCTTTGGTATTTAGTATGTAGCATCATCTAATGGTCCTCTACAAAGATTGTTCAAACTATGACCCCTGGACCAAATATGGCCCCGCCCCGGGGCTTATCAGTTTTTCTTAGGAAAATCTTTAAAAATCTTCTTCTCTGAAACAGTAAGGCCTAGACATTTGATATTTGGTATGTAGCATCATCTATTGGTCCTCTACAAAAATTGTTCAAATTATATCCCCCGGACCAAAAATGGCCCGCCCTGGGGCTTATCAGTTTTTCTTAGGAAAATCTTTAAAAATCTTCTCCTCTGAAACCGTAAGGCCTAGACCTTTGATATTTGGTATGTAGCATCATATAACGATCCTCTACAAAGATTGTTCAAATTATGACCCCTGGACCAAAAATGGCCCCGCCCCGTGGCTTATCAGTTTCTCATAGGAAAATCTTTAAAAATCTTCTTCTCTGAAATCGTAAGGCCTAGACCTTTGGTATTTAGTATGTAGCATCATCTAATGGTCCTCTACAAAGGTTGTTCAAATTATGACCCCCGGACCAAAAATGGCCCTGCCCCGGGGCTTATCAGTTTTTCATAGGAAAATCTTTAAAAGTCTTCTTCTCTGAAACCGTAAGGCCTAGACCATTGATATTTGGTATGTAGCATTATCTAATGGTCCTCTACATAGATTGTTCAAATTATGACCCCTGGACTAAATATGGCCCGCCCCGGGGCTTATCAGTTTTTCATAGGAAAATCTTTAAAAATCTTCTTCTCTGAAACCGTAAGGCCTAGACATTTGATATTTGGTATGTAGCATCATCTATTGGTCCTCTGCAAAGATTGTTCAAATTATGACCTCTTGACCAAAAATGGCCCCGCCCGGGGCTTATCAGATTTTCATAAAAAGCTTCTTCTCTGAAACCGTAAGGCCTAGACCTTTGATATTTGGTATGTAGCATCATCTAATGGTCCTCTACAAAGATTGGTCAAACTATGACCCCCGGACCAAAAATGGCCCCGACCCGGGGCTTATCAGTTTTTCATAGGAAAATCTTTGAAAATCTTCTCCTAAACTGTAAGGCCTAGACCTTTGAAATTTAGTATGTATTATCATCTAATGGTTTTCTACCAAGATTGTTCAAATTATGACCCCTGGACCAAAATGGCCCCGCCCCTGGCTTATCAGTTTTTCATAGGAAAATCTTTAAAATCTCCTTCTGTGAAATTGTAAGGCCCGGAACTTTGAAACTTGTATGAAGCATCATCTAATGTTCCTTTATTTAGATTGTTCAAATTTGAAACTCAAGGCCTAAAATTATGGCCCTTGGTTTCATATTGGCCCCAATCTGAAGCTTACTTATTTTTACATAGAAATACAGTGTATGCATATGTCTATAGTAACCAGGTGAGCGATTTAGGGCCATCATGGCCCTCTTGTCTATAGAAACATATAGTGAAAACTTTGAAAATTTTCTCCTCTGGTTGTCTGGTGAGCGCTTCAGGGCCATTCTGGCCCTCTTATTTATGTAGCATGATCTAATGGTCCTCTACAAAGATTGTTCAAATTATGACCCCGGACAAAAAATGGCCCCGCCCCAGGGCTTATCAGTTTTTCATAGGAAAGTCTTTAAAAATCTTCTTCTCTGAAACCGTAAGGCCTAGACTTTTGATATGTGGTATGTAGCATCATCTAATGGCCCTCTACAAAGATTGTTCAAATCATGACTCCCAGACCAAAAATGGCCCCGCCCAAGGGCTTATCAGTTTTTCATAGGAAAATCTTTAAAAATCTTCTTCTGAAACTGTAAGGCCTAGACCTTTGATATTTGGCATGTAGCATGGTCTAATGGTCCTCTAAAAAGATTGTTCAAATTATGACCCTGGACCGAAAATGGCCCCGCCCAAGGGCTTATCAGTTTTTCATAGGAAAATCTTTTTGTCTGAAACTGTAAGGCCTATACCTTTGATATTTGGAATGTAGCATGATGTAATGGTTCTCTACACAGATTGTTCAAATTATGACCCCTGGGCCAAAAATGGCCCGCCCAAGGGCTTATCAGTTTTTCATAGGAAAATCTTTAAAAATCTTCTGAAACTGTAAGGCCTAGACCTTTGATGTTTGGTATGTAACATGATCTAATGGTCCTATACAAATATGTAGCTTGGCTGGTGGTCCTCTGCCAAGAATGTTCAACTTACGACCCTGGCCTCTGGGCAAAACTTGGCCCTGCCTTGGGGCTTATCAGTTTTTCTTGGGAAAAATATTACCCCGGACCAAAAATGGCCCCGCCCCAGGGCTTATCAGTTTTTCATAGGAAAATCTTTAAAAATCTTCTTCTCTGAAACTGTAAGGCCTAGACCTTTGATATTTGGCATGTAGCATGGTCTAATGGTCCTCTAAAAAGATTGTTCAAATTATGACCCTGGACCGAAAATGGCCCCGCCCAAGGGCTTATCAGTTTTTCATAGGAAAATCTTTAAAAATCTTTTTGTCTGAAACTGTAAGGCCTATACCTTTGATATTTGGAATGTAGCATGATGTAATGGTTCTCTACACAGATTTTCAAATTATGACCCCTGGGTCAAAAATGGCCCCGCCCAAGGGCTTATCAGTTTTTCATAGGAAAATCTTTAAAAATCTTCTTCTCTGAAACTGTAAGGCCTAGACTTTTGATATTTGGCATGTAGCATGATCTAATGGTCCTCTACATTAGTGATGTTCTATAACAAAACATGGACTTTGCCATAATAGTACATGGAGTGTGGGTACTCAATTCATGAGCGCAACTCCTCCTAAAGCCTTTAAATGAATTTCATGTATCTTTGAAAGAATGTATTGCATATAATGAATGAAGGAAAACCTGGTTTGATTTCATGTCGACATCCATTTCTTGTCACTTTTTTACATGGAAAATTTTGTCTACGAGGTTTCTCAAAACTTTTAGTAAGCTTTTCATGAAACTGCATAGGATTGATCAGCACTATGCCTAGTTGTGCATATCTTATTCCTGTTCTGGTTCGATGATTTTCTGCAGAGTTATGGGACTTTGAAATTTTTACATTGAAAAGTTTGTCCGCATAGTTTCTCCAAAACCTTCATAGGATTGATCAGCACTATGCCTAGTTGTGCATATTTTATTCCTGTTCCGGTTCGATGATTTTCTGCAGAGTTATGGGATTTTTTTTTATCCACATGGTGGGAGTGGGGGAGACATCAGTCTTTGTATCAAAAGCAATTCCAGTTATATCAGGCTTTAGTTGTTTGGTGTTTTTCAATGTTTTAAGTTTCCCAAAGAAATAAGGGGCATTTATTAGATTTATTAGAGATTATACGGTACCCTGATTAGTATTTGAATGTCCTGTAAGTCCTCTCTCTCCATGGTTTGTTAAGCTTTTAAAAAATGGCACCTTTTTATACGCCCGAAGGGACGTATTATGGTATGGCGCATGTCGTCCGTCCGTCCGTCCGTCCGTCTGTCCGCACTCACCAATGGGTAGTTGTGTGACTTTTCTCCGTCTGTCCGTCCGTCCGTTAGCAATTTCTTGTGCAACTAACTCCTCCTTTATTTTTCAACATAATTTCTTCAAACTTTCAGGAATGATAGATACTGATGTGTAGTTGTGCATATCAGTGAGATAACTCTCATATCATTTTTCATTCTGGAGTTATTGCCCTTTGATAGTTTCGGGTAGCAATTTCTTGTGCAACTAACTCCTCCTTTATTTTTCAACATAATTTCTTCAAACTTTCAGGAATGATAGATACTGATGTGTAGTTGTGCATATCAGTGAGATAACTCTCATATCATTTTTCATACTGGAGTTATTGCCCTTTGATAGTTTCGGGTAGCAATTTCTTGTGCAACTAACTCCTCCTTTATTTTTCAACATAATTTCTTCAAACTTTCAGGAATGATAGATATTGTTGTGTAGTTGTGCATATCAGTGAGATAACTCTCATATCATTTTTCATTCTGGAGTTATTGCCCTTTGATAGTTTCGGGTAGCAATTTATTGTGCAACTAACTCCTCCTTTATTTTTCAACATAATTTCTTCAAACTTTCAGGAATGATAGATACTGATGTGTAGTTGTGCATATCAGTGAGATAACTCTCATATCATTTTTCATTCTGGAGTTATTGCCCTTTGATAGTTTCGGGTAGCAATTTCTTGTGCAACTAACTCCTCCTTTATTTTTCAACATAATTTCTTCAAACTTTCAGGAATGATAGATACTGATGTGTAGTTGTGCATATCAGTGAGATAACTCTCATATCATTTTTCATTCTGGAGTTATTGCCCTTTGATAGTTTCGGGTAGCAATTTCTTGTGCAACTAACTCCTCCTTTATTTTTCAACATAATTTCTTCAAACTTTCAGGAATGATAGATATTGATGTGTAGTTGTGCATATTAGTGAGATAACTCTCATATCATTTTTCATTCTGGAGTTATTGCCCTTTGATAGTTTCGGGTAGCAATTTCTTGTGCAACTAACTCCTCCTTTATTTTTCAACATAATTTTATAGAACAGCCTTCGGGCGTATATTGCCCCGTCTTGCGGTGCTCTTGTTAAATAGTAGGAATAAGACTGATATACAGTGCTCCCTCCGATTTGGAAACACATAAAAGTGTCGTTGTGGGGAGGGCACTGTTGTTGTTGGGAGGGAACACTACACAGACGAATTTTGACAGATGGATGGATGGGTTGATGATTTAATACATATGTAGATAGATAGACAAATTAACAGACAGACAGACCTGTTTAGAATTCATAATAAAATGTTTGCCTACGTCCACAAATCACAATCCGCAAGTTGAAAAATGATCGTGTGCGATTAGGTCCACCAGGAGTAGAAATGTTCCGAAGAACATGTTCCACTTCATTCAACGTTTCCTTCTGAGACAACTAGAGGAAAACGGAATAAAAATCATTATGCATTTATGTTCAAATTTGACAAGAGTACTGTTTAGTTTCTAAGTTCAGTTTATGACCGTGCTTGATTGAAATTTATTTCTGTCACATAATCTTTTTCTAGAAGTGACAAATCGAACGCGTCTATGGTTATCATTCTGAAACAAGAGAGAAATAAGCTAATTTAACCGATAAGATTTTTATACTTTATAAATATAGAAAACGTGTTTCTCAATTGAAATTCAGTATTTTCCTAACCAGTCATACACAACAGCATATAGGTGCCAGTGCGTCATGATGGATTTACACACGAATTGTCGCTCATTGGGACCAATCATCTTTTACATGCTTGGTTGCTTTTGTTCAGTGTTCGGAAAATTACGTTCAGCTGAAGTACCGTTGAAGGGAGGTAAATGTTACCGTCCGGCTACAAATCTGCATGCTGTTTGCCGTTGTAGAGAGGTATCGTTCGCGGGAGGGAGTTTTACTCGAAAATCCTCCGGGAAGAATAGACGCTGTCATTATGGGGAGGGAACCGTTGTTGAGAGGTGACGTTAATGGAGGGAGCACTGTAGTAGTAAATAATGTAGACCTTGTTTGATCTGGGTCTGCACTTTTTACCTGAGTGTGTATGTAAGAATACAGTGTAAACATTAATCGTTTGGTCAAATTCTTCTTGGAGTTTGACAAAAGGACTTCATTTCATAGCAAAAATACAACAAGAGTTTGATGGAGAAATCAAGACTTTTGAAATCACATTTGAAATACTGACCATATCTCTTGAGCTGTGTGGGATTTTGCTGTTCAAATTCTTCTTGGACTTTTGACGCAGACGGAGTAGATGCAGATCAGACAACTCTATAAGAGTTGTCTGATCAGATTCTGCTCCGTTTGCTAAGTATTAGTATTTGATGGATATGTTGCTATTGTTCCTTTGTTCCTTCTTTAGCCAAATAGGTCATGAAATCTTGAATAATGTTCAAGAGGGAATGGCAGCTGGGTTGCCACACGTCAAGGAAAAGTCGGGGAAATTGAATTTTTTTCAAGGTCAGGGAATTGTCAGGGAATTACGAGAACTGTCAGGGAAATTTGAAAATATAGGCAAATGTCAGGGAATTGATAGGGAATTTCGAAAAAGTGAGATTCAATGCGATATTATTTTAAATGTCCTCAAAAATATTACATAAATAAAAAGACCAAAAATGTCGCAAGTTACATGTCAGGGAAATTTGAAGTTATGTCAAGGAATTGTCAGGGAATTTTGTCTCCTGGTTTGTGGCAACCCTGAATGGGTTAAAATTGTTTCCAGACTAACTTAGGAAGGACCTATTGTTACCAATATTTAGTTGGCATAGAGATAAATATTGCACAGTTCTGGCCTGTCTGTGCATTGAGCTCTGGAGCTCTGAGTTTTGTTGGTCAAATTTGTCTTTGTCCTAATATCATATCAAAAATACAGAAGTTGCAACAAAGAGTTTGATTGAGAAATCGGGACTTTCACATTTGAAATATTTCTCATATCTCTGGAGCACAGTGGGTTTTATTGGTCCAATTCTTCTTGGAGTTCGACAAAGAGACTTCATATCCTAACAAAAATGCAGAAGATTGGATTAATTCCATAAAGTTTATGCCAATCTGGCTGAATATTTATAGCTTGTAGTGCTAAATAAACTATCTCTGGGACTGAACATGTCAATTTGCCCACTTATCGTTGTGACTCGTTTTCTATATTCAGCGGAGTTATTCCAAATTTGATCCACGCTGCAGACAAAATGCTGCGGGGCACTTGTTTCTACAGCGGCAATAATTGAAAACCAATAGTGACATATATGGGAATATGTTTTGCTTCTTTCTTAAGTTAACTTTTTGCAAGCTAGCGATGAATCTGTGATTACCTGTGCAAACAGTTTGAAAACACAATGAAGAAAATATTCATTTGATTTTATGGCTGAATGCATGTTACAAAAATGTGACATGTATTTTGACATGATAATCTTTAAAAAAGGCCCTTAGTGGTCGAAATATTAGATCAGAGCAATTCAAGTACAGTCTACTCTCGTTATCTCCAATTTCAAGGGACCGTCAAAATTAATTGGAGTTAACGAGAGTTGGAGTTATCCAAAGTCACTTACATACACTGTGTATACATATGCAATGTGTGTGTGTGATACAAGTCACGAAGTAAATACTTCGTGTACAAGTTTACTGAATTACTGGTATTGAATAAATGAATAATACAAGGATATGGAACAACATTTCATTAATCAACTTAGTGTAATGAATGCACTAAGAACATATAAGTGTAAAATCTTGAATGTTACATATCTTACCGAACGTGCATTTTTATACACACTGTTAAAGCATGGAGCGAGTTCGACCATCAACTACGGTCGATGTTCGATAGCAAACTGGTCGAAGTTTGGTTTAGCTCCGCTTTAGTTCAACCTTAGACCGACCATACTACAACTGTTGGTCTGTCCATAGACACTAAACTGACGCCATTTCCTCTAACCGGAGACAGTTCGATCAACATTTAGCCAAACAGGTTACTTTAGTCACAACAGCCGATGATCGAACTTGCCCGTAATCTGCTTGTGTTTTATGCAAGCCATCATATGTAATTTCGTTTAATTATAAGTTTGGCTATTAGCCTAATGATAACAACTATGGCGGTTATTGGCGTCGGTGTTTTCACAGTTTGCAAAGATCTGATATCATTTGAGCGTCGAGGTGACAACATAGTTCTCAAGTTGATAGAAAGGTGTGAAAATTTGTCTTCGCGCCCGGAGAACAGGTAGTTCGACTTACACTAACAATTTATAGTTTGGTAGACTCTCGTTGGACCAGAAAATAAATTGGAGTTGGCGAAAATTTGGAGTTAACGAACTTAATTGACTTATCCGTAGTCAAACTACATAGATAAAGAAGGTAATAATTTGGGACCGAGAAAAAAGTTGGAGGTAGCGAACATTTTGAGTTATCCGAGTCGGAGTAAAAGAGAGTAGACTGTATTTATATAAGTTTGAAAGCAGATGACATGCTGATTAACTTGGCATTTTATCAGGATCCAAACTGTTTGACACTCTTATTGCATTTTTTTAAAGAAACAGAAGAAAATAACATTAATTCTTTTAATCCATTCCTTCATAGGCTATTTTTAGATCCAATCTCTTTTAATGAATCTACCAAAAAGGAGCATTTACTAGAGAAAAGGGAAATTTTAGAAATGTGTAGTTCTCAAACCATTGTGATAAATAGAGCATTTGCTCCTACAAACAGTGCCTTTTACAGAGGCGTAGAAAGGCACATTTATGGAGGAAAAGGTTAATGCAGGGAGTGAATTTGCTGTTATTTGCATACATTGTAGACCCAGAGGAGCCCTCTGATCAGGGTCTGCACTGTTTGTCAAATCCTCTCCTATTATACTTTTTGATACTGAGTGAACTCTATTGTTGACCCTTTCCCTGTTGAATATCCATATCAGAAATAGTGACATCAATATAATTAGATTATTTTAGGACAATTTGGCTGAAGTAGAATCAAATATGTATTATACCATAAGCAAACAGAGCAGACCAATATCAGACGGCTCCTACAGGAGCCATCTGATCTGGGTCTTCTCTGTCTACAAGTGTGTGAAAAGGTGTGAAAGGATAAACAGTGTAGGACTATTTATGTATCGCCCATATAACTATAATGGGGAGACATATTGTTTTTGGTTGAGTTGTCCATCTGTCTGTCCGTCTGTCTGTCACACTCGTGTCCGCTCCACATCTCTCACATTATATGGCATGATTTCAGAATGCTTTGTCACAAATGTTTGACTCAACTAGACGATGTGCAGAACATTAAAGTCAGGCACGTGGGTCAAGTTCACAATTCAAGGTCAAATGTTTTTAGCCACAACCTTCATGTCCTCTCCATATCTCTTAAACCCTTGGAAGGATTTCAAAATGCTGTTGCACAAATGTTCTCCATAACACGCTGATGTGCAGACAGCAGGATTCAGGCACATTGGTCAAAGGTCAAGTCACAATTCAAGGTCAAATGTTTTTAGCCTTAATTTTCATGTCTGCTCCACATCTGTATAACTCTTGGAAGGATTCCAAAATTCTGTGGCACAAATGTTCTCCTTAAAAAGCAGATTTGCAGACAGCAGGTTTCAGACACGTGGGTCAAAGGTCAAGGTCACAATTCAAGGTCAAATATTTATTTTTCACACTTTCTTGTCCAGACAATAACTCCTAAATGGCTCATGCCATTGGATTCAAACTTCATACATAGAAAGCATGATGAGAGGAAGTGTCATATATAAGGGCCATAACTCTGGCTTCAATCAATACTTTTGGAGTTATAACAGTGTCCTTTGTTACTATGTTTTGTTTGTTTGTGTTGATTAACGTCCGTTTCTGCTCACTAATTGGACGCCCCAGAGAGAGAGGGGAGAGGATACAGAGATTCCCGGATGCGATGCCCCCTACTCTTATTATTGACTGAGTTTCTCTGGTTCTTTTAGATGCCTAGTATAAGGCACTGATACATCGGGCCTCGGTTTATAGTCTCGTCCGAAGGACTTGGTTAAACTGATGCTATTGGAATGATATTTCATTTATGGAAAGAGCATGATGGAAGGAAGTGTTATGCACAAGTTCCATAACTCTGGCTTCAATAATATTGGAATTATTGCCCCTGATTTTCTGTTATGGGACTTTGAAATTTTTACATGGAAAATTTTGTCTGCAGGGTTTCTCCAAAATCTTTAACCCTTTCCCTGCTCTATGTTTGTTATAACCCCACAACAAAGTTTGGGGGTGTATACTGGAATCAGTCCGTCCGTCCGTCCGTCCATCTGTCTGTCCAAGGACACAATTTTGTCCGGCCTTCTTCTACAGTTTTGCTTCAATTTTGTTGAAAGTTCATATATAGCATTATGACCATATAAACCTGTGCACCGCATATTTCCATTATGATCAGACCACTACTTCAGGAGTTATCTCCCCCTTTTAATCCCCTACTAATGTTTTCCAGTTTTCTGGACTTTTTATGGAAGTGGCTGGAGATATCAACTCTATATTTAGTACAAAGCTAAAACTTAGATAAGTTACAGCTTATGTTCCAATCTCAGTCCGGTTAAATAATTATTTCCAGAGTTATGGCCCTTGAACTTTTTTCTTCTTCAAATTTTGAATTTTCTAGACTTTTTTTGGAAGTAGATGGAGATATTAACTTTATATTTGGCATAAAGCTAAATCTAGATGACTTACACATGGTTCATACAGTTTTGAAAAGGCCCTAAATTTAGACTGGTGTCTTGAAAAGTCCCTAAATTTGAAGATGGGCCCTAAAAAGGCCATATATTTGCTCACACTAGTCCTAAAACTTAGATTTCCTGGCCATAATTTTCATTTCAAACGTATAATAATTCAGAGATGAGGACTATCCGCGGAAATCTGCATTTGTTTCACTCGGGGCCGTTTTTGAGATTGATGTAAATCCGATGAGAAGTTTGGAGGGGGGGGGGGGGGGGGGGGGGTGGGAGGGATTCATCTGGGAACGTACATGTTCGAAATACAAAGCTGGAAAGTAAGATCAGTGACATGGTAACAGGGCTGAAAACAGTTTAGGTATTAGGTAGGTGTAAGTGTACTTCTTATTAGAAATGAGTTATAGTCAAAAACTTACAGTAAGCTGTGACATACTTTGAGACCCTAAATTTAGTGAATGGAGTCCCTAAAAAGGCTCTAAAAAGGCCCTGATTTTGTGTTGGGGGAAAGTCTGTATGAACCATGTAAAATACAGCTTAATTTCGAATCTCATTCTGGTTGAATATTTTTTGTCAGAGTTATGGCCCTTGGACTTTATTTTTTTCTTCAAATTTTGAATTTTTCCAGACTTTTTTTGGAAGTGGATGGAGATTTTAAACTTATATTTGGCATAAAGCTAAATCTAGATGACTTACAGCTTAATTTCGAATCTCAGTCTGGTTGAATAATTTTTGCCAGCGTTATGGCCCTTGAACTTTATTTTTTGGTCATATTTTCAATTTTCTGGTCTTCCTTTGGAAGTGGTTGGATATATTAACTTTAAATTTGACATAAAGCTAACTCTAGATGAGTTACAGCTTAAGTTATAACACTTATATGAATTTTAACAGACTAATCTCCCTTTTTGGACTTGACAATATTTGGTAAAAGTTGCTTTATATATGTTTGTGATTGATCTTGGATTGAATATTACATGTTAGAAGTGATATATTTGAATCAATAAGTATGATATACAGGTTCTTGTATGAATGTGCAGCACATAAGTGCTTTTTAGCTCCACTTTTTCAAAAAGTGGAGCTATTGTCATGACCCTCTCGTCGGCGTCGGCGTTGTCGTCGGCGTTGGTTAACCTTTTTGTTAAGGTCCTTTTCTCAGAAACCGTCAAAAGATATTTGGATCATATTTGGTATGTATGTTTACTATCACAAGGGGAACCCATTTCACAAGGGTAGGTAACCCTAAAATTAATTTTGCCATAGTTATGCCCCTTTTTCGACTTAGAATTTTCATTGTTGGTTAAGTTTTATGTTCAGGTCCATGTCTCAGAAACTGTCCTAGATATTTGGTTCAAATTTGGTATGCATAGCTCTTGTTGTTAAATTGTGACAGAGTTCAACCGGTTAGGGACTACGTCATTGCTTTCAATGCTCCCATAACTTAGTACACATGTACTTAGAATATGAGAAAAATATGTTGTGTGGATAAAACCTCATGAAAGGGTCTTATTTCTCTGAATTCTGAATTATTCTTCATTTTTATACGCCCGTTTGAAAAAACGGGACGTATTATGGAATGGCGCTGTCTGTCCGTCTGGTTGTCTGGTTGTCTGTCCGTCTGTATGTCTGTAACATCTCTAACTCAAGTTCCGCTTGGTGGATCCTTCTCAAATTTAGCCACAATGTTTATCTAGACATGCTACAGTAGCCTGCCAAGTCCCGGTTTGTTTATCCAAGGTCAAGGTCACACAATTGGACTTAGAATTTGCGTTTAGCAAAAATGTTAACCGGTCTGTCTGTCTGTAACATCTCTAACTCAAGTTCCGCTTGGTTGATCCTTCAAAAATTTAACCAAAATGTATATCTAGACATGCTACAGTAGCCTGCCAAGTCCCGGCTCATTTATCCAAGGTCAAGGTCGCTTAATTGGACTTAGAATTTGCGTTTAGCATTTGCGTTAAGCAAAAATGTTAACCTCAATTTATGTGGAACAAGTCCACTTATTTACATAACACTTTGTGATAAAGCTTTGAAACTTGGAGCACTTGTTCACCGTCACAACCTTCACCTGTAGGCAAGAGTAAATAACTCTGTCAAGCATTTTGACTGAATTATGCCCCTTTTTAACTTAGAATTTTTGGTTAAGGCTTTGTTAAAGTCCATTTATTTACATAACCCTTTGAGATAAAGCTTTTAAACTTAGAACACTTGTTCACCGTCATAACCTTCACCTGTAGGCAAGAGAAAATAACTCTGTCAATCATTTTGACCGAATTATGCCCCTTTTTAACTCAGAATTTTTTGTTAAGGCTTTGTTAAAGTCCATTTATTTACATAACCCTTTGAGATAAAGCTTTTAAACTTGGAACACTTGTTCACCATCACAATCTTAACCTGTAGACAAGAGTACATAACTCTTTCAAGCATTTTGACAGAATAATTCCCCTTTTTAACTTAGAATTTATGGTTAAGGCTTTGTTAAAGTCCATTTATTTACATAACCCTTTGAGATAAAGCTTTTAACCTTGGAACACTTGTTCACCATCACAAGCTTTACCTGTAGGCAAGAGAACATAACTCTGTCCAACATTTTGACAGAATTATGACCCCTTTTAACTTAGAAATTTTGGTTAAAGTTTTGGTTAAAGTCCACTTATTTACATAACCCTTTTAGATTAAGCTTTTAAACTTGGAACCCTTGTTCACAATCACAAGCCTCACCTGTAGGCAAGAGTACATAACACTGTCTAACATTTTGACATAATTATGACGCTTTTTAGCTTGGAATATTTGGTTAAGGTTTTGGTTAAAGTCCACTTATTTACATAATCCTTTCAGATAAAGCTTTTAAACTTGAAACATTTGTTCACCATCAGAAGCTTCATCTTCATCTCAAGCATTTAGACACAATTATGGCACTTTTTAATTTAGAATTTTTGGTTAAGGTTTTTTGTTAAAGTATGCCTATTTACAACCTTGAAACTTGGTCGCAAAATTGGACTTAGATTTTGAATTTAGCAAATACGTTAACCCCAGTTTATGTTGAAGAAAACCTCGACGGGCGTATATTGTGCCCACTGGCACTCTTGTTCTTTATTGCTGAACATCTTGTCATTTTTATTACATAAATTGAGTTGGAGTATGTATTGTTTTTAAATCTCTTCATGGTTCTGTATGTTCAGATTGATATAGATGTTCTGACAAGCAGCCAGGTGTGTGTGGGGGGGGGAGGGGGGGGGGTATTCGTTAGCCTTTCTTTGGCTTATAGTTCTAGTTCAAATGTCAATACTTACTTAATATTAATGGACGAAATAGTTATCATGAAATATGGAAGGTGTAACATTGTAGACATTTTAGAAAGCAAAGAAACAGATCTTCGAATTCCATTAGCAAACAGAGCAGACCCTGATCAGACACATCCTATAGGAGCTGTTTGATCTGGGTCTGCTCTATTTGCTAATGGAACTTGATAGTTCTATTTCTTTACTTCCTATCATGGCTACAATGTCCCACCTTCCATATTTCATTATACATGTAACTATATTGACCATGAATATGTAATAGGTATTGAAAATTGGAATAAACATAGAACAGGGAAAGGGTTAAGATAAATTCTAATTTACAGATATTGGCGATATTGCAGCAGTAATCGGTCTGCTTCCTTTCAGCATTGCATATCTGATTGAAAATACAGGCAAGCTGCTTTTGTATATTTCACACCTTCTCATGTTCAATATTCATGTAAGAAGTAATGACATGATGAATATTAAAATAGATCTTTTGTCATTGCAAAAACTAGAATTAAATCAGTATTATTTCATCAGCAAACAGAGGGGACCCAGATCAGATGGCTCCTACAGGATCTATCTGATTTGGATGTGCTCAGTGTTTGCACAGGCTAGAAAAGGTGTCTTTATCAGTGGTAAAGGATAAGTTAATTTTTACACCAACATTACTCTTGTCCAGTGCACTTTTGCACCTTTGATCGTATTAGTTAAAAACTTTCAAAGAATAATGTTCAACCTGGATATACAGATTGTCTTAAAGCAATCTGGGTCTACTCTGTTTGCAAAAATGTCAGAAGTTTCCGATCTGGCAAAGGGTTATTTTTTTAAAAGCCTCTCTTTGGTAAAATATATTGAACATGTCATCATCAATTGTTTAAATATTTACCCTTTAAAGACGTGTTCAATATTCATGTTAGAAATAATAACATCATAAATTTTTAGCTCAGGGGTCATCAAAAATTGCCTTGTGAACACTCTTGTGGTCACAGTTTTAGGCCAATCTTCATGAAACTTGATCAGAATCATAGTCTTGATAAAAGTTTGAAAGCTGGTCACGGGGAGTAAACAACTAGGTCACTAGGTCAAATAGTAGGAAAACCTTGTGAACATCATTTTCAGCCCAATCATCATGAAACTTGGTCAGAATGATTGTCTTAATAAAGTCTTGGACAAGTTCGAAAGTGGGTCATGTGGTTTTAAAAACTAGGTCACTAGATCAAATAGTAAAAAAACCTTGTGAACCCTCTAGTGGTCACATTATTTGTCCAATCTTGGTGAAACTTAGAATGATTGTCTCGGTAAAATCTCGGACTAGTTTGAAAGTGGGTCATGTGGGATCGAAAACTAGGTCACTGGGTCAAATAGTAGAAAAACCTTGTGAACACTCTACAGGTCACATTTTTAGCTGAATCTTCATGAAACTTTATCAGAATGATTGTTATGATAGAATCTTGGACGAGTTTAAAAGTTGGTCACGTGGGGTCAAAAAGTAGGTCATTAGGTCATAGCTTAGAAAAATCTTGTTTACACTCCAGCGGCCACATTTTTAGCCCAATCTTCCTTAAACTTGCCAAGAATGTTTGTCGTGGTGATATCAAGGTTGAGTTTGATCATGGGTTGGATGGGATCAATAAGTAGGTCACTAGGTCAACTCTTAGAAAAAACACTCAAGAGGTCACATTTTTAGCCCAATCTTGGATGGTCAGAATGATTATCTTGATAAAATCAATATTCTAAATCTTTGAAACTCTTGTTCTCCAGAACCACTACTCATGATCCACTATCAACATTGTTCAAATATTTCCCTTTGGTCAATATTGGTCCCATCCTGTGGTTACCCAGTTATAATCTTAAATCTATGGTAATCAGGTGAGCGATTAAGGGCCATCTTGGCCCTCTTGTGAAAATGTAAACATTTCAAGGGAAGATTTTGTTTTTACAAAAACTGTAGAATCAGATAAAGTCATAAGGAAACAGCAGACCCTAATCAGGAGGCTCCAACAGGATCCATCATCTGATCTGGGGCTACACTGTTTGCAAAGGTGTGAAAGTGTTTATATGAATATAAGGGTTGAAATATGTAGAACAATCACAATGTTCACCATGACTTGACATCTAAGTTTAACCCTTTACTTGATAACAACATTATTTTATGCATTTGCAGTGACCCAGATCAGACTTACATAGAAGCTGTCTGATCAGGGTCTGCTCTGTTTGCCATTGAATAATCTAGTTCTGAATTGTTCTAGGTCTGTTTAGTTTCGTAACTGTTTAGCATTGCCGATAATATTTTGTTTTACAACAAAAATATATAAGTATCAATGAAAACAGTTTATTTTGTATCAGTGGGTCATTTTTTTTATGAATTTAAATTGACAATCTTCATAGGAATGACTGAACATAACAAATAGCATGTTAAAAATATATGTTTATTGTAAAGATTATGATGTTACTATTAATTCAGTAATTATTTCTTACATGAATATTCATTATTTGAATTAAGGGTTACCCCTTCTCCTCTCCCTTATGGTATTTCTAGTACAGTAGAGCCCCTTTAATTGGACCACGGAAAAGAGGTATAATTTTGAGTCATAGAAGCAGGTGGTAGCTTAATGCCATACAAAAGTTATGCAGAAAGCTCCTATAGGAGCTTTTTACATTACTTTGTCCTACATAAAATAACCACCTCCTTATAAAGACACAGATTTGTTAACTCATTACCTCATAGGCTATTTTTAGAGTCAACCTCTTTGAATAAATCTGCTGGAAAGGAGCATTTACTAAAGAAGCAGAAAAGTTTAGATGTGTAGTTTGAAAACCATTGTGATAATTTTAGCATTTGCTCCTGAATGGAACAAATGCTCTTTTAATCCCAGTAGTTTAAAAAAGTGACTTTTAGTCTTTTACAGAGATGTAAAAATGAGGGAATGGGTTAAATTCATGCTTCACCTTTCTATGCCTTTGCAAACAGAGTTGACCCGAGATCATACAAGTTCAGTAGGAGCAATGATAGACCAGTGTCTGCTGCTATTTAATAAAGATATATGGTTTTACAGTGTTTCTTCAGTATGACCCAAACTTCCTTTATCCTTGTGACATTTTTAAAAAATCTAATTAATATTCATGATGTCATTTCTTACCTGAATACTCATGGAGTAAAGGGTTATGGTCACTTTACAGGGTTCTACTGTACTTTGACGTCCAATGAGATCAGTTTACAGGGGTCACTGTACTTTGACGTCCAATGGGATCAGTTTACAGGAGTCACTGTACTTTGACGTCCAATGAGATCAGTTTACAGGAGTCACTGTACTTTGACGTCCAATGGGATCAGTTTACAGGGGTCTACTGTACTTTGACGTCCAATGAGATCAGTTTACAGGGGTCACTGTACTTTGACGTCCAATGAGATCAGTTTACAGGGGTCACTGTACTTTGACGTCCAATGAGATCACTTTACAGGGGTCCTACTGTACTTTGACTCCAATGAGATCAGTTTACAGGGGTCACTGTACTTTGACGTCCAATGAGATCACTTTACTTTACAGGGGTCACTGTACTTTGACGTCCAATGAGATCAGTTTACAGGGGTCACTGTACTTTGACGTCCAATGAGATCAATTTACAGGGGTCACTGTACTTTGACTTCCAATGAGATATGTTTACAGGGGTCACTGTACTTTGACGTCCAATGAGATCAGTTTACAGGGGTCACTGTACTTTGACGTCCAATGAGATCAGTTTACAGGGGTCACTGTACTTTGACGTCCAATGAGATCAGTTTACAGGGGTCACTGTACTTTGACTTCCAATGAGATAAGTTTCACAGCAGAGTTTTTGCACCATATGGTAATCAGTAGACGAAAGATACCAAAAGTTGCAGATTTATTGTCGTTGTAGAATGGAATACAGTAAAACCTCTTTTAATGGCCACTAAATTGTGTTAATTAGTTGGTATTTAGGGCAGGTGGCAGCTTAAAGCAATGTGAAAGTAAAACAGAACGCTCCTATAGGAGTGTTCTGTTTTACTTTTACCTTGCTTTAAGCAGCCACCAGCCTTTAACACAAAATACTTGATGTAATTATGTCTCCCCCCATATTTATATGGGGGAGACATATTGTTTTCGTGAGAGTTGTCTGTCTGTCTGTCCGTCTGTCCGTCTGTCCATCTGTCTGTCCGTCACACTTTTTGTCCGGACAATAACTTCAATATGCCTGATGCCAGTTGATTGAAACTTCATATATGGAAAGAGCATAATGAGAGGAAGTGTCATGCACAAGGTCTATAACTCTGGCTTCACTAATATAGGAGTTATTGCCCCTTGTAAAAAAAAATAGCACTTTTTTGTCCGGACGATAACTCCTACATGTATATGGTTCATGCCATTGGAATGAAACTTCATATATGGAAAGATCATGACAAGAGGAAGTGTCATACACAAGGTCCATAACTCTGGCTTCACTAATAATGGAGTTATTGCCCTTGTAAAAAAAATTTCACAATTTTTTGTCTGACGATAACTCCTATATGGCTCGTGCCATTGGATTGAAACTTCATATGTGGAAAGATCATGACAAGAGGAAGTGTCATACACAAGGTCCATAACTCTGGCTTCACTAATAATGGAGTTATTGCCCTTGTAAAAAAATTCACAATTTTTTGTCCGGACGATAACTCCTATATGGCTCATGCCATTGGATTGAAACTTCATACATGGAAAGATCATGATAAGAGAAAGTGTCATGCTTAAGGTCCATAACTCTTGTTTCACTAATATTGGAGTTATTGCCCTTTGTGAAAAAAATCATAATTGTTTGTCAGGATGATTACTCCTAAATGGCACATTCCATTGTAGTGAAACTTCATACATGGAAAGATCATGATAAGAGAAAGTGTCATGCATAAGGTCCTTAACTCTGGCTTCAATAAATTGAGAGTTATTGCCCCTTGTACATTTGTTTAACACTTTCTTGTCCGGATGATAACTCCTACATGGCTCTTGCCATTGTATTGAAACTTCATACATGGAAAGAGCATGATTAGAGAAAGTGTCATGAACAAGGGCCATAACTCTGGCTTCAATACTTTTGGAGTTATTGCCCTTTGTTACATTTTTTATCCGATCAATAACTCCTGTTCAACTGATGCTATTGGAGTGGCTTTTCATTTATAGAAAGAGCATGATGAAAGTAAGTGTCGTGCACAAGGGCCATAACTCTGGTGTCAATATATTTGGAGTTATTAGCTGTTATCATTTTCTTCTTGAAAAATGTGGTGTGGAAAGCGCATAATGAGGGGAAATATCAATCATCAAGTCCATAACATTTTTAGTGATTTCCCTTCACATATTGTTTTTATTAGAGGGGAGACATCCGTTTTTGTGACAAAAACCTCTAGTTTAGTGGTTGTTATAGAGAGGTTTTACTGTACACTACTGCATGCCATTGCCATTAAATTGTCATTAAAAATGTTTTTTTAAACCCATTAAAATTTAAGCAGGATTATCATCTTGTTTTAATGGTACACCATTAAAATGACCCATTAATAGGTAAACCTTTGAATGACTTTTAATGGTCCCTATTTTAATGGCATCCTTAAAAATCCTTGAAAACCTGTTAACATCATCCTCTTAAAAGTCTGTTAAAATAAAGATGTAATGGTCATTAAAATTATAATTAAAATAACCAGAAAGCTTTAATGGATACAAATACCCATTAACACCCCCTGAAATAAATTAATGGCAAATATTTTAATGGCATAGTTAAAATAATCATTTGAAATCAACTTAATTCCTGTAGACTGTGTTCTTTTATCAGACGCTTAATGGCACTGTATGCAGCACAAGAAGCGTTTATTGCTCATAAAAAAATTATGCCAAAATTACTTCTCCAAACAGAGAGTAGATCTGTATATACAGCATGGATTTGGCATATCAAGAATAATAATGATAAGCATATAGCCAACTACTACTTATAGTAGTACACAAAATAACATAGAGAATGGGTTTGAATATGTCCATATTAAACCAACATTTTGAAAAAATAATGATTTACGTTTTCATTATATACATATTTATCTATATATTGGTGATTAATTTGCTTTATTCCTCATTACGAATTTATTTGTTATAAAAGTTTGTTCTTTTACAAATAAAGGGAGGTAATTATAACTAATTATAAACCAATGATAACCAGACCATTTTCTTCTTGAAAAAGGGCCTAAATAATCTATTTATCACATACACTAGTTTAAAAGCTACAGCTTTTTTTAAGTTTCTTTTGACCAAGTCATCTTCAATTTGATTTTTTTTTTTTTTTTTTTTTTTTTTTTTTTTTTTTTTAATGGGCATTAATAATATGAAGGCCATTAAATAATCATTTTGCAAGAACATATTGATATATTAAATAACAATCATAACTTCAATTGGCATTTAAAAATTGAATTATTATTTTTCATGGCCATTAAAGAATGTTCGAAACAGTTAATGGGCATGAATAAAAAAGGCTTGGGTATTCATGGCCATTAAAGAGAGTTGGATGCAATTAATAGGCATTAATAAACAGGTTAAAAAAGTTTAAAACAGGATTTCATGGTTTTTTCATTGCCATTAACTTTATAATAATATTTTCTTTATTTCTTAATGCCTTCTCAGGTATTATTAATGGCCATGAAAATGATATTTCATGGTGTTTTATGGGGTTACCCCAAACCCTGTTAAAATCCTATTTTTTGCCATGGGAGATTAACAGTATCAGATCTGTATTATTCCTCATAAAGACGAATGTATTGCACTGTCTGATCAGGGTCTACTCTTTTTAGCTCACCAGAGCACAAAGTGCTCAAGGTGAGCTATTGTGATACCCCTGTGTTCGGCGTCCGTCTGTCTGTCCGTCAACAATTTCAAACGACTTCTTCTCTGAAACCGACTGCCCAATTGTAACCAAACTTGGTCAGATACATACTGTGGGTGGGTGCTTCAAAAGTTGGTAAAAGATAGTGGGTGGGGCCATCGGTCTTGTTGCCATCGCAACTGTACACAATATCTAGAAAAATCTTTTTCTCCAGAATGACTTGTCAGATTTGAATATAGTTTTCACCAAAATGTTTCTCAGTTGATAGACTTCAAAAGTTGTTAAAAGAATTTTGATCCGGCAAAAAACATGGCCGCCAGAGGGCGTGGTCATTTTTAGCTCACCTGAGCTATTGTGACCGCGATCCGTCCGGCGTCCGGCATCCGGCCACATTTTCAAACGACATCTCCTCTGAAACTACTGACCCGATTTTAACCAAATTAGAAGCATCAGTGGTTAAGGGGAACAAAATATTGTTCACATTATGACACCCGGCCCAAAAATGGCCCCGCCCTAGGGCTTATCAGTTTGTCATAGGAAAATCTTTAAAAATCTTCTTCTCTGAAACTGTAAGGCCTAGACTTTTGATATTTGGTATGTAGCATGATCTTATGGTCCTCTACAAAGATTGTTCAAATTATGACCCCCGGGCCAAAAATGGCCCCGCCCAAGGGCTTATCAGTTTTTCATAGGAAAATCTTTAAAAATCTGAAACTGTAAGGCCTAGACCTTTGATATTTGGTATGTAGCATGATCTAATGGTCCTCTACAAAAATTGTTCAGATTATGACCCCCGGATCAAAAATGGCCCCGCCCAAGGGCTTATCAGTTTTTCATAGGAAAATCTTTAAAAATCTTCTCTGAAACTGTAAGGCCTAGACCTTTGATATTTGGCATGTAGCATGGTCTAATTGTCCTCTACAAAGATTGTTCAAATTTTGACCCTGGACCGAAAATGGCCCCGCCCAAGGGCTTATCAGTTTTTCATAGGAAAATCTTTAAAAATCGTTTTGTCTGAAACTGTTAGGCCTAGGCCTTTAATATTTGGCATGTAGCATGATGTAATGGTTCTCTACAAAGATTGTTCAAATTATGGCCCAACTCAAGGGGTTATCAGTTTTTCATAGGAAAATCTTTAAAAATCTTCTGAAACTGTAAGGCCTAGACCTTTGATGTTTGGTATGTAACATGATCTAATGGTCCTCTACAAATATGTAGCTTAGCTTGTGGTCCTCTGCCAAGAATGTTCAACTTACGACCCTGGCCTCTGGGCAAAACTTGGCCCTGTCTTGGGTCTTATCAGTTTTTCATGGGAAAAATATGAAATATTATTTTTCTCTGAAACCATTAGGCTTAGACCTTTAATTAATGGCATACTGCTTTGCCTTGTGGTTCTCTACCAATGTTGTACAAAGGATGACTTCTTGGTCAAAAATGGCCCCGCCCCTGGGGTTATCTCAGGTGAGCGCTTCAGGGCCTCGTGGCCCTCATGGCCCTCTTGTTTCCATATATGGTAATATGGAATTTTCATAGGAAAATCTTTAAAAATCTTCTTCTCTGAAACTGTAAAGCCTAGACCTTTGATATTTGGTATGTACCATGATCTTATGGTCCTCTACAAAGATTGTTCAAATTATGACCCCCGGGCCAAAAATGGCCCCGCCCAATGGCTTATCAGTTTTTCATTGGAAAATCTTTATAAAAATCTACTGAAACTGTAAGGCCAAGGGCTTATCAGTTTTTCATAGGAAAATCTTTAAAAATCTTCTTCTCTGAAACTGTAAGGCCTAGACCTTTGATATTTGGTATGTAGCATGATCTTATGGTCCTCTACAAAGATTGTTCAAATTATGAGCCCGGGCCAAAAATGGCCCCGCCCATGGGCTTATTATTTTTTTAGTTCACCAGAGCACAAAGTGACCAAGGTGAGCTTTTGTGATACCCCGGCGTCCGGCGTCCGTCTGTCCGTCTGTCCGTCAACAATTTCAAACGACTTCTTCTTTGAAACCGACTGCCCAATTGTAGCCAAACTTGGTCAGATACATACTGTTGGTGGGTGCTTCAAAAGTTGTTAAAAGATAGTGGGTAGGGCCATCGGTCTTGTTGCCATGGCAACCGTACACAATATCTAGAAAAATCTTCTTCTCCAGAATGACTTGTCCGATTTGAATATAGTTTTCACCAAAATGTTTCTCAGTTGATAGACTTCAAAAGTTGTTAAAAGAATTTTGATCCGGCAAAAAACATGGCCGCCAGAGGGCGTGGTCATTTTTTCCGTATATGGTAATATGGAATTTTCATAGGAAAATCTTTAAAAATCTTCTTCTCTGAAACTATAAAGCCTAGACCTTTGATATTTGGTATGTAGCATGATCTTATGGTCCTCTACAAATATTGTTCAAATTATGACCCCCGGGCCAAAAATGGCCCGCCCAAGGGCTTGTCAGTTTTTCATAGGAAAATCTTTAAAAATCTTCTTCTCTGAAACTGTAAGGCCTAGACCTTTGATATTTGGTATATAGCATGATCTTATGGTCCTCTACAAATATTGTTCAAATTATGACCTCCGGGCCAAAAATGGCCCCGCCCAAGGGCTAATCAGTTTTTCATAGGAAAATCTTTAAAAACCTTCTGTTCTCAAACTGTAAGGCCTACACCTTTGTTATTTGGTATGTAGCATGATCTTATAGTCCTCAACAAAAGTGGTTCAAATTATGACCCCCGGGCCTCAAATGGCCCTGCCCAAGTGCTTATCAGTTGTTCATAGGAAAATCTTTAAAAATCTTCTGTTCTCAAACTGTAAAGCCTAGACCTTTGATATTTGGCATGTAGCATGATCTTATGATCCTCTATAAATATTGTTCAAATTATGACCCCAGGGCCAAAAATGGCCCCGCCCAAGGGCTTATCAGTTTTTCATAGGAAAATCTTTAAAAATCTTCTTCTCTGAAGCTGTAAGGCCTAGACCTTTGATATTTAATATGTAGCATGATCTTATGGTCCTCTACAATTGTTTTTCAAATTATGACCCCCGGGCCAAAAATGGCCCGCCCAAGGGCTTATCAGTTTTCTATAGGAAAATCTTTAAAAATCTTCTGAAACTGTAAGGCCTAGACCTTTGATATTTGGTATATGTAGCATGATCTTATGGTCCTCTACAAGTATTGTTCAAATTATGACCCCCGGGCCAAAAATGCCCCGCCCAAGGGCTTATCAATTTTTCATTGGAAAATCTTTAAAAATCTACAGAAACGGTAAGGCCTAGATCATTGATATTTGGTATGACTAACATGATCTAATGGTCCTCTATAAATAAGTAGCTGTGGCTTGTGGTCCTCTGCCAAGAATGTTTAACTTACGACCCTGACCACTGGGCGAAACTTGGCCCTGCCTCAGGGCTTATCAGTTTTTTATTGGAAAAATATGAAATATTACTTTTCTCTGAAACCATAAGGCATAGACCATTAATGAACCCCCCTGGAGTTATCTCAGGTGAGCGCTTCAGGGCCTCATGGCCCTCTTGTCATAGGAAAATCTTTAAAAATCTTCTTCTCTGAAACTGTAAGGCCTAGACCTTTGATATTTTGGTATGTATCATGATCTTATGGTCCTCTACAAATATTGTTCAAATTATGGCCCCTGGGCCAAAAATGGCCCCGCCCAATGGCTTATCAGTTTTTCATAGGAAAATCTTTAAAAATCTTCTTCTCTGAAACTGTAAGGCCTAGACCTTTGATATTTGGTATGTAGCATGATCTAATGGTCCTCTACAAAAGTGGTTCAAATTATGACCCCCGGGCCAAAAATGGCCCCGCCCAAGGTCTTATCAGTTTTTCATAGGAAAATCTTTAAAAATCTTTTTCTCTGAAACTGTAAAGCCTAGACCTTTGATATTTGGTATGTAGCATGATCTTATGGTCCTCTACAAAGATTGTTCAAATTATGGCCCCCAGGCCAAAAATGGCCCTGACAAAGGGCTTATCAGTTTTTCATAGGAAAATCTTTAAAAATCTTATTCTCTGAAACTGTATGGCCTAGACCTTTGATATTTGGTATGTAGCATTATCTTATGGTCCTCTACAAATATTGTTCAAATTATGGCCCCTGGGCCAAAAATGGCCCCGCCCAAGGGCTTATCAGTTTTTCATAGGAAAATCTTTAAAAATCTTCTTCTCTGAAACTGTAAGGCCTAGACCTTTGATATTTGGTATGTAGCATGATCTTATGGTCCTCTACAAATATTGTTCAGATTATGACCCCGGGCCAAAAATGGCCCGGCCCATGGGCTTATCAGTTTTTCATAGGAAAATCTTAAAAAAATCTTCTTCTCTGAAACTGTAAGGCCTAGACCTTTGATATTTGGTATGTAGCATGATCTTATTGGTCCTCTACAAATATTGTTCAAATTATGGCCCCCAGGCCAAAAATGGCCCTGACAAAGGGCTTATCAGTTTTTCATAGGAAAATCTTTAAAAATCTTATTCTCTGAAACTGTATGGCCTAGACCTTTGATATTTGGTATGTAGCATTATCTTATGGTCCTCTACAAATATTGTTCAAATTATGGCCCCCGGGCCAAAAATGGCCCCGCCCAAGGGCTTATCAGTTTTTCATAGGAAAATCTTTAAAAATCTTCTTCTCTGAAACTGTAAGGCCTAGACCTTTGATATTTGGTATGTAGCATGATCTTATGGTCCTCTACAAATATTGTTCAAATTATGACCCCTGGGCCAAAAATGGCCCTGCCCAAGGGCTTAGCAGTTTTTCATAGGAAAATCTTTAAAAATCTACTGAAACTGTAAGGCCTAGACCTTTGATATTTGTTATGACTAACATGATCTAATGGTCCACTATAAATATGTAGCTGTGGCTTGTGGTCCTCTGCCAAGAATGTTTAACTCAAGACCCTGACCACTGGGCGAAACTTGGCCCTGCCTCAGGGCTTATCAGTTTTTCATGTGAAAAATATGAAATATTATTTTTCTCTGAAACCATAAGGCTTAGACCTTTAATTAATGGCATACTGCTTTGCCTTGTGGTTCTCTACCAAGGTTGTCCACATGATTTCTTGTGGTCAAAAATGGCCCCGCCCCTGGGGTTATCTCAGGTGAGCGCTTCAGGGCCTCATGGCCCTCTTGTTGCAAATAATGACATAATATAGATATGATTCAAGTTTCTCAGTCATGGCCAAATATTCCTGTGTTCATGTGCCCTAATAAAAATTAATCCAAACAATATTCATGATGTCCGTCGTCCGTCGGCGTGCGTCGTGCGTCGTCGGGCGTCAACAATTTGAACCTTTAAAAATCTTCTCCTCTGAATCTACAGGGTTCTTAGCTTTCATCTTTGGTACATATCATCACCTATAGGTCCTCTATAAAAGTTATATAAATTATGCCCCTGGGGTCAAAATTGGCCCTGCCCCAGGGGTGGGAAGTTTTCAATAGAAACATATAGTAAAACTTTGAAAATCTTCTCCTCTGAAACCAGAAGGTTATTAGCTTTCATATTTGGCACATAGCATCATGTTCAGGTCCTCTACAAATTTTTTATAAATTATGCCCCTGGGGTCAAAATTGGCCCCGCCCCAGGGGTGGGCAGTTTTCAATAGAAACAAATAATGAAATTTTTGAAAATCTTCTCTGATGAAACTGAAAGGCTCTCATCTTTCATATTTGGCACAGAGCAGCATATTCAGGTCCTCTACAAAAGTTATATAAATTAAGGCCCTGGGGTCAAAATTGGCCCCGCCTCAGGGGTGGGCAGTTTCCAAAAGAAATATATAGTGAAAACTTTGAAATTCTTCTCCTCTGAAACTAGAAGGTTCTCAGCTTTCATATTTGACACATAGCATCATGTTCAGGTCCTCTACAAAAGGTATATAAATTATGGCCCTGGGGTTAAAATTAGCCCCGCCCTAGGGGTGGGCAGTTTTCAATGGAAACAAATAGTGAAATCTTTGAAAATCTTCTCCTCTGAAACTGGAAGGCGCTTAGCTTTCATATTTGGCACAGATCATCATGTTCAGGTCCTCTACAAAAGTTATATAAATTATGCCCCTGGGGTCAAAATTGGGGCCGCCACAGGGGTGGGAAGTTTTCAATAGAAACATATAGTAAACCTTTGAAAATCTTCTCCTTTGAAATCAGAAGTTTCTCAGCTTTCATATTTGGCACATAGCATCATGTTCAGGTCCTCTACAAAATTTATATAAATTATGCCCCTGGGGTCAAAATTGGCCCCGCCCCAGGGATGGGCAGTTTTCAATAGAAACAAATAGTGAAATCTTTGAAAATCTTCTCCTCTGAAACTGGAAGTCGCTCAGCTTTCATATTTTACACAGAGCATCATGTTCAGGTCCTCTACAAAAGTTACATTAATTATTGCCCTGGGGTCAAAATTGTCCCCGCCCCAGGGGTGGGCAGTTTTCAATGGAAACAAATAGTGAAAACTTTGAAAATCTTCTTCTCTGAATCTGGAAAGTTCTCAGCTTTCATATTTGGCACATAGCATCATGTATAGGTCCTCTACAAAAATTATATGAATTATGGCCCTGGGGTCAAAATTGGCCCCGCCCCAGGGGTAGGTAGTTTTCAGCAGAAACATATAGAGAAAACTTTGAAAATCTTCTCCTCTGAAACTGAAAGGTTCTCAGCTTTAATATTTGGCTCATAGCATCATGTTCAAGTCCTCTACAAAAGTTACATAAATTACGCCCCTGGGGTCAAAATTGGCCTGCCCCAGGGCCGGCTAGTTTTCTATACAGACATATAGTGAAAACTTTGAAAATCTTCTCCTCTGATTGTCTGGTGAGCGCTTCAGGGCCATTCTGGCCCTCTTGTTTACATGAATATTCATGGAGTATGTAAAGGGTTATACAGTATGATGATGTTTGCCAATTATGTGCTGAAACATGACACAGTTATGCCTTAACCTTTAGCCAGCTGAGCAAACTGTCAGCATCTGAAAGTACTGTGTACAGTAGAACCTGTATTAAGCAGCCATCAAAAAGAGGTCTAACTATAGGTCTCACCGTCTGTAAGGTAGCTGATGCAGGTCTAATGCAGCTCAAAAGTAATGCAGAAAGCTCCAAGCTGATAGTTAAATTCAGGTCCTATAAGAGCTTTCTGTATTACTTTTGTCCTGCATTAAGCAACCACCTACTTTTTAGCTCACCTGGCACAAAGTGCCAAGGTGAGCTATTTGGATGATCCTATGTCCGGCGTCGTGCGTCATGCGTATGTGCATCGTGTGTACGTGCGGGCGTCAACAATTTACTTAAACATCTTCTTCTCTTGAAGTACAAAGCCAAGAGCTTTGATATTTGGTATGTAGCATGATGTAATGGTCCTCTACAGAGATTGTTCAAATTATGTCTAGGGCTGTCACGGTTGACGGTTCGGTTCGTTGTTCTAACCGGTTCAAAATTTCACTAACC
This sequence comes from Azorinus chamasolen, assembly GCA_963576725.1. Taxonomy (NCBI): domain Eukaryota; kingdom Metazoa; phylum Mollusca; class Bivalvia; order Cardiida; family Solecurtidae; genus Azorinus; species Azorinus chamasolen. Next base: position 49,874,710 of record OY755237.1, read on the forward strand.
GTGAACGGTTAACCGCCTGTAATAATTTGGGATAGTAAATTAGGCTAAAAATATTATTTTTTACTCTCATTTCATATATCAGTTTGTTTCCCATGATGGAGAAAAGAGCAGGTATCTGACTATTGGAGACTGTAAACCATATACATATCATCTTCTGTATACATTTCTTATTTCATGTAACTCACGTCGAGCTACGTTATCACTTTTACATGCTAATTGTAATTTTAAAAAAAACAACTCTCTAGTTCTCAAATCTAATTGAAATGTAACACAGTCTTCCACTTGCCTAACGGTGGTTTATCATGTAAACATGAATACCAATAAACCAATGTTTGTTCGTTCTAAATTTTGTCCAGTTTTCCTTATCTCTGTGTAGTGTGTACTATTACTTTTACAAGCATTACGGTAAAGTGGAAGGGCATTCGAACCTGCACTTTTTAGTCAGAACACATCCATAACGGATGTTGATAATTTTACAGTAGACCAGTCTAGCGGAAGTTGAGACTCGAAAGGTAAACACGATTCTTACTTTCACTTTCGTCATAAATCTACCAGATCTACCAGCTGCATGTCAACAGGTTTTTAAAGTCTTAAATCGGCCCAAATATGATTAAATTTTCGAATATATAGCGTACCATGCTTTATCCTATGTACAGTCTGACACGGATGATAAACATGGTGGTTAACCGGTTACGGTTCGGTTCGCCGTTCCCGATTAACCGGTTCAAGAATTGTCTAACCGTGACAGCCCTAATTATGTCCCCCGGGCCAAAAATGGCCCCGCCCCAGGACTTATCAATTTTTCATAGGAAAATCTTTAAAAATCTTCTCTGAAAATGTAAGGCATAGACCTTTGATATTTGGTATGTAGCATGATCTAATGGTCCTCTACTAAAATTGTTCAAATTATGACCCCTGGGCCAAAAATGGCCCCGCCCCGGGGCTTATCAGTTTTTCATAGGAAAATCTTTAAAAATCTTCTTTTCTGAAACTGTAAGGCATAGACCTTTGGTATTTGGTATGTAGCATCATCTACTGGTCCTCTACTAAGATTGTTCAAATTATGACCCCCAGGACAAAAATGGCCCCGCCCCAGGGCTTATCAGTTTTTCATAGGAAAATCTTTAAAAATCTTCTTCTTTGAAACTGTAAGGCATAGACTTTGATATTTGGTATGTAGCATGATCTAATGGTCCCCTACTAAGATTGTTTAAATTATGACCCCTGGGCCAAAAATGGCCCCACCACGGGGCTTATCAGTTTTTCATAGGAAAATCTTTAAAAATCTTCTTCTCTTAAAATGTAAGGAATAGACCTTTAGTATTTGGTATGTAGCATCATCTAATGGTCCTCTACTAAGATTGTTCAAATTATGACCCCCAGGACAAAAATGACCCCGCCCCGGGGCTTATCAGTTTTTCATAGGAAAATCTTTAAAAATCTTTTTCTCTAAAATAATAAGGTATAGACCTTTGATATTTGGTATGTAGCATTATTTAATGGTCCTCTACCAAGATTAATCAAATTATGATCCCGGACCAAAAATGGCCCCGCCCAAGGGCTTATCAGTTTTTCATAGGAAAATCTTTTAAAATCTTCTCCTCCAGAACTGTAAGGTCTAGGCCCTTGATATTTGGTATGTAGCATCATCTAATGGTTTTCTACCAAGATTATTCAAATTATTACCCCTGGGTCAAAAATGGCCCCGCCCTGGGGCTTTTCAGTTTTTCAGAATCTTCTTCTCTTAAAAATCTTTAAAAGTCTTCTCTGAACTTGTAAGGCATAGACCTTAGATATTTGGTATGTTGCATTATCTAATAGTCCTCTACCAAGATTTTCAAATTATGAACCCCGGATCAAAAGTGGCCCCGCCCTGGGGCTTAACAGTTTTTCATATCTTCTCCTCCAAATCTGTAAGATCTAGACTCTTTATATTTAGTATGTAGCATCATCTAATGGTTTTCTACCAAGATTTTTCATGTAATCTGTCATTGAAATCATTAATCTGTTATGAACAGGTGAGCGATTAAGGGCCATCATGGCCCTCTTGTTAACACTTCTATGTTCAATAAATGAATGGCCGCTTAGGACATATTCTACTGTAAACCCAATTCTCACTATAACATTTTAACCCTTTCCCTGTTGATTATTCATGTAAAACATGTTAACATCATGAATATTCTAATAATGGTAGATGTAATATTGGTAGAAACTTTCGACTCAGATCTATTATGATTTCATAAGCAAACAGAGCAGACCCCCTACTGCAGTCATCTGATATGGGTCTTAGTTCTCTGTTTGCAGAGGCATGAAAAGGCATTTATCCCATTCCCTCATATTGACGCCTTTTGACGCCTCTGCAAAAGTCACCTGTTGAAACTATTGTGATAAATAGAGCATTTGCTCCTATAGGAGCAAATGCTCTATTTATATCACAATGGTTTCAAACTACAAAACTCTAAAAAAAAAAAATTCTCTAGTTAAAATAATGCTCCTTTTCGGTAGATTTATTTAAAGAGGTTGGATCTAAAAATAGCCTATGAGGTAATGGGTTATAGGAGGGAAAGGGTTAATTACATGCTCTGATAGTAAAATTGTTAGGATCCAGATAAGAGTCATGGAGAACTCTTAGGTCTAATTTTGGATCCAAACTGTATATGAAGTATATCAGGAATCCTCTTTCTATGTCGGCACAATTATGTGTTCATTGTTACTGAGCTCATAGGGAGAAGAGGTTGAAGACATAACTGTCACAGGAATTATGTCAGAGGTGATTAGGGTAGGTGGAAGAACAAAGAAATAAATACAAACCATACCATATTTACCTTAAATATAAGTACGACTCTCGACAGTCTCCAGTTTTCATAACTTTCATAACGAGTTAATTCAACAATGTCTTGATACTTCAGCCGTTTTAACCATGCATCTGAATATTCATCTAAGAAATAGTGACATCATGAAATACTAATTAGCTGCATTTTATAATGGCATATGAACATAGAATTGTTTGGCTATGACAGAAACAGTAAAATTAGGTGAATAAGCAATTTTAGGGGATGGCTCCTGGTCTGCTCTGTTTGCAAAGGCATCAAATGTAGTCTGTATGAGGGAAAAGGTTAACCCTTTCAGTGTGGGAAACCAGTCACTAATGTCCTTTGCAAACAGTGCAGACACAGATGAGAGGACTCCTTTAAAAAATGCCTGAATAGACCCTGACCCTAGGTCTACTCTGTTTGCACTGATGCATGAAAATGCATTTATATGAGGGAAAGGGTTAACAATAGAGTCCATTTAGTATGACACATTTGAGAGGATTATGAATGACAAACATTGCAGACCCTGATCAGCAGACTCCGCTTTCAAAGTTTAATCCTTTCATAGTAATTAGTCTTTACTGTTGAACAATGATACACCATTGCTACTGAATGAAAAAATAAAATCAGCATTGATTAGGTTAATGACTTGTTAGCTAAGCTCGGGTATTTTCTCCCCTCTGCCTTTGAGAATGTGGTATATTCACTGCCTTGGGATACCACAGGTAACAGGTTCAAATGATTCCAGGTGGAAAAAACCTAAGATAAACACAGATGTAATAGCAGGAGTGTTGCTTACAGTAATGTTAACAGTTCTGAAGCACTCTAAAAAAAACAAGTACAGCATGATAAACACAATTGAGGGGCTTTATTTGTAAATGTGCCACGGACTGCATTGAACAGGCCCAATTCTCCTTGCCACTCGCTCTGTGAGCTACCCAGTGCAAATGAAAAAAGATTATTCTGTGTGTGGAATCAATACAGAAGGCAGCGCAGAGTTTTAACAACTTGTTCAGTAGAGTCAATGAAAGGGGATGTTTGCTGTGCAGAGATGAATGGAATTATGATTGGATGTTAACATTAACAGATTATACAAGGCTAGTGAGATATCGCTAATATGTGGAAGAAACTGGTAGGAATAGTATTGTTGTCAGTCATACATTAACCAGAAATAATGACATTATGAATATTATTAACAGATTTTTTTTACAATTGCATATATCATTGTACACAGGAGTTTTTGGTATTGATAGAAACTGTAGAGTAAGTTATTTTGTAATTTCATAGGCAAACAGAGCAGACTCTGGTTGGATGGCAGTGCTACAGAAGCTCTCTGATCTGGATCATATAACTGTGTTTGCAAAGGTGTGAAAAGGCGTTTATATGAAGGAAAGGGTTAAAATACCAGCCTTAAGTGACCATTAAAAAGTAGTCTAATTCCAGGCCTTTGGGGCAGGTGGTAGCTTAATGCAGGACTAAAGTAATTCAGAAAGTTTCTTTGGGAGCTTTCTGCATTGCTTTTACTCTGCATGAACCAAGCACCTGCATGTTTCAAACCGAATGTTTAACCATTTATTATATAGATATGCCTAATACTGCCTTTGCTGAACTGTCTAATCATTATAAGTCTTGCTCTATTTGGTTATGGAATGAAAAATATCTGATTCTTAGTAACAGTTTGTACCATGGCCAAACTTTCCTGTGTTCACATGCCATTATAAAAATTAATCTTATTAAAATTAGTGATGTCATAATTGATCTCTTACATGAATTTAATCAGGCTGTAGTCCCTTATAACAGATTTTATTGTATTTAACCCTTTCTGTCATACCTTTTCATGCATTTGCAAACTGAGTAACCCAGATAAGACAACTCCTATAGGAGCCATCTTATTAGGATCTGCTCTGTTTGCTTATGACATGATATAGATCAGATTCTACTGTTTTTATCAAGGCAAAATATTTCCCTTGAAATTTGTATATAATAAAAATTCAGCTAATAAATATTCATGATGTCATTATTTCTTGCATGAATATTGAACAGGTAAAGGGTTAACCTTAAATGTATTGCCTGCTGCTGACGTTTTAAAGTGGTATACAGTCCAATATTGCCTGCTGCTGACGTTTTAAAGTGGTATACAGTCCAATATTGCCTGCTGACGTTTTAAAGTGGTATACAGTCCAATATTGTTTATTAGTACAGCCCATTCAGTATTTAACCCTTTACTCCATAGGCTATTTTCAGACCCAACCTCTTTGAATGAATCTACCCAAAAGGAGCATTTACTAGAGAAAAGTAAAATTTTAGAATTTTGTAGTTAATAATGAAACCATTGTGATAAATAGAGCATTTGCTCCTATAGGAACAAAATTAATGCTCTATTTATCACAATGGTTTCAAGAAGTGATTATTACAAAGGCGTAGAAAGGGTTAACCATTTACTCCTTGATTATTCCTGTAGGAAATAATGACATCACAAATATTAATTAGGTTAATTGTTATAATAGCACATTATGGACACAGGAAGTTGTGGCCATAAGAGAAACTGTAGAATCATATCTAATTTATGTATATCATGTCATAAGCAAACAGAGCAGACCCTGATCAGACAGCTCCTGCAGAAGCCGACTGATCTGAGTCTTCTCTGTTTGCAAAAGCGTATTTATGTGTATTTATGGAGTAAACTGGGTTAAAGGTACTAAATATTCATTAAGAAAGATTTGTTTCAACAAACAGTGACGGACCCTTACAGAGGAGTTCTCCCTATCAGGAGCCCCTGAATCTGAATCTACACGTTATAATACCACTTGATTTGTTTTCTTGCCTCCAAAAGATTCAGATTACCTGTAAGCCTTTACCTCATATAGATAGGCCTTTAAACTCCTTTACTCCATAAACATTAATGTAAGAAATAATGACATCATGAATATTAATAAGATGATTCTTATCATGGTACTCAAACACAGGAAATATTGGCCATGACAGATAGTGTAGAATCAGGTCGAATAATTCCATAAGCAAATATTAACCATTTCCCTCATAGGCTATTTTTAGATCCAACCCCTTTGAATAAATCTACCGAAAAGGAGCATTAACTAGAGAAAAAAATTGTAATTTGGAACCATTGTGATAAATAGAGCATTAAATTTTGTTTCTATATGAGCAAATGCTCTATTTATCACAATGGTTTCAACAGGTCTATTTTACAGAGGCATAGAAAGGCGTTTTTATGGAGGAAAGGGTTAAGCAGGACACGTCTCCTACAGGAGCCATCTGATCTAGGTCTACTCTGTTTACAAATATGTTAGAAGACGTATTTATGGAGTAAACTCATTTGCAAATAGATGTGACACATATTTGATGTCTCCAGTGTAGGAGCAGTCTGATCTAGGTCTGCTAGATGTTTGCTTATAAAAAATAATGTCTGCATTGTTTGCTCTGATCAAGGTCTGCTCTGTTTGCTAATTCTACATTCTTTGTAATTCTACAGTTTCTGCCATGGCAAGATATTCTCTTATTCATGATACCAGTTACGTATAAATTCAGCTACTTTACTATCAATACCATGTATTCATTATTTCTTAATGAATGTTTATTAATTAAAGGGTGAAGCACTCAGAACAATTATTATTATCAGCAAAAAACAATCTGCCTCATCCATCCACAAACTGACTCTTATTCGCAAACTGTCTTGATCCAGATGAGATGCAGAGTAACTCAGTGTCTTATCTAGATCCAAGCTGTTGGACACTCGGTCAATAATATCTGTAAATCTTCATCTAATTGGAAATAGTAAAAATTGCAACCAGATTCAAATTTGAGCAGACATTATTTTTTTCACAACAGGATAAGGGTTAACGCTAAGTAATTTTTCGTCTGCAACAATTGTCGTCTGCTTCAATTTTTAAAATAAACTTTCTCTCATTTCTTTGCAAAAATATGGTCAAGATGACAAACAGTTTGGATCCTGATGAGATGCCGCATTATGCGGCGTCTGATCTGGATCCAAACTGTTTGCATGGGTAATCACAGTTTCGCCGCTAGCGTGCAAAGAGTTAAGCTTGATTTTCCCCTGAAATTCTATCAGAAAGTACAGTATCAGAATATAGATCAGTTTTGATTCTGATGAGATGCCAAGTAACCCAGTCTCACATCTGGATAAGTTTGTAAAAGATTAATTTTGTTTTCTGTCATATTTTGTAACCTAGGCAGAGTACAGTTTCAGCTATGTCACCTCTTCAGGTCCTCAACTCTTTGCATGTAATAATTGTATTTCTGGCAAAATTGATGTCTGCTTAACCCATTCCCTCATATTGACAACTTTTGACGACTCTGTAAAAGTCACTTGGTGAAACCATTGTGATAAATAGAGCATTTGCTTCTATAGGAGCAAATGCTCTTTTTATCACAATGGTTTCAAACTACAAAATTCTAAAGTTTTCCTTTTCTGTAGTTAATGCTCCTTTTCAGTAGGTTTATTCATAGAGGTTGTATCTAAAAATAGCCTTTGAGTTAATGGGTTAAACTGTGAATCAGTTCAATATAGTTACATTAGCACACAGAGCTGAACCTGATCAGATCGCTCCTCTACACAGTTCTGTATAGTTACATAAGCACACAGAGCTGAACCTGATCAGATGGCTCCTCTACACAGTTCTGTATAGTTACATAAGCACACAGAGCTGACCCTGATCAGATGGCTCCTCTACACAGTTCTGTATAGTTACATAAGCACACAGAGCTGACCCTGATCAGATGGCTCCTCTACACAGTTCTGTATAGTTACATAAGCACACAGAGCTGACCCTAGTCAGATGGCTCCTCTACACAGTTCTGTATAGTTACATAAGCACACAGAGCTGACCCTGATCAGATGGCTCCTCTACACAGTTCTGTATAGTTACATAAGCACACAGAGCTGACCCTGATCAGATGGCTCCTCTACACAGTTCTGTATAGTTACATAAGCACACAGAGCTGACCCTAGTCAGATGGCTCCTCTACACAGTTCTGTATAGTTACATAAGCACACAGAGCTGACCCTGATCAGATGGCTCCTCTACACAGTTCTGTATAGTTACATAAGCACACAGAGCTGAACCTGATCAGATGGCTCCTCTACACATTTCTGTATAGTTACATAAGCACACAGAGCTGACCCTGATCAGATGGCTCCTCTACACAGTTCTGTATAGTTACATAAGCACACAGAGCTGACCCTGATCAGATGGCTCCTCTACACAGTTCTATATAGTTACATAAGCAAACAGAGCTGACCCTGATCAGATGGCTCCTCTACACAGTTCTGTATAGTTACATAAGCACACAGAGCTGACCCTAGTCAGATGGCTCCTCTACACAGTTCTGTATAGTTACATAAGCACACAGAGTTGACCCTGATCAGATGACTCCTGTCCACAGTTCTATATAGTTACATAAGCACAAAGAACTGACCCTGATCAGATGACTCCTCTACATATTTTGCCACTGGTAATCATGAATTTGCCACTTAACTCTTTCCTCCATAGGCTATTTTTAGACCCAACCTCTTTGAATGAATCTACCCAAAAGGAGCATTAACTAGAGAAAAGTAAAATTTCAGAATTTTGTAGTTTGAAACCATTGTGATAAATAGAACATTTGTTCCTATAGGAGCAAATGCTCTATTTATCACAATTGTTTCAAGATGTCGTTATTACAGAGGCGTAGATAGGCGTATTTATGGAGGAAAGGGTTAAGTATGTAAAGACTTTGTATCCTTTACTTTATAAATATTTATGTAAGAATGTAAGAAATAACTTTATGAGTATCAAATTACTGCATATAACAAGGGATGTTTTGGCTTTGTAAAAAGCCTGTAGCTTCATATCTATATTATAGCAGACCTACAGGTCTGGGTCTGCTCTGTTTGCTAAGGCATTAAAATGCATGTCTATTGAGTAAAGGATTAACCCTTTCCCTTATAGTAATAGAGTAGACTCAGGTCTGATAACTCTTGTAGGAGATGTCTGATCAGGGTCTGCTCTGTTTGATAGATCTGATCTAACAGTTTTTATCTAATATAAGCAAAAATTTCCCCTTGAAAATATTTCATTACAAAGATTCAGATAATGAATATTCATGATGTGATCAATTAATGCGTAAATGTTCATTTAGGGAAAGGGTAAAAAGACAGGGTTAACCCATTCCCTCTTACGCTATTTTTAGACCCAACCTCTTATATGATTAAATCTACCGAAAAGGAGCATTTACTAGAGAAAAGGAAAATGTTTAGTATTTATAATTTTTATTGAAACCAAATAGAGCATTTGCTGCAATGGAGCAAATGCTCTATGTATCACAATTGTTTCAAGAAGTGACTGTTACAGAGGTGTAGAAAGGCGTATTTATGTAGGAAAGGGTTAAAATGTCAAGAAGTAATATACAGATCACAGATCTATATTATTCTACAACCATAAAAAACTGTTATTATGCCCCCAAAGCTAGGCTTTGGCGGCATATAGTGATCGCACCGTGTGTGGGTGGGTGGGTGTGTGGGTGTGTGTGTGGGTGTGTGTACCTTTTGTCCGGAGTATATTTCCTTTGTCACATCAGCTACGGATACCAAATTTGGTGTGTGAGTTCATCTTGGGATGGCGGAGTGTCGCGTACCATTTTCAGGTCACCTTGACCTTGACCTTTGACCTTGATTTTACAAAAAGCTTGTCCGGAGCATATCTCCTTTATCTTACCAGCTACAGATTCCAAATTTGGTGTGTGAGTTGATCTTGGGATGGCGGAGTGTCGCGTGCCATTTCCAGGTCACTGTGACCTTGACCTTGACCTTTGACCTCGATTTAAAAAAAAACTTATACCTTACCAGCTACAAAAAGCTTGTCCGGAGTATATCTCCTATACCTTACCAGCTAAGGATTCTAAATTTGGTGTGTGAGTTCATCTTGGGATGGAGGAGTGTCGCGTACCATTTTCAGATCGCTGTGACCTTGACCTTGACCTTTGACCGATTTTACAAAAAGCTTGTCCGGAGCATATCTCCTTTACCTTACCAGCTACAGATTTCAAATTTGGTGTGTGAGTTCATCTTGGGATGGCGGAGTGCCGCATACCATTTCCAGGTCACCTTGACCTTGACCTTGACCTTTGACCTCGATTTTAAAAAAAGCTTATACCTTACCAGCTGCAAAAAGCTTGTCCGGAGTATATCTCCTATACCTTACCAGCTAAAGATTCCAAATTTGGTGTGTGAGTTCATATTGGGATGGAGGAGTGTCAAGTGCCATTTTCAGATCACTGTGACCTTGACCTTGACCTTTGACCCATTTTACAAAAAGCTTGTCCAGAGCATATCTCCTTTACCTTACCAGCTACAGATTCCAAATTTGGTGTGGGAGTTCATCTTGGGATGGCGGAGTGTCGCATACCATTTCTAGGTCACTGTGACCTTGACCTTGACCTTTGACTTCGATTTTAAAAAAAGCTTATACCTTACCAGCTACAAAAAGCTTGTCCGGAGTATATCTCCTATACCTTACCAGCTAAGGATTCCAAATTTGGTGTGTGAGTTCATCTTGGGATGGAGGAGTGTCGCGTACCATTTTCAGATCGCTGTGACCTTGACCTTGACCTTTGACCGATTTTACAAAAAGCTTGTCCGGAGCATATCTCCTTTACCTTACCAGCTACAGATTCCAAATTTGGTGTGTGAGTTCATCTTGGGATGGCGGAGTGCCGCATACCATTTCCAGGTCACCTTGACCTTGACCTTGACCTTTGACCTCGATTTTAAAAAAAGCTTATACCTTACCAGCTGCAAAAAGCTTGTCCGGAGTATATCTCCTATACCTTACCAGCTAAAGATTCCAAATTTGGTGTGTGAGTTCATATTGGGATGGAGGAGTGTCAAGTGCCATTTTCAGATCACTGTGACCTTGACCTTGACCTTTGACCCATTTTACAAAAAGCTTGTCCAGAGCATATCTCCTTTACCTTACCAGCTACAGATTCCAAATTTGGTGTGGGAGTTCATCTTGGGATGGCGGAGTGTCGCATACCATTTCTAGGTCACTGTGACCTTGACCTTGACCTTTGACCTCGATTTTAAAAAAAGCTTATACCTTACCAGCTACAAAAAGCTTGTCCGGAGTATATCTCCTATACCTTACCAGCTAAGGATTCCAAATTTGGTGTGTGAGTTCATCTTGGGATGGAGGAGTGTTGCGTACCATTTTCAGATCACTTTGACCTTGACCTTGACCTTTGACCGATTTTACAAAAAGCTTGTCTGGAGCATATCTCCTTTACCTTACCAGCTACAGATTCCAAATTTGGTGTGTGAGTTCATCTTGGGATGGCGGAGTGTCGCGTACCATTTCCAGGTCACTGTGACCTTGACCTTGACCTTTGACCTCGATTTTAAAAAAAACTTATACCTTGCCAGCTACAAAAAGCTTGTCCGGAGTATATCTCCTATACCTTACCAGCTAAGGATTCCAAATTTGGTGTGTGAGTTCATATTGGGATGGAGGAGTGTCGAGTACCATTTTCAGATCACTGTGACCTTGACCTTGACCTTTGACCCATTTTACAAAAAGCTTGTCCAGAGCATATCTCCTATACCTTACCAGATACGGATTCCAAATTTGGTGTGTAAGATCACCTTGAGATGGCGGAGTGTCGCGTATCATTTTCAGGTCACTGTGACCTTGACCTTGACCTTTGACCTCGATTTTACAAAAAGCTTGTCCGGAGCATATCTCCTATACCTTACCAGCTACGGATCCAAAATTTGGTATGTGAGTTCATCTTGGGATGACGGAGTGTCGCGTACCATTTTCAGGTCACTGTGACCTTGACCTTTGACCTCGATTTTACAAAAAGCTTATACCTTACCAGCTGCAAAAAGCTTGTCCCGAGCATATCTCCTATACTTTACCAGCTACGGATTCCAAATTTGGTGTGTGAGTTCATCTTGGGATGGAGGAGTGTCGCGTACCATTTTCAGGTCACTGTGACCTTGACCTTGAACCTCGATTTTACAAAAAAGGTTGTCCAGAGAATATCTCCTATACCTTACCAGCTACGGATTCCAAATTTGGTGTGCGAGTTTATCTTGGGATGGCGGAGTGTCGCGTACCATTTTCACGTCACTGTGACCTTGACCTTTGACCTCAATTTTACACAAAGCTTGTCCAGAGCATTTCTCCTATACCTTACCAGCTACGGATTCCAATTTTAGTTTGTGAGTTCATCTTGGGATGGCGGAGAGTCGTGTATCATTTTCAGATCACTGACCTTGACCTTGACCTTTGACCTCAATTTTACAGTCCGGAGCATATCTCCTATACCTTACCAGATACAAAAAGCTTGTCCAGAGCATATCTCCTATACCTTACCAGCTACGGATTCCAAATTTGGTGTGTTAGTTCATCTTGGGATGGCGGAGTGTCGCGTACCATTTTCAGGTCAATGTGCCCTTGACCTTTGACCTTGATTTTACTAAAAGTTTGTCCGGAGCATATCTCCTATACCTTATCAGTTACATATTCCAAATTTGTAAGTATTGGACAGGTATGCTTAGGCAAACAGTGTAGACCCAAATCAAACTACAGGGTCTACACTGTTTGCTACTACATTAGCATGAATCAGACATTATAAAGAGCTCTAAATACTATTCATACATGGGTAGGCCATGCTGTTCAAATACTTGCAGTGTCAGAACTTTCAGATGAATTACAGCATTATAACAATATAGACCCATATCAGACAGCTCCTGTAGGAGCTACTGGGTCTTCATTGCTTGCTTACAACACTACCTAAATCAGATGCTATACATGCTTATGCAAAGAATGTAGATCCATATTAGGTAACTTCTGTTGCAGCTGTCTAAGAGCCAGTGTTACATGAAACTTTGACCATGCGTTTAGAATTGACTGAGGGTATGTTTTTAGCTCACCAGAGCACAAAGTGCTCAGGGTGAGCTTTTGTGATCGCCAGATGTCCGTCGTCCGTCGGCGTGCGTCGTGCGTCGTCGGGCGTCAACAATTTGAACCTTTAAAAATCTTCTCCTCTGAATCTACAGGGTTCTCAGCTTTCATCTTTGGTACATAGCATCACCTATAGGTCCTCTACAAAAGTTATATAAATTATGCCCCTGGGGTCAAAATTGGCCCCGCCCCAGGGGTGGGAAGTTTTCAATAGAAACATATAGTAAAACTTTGAAAATCTTCTCCTCTGAAACCAGAAGGTTATTAGCTTTCATATTTGGCACATAGCATCATGTTCAGGTCCTCTACAAAAGTTATATAAATTTTGACCCTGGGGTCAAAATTGGCCCCGCCCCAGGGGTGGGCAGTTTTCAATAGAAACAAATAATGAAACTTCTCCTCTGAAACTAAAAGGCTCTCATCTTTCATATTTGGCACAGAGCAGCATATTCAGGTCTTCTACAAAAGTTATATAAATTATGGCCCTGGGGTCAAAATTGACCCCGCCCCAGGGGTGGGCAGTTTCCAATAGAAATATATAGTGAAAACTTTGAAAATCTTCTCCTCTGAAACTAGAAGGCGCTCAGCTTTCATATTTGGCACAGAGCATCATGTTCAGGTCCTCTACGAAAGTTATATTAATTATTGCCCTGGGGTCAAAATTGTCCCCACCCCAGGGGTGGGCAGTTTTCAATGGAAACAAATAGTGAAAACTTTGAAAATCTTCTTCTCTGAATCTGGAAAGTTCTCAGCTTTCATATTTGGCACATAGCATCATGTATAGGTCCTCTACAAAAGTTATATGAATTATGGCCCTGGGGTCAAAATTGGCCCCACCCCAGGGGTGGGTAGTTTTCAGCAGAAATATATAGAGAAAACTTTGAAAATCTCCTCTGAAACTGAAAGGTTCTCAGCTTTAATATTTGGCTCATAGCATCATGTTCAAGTCCTCTACGATAGTTATATAAATTACGCCCCTGGGGTCAAAATTGGCCTGCCCCAGGGCCGGCTAGTTTTCTATAGAAACATGTAGTGAAAACTTTGAAAATCTTCTCCTCTGATTGTCTGGTGAGCGCTTCAGGGCCATTCTGGCCCTCTTGTCTTGTAGACCAGTGACTTTGTCCAGTAGGGAATTGTAGAGTTTTTAACGAATTAACAGATAGATCAGGTGCTTACTTAAATACTAAAATCGTCATTTCTCCACCAAACCCTATGTTGTGACAACTCTTTAGAACCGTCTCTTCAAGATGATTCTAAAGAATGGTCACAACATAGGGTTTTGTGGAGAAAGAAAATAGTTATTCTTGAAAATATTTTAATGTACTCATCTCATCCTCTACTAATCAATCACTCCATAGACACACCATTAAATGCCTTTGACAACAGAGTAAACATAGATGAGACAGCTCCGATCAGCCTCTATTCTGCATTTGGAATAATAATTTATTCAATAGTTTTTCCCTTATACATAATACTTAAAATTATAAAAAATCAGTTTGTTAATATTTCTCTGTTTCTACGTAGAGCCATAGATATTTCTCTGTTTCTACGTAGAGCCGTAGATATTTCTCTGTTTCTACGTAGAGCCGTAGATATTTCTCTGTTTCTACGTAGAGCCATAGATATTTCTCTATTTCTACGTAGAGCCGTAAATGTTTCTCTGTTTCTACATAGAGCCGTAGGTATTTCTCTGTTTCTACGTAAAGCCGTAGATATTTCTCTGTTTCTACGTAAAGCCGTAGATATTTCTCTGTTTCTACATAGAGCCGTAGATGAATACTTTATGCCATGAATATTCATAATTATCAGAAATAATAACATCATGAAGTATAATTAGATTAATTTCTATTATGGCAAGAATGTTTGGCCATAGCAGAAACTGTAGAATCATGATTATTATTATAAATTATTATTTCATAAGCAAACAGAGTAGACCCTGATTAGACGGCTCCTACACTGATGGTCAATAAAACGATAAAAATATATATACCATGATAACCATTAACCCTTCCCTCATATAAACATGTTTTCACAAACATGTTTGCAAACAGAGTAGACTCAGATCAGATAGCGGCCGTCTCATCAGGGTCTACTCTGTTTGGCTTGTGGAATCTGATGGATCTGTTTCTTTAGTTTCTATAATGTTAGAATGGAATCGTCACTTTGATTTGAAGCTTGAACAACATTTCCAGCCTTTTCTTTTAAATTTTTAATTTTTTGGGCAGGACATGTGCTTTGACCAAAGCCTGTGCCATTTACATGCATGTGCAGTTCCTGGTTTTCTTTCTGTGTAGTACACAGATGTCTTTGATGGCCCATAAGGTTCTGGGTACAGGCCTTTTTAGCTCACCAGAGCACAATGTGCTCAGGGTGAGCTTTTGTGATCGCCTGATGTCCGTCGTGCTGCGTCGTCCGTCGTCCCGCGTCAACAATTTGAACCTTTAAAAATCTTCTCCTCTGAATCTACTGGGTTCTCAACTTTCATATTTGGCACATAGCATCATCTGTAGGTCCTCTACAAAAGTTATATAAAGTATGCCCATGGGGTCAAAATTGGCCCCGCCCCAGGGGTGCCTTGTTTTCAATAGAAACATATAGTGAAAACTTTAAAAATCTTCTCCTCTGAAACTGGAAAGTTCTCAGCTTTCATATTTGGCACATAGCATCATGTTCAGGTCCTATACAAAAGTTATATAAATCATGTCCCTTGGGTCAACATTGGCCCCGTCCCAGGGGTGGCCAGTTTTTAGCTCACCAGAGCACTTTTGTGCTCAGGGTGAGATTTTGTGATCACTTGATGTCCGTCGTCGTCCGTCGTCGTCCGTCGTTGGGCGTCAACAATTTGAACCTTTAAAAATCTTCTCCTCTGAATCTACAGGGTTCTCAGCTTTCATCTTTGGTACATAGCATCATCTTTAGGTCCTCTACAAAAGTTATATAAATTTTGCCCCTGGGGTCAAAATTGGCCCAGCCCCAGGGGTGCCTTGTTTTCTATTGAAATATATATAGTAAAACTTTGAAAATCTTCTCCTCTGAATCTACAGGGTTCTCAGCTTTCATATTTGGCACATAGCATCATGTTCAGGTCCTCTACAAAAGTTATATAAATTATGCCCCTGGGGTCAAAATTGGCCCTGCCCCAGGGATAGCCAGTTTTGAATAGAAACATATAGTGACAACTTTGAAAATCTTCTCCTCTGAATCTACAGGCTTTTCAGCTTTCATTTTTGGCACATAGCATCATGTTCAGGTCCTCTACAAAAGTGATATAAATTATGGCACTGGGGTCAAAATTGGCCCGCCCCAGGGGTAGCCAGATTTCATTAGAAACATATAGTGAAAACTTTGAAAATCTTCTCCTCTGAATCTACAGGGTTCTCAGCTTTCATATTTGGCACATAGCATCATGTTCAGGTCCTCTACAAAAGTTATATAAATCATGCCCCTGGGGTCAAAATTGGCCCCGCCCCAGGGGTAGCCAGTTTTGAATAGAAACATATAGTGACAACTTTGAAAATCTTTTCTTCTGAATCTACAGGGTTCTCAGCTTTCATATTTGGCACATAGCATCATGTTCAGGTCCTCTACAAAATTTGTATAAATTATGCCCCTGGGGTCAAAATTGGCCCCGCCCCAGGGGTGGTCAGTTTTCAATAGAAACATATAGTGAAACTTTGAAAATCTTCTCCTCTGAAACTGGAAGGTTCTCAGCTTTCATATTTGGCACATAGCATCATGATCAGGTCCTCTACAAATTTTTTATAAATTATGCCCCTGGGGTCAAAATTGGCCCCGCCCAGGGGTAGCCAGTTTTCAATAGAAATATATGGTAAAACTTTGAATATATCCTTCTCTGAAACTGAACGGTTCTCAGCTTTCATATTTGGCACATAGCATCATGTTCAGGTCCTCTACAAAAGTTATATACATTATGCCCCTGGGGTCAAAATTGACCCCGCCCCAGGGGTGGCCAGTTTTCAATAGAAACATATAGTGAAAACTTTGAAAATCTTCTCCTCTAAATCTACAGGGTTCTTAGCTTTCATATTTGGCACATAGGATCATATTCAGGTTCTCTACAAAAGTTATATAAATTATGCCCCAGGGGTCAAAATTGGCCCCGCCCCAGGGGTAGCCATGTCTCAATAGAAACATATAGTGACAACTTTGAAAATCTTCTCCTCAGAAACTGGAAGGTTCTCAGCTTTCATATTTGACACATAACATCATGTTCAGGTCCTCTACAAGAGTTATATAAATTATGCCCCCGGGGTCAAAATTGGCCCCGCCCCAGGGGTAGCCAGTTCGCAATAGAAACATATAGTGTCAAATTTGAAAATATTTTCCTCAGAAACTGGAAGGTTCTCAGCTTTCATATTTGGCACATAGCATCATGTTCAGGTCCTCTACAAAAGTTGTATAAATTATGCCCCTTGGATCAAAATTGGCCCGCGTCAGGGGTGGCTAGTTTTCTCTAGAAACATATAGTGAAAACTTTGAACATCTTCTCCTCTGATTGCCTGGTGAGCGATGTCAGGGCCACTCTGGCCCTCTTGTTAACGTTAAGGATCGAAATAGGGTCTTTCTTAAACGTTAAGAATCAACTTAACAGTAACAATCAACACAGCATTGTTTTTTTACACGCCCACCTAATAAAGGTGGTCGTATATTGTCGTGGCCCTGTCTGTCCGTCCGTCCGTTCGTTCGTTCGTTTGTTCGTTCGTTCGTTCGTTTGTTCGTTCGTTTGTTCGTCCGTCAACATTTTGTTTGTCCGCTGTTTTCTGGGAAAACTATTTGACAGATATTAATGAAACTTCACACAAATGTTTAATGCATCAAGATCTGAAGCTGACTTGATTCTCAGGTTCATTTGATATTTCATTTCAGAGTTATGGCCCTTGTTCTAAAAAATATGCAAAAGTTTGTCCGCTGTTTTCTGGGAAAAGTATTTGAGAGATATTAATGAAACTTAACACAAATGTTTAATGCATCAAGATCTGAAGCTGAGTCGATTCTGAGGTTCATTTGATTTTTCTTTTCGGAATTATGGCCCTTTTACTTAAAAAATAATGCAAATACATGCAAATAGTTTGTCCACTGTTTTCTGGGAAAACTATTTGAGAGATATTAATGAAACTTCACACACATGTTTAATGCATCAAGATCTGAAGCTGAGTTGATTCTGAGGGTCATTTGATTTTTCATCTCAGAGTTATGGTCCTTGTCCTTAAAAAATATGCAAATAGTTTGTCCGCTGTTTTCTGGAAAAACTATTTGAGAGATATTAATGAAACTTCACAAAAATGTTTAATGCATCAAGATCTGAAGCTGAGTCAATTCTAAGGTTCATTTGATTTGTCGTTTCGGAGTTATGGCCCTTGTATTTAAAAAATAATGCAAATAGTTTGTCCGCTGTTTTCTGGGAAAACTATTTAAGAGATATTAATGAAACTTCACACAAATGTTTAATGCATCAAGATCTGAAACTGAATTGATTCTGAGGATCATTTGATTTTTCGTTTCAGAGTTGTGGCCCTTGTCCTTAAAAAAATAATGCAAATATATGCAAATAGTTTGTCTGTTGTTTTCTGGGAAAACTATTTGAGAGATATTAATGAAACTTCACAAAAATGTTTCATGCATCAACATCTGGTGCTGAGTCGATTTTGAGGTTTATTTGATTTGTTGTTTTGGAGACATGGCCCTTTTACTTAAAAAATAATGCAAATATATGCATATAGTTTGTCCGCAGTTTTCTGGCAAAACTGTTTGACAGATCTTAATGAAACTTCATACACATGTTTAATGCATCAAGACCTGAAGCTAATTCGATTCTGAGGATCATTTGATTTGTTGTTTCAGAGTTATGGCCCTTGCACTTAAAAAAATAATGCAAATCTATGCAAATATGATGATGGCCATAACTTTTTCATTTGAAATGATATTTACTTCAATTTTTTTATATGATTAAACCTTAATGTGAATTTTCACATATATTGCGGGGTTTTGATATGTCATTTTATTCTGATTATTCTATTAAAATGATATAAATGAAACTTAACACAAATGTTTTAAGCAACAAAATTTGAAGCTGAATTTATTTTAAGGTTCATTCAGTTTGTCTTTACAGAGTTATGGCCGTTGCACTTTACAAAAATCTGCAAAAATGAGGATTAGCTGTAACTTTTTTATTTAATAAAATATTCACTTCATTTTTTTAAAAAATAGTATCACCTTAATATGGAAATCAAGATCTGAAGCACAGATTAGAAAATGTCAACACTTATAAGGCATGTTTAATCAGAGAAAGTTTGCAAGTGGGCGTATTATGTACCGTATGCGGTACTCTTGTTAATATTGAAATTTGACCCCGTGTCTTTTTTTTTTAAACGTTAAGAATTTACCCAGGATCTGTTTTTAAAGTTGACAATCAACCCAGGGTCCTTTTTAACGTTGAGAATGACCTAGGGTCCTTTTTAACTAAGTTTTGACCCTTGGCTCTTTTCTTAGCTATGATAATCGTCAAAGGTTCTGTTTCTAATGTTAAGAACTGACTCCTGTGTCATTTTTAACAGCATCAAAATTTCATGTTACACCTGCATTACATTGTATTGTTTTTCCGCCAAAATGCATTTCGGTGTCAAACACTTTGGGGGCATTTGTCACCTGTGACGACTCTCTTGTTTTGAAAATTGTATTCAGTGACATGATTTTTTGTCTGTAAACATGATGTTTGAAATGAGGTGCCAATTGATTAACCCTATTGGTGCCAGAAACGACTGAACGGGCATTTACAAACAGAGTAGACTTGGATCAGAAAGCTCCTAGAGGATCCCTTGGATCAGAAAGCTCCTAGAGGATCCCTTGGATCAGAAAGCTCCTAGAGGAGCCCTTGGATCAGAAAGCTCCTAGAGGAGCCCTTGGATCATAAAGCTCCTAGAGGAGCCCTTGGATCAGAAAGCTCCTAGAGGAGCCCTTGGATCAGAAAGCTCCTAGAGTAGACTTGGATCAGAGAGCTCCTATAGGAGCCCTTGGATCCTTAAGGCTCTGCACTGTTTGTCATTCAAAATCCTCCGGCAATTTTAAGTATTTCATACTGACAGTGAGTGTAGTTTAACACTGTTGGACCATTCTACTTTGAATATTCAGAGTTTGACAGAGGGTTATTCTTTAATGCTGTATTATTCAGAGTTTGACAGAGGCTTATACTTTAATGCTGTATTATTCAGAGTTTGACAGATGCTTATTCTTTAATGCTGTATTATTCAGAGTTTGACAGACGCTTATTCTTTAATGCTGTATTATTCAGAGTTTGACAGAGGGTTATTCTTTAATGCTGTATTTTCAAATGGACTATTCCAAAATTCTAACAAGTCCAGCTTATGGTGAGTATTAAGGATTTTTTCTAAAGAAAAGTGTAACATGACAAACAGTGCAGACCCTGATGAGAGGGCTCTCATCTGGGTCTACACTGTTTGCAAAATACATTTAGTGACTTGTGTCCAACATTGTAAGGGTTAAGACATATCAGTATGACAGTGTTTTGTAAACATCAGAAACTCATTTACCTGACAAAACAATTGTTTTTTGTGCATGGAAGTACCAGTCTTTGAGAGAGTATCATTAACCAGGCCATTAGTCAATAAATACGCCTTTGCAAACAGAGTAGACCCAGATCAGGGTCTGCTCTGTTTGCTTGTGATGTAATACAGATATGATTCTACAGTTTCTGCCATGCCTAAAAATCAGTGTCCATGTGCGGTTATAAAAATGTAAACTTTACACAGGAATTTTTTGCTTCGACAAAAACTGTAGAACCAGATCTATATCTTGTCACAAGCAAACGGTGAAAAATCATTTGTATGAGGGATGGGGTTAACAACATACCAAAACTGAATCTGCAGTCCATCTGTTACCAATTACACCATAGATATGCATTTGCAAACAGAGCAGATCCTTACCAGACTGTTCCTGGAGGAGCCATCTAATCGGGGTCTACTCTGTTTGTTTATGGAATTATGTAGATATGATTCTACAGTTTCTGACATGGTTAAAAAAAACCTGTTTTATATACCTTTAAAAAAATTCAGCCAATAAATATTTATGATGGCACTATTTCTTGCATGAATATTCAATGGGAAAGGGTCGCTATCTGGCTTGGGATGACAGAGTTTTGTCCCTTGGTTTCTGAGTACTTGGGGTACTCAGAGTTAAGTACACTGTTTGGCTCTAAACCATCAATGTGACCTCAATGGCATCACTTCACCCATTCATTGTGGGAAACAAGTCACCAGTGTCCTTTTGCAAACAGTGTAGACCCAGATTAGAGGGCTCGTATAGGAGCCCAGTCTAATTAGGGTCTGCACTGTTTGTTATTTTACACCTTTCTATAAAAAATTCCCTAAATATTCACAATAAGCTTTAAGCTTTATTATTGGGATAGGTACTGGGAAAATCAAATAATGTTAACTCATTCTCTCATACTGACGCCTTTTTGCGCCTGTGTAAAAGAGCATAAATTTTGCTCCATAGGAGCAAATGCTCTATTTATCACAATGGTTTCACTACTACACAATTCTGAAAATTTCCTTTTCTCTAGTAAATGCTCCTTTTTGGTAGAGTTATTCAAAGAGGTTGGGTCTAAAAATAGCCTAGGAGAGAATGAGTTAAATCTTCCAGTACTGAAGTGATATGCTCGGTTATTGTTTAACAGTAAAGTCAATGAAACACAACCGGTTGCTTCATTTTTCCACACCTTTGCAAACAGAGTAGACCCAGATCATGTTCTACTTTGTTTGCTTATGAAATTATAAAAGATCTTACCACAGTTACTACCAATACCAAAAACTCCAGTGAACATACCATTATAGAAATTAAGCTAATAAATATTCATGATTTTATACATGAATATTCAAGAGGGAAAGTGCAAGCTGTACGGTCGCGAATGTTTAGACTTTTCCAAGATGGCGGATGAACAGGAGGCAGAAAGGTAAGCATTACACTTTTACACTTTTTATACGGCTGTCTTCAGACGGGACGTATTATGTGAAACCCTTCGGCGGGCGGGCGGGCATCTCGATTCGTTTCCGGACGATAACTTTAGTTCTGTATGTCCGATCTTCATGAAACTGTACATGTGCATTGATATCAATGAGGGCAGGAACCCTATTGATTATGGGCTTTACCAGACCAAGGTCAAGGTCACTTTTTCTAAAAATAGATTGTTTTTCAGTAGTATTTTTCCATTTCTGGACGATAACTTTAGTTCTGTATGTCGGATCTTCATGAAACTTCACATGTGTATTGATATCAGTGAGGGCAAGAGCCCTATTGAATATGGGCTTTGCCCAACCAAGGTCAAGCTCACTTTTGAGGCTGAAAGGTAAGCATCACAGTTTTACACTTTTTATACGGCCGTCTTCAGAAGGGACGTATTATGTAAAACCCTTCGGCGGGCGGTTGGGCGGGCATCTCGATTCGTTTCCGGACGATAACTTTAGTTCTGTATGCTCGATCTTCATGAAACTTCACATGTGCATTGATATCAGTGAGGGCAAGAACCCTATTGAATATGGGCTTTGCCCAACCAAGGTCAAGCTCACTTTTGAGGCTCTCTTGTAAAACAATGTAGATTTTTCTTTCAGTCTTTTAGTTGGTGTCATAACACAGAATTATAACGCCCATCAACAGCGGTTTACCCCCTAATGGATCATGTCTCTGTGTAAGGCTCAAAATCTTCCATAAACAATGCAGAAACCGAAAATCAGAAATCGAAATCGAAAAAATTCCTCATTGTAAGCTTACCAACAACGCTAAGCCTTTTCTAACACTGTGGATATATGCATTTGAGTCCGATTTTTAAACGTTAAGTTAATTAGTTTGAAGCACAAATCTACATTTTGTCTTTTGGAGACGGTTGACAAAAATGTCGAGTGTACGGTTTAGCCTGTAGTGGTAAAAGTGCACTGTACGGTTTAGACCCGATCTATTTTGTACGGTTTAGATACGATTTTCTTACAAAAACTGTACGGTTTAGACACATACAAATACTAACATTTGAATATGCGCCGTATGTCTAGATAGTATAATCCCAACTAATTATAATAGATATTCCTTCACGCAATGCCTATTTGCGATTTTGACATTATATTACAAACAATTAGGATCGAGATCAGAAGCATAGCATATAATCTGGATCTATACTGGTTAACATTTGAAGACAATGTTATACTTAAAAAGTTTTGAAGTGAATTGATTTTTAAGTTTAACTGATTGGGTATCTGGGTAAAAGTGTTTTACCCGTTTCAGTCCCAATGCAAATACAGAGCGTCTGAAATTAAGTCAAGCACTTTGTACGGTTACTTTACATTACTTTACATATCTTTTCAGATTATTTTCCTGTTACTATTGCAAGACAAAGGAAACCATCTTTCGAAGAAACCAGCACCCACTGTGTAGATGCCCATCCGAGAAATCCAATGAAAATTAAAAGAAAAGAGCTAAGCCATATATATCGGGGAAAGTCGGGGCAACGTACATTAACTTTTAATGTAATACCAGACGTTTTGAAACAAACAAACAAAATAATTATTCCAAATAGTGAAATGCAAATCATTTAAATTCAAGATATTGACGAAGATTTTAGACTTTGTGATTTATTTGGTCCAATAAATATATGGGGTTTTTTCTCATTACCTTTTTAGCTCACCAGAGCACAAAGTGCTCAGGGTGAGCTTTTGTGATCGCCTGATGTCCGTCGTCCGTCGGCGTGCGTCGTGCGTAGTGCGTCGTCCGTCGTTCGTCGTCAACAATTTGAACCTTTAAAGTTCTTCTCCTCTGAATCTACAGGGGTCTCAGCTTCCATCTTTGGCACATAGCATCATCTGTAGGTCCTCTACAAAAGTTATATAAATTATACCCCTTGGGTCAAAATTGGCCCTGCCCCAGGGGTTTTCAGTTTTCAATAGAAACATATAGTGAAAACTTTGAGCATCATCTCCTCTAAAACTAGAAGGTCCCCAGCTTTCATATTTGGCACATAGCTTCAACTTCAGGACTTCTACAAAAGTTATATAAATTATGCTCCTGTGGTCAAAATTGGCTACACCCACGGGTGGCAAGTTTTCTAGCAAACTTGAAGCTGACTGCACTTTTAAGCATCTTATCTTTACTCAGTCTCATAAACAGGTCATCAGGTCAAGCAATAGAGATGGGGATGACCAGTGGCTATTTTTAGTACACCTGTATTGCTGGTAGTGGCTGTAGTAACCCTTTGCCTGTACTGTGTTTATTATTAATTTGAATGCCTATTGCATATTCATGAGCAAAATGAAGTATGGAAGGTGAAACATTGTAGCCATTTTGTTTTCCAAATTTCACAACCTACTGAATATTCATAGACAAAATAGTTATAATGGAATATAGTAGGTAGAACATTGTAGCCATTTTAGAAACTAAAGGAAGATCTGTCAAATTCCATTAACAAACAGAGCAGACCCTGATCAGATGGCTCCTATAGGAGGCATCTGATCTGGTCTACTGATTTTTCAAATGTGTGAAAACACGTTTATATGAGGGAAGGGTTAATTAATAATAGTGATTGGCATTATGACATTATTACAACCTGCCCTGCAGTTCAGAAGAAGGGTAAATCATGTAAAGGCTCCAGAATGCCAAATTAAAGATTTTAAATAAATTATGAAATAATTTTTAACATGAAATTGTATTACTTGAAAATATTAAGTTCAGTGAACTTATGAATATGAAATTATTATGTAATAATTTATAATAATATTCAAATGCAAAACATCAGTTTGGAATGCTAGGGTACACATACCTTTTCAGAGGAACAGTAATGTTGATTATTTGAGAGGTCAGTTGATCGTCTTTAGTCAGAACTTTGTATGGCCTTGCATAATTAAAATTCGCTGGTTAATACATATCAATCTTACAATTAACTTTCTTGTACAAACCACATATTATGAAGTTACATATGTGTCAGATCAAATCCAAACTGTGTGCTAATTTCAGTCAAAATATGCGCAGCAGTAATAGGGTTTCTGTCATCTGTAATTTGTTTGTCTGAAAAATTAACACTTTCAATGGCCCTCTTGTCTATAGAAACGTATAGTGAAAACTTTGAAAATCTTCTTTTCTGAATCTACAGGGTTCTCAGCTTTCATATTTGGCTCATAGCACCATTTTCCGATCCTCTACAAAAGTTATATAAATTATGCCCCTGTTGTCAATATAGGCCCATAGAAACAATTTTAATGTGCAAACTTTGAAAATCTTCTCCTTTGAAACTGGAATGTTCTCAGATTTCATATTTGGCACATAGCTTCATATTTAGGTCATCTACAAAAGTTATATTTTGTGTCCCTGGTGTCAAAATTGGCACCGCCCCAGAGACGGTCACTTTTCAATAGAAACATATCTGATTGTCTGGTGAGCGATGTCAGGGCCATTCTGGCCCTCTTGTTATCCTTTTCTGTTATATAATTATTTCACGTTTATTTTTTATGTCGCCTTTAAAATGCATGTAGGCCCTACGAAACAGCATTAAGGCATTCTATACAGACTCAGCTCAGATCTGTCATCGCGAAGCTGACGAGATATCGACAAAGTGCTAAGTTACATCAGCTCAACTGTAAAACATAATCCGAGGGTAGGTTCTTTTTTCAGACAGATTATACAGATTAACCATTATGTTCGCTAAATGAATTGCCGACTTGTCAAAAACATGTTAGTTAAACTTAAAAATAAATTCACTTCAATTTTTAAAGTAAAAAATTGTCCTTAAATGTTTAATAACCAGTATAGATCCAGGTCATGTTCTACCCATAATTATACCCCACTTTTGAAAAAATGGGGGTATATTGCTTTGCACATGTCGGTCTGTCTGTCGGTCGGTCGGTAGATCGATGGTTTCCGTACAATAACTAATAAACGACTTGGCATAGAATCTTCAAACTTGCTGTGGTGGTTGGTCATGACAAGTAGATGACCCCTATGGTTTTTTAGGTCACTTGGTCAAAAGTCAAGGTCACAATGACCTAAAATGGTGAAATAGTTTCCAATCAATAACTGCTCAAGCATTTGGCTTGGGATCTTTAAACTTGCTGTGGTGGTTGGTCATGACCACTAGATGACCCCTATTGTTTTTGAGGTCACTAAGTCAAAGGTCAAGGTCACCATGACCTTACGTGGTTAAATGGTTTCCAATCAATAACTACTCAAGGGTTTGGCTTAGAATCTTCAAACTTGCTGTGGTAGTTGGTCATGACCACTGGATGACCCTTATTGTTTTTCAGGTCACTAGGTCAAAGGTCAAGGTCACCATGACCTTAACTGGTAAAATGGTTTATGATTAATAACTGCTCAAGGGTTTGGCTTAGGATCTTCAAATTTGCTTAGGTGGTTGGTCATGACAACTAGATGAGCCCTGTTGTTTTTGAGGTCAAAGGTCAAGGTCACCATGACCTTAACTGGTGAAATGGTTTCCAATCAATAACTGCTCAAAGGTTTGGCTTAGGATCTTCAAACTTGCTGTGGTGGTTGGTCATGACCACTAGATGACCCCTATTGTTTTTGAGGCCACTAGGTCAAAGGTCAAGGTCACCATGACATTAACTGGTGAAATGGTTTCCAATCAATAACTGCTCAAGGGTTTGGCCTAGAATCTTCAAACTTGCTGTGGTAGTTGGTCATGACCACTGGATGACCCCTGTTGTTTTTGAGGTCACGAGGTCACGGTCACCATGACCTTAACTGGTAAAATGGTTTCTGATCAATAACTGCTCAAGGGTTTGGCTTAGGATCTTCAAATTTGCTTAGGTGGTTGGTCATGACAACTAGATGAGCCCTGTTGTTTTTTAGGTCAGTAGGTCAAATGTCAAGGTCACCATGACCTTAACTGGCGAAATGGTTTCAGATCAATAACTGCTCAAGTGTTTGGGTTAGGATCTTCAAACTTGCTGTGGTGGTTGGTCATGACCACTAGATGACCCCTATTGCTTTGAGGTCACTAGCACAAAGGCAAGGTCACCATGACCTTAACTGGTGAAATGGTTTCCAATCAATAACTGCTCAAGGGTTTGGCTTAGGATCTTCAAACTTGCTGTGGTGGTTGGTCATGACATCTAGATGACCCCTATTGTTTTTGAGGTCACTAGGTCAAAGATCAAGGTCATCATGACCTTAACTGATGAAATAGTTTCCGATTAATAACTGCTAAATGGTTTGGTTCGGGATCTTCAAACGTGCTGTTGTAGTTGGTCGTGACCACTAGATGACCCTTATAGTTGTTGAGTCACTAGGTAAAAGGTCAAGGTCACCATGACCTTAACTTGTGAAATGTTTTCAGATCAATAAATGATCAGTGGTTTGGCTTAGGATCTTCAAAGTTGCTGTGGTGATTAGTCATGACCACTAGATGACCTCTATAGTTTAGGTCACTGGATCAAAGGTCAGGGGGTCTGGGGGGTATACATCATGTTTTACAAACATCTCTTGTTCTATTCTGGTTTTCTAGCTATCTTACGTGTAATTTTACCTGGTACCTTCTCTGACTGGAAATACTACGAAGCTGGTGTTTCACAAGGATATATACTAGGTCCATTGTTATTTCTTGTTTTTCAGCGGCTAGCTGTCTATTTTCACTTTTGTTCTAGTTTTCCACCAATGAGAAACTGTTACATTGTAATTTGCATATGACCTAGTAGTAAACTGTATTTTCATTAGTGAATACCTTGACTGGCATACAACCTTTTTATATGCCTCTACACATTCCGAAACTATGTAAAATTCTGATATACAGTCTACGTGTCAAATTTCCTGGGGTAATTATTACGATATTGCAGTTATTTCAAACACCATGTTTTATGATAATTAGCTGCTTCGGCCTCGCAAATTGAATTCAATGCAATAATTAACATAATCACAACACATGTAAGGCACCATGTTACACAGACACGTTCTATAAACTTCTTAGAGTTCAGTCAAAACGCCATATAGTACAGAAAGTAATTATTAGTCCCCCACCGGTTACCGGTTGGGGGACTATAGGTTTGCTCGATTCCGTCCGTCCGTCCGTCCGTCCGTCCGTCTGTCCGTCTGTCCGTCCGTCCGTCCGTCTGTCACGCTTCGTGTCCGGGCCATATCTCCTACAAAGTTATGCCAAATTCATTATAACTTCACACGTTGAAGAAGCATGATGAGGGCTAGTGTCATGCACAAGGGCCATAACTCTAGCATCAATATTTTTGGAGTTATTCCCCTTTTACATATTTTTTTGTCCGGACAATAACTCTTTATCTACTGGTTCAATTGATTTGAAACTTCACATATGGAACAGTCATGATGAGGGGCAGTGTCATACACAAGGGCCATAACTCTAGCATCAATATTTTTGGAGTTATTCCCCTTTTTCATATTTTCTTGTCAGTCCGTCTGTCACGCTTCGTTTCCAGGCCATATCTCCTACAAAGTTATGCCAAATTCATTATAACTTCACACATTGAAGAAGCATGATCAGGAGTAGTGTCATGCACAAGGGCCATAACTCTAGCATCAATATTTTTGGAGTTATTCCCCTTTTACATATTTTTTTGTCCGGACAATAACTCTTTATCTACTGGTTCAATTGATTTGAAACTTCACATATGGAACAATCATGATGAGGGGTAGTGTCATACACAAGGGTCATAACTCTAGCATCGATATTTTTGGAGTTCTTCCCCTTTTTCATATTTTCTTGACAGTCCGTCTGTCACGCTTCGTGTCCAGGCCATATCTCCTACAAAGTTAGACCAAATTCATTATAACTTCACACATTGAAGAAGCATGATCAGGAGTAGTGTCATGCACAAGGGCCATAACTCTAGCATCAATATTTTTGGAGTTATTCCCCTTTTCATATTTTCTTGCCCAGTTAATAACTCTTTATGTACTGGTTCAATTGATTTGAAACTTCTCATGTGGAACAAGCATGATGAGGTGTAGTGTCATGCACAAGGGCAATAACTCTAGCATCAATATTTTTGGAGTTACTCCCCTTTTTCATATTTTCTCTTTTTCATATTTTCTTGTCGGGACAATAACTTTTTATTTACTGATCCAATGTATGAAAGTAGGTACTAATACCATTCAGGTGGTCATGTATATACCATGGTCAACCACACCATGGGTGGGGTGGGGAGAGTGGAGGTTTTTTTTCAGTCCGGTGGGGGACTCATGTCTTGCATAGCAATACAACATGCCCTTGTTTACGCAGATATTTAGCATGGGACCGAAGACTGTCGACTGTCGAAAGTTCTGTTCTTAAAATAGATTTTAAGACCTGGAAATTCCCATAAAATCAAAGTACTGGTGTACTGATATTTATCACCTCATGGTAATGGTTGCTGAGCAATATTACCAGTTTGTCGAAACCTCTATTAAACTTTCAAACCTTTACTATCATTTTGCTATCAATTAATACAACATTTGATCATAAGTCCACTTTGACGAACAGGTAGTTTGCCGAAACCACTATAATTCACAGGCAGTGCTATAGGAAATAAAGAAGAAGGGTTGTTTAGTATATTAGAGTAGTGGTATTAATAGTATTAATTACTATCCCCGACCAAAGCACCGAGACTCTGGTTGTTGGCTCTCTTTGATATAAAGCTACTTACTGAAGGCTATTACTATGGCTCTATCACATGGGGCTTGGGCTCATAGAGTAGGTTATATTGTTTTAAAAATACATGTAGATTCAGTTAATGATGTCATTAACGATGATGCACACAAGTCGATTAAAGCGTTGATCTAGGCTAAATAAATACAGTTCTTTATGGAATTACAGACTCTGCACAAACAAAAACTTTATGCTTTAAAGTGCATTCAATTTCTGATCTTCAAATCAATACAAATATAAGCGCTTTCATGTACTAATAACATGCAACCCTTCATAGATCTAGTTCTCTGTACTAGTAGAATCTCCAAACATTGAAATAAATATTGCAGAGATTGTTTTGTACATTGTGCCAATATTTGAACGCCGCTGAATATCTTTTTAAAAGATATTTCTTGTTATAAATGATATTGTTAGCGACATTGGATGTAACATTCATTTGTTTGCTGACGACACTAGCTTGTTTGTTGTAGGTATTAATCCCGTACGTATGGCAACAAATATAAATAATGATATACTAAAAAGGCAGATAAATGGCTAGTTGAATTCAATCCTAAGAAGACAGAATCGTTAATAATCTCGAGAAAAATGTCTCATCCGTATATATGCAAGACCATCAAATTCCTGAAGTAGATTCATATAAGCACCTTGGCGTTCATCTCTCACGTGATCTAACATGGCACTGTCATATCGAATATATTGCTTCTAAGGCATGCGAAAACTCAAATTCACCTTGGCAGATATTTCCTTGAAACAATCTACATATCATTCATGATACCTATTTTAGAATATGATGATACTATATTGGATAACTGTAATGCCAGAGAATCTAAAAGTTTGGGAAAAAATTCAATATGAAGCTACCTGTATAGTAACTGGGACAACTAAATTGGTTTCTATTGATAAATTATTGCATGAAGTTGGATGGGAACGCCTTGAAACCATACGTAAAAACACAGACTTATTCTCTTTTATAAAATGGTGTTTCATTTAACTCCAAAATATCTCACAGAACTGGTACCTGAAGTGGTTAAAAGAAACAAAAAAAAGAAATGAAGGTTGACACATATATGTGTCAACCTTCATTTCTTTTTTTTGTTTCTTTTATTTATTTATTTATTTTTTCATTTATTCTAAATTATCTTTCTAATAAAAGTTTTTGTATATATATTTTTGATATATCCTGCTTAATTTAATTAGTTTTTCAGTACAATTAATATAGTTAAATAACATGCAGTTATTTCTGCATAAAGCGAGTGTAGTTGTTACGGTAATGAGAGAGAAACACAATAAGCAGTCTTGTTTTTGTTTCCATCCTTTTCTTTTCCTTTGTGTTATCATTTCAATATTCATGGAAATATTCAAAAATAAAATAGGTTTAAACCAATTCTATACTGTGCTTCTGATCTCTATCCTAATTGTTTGTGATATACATGTACTATCATAATCGCAAACATGCATTGCATGAAGGAAGCTCCATGTAGTTGTGATTATTCTATCTAGACCTATGGCGCAGATTTAAACGGTAGCATTTGTTTTGTGTCTAAACCGTAGTTTTTTTAAAGAAAATCGTGGCCAAACCGTACAAAAAACATCGGGTCTATAAACCGTACAGTGCACTTTTACCACTACGGGCTAAACCGTACACTCAACATTATTTTCAAACGTCTCCAAAAGACAAAATGTAGATCTGTGCCATAAACTAGGTAACTCAACTTTAATATCGGGCTCAGATGCATATATCCACAGTCTTAGAAAACGTTTTGCGTAGTTGGTAAACTTACAATGAGGCAAAATATGACCTCATTCTCGATTCGATTTCTGACTGAAGATTTTTAGCCTTACACACAGACATGAACCATAAGGGGGTAAGCTGCTGTTATAATTCTGCGTTATGGCACCAATTAAATGACTGAAAGAAAAATCTACATAGTTTAAAAAGTGTAAAAATGTGATGCTTACCTTTCAGCCTCCATTTTGTCCGCCATCTTGGAAAAGTCTAAACATTCGCGACCGTACAGCTTGCACCACAGTGAAAGGGTTAAGTATAATTATGGAAGGGTTAACTTTACTGTGACACAATTTTTGAGTAGTAAACAGTGCAGACCCAGATCAGAAGTTCTGCACCGTTTGCAACTTTGTTCCTGTATTCAAATGGTTCAAATAAAGCAGACAAGAATTAGCAGACAATTCTGTCGCGTTAAAACAAACAACTCAAAAACCTGGTTGCAGCAAGATAAAGTCTAAAAAAGCAAAATAGGAAAATGCAAATATCAATAGCAACAAGTTTCATATTTCTCTGTTAAAGATTTTTTTCCACTTTACATACAGATGAAAGGCCAAGTGTTGATGGACTGCTCAACTTGATATATTGGCTTTGATTGGAATACAAGGAACAAAGCTATAGTTAAGAGGTGTACTGATCTATCTATAGGTCTTATTTCTCCAAATGCTGTCTTGTTATTTTTAGCTCACCTGAGCAAAGCTCAGGGTGAGCTTTTTGGAGACTTGAATGTCTGTCGTGCGTCGTCTGTCGTCCGTGCGTCGTCAACAATTTGCTTGTGAACACTCTAGTGGTCACAATTGTAGTCCAATCTTCATGAAACTTGGTCAGAATGAATGTCTTGATAAAATCTCGGACGAGTTCGAAAGTGGGTCAAGTTGGATTAAAAACTTGGTCACTTGGTCAAATAGTAGGAAAACCTTGTGAACCCTCTAGAGGTCACATTTTTAGCCCAATTTTCATGAAACTTGGTCAGGATGATTGTCTTGATAAAATCTCGGAGGAGTTTGAAAAGTGGGTTACGTGGGGTAAAAAACTAGGTCACTAGGTCAAACAGTAGAAAAACCTTGTGAACACTCTAGTGGTCACAATTTTAGTCCAATCTTCATGAAACTTGGTCAGAATGAATGTCTTGATAAAATCTCGGACGAGTTTGAAAGTGGGTCAAGTGGGGTTAAAAACTAGGACACTAGGTCAAACAGTAGAAAAAGTTTGTGAACACTCTAGTGATCACATTTTTTGTCCAATCTTCATGAAACTTAGTCATAATGATTGTCTTGATTAAATCTGGAACGAGGTTGAAAGTGGGTTATGTGGGGTAAAAACTAGGTCATTAGGTCAAATAGTAGGAAAACCTTGTGAACACTCTAGAGGTCACATTTATAGCCAAATCTTCGTGAAAAATGGTCAGAATGATTGTCCTAATAAAATCTTGGACAAGTTTGAAAGTGGGTTACGTGTGGTCAAAAAGTAGGTCACTGTCATATCTTAGAAAAATCTAGTTTACACTCCAGCGACCACATTTTTAGCCCAATCTTCCTCAAACTTGCTCAGAGTGTTTGTCTTAAGGTTGAGTGTGATCATGGGTGGTGTGGGAATAAAAAGTAGGTTACTAGGTCAAATCTTAGAAAAAATACTCTAGAGGCACATTTTTAGCCCAATCTTCATTGGTCAGAATCATTGTCTTGATCAAATCAATATTCTAAATCTTTTAAAATCTTGTTCTGCAGAACCACTGCTCATGATCCACTATCAACATTGTTCAAATATTGTCCCTAAGGTCAATATTGGCCCTACCCATGGGCTACCCAGCAAAAATCTTAAATCTATGGTAATCAGGTGAGCGATTAAGGGTCATCTTGGCCCTCTTGTTTGGAATAGCCATGCAGATGTAATTCTTATGAGTGCCAATTGTCATCTTTGTACTTGGTGAAAATTTAGAAAACACTTATTTCCTATTGAATTCTCTCAACAGCTCTGAATGAAGAAAAATACTTTTTTAGCAATTTTTAGTGACAGTTTCTTAAGCAATCTAACAGTTTCTTTGACTTTCTTGGACTACAAGGCAATTACAAACAGAGTCTCTGTAATGTTCTCAAGTTCAATACATAGGCCTGTTTTAAATTCAATAGTGATCAATTTCTGTAACATAACCATGTACAATTTTCCTGAAAGACTTTGAGAAGAACCAATTTCCTCATACTGCATGCAACATGAGGAAAAGGGGTGTAAAGATTTCTATATATCTGTTTAACCCTTTATGCCATGATTATTCATGTAAAAAATTATAACATCATGAATATGATTTAGATACACGGTTATAACAGCACATGGACAAAATGAACGTTTGGTCATATTAGCAGAAACTGTAGAATCATATCTTTATTATATCATAAGCAAACAGACTAGACCCTGATCAGATGGCTCTTGCAGGAGCCATATGATCTCGGTCTACTCTGTTTTCAAAGGCATAGAAAGGCGTATTTATGGAGTAAGGGTTAAAGTGTAGATCACGATCAGCCACTTAGTTTGAATGAGGCATTAGATAAGCATTTGCACTGCTGATTCAGCATTACTGTAATACAGTATAAGCTGTTACTGATTGAATGCTTAAAACATATCTGAATTCTCAAAAAGCAGATGGTTGCTTAATGCAGGACTAAAATAATGCAGAAAGCTCCTGGCTCCTTTGGATCTTTCTGCATTACTTTTGTCCTTCATTATTAAAGCTACCATTACTGCCTTAAAGTCCCAGCCTTATAATTAGACTTCTTTTATTGATTGTTTAACCCAAATGGCCCTGTCACACAATAGCGTATGAGAGGAACCTGTCGCACAATAATTAAGCTAGCATATGAGAGGAACCTGTCACACAATAGCGTATGAGAGGAACGTATGGATTGCTTATGAAAATTATAAAAAACTTTTGAGTGTATAAACCCAAATTTTCTACCACTATCTTCGATGAACGTATTAGTGTGCATGAATAGCGTATGTGTACCATGTCAATTTGTGTCACCATTAGTGTAGCGCATTACTGTTATCAGCTTCTAAGTAGCGTATGCAGGCATAATCATGAGTAACCTATGTGTACGAAGGTATATGAGTAGCGTATTCAACGTATGCCTTAGCGTTTGATTAGCATATGCGTAACATATAATTCATAAGCTTGTATATGCTGAACTTTTTTTAATATGTCAAAAACAATTTGGGACCTTTGCGTTTGAGTAAGTTCACTGACGTATGGCGGCGTACTTGAAACGTATACGACCTATCCTACCCCTAGCATATATCTGTGTATGCGAGCATTATGAGCATTTTTAGCTCGTCTGTTTAGAAGAAATCAGGAGCTATTGTCGTAACTCGGGCGTCCACGTCGTCGTTGTCGTCGTCTTCCGAAATCTTAACATTGACCATAACTTCTTCAATTTTTATTTACAACCTTCATTTTTGGTATGCGTGTTCATCTTGACAATGACGACAGACGAGCGTTGGCACCCACTTGCGGTGCTCTTGTTTCTCATACACTCCCATACGTTTGTGCCATATGCTCTATTGTGACACCCCCTTTAATGTAAGAAATAGTGACTGTATTAATAAGTGAATTTTGACCAACTTTTCCTCTCTCCATAATGTCATTATAAAAAATACTCTAATTAATATTCATAATGTCATGAATTCTTTAGGTAATGACCAGAATTTGGACTTGTTTTTGTCATTCTGTCTGAATTGATAAAAATCGGATCAATAGAAAGGTTACATTTTAAATCAATTTCAGACTGGCTGTTAAAAAGCAATGTTAATTTCATTATTCTCAGCAGACAAGATGCAAATTTGTGATTAGCAATAATTCAAACAGGTTGCTCCCTGAGTATCACTGACTTAACCCGCTCCATCCTAGTAGTCCAATAGGAGTAGTCTGATCTGGGTCTGCTCTGTTTACAAAGGTGTTAAGCCTTTACTCCATAAATATACCTTTCTACTCCTTTGCAAACAGAGTAGATCCAGATTAAACAACTCCAATAAGGAGCCGTCTGATTAGGGTCTGCTCTGTTTGCTGACTGTGTAATATAGATATGATTGTACAGATTGTGCCATGACATAAACGTTCTGTGTTCATTATAGGCCATTAGAAGAATGCACCTAATTAGTACTCATGGTATCATTATTTCTTACATGAATATTCATAGAGGAAAGGGTTAAAAGGTGTCTATATGAGATAAAGGGTGTCTATATATGAGATAAAGGGTGTCTCTATATGAGATAAAGGGTTAAAAGGTGTCTCTATATGAGATAAAGGGTGTCTTGATATGATATAAAGGGTTAAAAAGGTGTCTATATATGAGATAAAGGGTTAAAGGGTGTCTCTATATGATATAAAGGGTTAAAAGGTGTCTCTATATGAGATAAAGGGTTAAAAGGTGTCTCTATATAATATAAAGGGTTAAAAGGTGTCTCTATATGAGATAAAGGGTTAAAAGGTGTCTCTATATGATATAAAGGGTTAAAAGGTGTCTCTATATGATATAAAGGGTTAAAAGGTGTCTCTATATGAGATAAAGGGTTAAAAGGTGTCTATATATGAGATAAAGGGTTAAAAGGTGTCTCTATATGAGATAAAGGGTTAAAAGGTGTCTCTATATGAGATAAAGGGTTAAAAGGTGTCTCTATATGAGATAAAGGGTTGAACAAAGTGTTTATACATGTCGTCTGATCATGCGAGGTCTGCTTTGTTTGTTTGGAATAACATAGATCTTATTCTACAGTTTCTGCCATGGACAAATATTTCTATGTATAAATCTCTTTAAAAAAATCTAATTAATATTCATGATGTCATGAATTCTGTTATAAATCTTCAAAAGTTAAAGGGTTGAAGGAGTAATCACAATTGTTTTTGTCATTCTGTCTGAACCTGTTTGAAATGCCAGGATCGATAAAAAGGCTACATTTGAACTATTTTCACGCTAGCAACGAAACTGTTATTACCTATGCAAACAGTTTGAATCCAGATGAGATGCTACACAATGTGGTGGTTCATCAAGATCCAAACTGTTTGACACTTTGATTATATTTTGGCAAAGAAATGAAAGAGATTTTATTTTATGAATAGAAGCAGACAACAATTATTGTTACAGATAAAAATTGCTTGTCGTGCAAAGAGCCATATCAATTTCAGACTGGCTGTAAAAAAGCAATGTTAATTTTCATTATGCCTTAAGTTTTTGCGGGTAAGAGGCGAATTTGTGATTAGCTATAATGCAAACAGTTTGGCTACCGATGAAGCATTTATTTAACCCTTTACTCCATGAATATTCATATAAGAAATAATGACATTATGAATATTAATTAGATTATTTTTTTCTGATCGCATTTGAACACAGCAATAGTTGACCATAGAAACTGTAGAATCATATCAATATTATTTCATAAGCAAACAGAGCAGACCCTCGTCAGATGGCTCCTATAGGAGCAGTCTGATCTGGGTCTACTCTGTTTGCAAAGGCGTAGAAAGTCGTATTTATGGAGTAAAGGGTTAAAAGTTGACATACTAATTGTTGTTTTGAAGAGAAATGGAAGAAAAAAGAATAGCTCCCAGAATGGTAGCAGATAGCAATGTTTTACAGACAGTAATTTAATGTGCAAAACTTAACTTTCAAAATTGTAGCAGACATGAATGTTTTCCATGCAGTTACTTAGTGTGCAAAAAGTAAAATTTACCAATAATATGTCTGGCTCCTCTCTTTCTGAATATTGATTAAACAAAATATTGTATCAAAATTTATCACTAAAGAAAACATTTTTAGATTGTATGTTTTTCGAAGAAAAACAACGAGCTATTGTGGTTGCGTCATCGGGAAATTTCAATGTTGGCTCTTTAACTTCTTTACTATTCATGGAAATCTTATGAAACTTCACACACTTGCACAGTCGAAAAGAAGAGTGTTGATGACAAACAGTTATAAAATTCCCCGGATTTATATTAATCATGTCATTATTTCTTACATGATTAACCTTTTCCCTGTTGAATAGAGCTGACCCTAATCAGACGGCTTCTACCGGAGCTGTCTGATCTGGGTCTACTGTTTGCAAAGGCATGAAAAAGTGTTTATATGAGGGAAAGGGTTAAAGAAACAAACCTAGAAAGAACATTTCTCATGGCAATTTCTCTGTTACAGTAGTATCTCTCTGTTACAGTAGTATCTCTCTGTTACATCTCTCTGTTACAGTAGTATCTCTCTGTTACAGTAGTATCTCTCTGTTACAGTAGTATCTCTCTGTTACAGTAGTATTACTCTGTTACAGTATCTCTCTGTTACAGTAGTATCTCTGTTACAGTAGTATCTCTCTGTTACAGTAGTATTTCTCTGTTACAGTACCTCTCGGTTACAGTATCTCTCGGTTACAGTAGTACCTCTCTGTTACGATATCTCTCTGTTACAGTAGTATCTCTGTTACAGTAGTATCTCTCTGTTACAGTAGTATCCTCTGTTACAGTTGTATCTCTCTGTTACAGTAGTATCTCTCTGTTACAGTAGTATTTCTCTGTTACAGTAGTATCTCTCTGTTACAGTAGTTTACAGTATCTCTCTGTTACAGTATCTCTCTGTTACAGTAGTATCTCTCTGAAGAGGCCACTTAACTCTTTACCACCTTAATATTTCTTAACCCTTTACTCCACCAATATTCAAAAGACATACATGTACTGTCATTATGAATATTAATTAGGTTAATTCAGAAAATGGTAAAGGTTTATTTACACATGAAATTTGTGCCAAAGCACAATTAAACTGTAGAATCAGATCTATATTATTCCTTCAGCAAACAGGCCATACCCTGATCAGACGGCTCCTATAGGAGACCAGGATCTACTGTGTTTGTAAAGTCATAGTAAGGTGTATTTATGGAGTAAAGAGTTAAATAATTCGTAACTTCATGAATATTTATTTACAAATTTTTTATAATGGCATAATGAGCACAGGATTGTTTGGTCATTGTAGAATCAGATTGGATCAGATAACTCCTTCAGGAACAGTCTCGTCTGGGTCTATAGAGTTGACCCTGATGAGACAGATTGTGTACTAGTCATCAGATCAGGGCCTGCTCGGTTTGCTTATGAGATTTTATATCTCATTATATAGTGTCTGACCATACCAAAACATCCTGTTTACATATACCATTAAAAAATTCATGTAATAAATATTCATGGTGTCATTATTTCTTACATGAATATTCATCAGACAAAGCTTAATTAATACTTTACTCTAAGGACATTTTATTGTGTAATTGTCTTCTCAATGTTCTACAATAGATACATCTAGGGTTAGTACAAAACTGTAGTTTTTTTATCCTAAATATTTATACAGATAAAATTAGGCAAATAGTGTAGACCCAGAACAAACTGGTGGAGCAGTTTGATCAGTGTCTAGCCTATTTGCTACTGTGTCAGTCTACTTTGAAATTATCAAAATGGTGTAGATTTGACTAATACTCCGCTCTTCAGACTGGTGGAGAGTGAAGATTAGGTGTCCAATATTTACAATAAATATGGTAGCGGGTATGTAGGATATGGGATTTTTGGCACTTATTTTTACTAATGATCTTGACAGGTATTCAGGAACTAAGACCTCTGCTTTCTCACAGATGTTATTCTCAGTGTATAGGACTCTATTGTATGTGTTTACCACAAGTCAATGAACCAATCCTATAGTAAATCGGATACTTCCGTTTTACCTAGGTAATGTACTTGATAGGTATTACAATAAAATTATTACAAAAATATACACAATTATACAGCAGTAGTATTTGCTTATCCTATTTAATATTCATGTAAGAAATAATGACTGTTGACATCCTGAATAAATTAAATCAATTGTTATAATGGTACATGGTCTTGTTAAAATGGTAACATGGTCTTATGGACACAGAAATCTTTTACCATGACAGAAACTGTAGAATTAGATCTACATGTATATTATATTGTAAGCAAACTGAGCAGACCCAGATCAAACAGCTCCTATAGGAGCTGTCTGATCTGGGTCTACTCCGTTTTCAAATGCACATAGAAAAGGTGTAATTATGAAGTAAAGGGTTAATTTTAGTTGGCAAGAGTTGATTTTTTCCCCATTTTTTCATTTTGAAAAACCAAACCAGTATCAAACAGTTTATGTTCATCTTGTTTGCAAAAGGATATCGTGAATTTATCGCTCACATAAGTTCCAATTCAAATTCCAAACTGATCTTGGACTGTACATAAGCTATCTTGTATGCTAGCTGTCAATTTGAGATTACTTACGTAAACCTTTTCGATCTATATTGACCAATGACAAATATTGAACCAAGGCAGAAAGTGTAGAATCAGGTGTACATTATGTCAAATTAGCAAACAGAGCAGACCCTGATCAGACGACTCCTACAGGAGCCGTCTGATCTGGGTCTACTCTGAATGCAAAGGTGTAGAAAAGTGTGTGTATGCAGTAATGGGTTAAACTCTATTCAGTTATTATACCCCTGCAAACTTGTTTTAGGGGGTATACTGGAATCGCCCTGTCCGGCGGTCAGTTGGTTGTTCGGTAT
Source organism: Azorinus chamasolen (assembly GCA_963576725.1). Lineage (NCBI taxonomy): Eukaryota > Metazoa > Mollusca > Bivalvia > Cardiida > Solecurtidae > Azorinus > Azorinus chamasolen. The sequence continues at coordinate 49,914,538 of OY755237.1, forward strand.
ACATAATAACCATGAATGGTAGATCACAGTGCATGACATAATTTTCATGTGTTTAACTTTAAGCATTTGCAGAATTATTTCCCCTTGAACTTGGAGTATATTTTGTCATTTTTGCATGAAACATGGGGATTGGTGTCACGAACTTCTCCTTCAGTTTTAAAGTTATTCAGTGTATAGGTAGTATACATAATAACCATGAGTAGTAGATGAGCAACACTCAATTTTCATGTGGTTAGTGATAGGCATTGCAGAATTATCTCCCCTTGAACTTTGAGTATTTTATGTCATTTTGGCATGAAACATGGGGATTGGTGTCACAAAGTTCTCCTCCAATTTTAAAGTTATTTAATTGATACTTTCCATACATAATAACCACAAATAGCAGATATGCAATACACAATTTTTATGTGTTAGCACTGGGCATTGTAAAATTATCTCCCCTTGAACTTTAAGTATTTTTGCTGACTAATAGTAGAATGTCGCATATTAGTTCAGATCGTAATCAGGCACATAGTGAAACTACTCTGTATTATGTTCATCTACTACTGATTGCATATGAGTCATCTGGTGATATGCATAAATCTCACGCATGTTGTGATTAGCAATTCAGGGTTAACACCTTACAAATGAATGAGCTGCCCTAATTAGTATCTATTATTTAGTAGTTTTGTTAGCAATGAACTTTCATTCCCATGTTCAAAGACAAGAAATGTCTCGTGACTTAAGTAAATAACCAGGGCTGGGTTCTCATCTGAGCAAGGAAAGTAGTACAATTAAGTCTAGGAGCCTAAATAGAAGCTTTTAACCCTTTCCCTGTTCTATGTTTATTCCAATTTTCAATACCTACTGAACATTCATGGTCAAAATAGTTATAATGAAATATGGAAGATGGGACATTGTAGCTATTTTAGCAAGAAATGAAAACAGAACTGTATCAAATTCAATTAGCAATCAGAGCTGACCCTGATCAGACAGCTCCTATAGGAGCCTTCTGATCAGGGTCTGCTCTGTTTGCTAATAGAATTTTACAGTGTTCATAATCAACAGTGCTGTTGATCATGACCAAAATTTCTTTTGATAATCCTTTACTCCATGAATATTCATGAAAGAAATAATGTATGTATGAATATTAATTAGCTTAATTGTTTATAATGATATATGAAAGTTTGGCCAATTGACAGCCACTCAATGGAGAGACACTATGGAATCAGGTCTATATTATATCATAAACCAAACACTGAGCAGACCCAACCTCTTTGAACAAATCTATTGAAAAGCAACATTTACCAAAATAAAAGGATTTTTTTTATATAATTGTGTAGATTTGAAACCATTTTGATAAATAAAAATTAAAACATTTGCTGCTATGGAGCAAATGCTCTATTTATCACAATGGTTTCATAAAGTGACTTTTACAGTGGCGTCAAAAGGTGAATGTATGTATGTGGGGATGGGTTAAGTGTAGTCTACAGACTAGGAGAAACCATTCATTGGGCATGAGTTTGATGTTTGTGAAGTAATTGCTCTTCACATACAGTACAATTCAAACTGCACTGCTTTGCATAATTCATGTTTCATTACATACCACAAATAGTTGTGCGTTTTACAGAAGCTACTTCTTAGAGCAATTGGAGACTCTTGGGGATAATTGATAACTGCATTATCTTGCCTTTCATTTGTCTGTCTGTCTGTCACGTTTTTTGCTGTTTATATGCCTGTGTTTTGATGAGAGATATTATGAGATCACTTGAGATACAAGCTTTCAACTGGTTACAAGTTAGTAATGGAAGTAAATGTTCACTTACATATGTCTTTAAAACTTTACCTTGAAATCATCACATCATGAATATTTATAACATTTTGTTTACAATGGTATAACTATCTGAACACATGATGTTTTGGCAATGTCACTCTGAAATCAGAATTATATCTATGTTACCGGTATCTCATAAGCAAACAGGAGAGACCCTAATCAGATGATGACTCCTATAGGAGCCACCTGATTTTAAGGTCTACTCTGTTTGCAAAGATGTTGAAAGGTGTTTATATGAAGGAAAGGGTTAGACCTGAATCCCTCTTGAATAATCATATAAGAAATAATGACATCATGAGTATTTATTTGTTGATTTTTATGCCCCCGTTGACAATAGTCAGGGAGCATTATGTTTTGCACATGTCCGTCCATCTGTGTGTCACACTTTTACGTGCAGTTGGTTATCACAGTTTTTTCATTGTCTTATATCTCACTAACCACTATAGCTATTGGCATTGAATTGCATATACACATTAAAGACCATCCATACTTTCATTGCGCATCCAGCCCATGCTGCCGGCAAGCCCAAGATCAGGGTCAAATGACTTAGGAATTTTACGTGCAGCTAGGCAAGCACCACGTGTCTTACAGACTCAATTTTCTAGTTCTAGTAAGAGCTATCTCCTATGAGGGAATGGGTTAAGTGACTCGTCTCATGTTCATTTAAGCTGTTTACAAAGGTCTTCACAAATTGGACCACAGTGTTGAAAGAGTTCAGGGCCTTCCTCTTGTATTTATAACGCTTTTTCACACCTTTGCAAACAGAGTAGACAGAGATCATATGGCTCATATAGGAGCCATCTAATCAGAGCCTGCTCTGTTTGCTTATTGAATAATATAGATCTGATTATGTATACAGTTTCTTAAATGATCGTAATAAAAATTACGGTAAGTTAATGAATATTCATGAATTGTATAAATATTTCATCAGGTTAAGTGTTAATTAGGATAAGGCAGTAAATTGATTGTAAACTAAGTGAGGTTGGGATATTGACAGTTTTATGGCTATGTCAGTATTAACTCTAAGCATGCTAAGTAATTGTGTTGTCTGCTTAATTGTCTTCTGCAACATTTTCAAAACTTAAATTTCTTTCTGTTTTGTTGTTGTTTTTGTTGTTTTTTTGTTTTGTTTTTTGGGTTTTTTTTTTTTTGGGGGGGGGGGGGGGGGGGGTGAGAAGTACAGCCTGATTGAGAAACAGTTTGGATCTCAAATCAGGTCCCATATTTGGTGCGGTCTGATCTTGATCCAAACTGTTTGCATATGTCATAAATGGCGGGAGAATCTGCTGCTAGCATGTAGCATGCACAGAGTTGGGACATTGATTAGCTATAATAACTGGGTCATAACGGCAGCTTGTGTCAATATTGTTTAGTGTTTTGTAAGCAAAGTTAGAACTCTGCAGATATTTGATGACACACCTTAATTATCCCTTTCCCTGTTCTATGTTTATCCCGCTCCCTGTTCTATGTTTATCCCGCTCCCTGTTCTATGTTTATTCCAAATTTCAATACCTACTGAGTATTCATGGACAAAATAGTTATAAATGACATAATGGAAGGTGGAACATTGTAGCCATTTTAGAAAGTAAAGAAGCAGATCTTTCAAATTCCATTAGCAAACAGAGCAGACACAGATCAGATGACTCCTATAGGAGCAGTCTGATTTGGGCCTGCTTTGTTCGCAAATGCGTGAAAAGAAGTTTATATGAGGGAGAGGGTTAATAAAGCATGTGGTCTTTATATGAGGGAGAGGGTTAATAAAGCATGTGGTCTTTATATGAGGGAGAGGGTTAATAAATAATGTGGTCTTTATATGAGGGAGAGGGTTAATAAACCATGTGGTCTTTATATGAGGGTGAGGGTTAATAAATCATGTGGCCTTTATATGAGGGAGAGGGTTAATAAGCCATGTGGTCTTTATATGAGGGAGAGGGTTAATAAACCATCTGGTCTTTATACGAGGGAGAGGGTTAATAAACCATCTGGTCTTTTTAGCCCAACTCTATTGTATCACTGTATTCTCATGTTCCTTTTTTTCAGGACAAGCTCATGTAGTGGGGGCACAATGGAATCAAGGCTGGAGAAATTCCAGATCATCTTCAACAATCCAACTGCAACGTATAGAGTTAGTGACACGGTATTTGGCTATGGCTGGGTCGTACTGAAAGAACCAATATTCGTACAAAGTAAGATTCCAGTCTTGCTGTGTCTATGATTCTTCACTTTTTAACCCTTAATCCCTGTTGAATATTCATGTAAGAAATAATGACATCATGAATACTCATTAGCTGATCTGATCTGGGTCTACTCTGTTTGCAAAGGTGTGAAAAAGCATTTGTATGAAGTGAAGACTTAAAGGCTGAATAGATGATATCGATGTCATCTATAAAAGTTGTCATCCTCCTTTGTTCTCATAACCCTTTCCCTCATATAAACATGTTTTCACACATTTGCAAACAGAGTAGACCAAGATCAGATGGATTCATATAAGAGCCGTCTGATCAGGGTCTGCTCTGTTTGCTAATGGAATTTGAACATCTGCTTCTTTACTTTCTAGAATGGCTACAATGTTCCACCTTCCATATTTTATTATAACTATTTTGTCCATGAATATTCAGTAGGTATTGAAATTTAGAATAACCTTAGAGCAGAGAAAGGGTTAAAGTTAATTTTCCTATCATTCTTCTCAGAAATAATGTCAGTGTTAAACAGTTTAGAAATAATGTCAGTGTTAAACAGTTCAGAAATAATGTCAGTGTTAAACAGTTTAGAAATAATGTCAGTGTTAAACAGTTTAGAAATAATGTCAGTGTTAAACAGTTCAGTCAGTGTTAAACAGTTCAGAAATAATGTCAATGTTAAACAGTTCAGAAATAATGTCAGTGTTAAAAAGTTTAGAAATAATGTCAGTGTTACACAGTTTAGAAATAATGTCAGTGTTAAACAGTTCAGAAATAATGTTAAACAGTTTAGAAATAATGTCAGTGTTACACAGTTCAGAAATAATGTCAGTGTTTAACATTTTAGAAATAATGTCAGTGTTAAACAGTTTAGAAATAATGTCAGTGTTAAACAGTTCAGTCAGTGTTAAACAGTTCAGAAATAATGTCAGTGTTAAACAGTTCAGAAATAATGTCAGTGTTAAACAGTTTAGAAATAATGTCAGTGTTAAAAACAGTTCAGAAATAATGTCAGTGTTAAACAGTTAAGAAATAATGTCAGTGTTAAACAGTTTAGAAATAATGTCAGTGTTAAAAACAGTTCAGAAATAATGTCAGTGTTAAACAGTTTAGAAATAATGTCAGTGTTAAAAACAGTTCAGAAATAATGTCAGTGTTAAACAGTTTAGAAATAATGTCAGTGTTAAAAACAGTTCAGAAATAATGTCAGTGTTAAACAGTTTAGATCCTGATGGAGCACCAAGTTACTTTTGTATCGGCTATCACAAATTCTCCGTTAACCCGAACCGGCATATTGACGCCTCTGTAAAAGTCACTTTTTTAGCTCACCAGAGCACAAAGTGCTCAGGGTGAGCTTTTGTGATCGCCCGTTGTCCGTCGGCGTGCGTCATTCGTCGTCCGTCGTCAACAATTTGAACCTTTAAAAATCTTCTCCTCTGAATCTACAGGGATCTCAACTTTCATCTTTGGCACATAGCATCATATTCAGGTCCTCTACAAAAGTTATATAAATTATGCCCCTGGGGTCAAAATTGACCACGCCCCAGTGGTGCCTTTTTTTCAATAGAAACATATAGTAAAACTTTGAAAATCTTCTCCTCTGAAACCAGAAGCTTCTCAGCTTTCATAATTGGCACATAGCATCATGTTCAGGTCCTCTACATAAATTATATTATTTATGGCCCCGGGGTCAAAATTGGCCCGCCCCAGGGGTGGGCAGTTTTCAATAGAAACAAATAGTGAAATCTTTGAAAATCTTCTCCTCTGAAACTGGAAGGTTCTCAGCTTTCATATTTGGCACATAGCATCATGTTCAGGTCCTCTACAAAAGTTATATAAATTATGGCCCCGGGGTCAAAATTGTCCCCGCCCCAGGGGTGGGCAGTTTTCAATAGAATCATATAGTGCAAACTTTGAAAATCTTCTCCTCTGAAACTGGAAGGTTCTCAGCTTTCATATTTGGCACATAGCATCATGTTCAGAAATAATGTCAGTGTTAAACAGTTCAGTCAGTGTTAAACAGTTCAGAAATAATGTCAATGTTAAACAGTTCAGAAATAATGTCAGTGTTAAACAGTTTAGAAATAATGTCAGTGTTACACAGTTTAGAAATAATGTCAGTGTTTAACAGTTCAGAAATAATGTTAAACAGTTTAGAAATAATGTCAGTGTTACACAGTTCAGAAATAATGTCAGTGTTTAACATTTTAGAAATAATGTCAGTGTTAAACAGTTTAGAAATAATGTCAGTGTTAAACAGTTCAGTCAGTGTTAAACAGTTCAGAAATAATGTCAGTGTTAAACAGTTCAGAAATAATGTCAGTGTTAAACAGTTTAGAAATAATGTCAGTGTTAAAAACAGTTCAGAAATAATGTCAGTGTTAAACAGTTTAGATCCTGATGGAGCACCAAGTTACTTTTGTATCGGCTATCACAAATTCTCCGTTAACCCGAACCGGCATATTGACGCCTCTGTAAAAGTCACTTTTTTAGCTCACCAGAGCACAAAGTGCTCAGGGTGAGCTTTTGTGATCGCCCGTTGTCCGTCGGCGTGCGTCGTGCGTCGTTCGTCGTCCGTCGTCAACAATTTGAACCTTTAAAAATCTTCTCCTTTGAATCTACAGGGATCTCAACTTTCATCTTTGGCACATAGCATCATATTCAGGTCCTCTACAAAAGTTATATAAATTATGCCCCTGGGGTCAAAATTGACCACGCCCCAGGGGTGCCTTTTTTTCAATAGAAACATATAGTAAAACTTTGAAAATCTTCTCCTCTGAAACCAGAAGCTTCTTAGCTTTCATAATTGGCACATAGCATCATGTTCAGGTCCTCTACAAAAGTTATATAAATTATGGCCCTGGGGTCAAAATTGTCCCCGCCCCAGGGGTGGGCAGTTTTCAATAGAATCATATAGTGCAAACTTTGAAAATCTTCTCCTCTGAAACTGGAAGGTTCTCAGCTTTCATATTTGGCACATAGCATCATGTTCAGGTCCTCTACATAAATTATATTATTTATGGCCCCGGGGTCAAAATTGGCCCGCCCCAGGGGTGGGCAGTTTTCAATAGAAACAAATAGTGAAATCTTTGAAAATCTTCTTCTCTGAAACTGGAAGGCTCTCAGCTTTCATATTTGGCACAGAGCATCATGTTCAGGTCGTCTACAAAAGTTATATAAATAATGGCCCCGGGGTCAAAATTGGCCCGCCCCAGGGGTGGGCAGTTTTCAATAGAAACAAATAGTGAAATCTTTGAAAATCTTCTCCTCTGAAACTGGAAGGTTCTCAGCTTTCATATTTGGCACATAGCATCATGTTCAGGTCCTCTACAAAAGTTATATAAATTATGGCCCCAGGGTCAAAATTGTCCCCGCCCCAGGGGTGGGCAGTTTTCAATAGAATCATATAGTGCAAACTTTGAAAATCTTCTCCTCTGAAACTGGAAGGTTCTCAGCTTTCATATTTGGCACATAGCATCATGTTCAGGTCCTCTACATAAGTTACATTATTTATGGCCCCGGGGTCAAAATTGGCCCGCCCCAGGGGTGGGCAGTTTTTAATAGAAACAAATAGTGAAATCTTTGAAAATCTTCTTCTCTGAAACTGGAAGGCTATCAGCTTTCATATTTGGCACATAGCATCATGTTCAGGTCCTCTACAAAAGTTATATAAATAATGGCCCTGGGGTCAAAATTGGCCCCGCCCCAGGGGTGGGCAGTTTTCAATAGAAACAAATAGTGAAATCTTTGAAAATCTTCTCCTCTGAAACTGGAAGGTTCTCAGCTTTCATATTTGGCACAGAGCATCATGTTCAGGTCCTCTACAAAAGTTATATAAATTATGGCCCGGGGTCAAAATTGGCCCCGCCCCAGGGGTGGGCAGTTTTCAATAGAAACAAATAGTGAAATCTTTTAAAATCTTCTTCTCTGAAACTGGAAGGTTCTCAGCTTTCATATTTGGCACATAGCATCATGTTCAGGTCCTCTACATAAGTTACATTATTTATGGCCCCGGGGTCAAAATTGGCCCGCCCCAGGGGTGGGCAGTTTTTAATAGAAACAAATAGTGAAATCTTTGAAAATCTTCTTCTCTGAAACTGGAAGGCTATCAGCTTTCATATTTGGCACATAGCATCATGTTCAGGTCCTCTACAAAAGTTATATAAATAATGGCCCTGGGGTCAAAATTGGCCCCGCCCCAGGGGTGGGCAGTTTTCAATAGAAACAAATAGTGAAATCTTTGAAAATCTTCTCCTCTGAAACTGGAAGGTTCTCAGCTTTCATATTTGGCACAGAGCATCATGTTCAGGTCCTCTACAAAAGTTATATAAATTATGGCCCGGGGTCAAAATTGGCCCCGCCCCAGGGGTGGGCAGTTTTCAATAGAAACAAATAGTGAAATCTTTTAAAATCTTCTTCTCTGAAACTGGAAGGTTCTCAGCTTTCATATTTGGCACATAGCATCATGTTCAGGTCCTCTACATAAGTTACATTATTTATGGCCCCGGGGTCAAAATTGGCCCGCCCCAGGGGTGGGCAGTTTTTAATAGAAACAAATAGTGAAATCTTTGAAAATCTTCTTCTCTGAAACTGGAAGGCTATCAGCTTTCATATTTGGCACATAGTATCATGTTCAGGTTCTCTACAAAAGTTATATAAATAATGGCCCTGGGGTCAAAATTGGCCCCGCCCCAGGGGTGGGCAGTTTTCAATAGAAACAAATAGTGAAATCTTTGAAAATCTTCTCCTCTGAAACTGGAAGGTTCTCAGCTTTCATATTTGGCACATAGCATCATGTTCAGGTCCTCTACAAAAGTTATATAAATTATGGCCCGGGGTCAAAATTGGCCCCGCCCCAGGGGTGGGCAGTTTTCAATAGAAACAAATAGTGAAATCTTTTAAAATCTTCTTCTCTGAAACTGGAAGGCTCTCAGCTTTCATATTTGGCACATAGCATCATGTTCAGGTCCTCTACAAAAGTTATGAAAATTATGGCCCCTGGGTCAAAATTAGCCCGCCCCAGGGGTGGGCAGTTTTCAATAGAAACAAATAGTGAAATCTTTTAAAATCTTTTCCTCTGAAACTGGAAGGTTCTCAGCTTTCATATTTGGCACATAGCATCATGTTCAGGTCTTCTACAAAAGTTATATAAAGTATGGCCTCGGGGTCAAAATTGGCCCCTCCCCAGGGGTGGGCAGTTTTCAATAGAAACAAATAGTGAAATCTTTGAAAATCTTCTTCTATGAAACTGGAAGGCTCTCAGCGTTCATATTTGGCACATAGCATCATGTTCAGGTCCTCTACAAAAGTTATATAAATTATGGTCTCGGGGTCAAAATTGGCCCCGCCCCAGGGGTGGACAGTTTTCAATAGAAACAAATAGTGAAATCTTTGAAAATCTTCTTCTCTGAAACTGGAAGGCTCTTAGCTTTCATATTTGGCACAGAGCATCATGTTCAGGTCCTCTACAAAAGTTATATAAATTATGACCCTGGGGTCAAAATTGGCCCTGCCACATGGGTAGGCAGTTTTCAATAGAAACATATCTTGAAAACTTCGAAAATCTTCTTCTCTGAAACTGGAAGGTTAATCTCAGCTTTCATATTTGGCTCATAGCATCATGTTCAGGTCCCCTACAAGTTTTTCTAAATTATTCCCCTGGGGTCAAAATTGGCCCGCCCCTGGGTCGGCTAGTTTTCTATAGAAACATATAGTGAAAACTTTGAAAATCTTCTCCTCTGATTGTCTGGTGAGCCTCTTGTTAAATCATTGTGATAAATAGAGCATTTGCTCCATAGGAGCAAATGCTCTATATATCACAATGGTTTCAAGACCACAAATCTAAAATTCACCTTTTCGATAGTAAATGCTCCTTTTCAGTAGATTTTTTCCAAGAGGTTGGGTCTAAAAATAGCCTATAGGAACTAATGGCATTGAAATGGTGTAAAGGGTACAAACACTTTATAAGAGAGTGCTTATAAAAGCACTGTTCATATGGTAACTCTTTGAACATACAATTGAATGACAGATTAACACTTTGGTTTGGAAAGAAATAGCGGAAAAATGTAATTTATGAACAGAAACATATTACCATTTTTTCAGACGACAGTTACTTAGTATGCAAAGAGTTAAGGGGACAATTACTTCATCCACAGACCAGGAATGCCAGCAGACTGGCTAACCAGCATCAATATCACAGCTATTCTATTTGCATGCTCAATAATTTCCATCTGCAATATATGTCGTCTGCTACAAATGTTCATGGTTTTTGTGAAAGAAACAACATGATTAGAAAGTTTAACAACTTGGATCCTGAATTTTCAACAAGTGTGAAAAGAGTTAACCCTTTACCCCATAATACCCCTTTCTACACATTTGCAATTAGTAAACCCATATCAGACATCACATATAGGACAATGTGTCATCATTAAAAGAATACATTATCAACAAGTTCTCAGCCAGAATCTTAGTCTTAACCCTTTCCCTGTTCTGTATTTATTCTAAATTTAAATATCTACTGAATATCCATGGACAAAATAGTTAAAATGATATATGGAAGCCAGTTTAGAAATAAACAAACAGATCTATCGAATTCCATTAGCAAACAGAGCAGACCTTGATCAGACAAGGAGCCGTCTGATCTGAGTCTACTCTGTTTGCAAATGCATGAAAAGGTGTTTATGTGAGAGATCAAGGATTTGCCAGTTGAACACTTTGAATGCTGAATATTCAAAGAGGAATGGCCTATCAGTGCTTAGAGAATTCTCAATGACAAACAGTGCAGGCCCTTTTTCAGAAGGTCCTCAGATCTTGGTCTTCACTGTTATCAAGAGTAAGTGTAATAAGTGAAAGTAAAACAAAATTATTGGAAAAATGCATAGTATATAACTTGCAAACACTGAAATTACATATTATTTCTTGTAAGTCATTTCACTGAAAAGAGACAGCCAGCTTCCCGAGGAGTTTTCTGCATTGCTTTCATTCAACCACCTGTGTAAATAATTAAGAAGCTATTAAAATGTTACACCCTTGGGGGGCAAGAAGCTATTAAAATGTTACATTTTTGGGGGGCATTTATTAGAGATAATACAGTACTCGTATTTAAAATTACTCGTATTTAATTGACCCATCTTATCTGGACCTCTGTAGACCAAGACTAGTAATTGAGCTACACATCACTACACATCACTGTTTGTTTAATGTCGGTTATATGCATTTTGACCATACAACAATAAAAGTTCCTGATTAATTGGCTTGGGCTTACACTGTTTTGAATTGAGTGCATTGTATTGCCCACAGTGTTTAAATATTTTAAATGGGAGCATCCATGTCTAGAGTAACACAGTCGTACAGTCACATCCATGTCTAAATAGAGTAACACAGTCGTACAGTCACATCCATGTCTAAATAGAGTAACACAGTCGTACAGTCACATCCATGTCTAAACAGTAACACAGTCGTACAGTCACATCCATGTCTAGATTAACACAGTTGTACAGTCACATCCATGTCTAAACAGAGTAACACAGTCGTACAGTCACATCCATGTCTAAACAGTAACACAGTCGTACAGTCACATCCATGTCTAGATTAACACAGTCGTACAGTCACATCCATGTCTAAACAGAGTAACACAGTCGTACAGTCACATCCATGACTAGAGTAACAGTCATACAGTCACATCCATGTCTAAATAAAGTAACACAGTCGTACAGTCACATCCATGTCTAAATAGAGTAACACAGTCATACAGTCACATCCATGTCTAAATAGAGTAACACAGTCGAACAGTCACATCCATGTCTAAATAGAGTAACACAGTCATACAGTCACATCCATGTCTAGAGTAATACAGTCGTACAGTCACATCCATGTCTAAACAGAGTAACACAGTCGTACAGTCACATCCATGTCTAAACAGAGTAACACAGTCGTACAGTCACATCCATGTCTAAATAGAGTAACACAGTCATACAGTCACATCCATGTCTATATAGAGTAACACAGTCGTACAGTCACATCCATGTCTAGAGTAATACAGTCATACAGTCACATCCATGTCTAAACAGAGTAACACAGTCGTACAGTCACATCCATGTCTAAACAGAGTAACACAGTCGTACAGTCACATCCATGTCTAGAGTAACACAGTAGTACAGTCACATCCATGTCTAAATAGAGTAACACATTCGTACAGTCACATCCATGACTAGAGTAACTCAGTCGTATAGTCACATCCATGTCTAAATAAAGTAACACAGTCGTACAGTCACATCCATGTCTAAACAGAGTAACACAGTCGTACAGTCACATCCATGTCTAAATTGAAATCTCTTCTGACTTCAGGTGTTTGCCTAGAAGCTATTGGTGAAGCCAAGGTAGAATGGATGACGTCCAGCGATATCCAAGCTTCAGATGAAGAAGTTTTCAATTACACAACAGTTCTACCTATAAAAGGTAAGTGAGGATAGAGTTAATCCTTTACCTGTTCAATATTCATGTAAGAAAAAATGACATCATGAATATTTATTAGCTTTATATTGTAAAATTTTCAACGAAATTTTTTGCTTTGACAAAACAGTAGAATCTGATCTGTATCATGTCTTAACCCTTTCCTCCATAAATACCCCTTTCTACGCCTCTGCAAAAGTCACCTGTTGAAGCAATGCTCTATTTATCACAATGGTTTCAAACTACAAAGTTCTAAAAAAAATCCTTGTCTCTAGTTAATGCTCCTTTTGGGTAGATTTATTCAAAGTGGTTGGATCTAAAAATAGCCTATGGAGGAATGGGCTAAGCAAACATAGCACACCCAAATCAGACGGCTCTTACAGGAGCTGTCTGATTTGGGTCTACTCTGCATGAAAAAGCATTTATATGAGAGAAAGTGTTAACCCTTGTATTAATATAAGAAATAATGACATCATGAATATATTATCAGCAGAATATTTATAATAGTATATGAGCATAGGATTTTTTACCTTGGCAAAATCTTTATAATCATATTATTTCATAAGCAAACAGAACAGACCCTGATCAGACAGATTCTATAATATTGGTCTACTCTGTTTGTAAAGGCATGAAAACACTATGTATGAGGGAAAGAGTGAATCCTTTCAACACTGTATGTTTAGAGTGGAATAGCCCTTCAGTGTTAAACCCATTACCCCATGAATATTCATGGAAAAATAATGGCATCATTAATATTAATTAGATTAAATTGTTATAACAGCACAGGGCCACATGATATTTTGGCAATGGCGAAAGCTGTATAATCATAGCTATATTATATCACAAGCAAACAGAGCAGACCCTGATCAGAAGGCTCCTATAGGAGCCGTCTGATCTGGGTCTACTCTGTTTGCAAAGGTGTATAAAAGCGTATTTATGGAGTAAAGGGTTAACTTTAGAGTCCCCTCATTGTGAACTTTTTAGAGGAGCTTGCCTGACAAACAGAGCAGACCCTGATCAGAGGGCTCCTCTAGGAGCTCTCTGATCTGGGTCTGCAGTGTTTGCAAATGACAGTGGATGCATGTACCACATTGAAGGAGTTGAAGCCCATCTATCTATCATCTTCCAGTTGTGTTTATTCAAACCCAGCGGAATCAGACGTCCAGATAAGATGCGTAAATTAAACATTTCAAGAATAATAAGAACCCTGCATTGAAAATGCAGGAGCCCTATAGGAATCACATTTTCTGTCTGTCCGTCTGTCAAAAGTCAAACAGTACTTCACATATTAGTTTCATATTATGGACATATACTTAAGTATCATCAGAGGAAGATGCCTATAGTTTTTGGGTTGAATCAGATCACTATGTCTAGTCTCGAGTTATCTGCCCTTGATTCATAAACACGCCTTCAACTTTTGTCAACAATTTTGATGTGATGCGATAACTCAAACAGTACTTCACATATTGGTTTCATATTTAGGGCATATGCTGAGTATCATCAGAGGAAGACACCTATAGTTTTTTGGTGGAATCAGATCACTTTTCCTAGAGTTATCTACCCTTGATTCATCCAAAACGCCATCAACTTTGGTAATCACTTTTGATGTAACGCAATAACTCAAACAGTACTTCACATGTTGGTTTCATATTATGGACATATACTTAGTATCTTTAGAGGAAGAAGCCTATAGTTTTTGGGTTGAATCAGATCACTACGTCTAGAGTTATCTGCCCTTGATTCATCAAAAATGCCATCAACTTTTGTCAATAATTTTGATGTGACATGTTAACTCAAATAGTACTTCACATGTTGGTTTCATATTAATGGCATATGCTTAGTATCATCAAAGGAAGAAGCCTATTGTTTTTGTGTTGAATCACATGACTATGTCTAGAGTTATCTGCCCTTGCTTCATCTAAAATGCCATAAATTTTTGTCAACACTTTTGATGTGACATGATTACTCAAACAGTACTTCACATATTTGGTTCATATTAAGGGCATGTGCTTAGTATTATGGGAGGGAGAGACCTATAGTTTTTGGGTTGAATGAGATCACCATGTCCAGAGTAATTGCCTTTGATTTATCAAAAATGCCATATTCAACAAAAGATCATCTGCAGGGCCCTCTCTGACTGAGTCGGTTTTCTAGTTTCTTTATTTCTCCACCAAACCTTATATTGTGACCACTCTTTAGAATTGTCTTAAAGAGACGATTCTAAAGAGTAGTCACAACATAGGGTTTGGTGGGAAAATGACGATTTTTGTTTCTTAGTATGCACTTTTATCTGTAGCTCTGTGACTTTAACCCTTTGCTCCGTAAATATGTCTTTTAACATCTTGCAAACAGAGAAGACCCAGATCTGATGGCTACTGTAGCAGCTGTCTGATCAGAGTCTGCTTTTTACGAGTATTCATCAGGTAAAAGGAGGACTGACAATTAAAACAGCTATTTTTTCTAGACATTCTTTTTCATGTGCAAAGGATCAGTGTAAGATCACCATTTTGTACTTTCAGGTGACAAAGACAGCAATGACGACCTTCTTCATGCTGGCTCCCATTATTTTCCATTTGAATTCACATTGCCATCCAAACTACCCTCGTCATTCAAAGGCAAACACGGCAGACTACGCTACTTTGTCCGCATGACCATCTGCTGCCCTGGCGGACCTCACCATGAAAGAACGAGCAAATTCGCTGTCATCTCAAACTTAGATTTAAACAAAGAACCAGATGCTTCAGTAAGTTCTTTTGTTATTCTCTATCCCTTTGCCTGATATACAATCTATATTATTATGTCTCCCCCCATATTTATATGGGGGAGACATATTGTTTTCGTGAGAGTTGTCTGTCTGTCTGTCCGCACTCACCAAAGGGTAGTTGTGTGACTTTTTCTAACTAGTCCCACAAGTAAAATCATTAACCTGGCCATCTCTTGTGACATTAACCTGGCCATTTCTTGTGACATTAACCTGGCCAGTTGTGGGACATAGGGTTAGGGTTAGCTTCCAGATCATTCTTTTCCAAAGTTAGAGCCAAAAATAGTTTTTCTTGTGGGACTAGTCACACAAGAAAAGATCAAAGGAAAAAGTCACACAACTACCCATTTGTTAGCATGTCCGTCCGTCTGTCCGTCCGTCCGTCCGTCCGCACTCACCAAAGGGTAGTTGTGTGACTTTTTCTAACTAGTCGCACAAGTAAAATCATTAACCTGGCCATCTCTTGTGACATTAACCTGGCCATTTCTTGTGACATTAACCTGGCCAGTTGTGGGACATAGGGTTAGGGTTAGGGTTAGCTTCCAGATCATTCTATTCCAAAGTTAGAGCCAAAAATAGTTTTACTTGTGGGACTAGTCCCACAAGAAAAGATCAAAGGAAAAAGTCACACAACTACCCATTTGTTAGTATGTCCGTCTGTCTGTCTGTCCGTCACACTTTTTGTCCGGACGATAACTTCAGTATGCCTGATGCCAGTTGATTGAAACTTCATATATGGAAAGAGCATAATGAGAGGAAGTGTCATGCACAAGGTCCATAACTCTGGCTTCACTAATATAGGAGTTATTGCCCCTTGTAAAAAAATTCACACTTTTTTGTCCGGACGATAACTTCTATATGGCTCATGCCATAGGATTGAAACTTCATATATGGAAAGATCATAACGAGAGGAGGTGTCATGCACAAGGTCCATAACTCTGGCTTCACTAATATTGGAGTTATTGCCCTTTGTAAAAAATATCACAATTTTTTGTCCGGACGATAACTTCAGAATGCCTGATGCCAGTTGATTGAAACTTCATATATGGAAAGAGCATAATGAGAGGAAGTGTCATGCAGAAGGTCCATAACTCTGGCTTCACTAATATAGGAGTTATTTCCCCTTGTAAAAAAAAATCACACTTTTTTGTCCGGACGATAACTCCTATATGGCTCATGCCATTGGATTGAAACTTCATATATGGAAAGATCATGATGAGAGAAAGTGTCATGCACAAGGTCCATAACTCTGGCTTCACTAATATTGGAGTTATTGCCCTTTGTAAAAAATATCAAAATTTTTTGTCCGGACAATAACTTCAATATGCCTGATGCTAGTTGATTGAAACTTCATATATGGAAAGAGCATAATGAGAGGAAGTGTCATGCAGAAGGTACATAACTCTGGCTTCACTAATATAGGAGTTATTGCCCTTTGTAAAAAAATTCACACTTTTTTGTCCGGAAGATAACTTCTATATGGCTCATGCCATAGGATTGAAACTTCATATATGGAAAGATCATAACGAGAGGAGGTGTCATGCACAAGGTCTATAACTCTGGCTTCACTAATATTGGAGTTATTGCCCTTTGTAAAAAAAATCACAATTTTTTGTCCGGATGATTACTCCTATGTGACACATGCCATTGGAGTGAAACTTCATACATGGAACGATCATGATAAGAGAAAGTGTCCTGCATAAGATCCTTAACTCGAGCTTCAATAAATTTAGAGTTATTGCCCCTTGTACATTTGTTTAATTCTTTCTTGTCAGGAGGATAACTCCTACATGGCTCTTGCCATCATATTGAAACTTCATACATGGAAAGAGCATGATGAGAGAAAGTGTCATGAACAAGGGCCATCATTCTGGCTTCAATACTTTTGGAGTTATTGCCCTTTGTTACATTTTTTGGCCGATCAATAACTCCTGTTCGACTGATGCTATTGGAATGACATTTTATTTTTGGAAAGAGCATGATGAAAGTAAGTGTCATGCACAAGGGCCATAAATCTGGTATCAGTATTTTTGGAGTTATTAGCTGTTATCATTTTCTTCTTGAAAAATATAGTGTGGAAAGCGCATGATGAGGGGAAGTATCATTCAACAAGACCATAACATTTTTAGTGATTTCCCTTTACATATTGTTTTTATTAGAGGGGAGACATCCATTTTTGTGACAAAAACCTCTAGTTACATTCTGCAAATGGAGCAGATCATGATCAGAGGGATTCTACAAGAGCCATCTGATCATGGTCTACTCTGTATGCAAAGTTGTAAAATGGCTTCTAGATTCTACAGTTTCTGCCATGGTAAACAATTACCTTGTTCACAATGCCTTTATAAAAATTCAGCTGCAAATAATCTTGATGTCATCCGTTCTTACCTGAATATTCATTAGGGAAAGGGTTAAAATATTGTTTTCAAGTCACTTTTTAGCTCACCTGGCACAAAGCGCCAAGGTGAGCTATTGGGATGATCCTGTGTCCGGCGTCGTGCATATGTGCGTCGTGCGTACATGCGGGCGTCAACAATTTACTTAAACATCTTCTTCTCTGGAACCACAAAGCCAAGAGCTTTGATATTTGGTATGTAGCATGATGTAATGATCCTCTACAAAGATTGTTCAAATTATGTCCCCCGGGCCGAAAATGGCCCCGCCCCGGGGCTTATCAGTTTTTCATAGGAAAATCTTTAAAAATATTCTTCTCTGAAACTGTAAGGCATAAACCTTTGATATTTAGTATGTAGCATGATCTAATGGTCCTCTACCAAAATTAATCAAATTATGAGCCCCGGACCAAAAATTTCCCCGCCCTGGGGCTTATCAGTTTTTCATAGGAAAATCTTTAAAAATCTTCTCCTCCAAAACTGTAAGGTCTAGACCCTTGATATTTGGTATGTAGCATCATCTAATGGTTTTCTACCAAGATTGTTCAAATTATTACCCCTGGGCCAAAAATGGCCCGCCCTGGGGCTTATCAGTTTTTCATATGAAAATCTTTAAGAATCTTCTTCTCCAAAACTGTAAGGCCGAGACCTTTAATAATATTTGGTACCTTGTATGTAGAGTTATCTAATGGTTTTCTACCAAGATTGTTAGTCCCCCACCGGTTACCGGTTGGGGGACTATAGGTTTGCTCGATTCCGTCCGTCCGTCCGTCTGTCCGTCCATCCGTCCGTCTGTCACACTTCGTGTCCGGGCCATATCTCCTACAAAGTTAGGCCAAATTCATTATAACTTCACACATTGAAGAAGCATAATGAGAACTAGTGTCATGCACAAGGGCCATAACTCTAGCATCAATATTTTTGGATTTATTCCCCTTTTTCATATTTTTTTGTCCAGACAATAACTCTTTATCTACTGGTTCAATTGATTTGAAACTTCACATATGGAACAAACATGATGAGGGGTAGTGTCATACACAAGGGCCATAACTCTAGCATCTATATTTTTGGAGTTCTTCCCCTTTTTAGCTCACCTGGCACAAAGTGCCAGGTGATATATTGTGAGGGGGCAGTGTCCGGCGTCGTGCGTATGTGCGTCGTGCGTCGTCAACAATTTACTTAAACATCTTCTCTGAAACCACAAAGCCTAGAGCTTTGATATTTGGTATGTAGAATCATCTAATGGTCTTCTACAAAGATTGTTCAAATTATGTCCCCGGACCAAAAATGGCCCCGCCCTGGGGCTTATCAGTTTTTAGCTCACCAGAGCACAAAGTGCTCAAGGTGAGCTTTTGTGATACCCCTGTGTCCGGCGTCCGTCGTCCGTCTGTCCGTCTGTCCGTCTGTCTGTCTGTCCGTCTGTCCGTCAACAATTTCAAACGACTTCTTCTTTGAAACCGACTGCCCAATTGTAACCAAACTTGGTCAGATACATACTGTTGGTGGGTGCTTCAAAAGTTGTTAAAAGATAGTGGGTGGGGCCATCGGTCTTGTTGCCATGGCAACCGTACACAATATCTAGAAAAATCTTCTTCTCCAGAATGACTTGTCCGATTTGAATATAGTTTTCACCAAAATGTTTCTCAGTTGATAGACTTCAAAAGTTGTTAAAAGAATTTTGATCCGGCAAAAAACATGGCCGCCAGAGGGCGTGGTCATTTTTTCCGTATATGGTAATATGGAATTTTCATAGGAAAATCTTTAAAAATCTTCTTCTCTGACACTATAAAGCCTAGACCTTTGATATTTGGTATGTAGCATGATCTTATGGTCCTCTACAAAGATTGTTCAAATTATGGCCCCCGGGCCAAAAATGGCCCCGCCCAAGGGCTTATCAGTTTTTCATAGGAAAATCTTTAAAAATCTTCTTCTCTGAAACTGTAAGGCCTAGACCTTTGATATTTGGTATGTAGCATGATCTTATGGTCCTCTACAAATATTGTTCAAATTATGACCCCCGGGCCAAAAATGGCCCCGCCCAAGGGCTTGTCAGTTTTTCATAGGAAAATCTTTAAAAATCTTCTTCTCTGAAACTGTAAGGCCTAGACCTTTGATATTTGGTATATAGCATGATCTTATGGTCCTCTACAAATATTGTTCAAATTATGACCCCCGGGCCAAAAATGGCCCCGCCCAAGGGCTAATCAGTTTTTCATAGGAAAATCTTTAAAAACCTTCTGTTCTCAAACTGTAAGGCCTACACCTTTGTTATTTGGTATGTAGCATGATCTTATAGTCCTCAACAAAAGTGGTTCAAATTATGACCCCCGGGCCTCAAATGGCCCCGCCCAAGTGCTTATCAGTTTTTCATAGGAAAATCTTTAAAAATCTTCTGTTCTCAAACTGTAAAGCCTAGACCTTTGATATTTGGCATGTAGCATGATCTTATGATCCTCTATAAATATTGTTCAAATTATGACCCCAGGGCCAAAAATGGCCCGCCCAAGGGCTTATCAGTTTTTCATAGGAAAATCTTTAAAAATCTTCTTCTCTGAAGCTGTAAGGCCTAGACCTTTGATATTTAATATGTAGCATGATCTTATGGTCCTCTACAATTGTTTTTCAAATTATGACCCCGGGCCAAAAATGGCCCGCCCAAAGGCTTATCAGTTTTCTATAGGAAAATCTTTAAAAATCTTCTGAAACTGTAAGGCCTAGACCTTTGATATTTGGTATATGTAGCATGATCTTATGGTCCTCTACAAGTATTGTTCAAATTATGACCCCCGGGCCAAAAATGCCCCGCCCAAGGGCTTATCAATTTTTCATTGGAAAATCTTTAAAAATCTACTGAAACGGTAAGGCCTAGACCATTGATATTTGGTATGACTAACATGATCTAATGGTCCTCTATAAATAAGTAGCTGTGGCTTGTGGTCCTCTGCCAAGAATGTTTAACTTACGACCCTGACCACTGGGCGAAACTTGGCCCTGCCTCAGGGCTTATCAGTTTTTTATTGGAAAAATATGAAATATTATTTTTCTCTGAAACCATAAGGCATAGACCATTAATGAACCCCCCTGGAGTTATCTCAGGTGAGCGCTTCAGGGCCTCATGGCCCTCTTGTTCTTAGGAAAATCTTTAAAAAATCTTCTCCTCTGAAACCGTAAGGCCTAGACCTGTGATATTTGGTATGTAGCATCATCTAATGGTCCTCTACAAAGATTGTTCAAATTATGACCCCCGGACCAAAAATGGCCCCGCCCCTGGGCTTATCAGTTTTTCATAGGAAAATCTTTAAAAATCTTCTTCTCTGAAACCGTAAGGCCTAGACCTTTGGTATTTAGTATGTAGCATCATCTAATGGTCCTCTACAAAGATTGTTCAAATTATGACCCCCAGGCCAAAAATGGCCCCACCCCGGGGCTTATCAGTTTTTCATAGGAAAATCTTTAAAAATCTTCTTCTCTGAAACCGTAAGGCCTAGACATTTGATATTTGGTATGTAGCATTATCTAATGGTCCTCTACAAAGATTGTTCAAATTATGTCCCCCGGACCAAAAATGGCCCCACCCCGGGGCTTATCAGTTTTTCTTAGGAAAATCTTTAAAAATCCTCTTCTCTGAAACCGTAAGGCCTAGACCTTTGATATTTGGTATGTAGCATCATCTAACGGTCCTCTACAAAGATTGTTCAAATTATGACCCCCAGACCAAAAATGGCCCCGCCCCGGGGCTTATCAGTTTCTCATAGGAAAATCTTTAAAAATCTTCTTCTCTGAACCGTAAGGCCTAGACCTTTGGTATTTAGTATGTAGCATCATCCAATGGTCCTCTACAAAGATTGTTCAAATTATGACCCCCGGACCAAAAATGGCCCCGCCCCGGGGCTTATCAGCTTTTCATAGGAAAATCTTTTAAAATCTTCTTCTCTGAAACTGTAAGGCCTAGACCATTGATATTTGGTATGTAGCATTATCTAATGGTCCTCTACAAAGATTGTTTAAATTATGACCCCTGGACCAAATATGGCCCGCCCCGGGGCTTATCAGTTTTTCATAGGAAAATCTTCTTCTCTGAAACCGTAAGGCCTAGACATTTGATATTTGGTATGTAGCATCATCTATTGGTCCTCTACAAAGATTTTCAAATTATGACCCCTTGACCAAAATGGCCCCGCCCGGGGGCTTATCAGTTTTTCATAAAAAGCTTCTTCTCTGAAACCGTAAGGCCTAAACCTTTGATATTTGGTATGTAGCATCATCTAATGGTCCTCTACAAAGATTGTTCAAACTATGACCCCCGGACCAAAAATGGCCCCGGCCCCTGGCTTATCAATTTTTCATAGGAAAATCTTTAAAAATCTTCTCCTAAACTGTAAGGCCTAGACCTTTGAAATTTAGTATTTATTATCATCTAATGGTTTTCTACCAAGATTGTTCAAATTATGACCCCTGGACCAAAATGGCCCCGCCCCTGGCTTATCAGTTTTTCATAGGAAAATCTTTAAAATCTCCTGTGAAATTGTAAGGCCCGGAACTTTGAAACTTATATGAAGCATCATCTAATGTTCCTTTATTTAGATTGTTCAAATTTGAAACTCAAGGCCTAAAATTATGGCCCTTGGTTTCATATTGGCCCCAATCTGAAGCTTACTTATTTTTACATAGAAATACAGTGTATGCATATGTCTATAGTAACCAGGTGAGCGATTTAGGGCCATCATGACCCTCTTTTTCATATTTTCTTGTCAGTCTGTCTGTCACGCTTCGTGTCCAGGCAATATCTCCTACAAAGTTAGGCCAAATTCATTATAACTTCACACATTGAAGAAGCATGATCAGGAGTAGTGTCGTGCACAAGGGCCATAACTCTAACATCAATATTTTTGGAGTTATTCCCCTTTTTCATATTTTTTTGTCCGGACAATAACTCTTTATCTACTGGTTCAATTGATTTGAAACTTCACATATGGAACAATCATGATGAGGGGTAGTGCCATGCACAAGGGCCATAACTCTAGCATCTATATTTTTGGAGTTATTCCCCTTTTCATATTTTCTTGTCCAGTTAATAACTCTTTATGTACTGGTTCAATTGATTTGAAACTTCTCATATGGAACAAGCATGATGAGGTGTAGTGTCATGCACAAGGGCAATAACTCTAGCATCAGTATTGTTGGAGTTACTCCCCTTTTTATACGCCCACCTAATAAAGGTGGTCGTATATTGTCGTGGCCCCGTCCATCCGTTCGTTCGTTCGCTCCTTCGTTCATTCGTTCGTTCGTCCGTCAACATTATGTTTGTCCGCTGTTTTCTGGGAAAACTATTTGACAGATATTAATGAAACTTCACACAAATGTTAACTGCATCAAGATCTGAAGCTGAGTTGATTCTGAGGTTCATTTGATATTTCATTTCAGAGTTATGGCCCTTGTCCTTAAAAAATATGCAAATAGTTTGTCCGCTGTTTTCTGGGAAAACTATTTGACAGATATTAATGAAACTTCACACAAATATAAAATGCATCAAGATCTGAAGCTGAGTTTATTCTGAGGTTCATTTGATTTTTCATTTCAGAGTTATGGCCCTTGTCCTTAAAAAATATGCAAATAGTTTGTCCGCTGTTTTCTGGGAAAACTATTTGAGAGATATTAATGAAACTTCACACAAATGTTTAATGCATCAAGATCAAGATCTGAAGCTGAGTTGATTCTGAGGTTCATTTGATTTGTCGTTTCGGAGTTATGGCCCTTTTACTTAAAAAATAATGCAAATACATGCAAATAGTTTGTCCGCTGTTTTCTGAGAAAACTATTTGACAGATATTAATGAAACTTCACACAAATGTTTAATGCATCAAGATCTGAAGCTGGATCATTTGATTTTTCGTTTCAGAGTTATGGCCCTTGTCCTTAAAAAATAATGCAAATAGTTTGTCCGCTGTTTTCTGGGAAAACTATTTGAGAGATATTCATGAAACTTCACAAAAATGTTTACTGCATCAAGATCTGATGCTGAGTCGATTTTGAGGTTTATTTGATTTTTCGTTTCGGAGTTATTGCCCTTTTACTTAAAAAAAATGCAAATATATGCAAATAGTTTGTCCGCTGTTTTCTGGGAAAACTGTTTGACAGATATTAATGAAACTTCATACACATGTTTAATGCATCAAGACCTGAAGCTAAGTCGATTCTGAGGATCATTTGATTTGTTGTTTCGGAGTTATGGCCCTTGCACTTAAAAAAATGATGCAAATTTATGCAAATATGAGGATGGCCATAACTTTTTCATTTGAAATGATATTTACTTCAATTTTTTTATATGGTTAAACCTTAATGTGAATTTTCAAATATATTGCGGGGGTTTTGATATGTCATTTTATTCTAAAGTTATGGTCCTTGAACTTCGTGTGTTCGTTGCTTTGTTAGTCGGTCAGCTTTTAGTTTGTCTTTTGTTTTCTGGGAAAACTATTAAAATGATATAAATGAAACTTAACACAAATGTTTTAAGCAACAAAATTTGAAGCTGAGTTTATTTTGAGGTTCATTCAGTTTGTCTTTACAGAGTTATGGCCGTTGCACTTTACAAAAATCTGCAAAAATGAGGATTAGCTGTTTACTGTTAACTTTTTAGCTCACCTGGCACAAAGTGCCAAGGTGAGCTATTGGGATGATCCTATGTCCGGCGTCCGTCGTCGTGCGTTGTGCGTTGTGCGTCGTGTGTCGTGCGTACGTGCGGGCGTCAACAATTTACTTAAACATCTTCTTCTCTGGAACTACAAAGCCAAGAGCTTTGATATTTGGTATGTAGTATGATGTAATGGTCCTCTACAAAGATTGTTCAAATTATGTCCCCCGGGCCAAAAATGGCCCCGCCCCAGGGCTTATCAGTTTTTCATAGGAAAATCTTTAAAAATCTTCTTCTCTGAAACTGTAAGGCATAGACCTTTGATATTTGGTATGTAGCATCATCTAATGGTCCTCTACTAAGATTGTTCAAATTATGACCCCTGGGCCAAAAATGGCCCCGCCCCGGGGCTTATCAGTTTTTCATAGGAAAATCTATAAAAATCTTCTTCTCTGAAACTGTCAGGCATAGACCTTTGGTATTTGGTATGTAGCATCATCTAATGGTCCTCTACTAAGATTGTTCAAATTATGACCCCTGGGCCAAAAATGGCCCCGCCCCAGGGCTTATCAGTTTTTCATAGGAAAATCTTTAAAAATCTTCTTCTCTGAAAATGTAAGGCATAGACCTTTGGTATTTGGTATGTAGCATCATCTAATGGTCCTCTACTAAGATTGTTCAAATTATGACCCCCAGGACAAAAATGGCCCCGCCCCAGGGCTTATCAGTTTTTCATAGGAAAATCTTTAAAAATCTTCTTCTCTGAAACTGTAAGGCATAGACCTTTGATATTTGGTATGTAGCATCATCTAATGGTCCTCTACTAAGATTGTTCAAATTATGACCCCTGGGCCAAAAATGGCCCCGCCCCGGGGCTTATCAGTTTTTCATAGGAAAATCTTTAAAAATCTTCTTCTCTGAAACTGTCAGGCATAGACCTTTGATATTTGGTATGTAGCATGATTTAATGGTCCTCTACTAAGATTGTTCAAATTATTACCACTGGGCCAAAAATGGCCCCGCCCCGGGGCTTATCAGTTTTTCATAGGAAAATCTTTAAAAATCTTCTTCTCTGAAAATGTAAGGCATAGACCTTTGGTATTTGGTATGTAGCATCATCTAATGGACATCTACTAAGATTGTTCAAATTATGACCCCCAGGACAAAAATGGCCCCGCCCCAGGGCTTATCAGTTTTTCATAGGAAAATCTTTAAAAATCGTCTTCTCTAAAACTGTAAGGCATAGACCTTTGATATTTGGTATGTAGCATCATCTAATGGTCCTCTACTAAGATTGTTCAAATTATGACCACTGGGCCAAAAATGGCCCCACCCCGGGGCTTATCAGTTTTTCATAGGAAAATCTTTAAAAATCTTCTTCTCTGAAAATGTAAGGAATAGACCTTTCGTATTTGGTATGTAGCATCATCTAATGGTCCTCTACTAAGATTGTTCAAATTATGACCCCCAGGACAAAAATGGCCCCGCCCCAGGGCTTATCAGTTTTTCATAGGAAAATCTTGAAGAAATCATCTTCTCTGAAACTGTAAGGCATAGACCTTTGATATTTGGTATGTAGCATGATCTAATGGTCCTCTACTAAGATTGTTCAAATTATGACCCCGCCCAGGGGCTTATCGGTTTTTCATAGGAAAATCTTTAAATATATTCTTCTCTAAAATTATAAGGTATAGACCTTTGATATTTGGTATGTAGCATTATTTAATCGTCCTCTACTAAGATTAATCAAAATATGACCCCCGGACCAAAAATGGCCCCGCCCAAGGGCTTATCAGTTTTTCATAGGAAAATCTTTAAAAATCTTCTCCTCCAGAACTGTAAGGTCTAGGCCCTAGATATTTGGTATGTAGCATCATCTAATGGTTTTCTACCAAGAGTTTTCAAATTATTACCCCTGGGTCAAATATTGCCCCGCCCTGGGGCTTATCAGTTTTTCATATGAAAAGCTTTAAGAATCTTCTTCTCCAAAACTGTAAGGCAGAGACCTTTAATATTTGGTATGTAGCGCTATCTAATAGTTTTCTACCAAGATTGTTCAAATTATGTCCCCTGGGTTGAAAACTTCCCCGCCCTGGGGCATATCAGTTTTTTATAGGAAAGTTTTTAAAAATCTTCTCTTAAAAATCTTTAAAAGTCTTCTCTGAACTTGTAAGGCATAGACCTTAGATATTTGGTATGTTGCATTATCTAATAGTCCTCTTCCAAGATTTTCAAATTATGAACCCCGGATCAAAATTGACCCCGCCCTGGGGCTTAACAGTATTTCATAGGAAAATCTTTAAGGTCTAGACTCTTTATATTTAGTATGTAGCATCATCTGATGGTTTTCTACCAAGATTTTTCAAATTTTTTCAATCTGTCATTGAAATCATTAATCTGTTACGAACAGGTGAGCGATTAAGGGCCATCATGGCCCTCTTGTTTATTTAATAAGATATTCACTTCATTTTTTAGCTCACCTGGCACAAAGTGCCAAGGTGAGCTATTGGGATGATCCTATGTCCGTCGTCATGCGTCGTGCGTATGTGCGTTGTGCGTCGTGCGTACGTGCGGGCGTCAACAATTTACTTAAACATCTTCTTCTCTGGAACTACAAAGCCAAGAGCTTTGATATTTGGTATGTAGTATGATGTAATGGTCCTCTACAAAGATTGTTCAAATTATTTCCCCCGGGCCAAAAATGGCCCCGCCCCAGGGCTTATCAGTTTTTCATAGGAAAATCTTTAAAAATCTTCTTCTCTGAAACTGTAAGGCATAGACCTTTGATATTTGGTATGTAGCATCATCTAATGGTCCTCTACTAAGATTGTTCAAATTATGACCCCTGGGCCAAAAATGGCCCCGCCCCGGGGCTTATCAGTTTTTCATAGGAAAATCTTTAAAAATCTTCTTCTCTGAAACTGTCAGGCATAGACCTTTGGTATTTGGTATGTAGCATCATCTAATGGTCCTCTACTAAGATTGTTCAAATTATGACCCCTAGGCCAAAAATGGCCCCGCCCCCGGGCTTATCAGTTTTTCATAGGAAAATCTTTAAAAATCTTCTTCTTTGAAAATGTAAGGCATAGACCTTTGGTATTTGGTATGTAGCATCATCTAATGGTCCTCTACTAAGATTGTTCAAATTATGACCCCCAGGACAAAAATGGCCCCACCCCGGGGCTTATCAGTTTTTCATAGGAAAATCTTTAAAAATCTTCTTCTCTGAAAATGTAAGGAATAGACTTTTGGTATTTGGTATGTAGCATCATCTAATGGTCCTCTACTAAGATTGTTCAAATTATGACCCCCAGGACAAAAATGGCCCCGCCCCAGGGCTTATCAGTTTTTCATAGGAAAATCTTGAAGAAATCATCTTCTCTGAAACTGTAAGGCATAGGCCTTTGATATTTGGTATGTAGCATGATCTAATGGTCCTCTACTAAGATTGTTCAAATTATGACCCCTGGGCCAAATATGGGCCCGCCCCGGGGCTTATCAGTTTTTCATAGGAAAATCTTTAAATATATTCTTCTCTAAAATTATAAGGTATAGACCTTTGATATTTGGTATGTAGCATTATTTAATCGTCCTCTACTAAGATTAATCAAAATATAACCCCCGGACCAAAAATGGCCCCGCCCAAGGGCTTATCAGTTTTTCATAGGAAAATCTTTAAAAATCTTCTCCTCCAGAACTGTAAGGTCTAGGCCCTTGATATTTGGTATGTAGCATCATCTAATCGTTTTCTACCAAGATTATTCAAATTATTACCCCTGGGTCAAAAATGGCCCCGCCCTGGGGCTTATCAGTTTTTCATATGAAAAGCTTTAAGAATCTTCTTCTCCAAAACTGTAAGGCAGAGACCTTTAATATTTGGTATGTAGCGCTATCTAATAGTTTTCTACCAAGATTGTTCAAATTATGTCCCCTGGGTTGAAAACTTCCCCGCCCAGGGGCATATCAGTTTTTTATAGGAAAGTTTTTAAAAATCTTCTCTTAAAAATCTTTAAAAGTCTTCTCTGAACTTGTAAGGCATAAACCTTAGATATTTGGCATGTTACATTATCTAATAGTCCTCTACCAAGATTTTCAAATTATGAACCCGGGATCAAAATTGACCCCGCCCTGGGGCTTAACAGTTTTTCATAGGAAAATCTTTGAAATATCTCCTCCTCCAAATCTGTAAGGTCTAGACTCTTTATATTTAGTATGTAGCATCATCTGATGGTTTTCTACCAAGATTTTTCAAATTCTGCAATCTGTCATTGAAATCATTAATCTGTTACGAACAGGTGAGCGATTAAGGGCCATCATGGCCCTCTTGTTTAAAAAATAGTATCACCTTAATATGGAATCCAGATCTGAAGCACAGATTAGAAAATGTCAACACTTATAAGGCATGTTGAATCAGAGAAAGTTTGCAAGTGGGCGTATTATGTACCGTATGCGGTACTCTTGTTCATATTTTCTTGTCGGGACAATAACTTTTTATTTACTGATTCAATGTATAAAAGTAGGTACTAATACCATTCAGGTGTGGTCATGTATATACCATGGTCAGTCACACCATGGGTGGGTGGGGGTGGGGAGAGTGGAGGTTTTTTTTCAGTCCGGTGGGGGACTCATGTCTTGCATAGCAATACAACATGCCCTTGTTCAAATTATGTCCCCTGGGTTGAAAATGGCCCGCCCCGGTGTAACAGGCCTATCTTTCCCCTGGCCAGTTTTTCTCCGGGGGAAAAAAAGGCCTAGTCAGTTTCCCCCCCCCCCCCCCCCCCCCCCCCCCCCCCCCCCCCCCCCCCCCCCCCCCCCCCCCCCCCCCTAGTCCAGTTATTCCCCCCTCCTCAGCCTGGGGGGAAGAATGAGCCTAGGCCTTTTTTTCTCTCCTGTGTGTGGATTGTATCTTTTCAGATAGGGGGGAAGAAATGGCCTAGGCCTTTTTTTCTCCCCTGTGAATTGATTTTATCTTTTCGGATAGGGGATGGGGAAGAAATGGCCTAGGCCTTTTTTTCTCCCCTGTGAATTGATTGTACCTTTTCGGATAGGGGATGGGGAAGAAATGGCCTAGGCCTTTTTTTCTCCCCTCTGAATTGATTTTATCTTTCAGATAGGGGATGGGGAAGAAATGGCCTAGGCCTTTTTTCTCCCCTTTGATATGATTTTATCTTTTTAGATAGGGGAAGAAATGGCCTAGGCCTTTTTTTCTCTCCTCTGAATTGATTTTATCTTTTCAGATATGGGGTGGGGAAGAAATGGCCTAGGCCTTTTTTTCTCCCCTTTGATATGATTTTATCTTTTAGATAGGGGGAAGAAATGGCCTAGGCCTTTTTTTCTCCCCTGTGAATTGATTGTACCTTTTCGGATAGGGATGGGGAAGAAATGGCCTAGGTCTTTTTTTCTCCCCTGTGAATTGATTTTATCTTTTCAGATAGGGGATGGGGAAGAAATGGCCTAGGCCTTTTTTTCTCCCCTGTGAATTGATTTTATCTTTTCAGATAGGGGATGGGGAAGAAATGGCCTAGGCCTTTTTTTCTCCCCTTTGATATGATTTTATCTTTTTAGATAGGGAGAAGAAATGGCCTAGGCCTTTTTTTCTCTCCTTTGAATTGATTTTATCTTTTCAGATATGGGGTGGGGAAGAAATGGCCTAGGCCTTTTTTTCTCCCCTTTGATATGATTGTACCTTTTCGGATAGGGGATGGGGAAGAAATGGCCTAGGCCTTTTTTTCTCCCCTGTGAATTGATTTTATCTTTTCAGATAGGGGATGGGGAAGAAATGGCCTAGGCCTTTTTTCTCCCCTTTGATATGATTTTATCTTTTTAGATAGGGGGAAGAAATGGCCTAGGCCTTTTTTTCTCCCCTCTGAATTGATTTTATCTTTTCAGATATGGGGTGGGGAAGAAATGGCCTAGGCTTTTTTTTCTCCCCTTTGATATGAATATATCTTTTTAGATAAGGGGGGGGGGGGGTAGAAATGACCTAGGCCTTTTTTTCTCCCCTGTGAATTGATTGTATCATCTTGGGGAAGGGAGGGGAAGAAATGTTTAGGCCTTTTTTCTCCCATGCGAAATGATTTTATTTTTTTAGATAGGGGGGAAGAAATGGCCTAGGCCTTTTTTTCTCCCCTGTGAATTGATTGTATCTTTTCAGATATGGGGTGGGGAAGAAATGACCTAGGCCTTTTTTTCTCCCCTTTGATATGAATATATCTTTTTAGATAGGGGGGGGGGGAAGAAATGGCCTAGGCCTTTTTTTTATACCCCCCTTTTGAAAAAATGGGGGTATATTGCTTTGCACATGTCGGTCGGTCGGTCGGTCTGTCGGTCGGTCTGTCGGTCGGTCGGTCGGTCGGTCGGTAGATCGATGGTTTCCGAATGATAACTAATAAACGACTTGGCATAGAATCTTAAAACTTGCTGTGGTGGTTGGTCATGACAAGTAGATGACCCCTATTGTTTTTGAGGTCACTAGGTCAAAGGTCAAGGTCACAATGACCTAAAATGGTGAAATCGTTTCCGATCAATAACTGCTCAAGGATTTAGCTTGGGATCTTCAAACTTGCTGTGGTGGTTGGTCATGACCACTAGATGACCCCTATTGTTTTTGAGGTCACTAGGTCAAAGGTCAAGGTCACAATGACCTAAAATGGTGAAATCGTTTCCGATCAATAACTGCTCAAGGATTTAGCTTGGGATCTTCAAACTTGCTGTGGTGGTTGGTCATGACCACTAGATGACCCCTATTGTTTTTGAGGTCACTAGGTCAAAGGTCAAGGTCACCATGACCTTAACTGGTTAAATGGTTTCCGATCAATATCTCCTCAAGGGTTTGGCTTAGAATCTTCAAATTCGCTGTGGTAGTTGGTCATGACCACTGGATGACCCCTATTGTTTTTGAGGTCACTAGGTCAAAGGTCAAGGTCACCATGACCTTAACTGATAAAATGGTTTCTGATCAATAACTGCTCAAGGGTTTGGCTTAGGATCTTTAAATTTGCTTAGGTGGTTGGACATGACAACTAGATGAACGCTGTTGTTTTTGAGGTCACTAGGTCAAAGGTCAAGGTCACCATGACCTTAACTGGTGAAATCGTTTCCGATCAATAACTGCTAAAGGGTTTGGCTAAGGATCTTCAAACTTGCTGTGTTGGTTGGTCATGACCACTAGGTGACCCCTATTGTTTTTGAGGTCACTAGGTCAAAGGTCAAGGTCACCATGACCTTAACTGGTGAAATCGTTTCCGATCAATAACTGCTCCAGGGTTTGGCTTAGAATCTTCAAACTTGCTGTGGTAGTTGGTCATGACCACTAGATGACCCCTATTGTTTTTGAGGTCACTAGGTCAAAGGTCAAGGTCTCCATGACCTTAACTGATAAAATGGTTTCTGATCATTAACTGTTCAAGGGTTTGGCTTAGGATCTTCAAATTTGCTTAGGTGGTTGGTCATGACAACTAGATGAGCCCTGTTGTTTTTGAGGTCACTAGGTCAAAGGTCAAGGTCACCATGACCTTAACTGGTGAAATCGTTTCCGATCAATAACTGCTCAAGGGTTTGGATTAGGATCTTCAAACTTGCTGTGGTGGTTGGTCATGACTACTAGATGACCCAAATTGTTTTTGAGGTCACTAGGTCAAAGGTCAAGGTCACCATGACCTTAATTGGTTTAATGGTTTCCGATCAATAACTACTGAAGGGTTTTGCTTAGAATCTTCAAACTTGCTGCAGTAGTTGGTCATGACCACAGGATGAGCCCTATTGTTTTTGAGGTCACTAGGTCAAAGGTCAAGGTCATCATGACCATCAGGGGGTATGGGGGTATACATGTTTTACAAACATCTCTTGTCTCCCCTGTGAATTGATTGTATCTTTTTAGATAGGGGGGAAGAAATGACCTAGGCATTTTTTCCTCCCCTGTGAATTGATTTTATCTTTTCGGATAGGGGATGGGGAAGAAATGTCTTCGGCCTTTATTTCTCCCCGTGAATTGATTGTATCTTTTTAGATAGGTGGGGGGGGGGGGGGGGGGGAGAAAAGGCCTAGGCCTTTTGTTCTCAACAGTGAATTGATTGTATCTTTTTGGATAGGGGATGGGGAAGATATGGCCTAGGACTTTTTTCCCCCCTATCTGAAAAGATAAAATCCAATTCACAGGGGAGAAAAAAGGCCTAGGCCATTTCTTCCACCGCACTCTTTGAACAATATAAACATATTCACAAGGTGGAAAAACTGGCTTAGTCTATTTCTTCTCCCCTAACAGAAAAGATAAAATCAATTCAAAGGGGAGAATAAAAAACTGGCTTAGTCTATTTCTTCCCCCCTATCCAAAAAGATACAATCAATTCACAGGGGAGAAAAACAGGCCAAGGCCATTTCTTCCCCCCTATCTGAAAAGATAAAAATAATTCACAGGGGAGAAAAAAAGGCCAAGGCCATTTCTTCCCCCCTATCTAAAAAGATAAAATCATATCAAAGGGGAGAAAAAAAGGCCTAGGCCATTTCTTCCCCATCCCCTATCCGAAAAGGTACAACAATACACAGGGGAGAAAAAAAGGCCTGGGCCATTTCTTCCCCCCTATCTAAAAAGATAAAATCATATCAAAGGGGAGAAAAAAAAGGCCTAGGCCATTTCTTCCCCATCCCCTATCCGAAAAGATACAATCAATTCACAGGGGAGAAAAAAGGTCTAGGCCATTTCTTCCCCATCCCCTATCTGAAAAGATACAATCAATTCACAGGGGAGATAAAAAAGGCCTGGGCCATTTCTTCCCCCCTATCTGAAAAGATAAAATCAATATCACAGGGGAGAAAAAAGGCCTAGGCCACTTCTTCCCCCCTATCTGAAAAGATAAAATCAATTCACAGGGGAGAAAAAAAGGCCCAGGCCCATTCTTCCCCCCAGGCTGGGGAGGGGGGGGAAACTGGACTGGGGGGGAAGAAACTGACTAGGCCTTTTTTTCCCCGGGGGAAAAATAGGCCTAGGCCTTTTTTTTCCCGGGGAAAAATAGGCCTGGGCCCTTTTTTTCCCCGGGGAAAAACTGGCCAGGGGGAAAGATAGGACTGTTACACCGGGGCATATCAGTTTTTCATAGGAAAGTCTTAAAAAATCTTCTGAAGAAAAATCTTTAAAAGTCTTCTCTGAAATTGTAAGGCATAGACCTTTGATATTTGGTATGTTGCATTATCAAATAGTCCTCTAACAAGATTATTCAGAATAAGACCCCCGGATAAAAAATGGCCCGCCCCGGGGCTTATCAGTTTTTCATAGGAAAATATTTAAAAAATCTTCTCCTCCAAATCTGTAAGGTCTAGACCCTTTATATTTGGTATGTAGCATCATCTAATGGTTTTCGACCAAGATTTTTTAAATTATGCAATCTGTCATTGAAATCATAAATCTGTTACGACAGATGAGCGATTAAGGGCCATCATGGCCCTCTTGTTTTCAAACCTTATCATCCAGATACCTAAGCCCCAATGGGAGTTATCTTATAGAAGGTTTGTTTTATACCCCCAGATCACATCTGAGGGGCATATTCTTTTTGCCCTGTCTGTCTGTTTGTCCGTTTGTCTGTTTGTCACCAACTTTAACATTGGTCATAACTTTTGAGCCAGTACAGATAGAGATTTGATATTTGGCATGCATATGTATCTCATAAAGCCGCACATTTTGAGGGGTGACGTGTCAAGGTCAAGGTCATCCTTCAAGGTCAGAGGTCAAATATAAAGGTCAAATCACTGACTTTAACATTGGCCATAACTTTTCAACCAGTACAGATAGAGACTTGATATTTGGCATGCATGTGTATCTCATGAAGCTGTACAGTTTGAGGGGTGACATGTCAAGGTCATCATTCAGGGTCAAAGGTCAGATGTTTGTTCCTTTGTCAGCAACTTTAACATTGGGCATAACTTTTAAATCTGTAGAAATAGAGATATGATATTTGGGATGCATATGTATCTCATAAAGTCGCACATTTTGATGGGTGACATGTCAAGGTCAAGATCATACTTCAAGTCCAGAGGTCAAATATATAGGTGAAATCAACGACTTTAGCATTGGCCATAACATTTGAACCAGCACACATAGAGACTGGATATTTGGCATGTATGTGTATCTCAAGAAGCTGCACATTTTGAGAGGTGACATGTCAAGGTCAAGGTCATCCTTCAGGGTCAAAGGTCACCACCTTTAATGTTGGCCATAACTTTTTAACCAGTAGAGATACAGACTTGATATTTGGTCTGCATGTGTATATGATGAAGACAGTTTGAGGGGTGACATGTCAAAGTCATCCTTCAGGGTCAAAGGTCACTGACTTTAACATTGGCCATAACTTTTGTACTAGTAGAAATACAGACTTGATATTTGGTATGCATGTGTATCTCATGAAGCTGCACAGTTTGAGGGGTGACATGTCAAGGTCATCCTTCAGGGTCAAAGGGCATATTTAGGGGGCATAGTGTTTCACAAACACATCTTGTTTAAGTTTGCAAATAGTTTGAATCCAAATGAGAAACTGCCATAGGGCTCTCTAGCAAATTCAGTTTGGTTGGTACCCATTACCCTTCTAATAAGTAAACACAAAATTGGTTTGACTTAGAAATAAAATATTTGAAGAGAATACATGTAACATTCTTATCTTGAAATCTGTATTTAGCTCACCTGAGGTAAGCTCATGGTGAGCTTTTGGGAGATTTGAATGTCCGGCGTGCGCCGTCCGTCGTCAACAATTTGCTTGTGAACACTCCAGTGGTCACAATTTTAGCCCAATCTTCATGAAACTTAATCAGAATGATTGTCTTGATAAAATCTAGGATGAGTTGGGAAATAGGTCACATGGGGTCAAAAACTAAGTCACTAGGTCATATAGTAAGAAAACCTTGTGAACCATTAAGGGATTACATTTTCAGCCCATCTTACATGAAACTTTGTCAGAATGATTGTCCTGATAAAATCTCCGATGAGTTTGAACTTTGGTCATGTGGGGTCAAAAACTATGTCACCAGGTCAAATAGTAGAAATACATTGTGAACACTGTATAGGTCTTATTTTCAGCCCAATCTTCATGATCTTGTTCTTCAGAATGATTGTCCTGATAAGATCTCGGACGAGTTTCAAAGTGGGTCATGTGGGGTAAAAAACTAGGTCACCTGGTCAAACAGTAGAAAAAACCTTGTGAACACTCTAGAGGTCGCATTTTCAGCCAAACCTTTATGAAACTGTATCAGAATAATTGTTTTGATAAAATCTCAGACGAGTTTGAAAGTGGGTCACGTGGGGTCAGAAACTAGGTCACTAGGTCAAATAGTAGAAAAACCATGTGAACCTCTAGAGGTCACATTTTTTTGTCCAATCTTCATGAAATTTAGTCAGAATGATTGACCTGATACAATCTTTGAACAGTATGAAAGTGGGCTAAGTGGGTCCAAAAAGCAGGTCACTAGGTCATATCTTAGAAAAATCTTGTTTACACTCCTGCGGCCACATTTTACGTCCAATCTTCCTCAAACTTGCTCAGAATGTTTGTCTTGGTGATATCGAGGTTGAGTTTGATCATGGTTAGGGCGGGATAAAAAAATAGGTCACTAGATCAAATCTTAGAAAAATCTTTCTAGAGGTCACATTTATAGCCTAATCTTCATTGGTCAGAATGATTGTCTTGATAAATTCAATATTCTAAATCTTTGAAAGTCTTGTTCTCCAGACCCACTGCTCATGATCCATCCTCAACATTGTTCCCTTAGGTTAATATTGGCCCCATCCTTGGACTACCCAGCCGTAATCTTAATTCTATCGTAATCAGGTGAGCGATTAAGGGCCATCTTGGCCCTCTTGTTGTTATTGAGGTTTAATCCATTACTGCATATATACAAATATATATGCCATTGCAAACAGAGTAGACCCAGATCAGACAGCTCCTGTAGGAACCATCTGATCAAGGTCTGCTCTGTATTCTTATGATTTAATATAGATAAGATCATACAGTTTCTAGAAAATTACCTTGTTCATATGCCAGTGTAAAAATTCATTTAACCCTTTCCTCCATAAATATGCATTTCGTTGCCTCTGTAAAAGTCATTGCTTGAATCATTGTGATAAATAGAGCATTTGCTCCTTAGGAGCAAAAGCTCTATTTATCACATTGGTTTCAGAACTATAAAAATTCCAACATTTTCCTTTTCTCTTGTAAATGCTCCTTTTTGGTAGATTTGTTCAAAGAGGTTGTGTCTAAAAATAGCCTATGGAGGGATGGGTTAATTGATATTCGTGATGTCATTAATTCTAACATAAGTAATTTATGCAGTAAAGGGTTATCCCTTTAATCTGCAGATATGACTGTTAACACCTTTGCAAATAGAGTAGACCCAGATCAGGGTCTGCTCTCTTTGCATATGGAATGATATAGATCTGATTCATATTTTCTTATGTTTACATGCCATTATAAATACTGTATTCATCATGATGGCATTATTTCTTGCATGAATAATGGTTAAAATATGGCTATAACTTCACAGAGGTCCATATATGATGCATAAATTTAAACATTTTCCTGAATAGCTCCTTTATTTCTCCACCAAATCCAATACTGTGACCACTCTTTAAAACCTTTTGAAGAGACAATTCTAAAGAATGGTCACAGTATAGGGTTTGGTGGTGAAATGATGATTTTAGTATTTGGGTATGCACCTTTATCTGCAGCTCTGACTTCAGCATGTTAACTTCTAGTGATTGTTGGTTTTAGTTACCTATGCAGAACAACACATTTGAAGCGATCAGTTCTTGGTTCTGTGTCTCTGGAACTATTACATGCTAACAATTACTGCTTGTTGGTTTTAGTTACCTGTGGAGAATGACACATTTGAAGCAATCGGTTCTTGGTGCTGTGTCTCTGGAACTGTTACAGCCACAATAAAACTAGAGAAGAAAGGCTTTGCAGTGAAAGAGGCAATTCCAGTGTGGGCAGAAATCAAGAATCTCAGTACTCGAAGAATCTGTTCAACACAAGTCTCCTTGATACAGGTACTTTTGGGTTATTGTAAACTGTTTGAAATTAGGAGCAATTACTGTGAAAAATAGCAAACACAGGTGACTATTTGGCCTGGAGATGCCTTTTGACACATTTGCATACAGAGCACTAGATCTGACAGTTTCTGCAGGAGCTATCTGATCACTAGTGACCAGTCTACTCTGTTTGCCTACTGGAAAAATATACATCTGATTCTTACAGTTTTTTCATTGGCCAAACATTTCTGTTCATATGCTGTTATAAATAATCATCTAATTAATATTCATGATGTCATTTTTATGTCCCCAACGGCGGGCATATATAGTAATCGCATTGTCCGTCCTTTGGTCTGTCCTTCTGTCTGTCCGTCCATCTGTCCCAAATTTTGTGTCCCTTCTATAACTTTTTTATCTGTGAATGGATTTCAAAATAACCTGGCACAAATTTTCACCACACAAAGACGATGTGTCGCGTTCAACTCCCTGGTCCATGGGTCAAAGGTCAAGGTCACAAGGTACAACTTTTGAGGGCATTTGTCACGTGACTGTGACAGCTCTTGTTTTTTTCTTTCTTGAATATTCATCTGGTAAACAAACATGATCTTAACCATTTCCTTCCTATAAACACATTTTCACGCATTTGCAAACAGAGTAGACCCAGATCAGATGGCTCCTATACTACCAGTCTGATCAGGGTCTGCTTTGTTTACTTTTGACATGATATAGATCTTAATTCTACAGTTTCTGTCCAAGCAAAACATTCCCTTGAAATGTTTACATTATAAAAAATCAGCTTATAAATATTCACGATGACATAATTATGTCTCCCCCATTTGTAATGGGGAGACATATTGTTTTTGGTCGAGTTGTCCATCCGTCCGTCCGTCTGTCTGTCACACTAGTGTCCGCTCCATATCTCTCACAAATATGGAAGGATTTCAAAATGCTTTGGCACAAATGTTCAACTCAACAAAACGATGTACAGAGCGTTTGATTCAGGCAGGTCAAGGTCACAATTCAAGGTCAAATGTTTTTAGCCACACCCTTCGTGTCCGCTCCATATCTCTTAAACCCTTGGAAGGATTTCAAAATGCTGTGGCACAAATGTTATCCATCACAATGCGATGTGCAGACAGCAGGATTCAGGCACATACTTAAAAGGTCAAGGTCACAATTCAAGGTCATGGTCACAATACAAGGTCAATTGTTCACACTTTCTTGTCCGGACGATAACTCCTACATGGCTAATGCCATTTGATTGAAACTTCATACATTGACAGAGAATGATGAGAGAAAGTGTCATGTATAAGGTCCATAACTCTGGCTTCAATACTTTTGGAGTTATGGCCCTTTGTTACATTTTTTGTCCAATCAATAACTCCTGTTCTACTGATGCTATTTGAATGACATTTCATCTATAGAAAGAGCATGATGGAAGGAAGTGTTATGTATAAGTATCACAACCCTGGCTTCAACAATATTGGAGTTATTGCCTCCCATTTTCTGCGGAGTTATGGGACTTTGAAATTTTTACATTGAAATTTTGTCTGCAGGGTTTCTCCAAAACCTTTAAAATTAGATATTCATTAAATTTCATAGGATTGATTAGCATCATGCTTTAGTTGTGTATATCTTATTCCTGTTCCAGTTTGATGATTTTCTGCAGAATTATGTGACTTTGGAAAAATTTGATCATGGGCTGGGGGAGATATCAGTTTTTGTATAAAAACAATTCTAGTTTCTTACAGAGGAAGGGTTAAAATACTTGCTGGTAGGGTGCCACATAGGGATCACTCTTGTTTGATCCATCACCATTTGCTTTATGGTAAACGCTGCATTGTAGGTAACAACTCACCTGAGAGATGTATTAGATAAACTTACAAAAATTGTTATGTAATTTAGCAAAGTACCTTAATCATCCTAAATATTCCACCAGAAAACTTAAGTAAATCGTCCAGACCCATATCAACCTGCACCTGAATGAGCAGTGTGATTAGAGTCTACACTACTTGCTAATTGTTTAGTTTAAGCCTTTATTCATGTAAGAAATAATGGCATCATGAATATTTATTAGCATTTTATTAACCCATTGACGCTTTTTGACGTCACTTTTTGAGACTATTGTGATAAATAGAGAATAGGCTGTTTTTAGACCCAACCTCTTTGAATATATCTACTGAAAAGGAGCATTTACTACAAAAAAAGGGAAAATTTTAGAATTGTGTAGTTTTGAAACTATTGTGATAAATAGAGGATTTTTGCTCCTATGGAGCAAATGGTCTGTTTATCCCAATGACCTCAAGAACTTTTACAGAGGTGTCAGAAAGCGTCAATATTAACCCATTCCTTCATAGGCTATTTTTAGATCCAACCTCTTTAAATAAATCTACCGAAAAGAAGTATTAACTAGAGAAAAGGAAAATTTTAGAACTTTGTAGTTTTGAAACCATCCTAAGGAGCAAATGCTCCATTTATCACATTGGTTTCAAAAAGTTACTTTTACAGAGGCATCGAAAGGCGTATTTATGGAGGAAAGGGTTAAGGAATGGGTTAAATGCCTTTGCAAACAGAGTTAACCAAGATCAGATGGCTCCTGTAGGAACCATCTGATAAAGGTCTGCTCTGTTTTCTTATGGAATTATATTATAGATCTGATTCTACTGTTTGTACTTGAGCCAAATCCTTTCTTGTTGATATGCCATTTTAATTATTAAACTACATGTAATTAATATTCATACATAGATCTATTATTTCGTGCATGAATATTCAAGGAGTAAAGTTTTAAAAGTCTGGGCTCAATATCCTATTGTTTGATTATTTTCAGAATGTCACATACTACTCATTCAGAGGTCGTTTTTCGGAGTCTACGATACTGGTGACTATTCACAAGGGCAGTGTTGCACCGCGGGGCAAGCAGACTTGGCAGAGAGAGCTACTTAGTATCCCAACTGTAGCTCCTTCCCATCTACGAGGATGCAAAATTATTGATGTGCAATATTATTTAGAGGTATGTCTAGTTAACTATTCTGATTTGTCATAACTCTGATGTCTACATTGTCACAAGGGCTACAGTCAAACTGATGAGTATTGGCACTCGCATGCGGTGCTCTTGTTTAAATATTGTGCCGAAAACATTAAAAAGTAAATTTTAGGCAGAAGAAATATTTTGCAGATGGGCAACATGTGGCAGTGAAAGGGTAACCTTTTTTCTGTTGAATTTTCATGTAAAAAATAATGATATTATGAATAATTATTAGCTGAATTTTTATAATGGCATATGTACACAGGGTTGTTTATAGTACTAGTAGAAACTATAGAGTCAGATGTATATTATTAGGGCCCCACACCTTGGTGTGGGTGCCCTATAGTAATCGCCCTGTCCGTCAGTCCGTCAGGCTTTTTTTGTCCGCTCTCTAACTCAAGTAGTTTTCAACTGATCTTCACCAAACTTTCAGAGAATGTTTATAGGTGTAAAATCTTGACCAAGTTCGATTACCACCTAAATTGCATTAGACACCTCAGTTATGGCCCTTGATTTAGTCAAAATTGGCCGTTTTAGCCTTGTCCTCTCTCTAACTCAAATACTTTTCATTTGATCTTCACCAAACTTTCAGAGAATGTTTATAGGTGCAAAATCTTGACCAAGTTTGATTACCACCTAAATCGCATTAGACACCTCAGAGTTGTGGCCCTTGATGCAGTCAAAATTGGCCATTTTAGACTTGTCCTCTATCTAACTCAAATACTTTTCATTTGATCTTCACCATACTTGCGGAGAATGTTAATAGGTGCAAAATCTTGACCAAGGTTGATTACCAGCTAAATCGCATAAGACACCTTTGAGTTATGGCCTTTGATTCAGTCAATATTGGCCGTTTTAGCCTTGTCCCCTCTCTAACTCAAATATTTTACATCTGATCTTCACCAAACTTACAGAGAATATTAATAGGTGCAAAATCTTGACCAAGTTGGATTACCACTTAAATCGCCATACACACCTGTGAGTTATGGCCCTTGATTCAGTCAAAATTGGCCGTTTTAGCCTTGTCCTCTCTCTAACTCAAATACTTTTCATTTGATCTTCACAAAACTTGCAAAGGATGTTTATAGTTGCAAATTCTTGACCTAGTTCGATTACCAGTCAAATCGTATTACACACCTCTGAGTTATGGTCCTTGATTCAGTCAAAATTGACCATTTTAGCCTTGTCTGCTCTCTAACTCAAATAATTTTCGTCTGATCTTCACCAAACCTGCAGAGAATGTTCATAGCTATAACATCTTGGCCAAGTTCAATTACCAGCTAAATTGCATGTGACACCTGAGTTATGGCCCTTGAATTAGTCAAATTTTGCCATTAAAGCCCTGTCTGCTCTTAAACTCAAACATTTCTCATTCGCTATACGCCATATCGAGGGCTTGGTGCAAAACTATTCTAACTCCTTCACAAAGTGAAGGAGTTAGAATAGTTTTGCACCAAGCCCTCGATATATGCTGAGAATGTTTATAGGTAAACAGTCTTGGCCAAGTTTGATCATCATGTGGGGACTTTCTGAATTGGTCAGTGTTCTAGTTTCATAGGCAAACAGAGCAGACCCTGATCAGATGTCTCCTACAGGAACCATCTTATCTAGGTCTACTCTGTTTTCAAAGGCATGAAAAGGTTTTTACATGAAGGAAAGGTTGAAGAAAACAAAGAAAAGAACTGCATTGTGTGTGTGTTGGGGAGGAGATGCTCCTCGACCTTGCCAGAGTAGTACAGTATATTCACTCTACCATGGCCACTCACCAGTGGCCTTAGTCTTGGTCATTGGCCCTTTACACCATAAATATACCTTTGCAATCAAATTTATAGTACAGAGAATTGAGAAATGTTTAGCCAGGTGACTGCTAAATGCAAGATGAAAGTCATGCTGAAAGTTCCTACAGGAGCTTTACGCTTGACGTTTACCCTGCATTAAGCTGCCATCTGTCTTAATCCTTTACTCCATAAATGCGCCTTTCTGAGCCTTTGTAAACAAAGAAAACCCAAATAAGTAATCTGATTAATATTCATGATGTTATTATGTCATGATGAAAATTTTAGAATTTTGTAGTTTGAAACCATTGTGATAAATAGAGCATTTGCTCCTATAGGAGCAAATGCTCTATTTATCACAATGATTTCAATTGGTGATTTTTACAGAGGCGTAGAAAGGCGTATCTATGGAGGAAAGGGTTAATAGGATAGATGAAGTTACAACAGTTTTGCACTGAGGCCTCAAAAAGCTAAGGTTTATCTGGATCTACTCTCTTTGTCATGCCAAACTACTCTCTAATCCTGTCTCAGTTCAAATGTTTTTCTTTGAAATGTTATACATGTATTTGTAATATGTTATGGTTTTGTTTGGTAATTGATTGACATATATCTCATGTTTCAGTTGAGTATAAAACCGGCGGGAATAGCACGGAAAGTAAAGCTACCTTTAGACATTGTAATTGGAACCATACCAGTGAACCAGTCACAATCGCCGCGAACCTCGTACCACCCACTTCCATCGACTGTCAGTGAAAGCTCATGTCCATATCCATTCTTTGAGAATATATCTGATCAAGTGTTCCTAACTGACAAACTCTGCCTACAGCAGATGCTTCCAACAGCTCCTCCATGGGAGGAAGATGATGATATACCATGATTCAGGTAGACTTCTAGCCCTTTGTATTGCACAGTTTAACCTTTAACCCTTTGACTGGTGCAAACTCATGAAAGAAATAATGACATCATTAATATTAATTAGATTGTTTTTGTGTCACCTGCCGAGAGGCCGTGTGTCACTTAGGGATCACTTTTCCGTCGTCTGTCTGTCCGTCTGTCTGTCTGTCTGTCCATCACACTTTCTTTTTTTGGCTGTCATTTCTAAAATAATAATTATAGAGCTTTCAAATTTCACACATGGAACAAGTATGATGAGAGAAAGTGTCATGCACAAGGGCCACAGCTCTAGCATAAATATTTATTAGTTATATGGAGTTATTCCCCTTTTTATACCCCCACAAACAGAGTTTGAGGGGGGTATACTGGAATCAGCCTGTCGGTCGTCGGACGTTGGTCTGTCCGCAAAATCTTGTACTTTCAAGTCCTCCTTCAGTTTCAACCTGATTCATTTGATACTTGGCATAAATGTTACTCAGGTGTAGTAGATGTACAAGACACAAATTTCAAGTCTCTGTGACATTGATCTTGACCTTTGGCCTTGAAATTGGTCTTGAAATTGGCAGGCAAAATCTTGTACGGCAAACTCCTCCTTCACTTTCAACCTGATTCACTTGATACTTGGCATAAATGTTACTCAGGAGTAGTAGATGTGTAAGACACAAATTTCAGGTCTCTGTGACCTTGACCTTGACCTTTGGCCTTGAAATTGGTCTTGAAATTGGCAGGCAAAATCTTGTACGGCAAACTCCTCCTTCACTTTCAACCTGATTCACTTGATACTTGGCATAAATGTTACTCAGGAGTAGTATATGTGCAAGACACAAATTTCAGGTCTCTGTGACCTTGACCTTGACCTTTGTCCTTGAAATTGTCTTGAAATTGGCAGGCAAAATCTTGTACTTTGAACTCCTCCTTCACTTTCAACCTGATTCACTTGATACTTGGCATAAATGTTACTCAGGAGTAGTAGATGTGCAAGACACAAATTT
This sequence comes from Azorinus chamasolen, assembly GCA_963576725.1. Lineage (NCBI taxonomy): Eukaryota > Metazoa > Mollusca > Bivalvia > Cardiida > Solecurtidae > Azorinus > Azorinus chamasolen. The sequence continues at coordinate 49,958,462 of OY755237.1, forward strand.
CAAATCTCTGTGACCTTGACCTTTGTCCTTGAAATTGGTCTTAAAATTGGCAGGCAAAATCTTGTACGGCGAACTCCTCCTTCACTTTCAACCTGATTTACTTGATACTTGGCATAAATGTTACTCAGGAGTAGTAGATGTGCAAGACACAAATTTCAGGTCTTGTCCGGAGCATATATCCTATACTTTATTATCTAGCATTACCAAACCTGTTGTGTCAATACATATTGGGTAGTAGATATTCAGGTCTCTGTGACCTTGAACTTAATACCTGGCCTTGAAATGGAAAAAGGACCAGTGTCATTCTGCAAAATCGGACCAGCGCGAACATTTTCATTTTGGCATGAAACATGGGGATTTCGTGTCACAAATCCTCCTTCATTTTTAAAGTTTTCATATGTTTGTTGCAAGCACGTTCATGTATTATTGTAACAAATCTAATTAATATTCATGGAGGAAAGGGTTAACTCTTTACTCCATAAATATGCCTTTCTACTCCTTACACTCAGAGTAGACCCAGATCAGAGGTAGGAGCTGTTCAGGGTATGCTCTTGTTTGCATATTGGGTCGCCGTGATCGGCGACCCTTTATATTTATTTTGTTTTGGAAAAGTCTATGGTAGGAGAAATCATTGACTGAGTACAAAGATCATATGATTGGCGTCTGAAATACAACGATGTCAAACATTCTATTTTGTTCATGACTTTTTTGTTTGTCTTTTAAGTCAACAAGATTTTATAATGTACAAAAAACGTGTATTAAAGCAATACAAAACAATCGCAAAAGCAATAAAATCAGGGGGACACACATAATTTGCTAGTCCCTCTAAAGGAATTATTGGGGATAGACTTTCTACATGTACCAACTTAATGTGTGATGCGGGGTATTGGTGTATGTCGGTAGAGTCTCATGTGAATACACGTTGCGATGAAAATCTGTCAATGTGTAGTATTTCCTGCTGGTGCGTTGTAGACATACAGCCAGTCTATGCTGCAGTACGCTTACCCCGCCACGGTGGATTAATTATAAAAGCGATAAATCAGCAGTGTTTATCGTCTAAGCGGCTGTGGCCAGGTGGGTCAACCCGCTGATTTCTGTTTGAATTGCACTTTTGTATGATCCGGCGTGGGTTCGAATCCCCAATTAGTCAAATTCTTTACTTCTCTTTTTAGCTCACCAGAGCACAAAGTGCTCAGGGTGAGCTTTTGTGATCGCCTGATGTCCGTCGGCGTCCGTCGTCCCGCGTCAACAATTTGAACCTTTAAAAATCTTCTCCTCTGAATCTACAGGGTTCTCAGCTTTAATCTTTGGTACATAGCATCACCTATAGGTCCTCTACAAAAGTTATATAAATTATGCCCCTGGGGTCAAATTTGGCCCCGCCCCAGGGGTGGGAAGTTTTCAATAGAAACATATAGTAAAACTTTGAAAATCTTCTCCTCTGAAACCAGAAGGTTCTCAGCTTTCATATTTGGCACATAGCATCATGTTCAGGTCCTCTACAAAAGTTTTATAAATTATGACCCTGGGGTCAAAATTGGCCCCGCCCCAGGGGTGGGCAGTTTTCAATAGAAACAAATAGTGAAATCTTTGAAAATCTTCTCCTCTGAAACTGGAAGGCTCCCAGCTTTCATATTTAGCAGCATCATGTTCAGGTCTTCTACAAAAGTTATATAAATTATGGCCCTTGGGTCAAAATTGGCCCCGCCCCAGGGGTGGGCAGTTTTCAATAGAAACATATAGTGAAAACTTTGAAAATCTTCTCCTCTGAAACTTTATTCCATCAACATATGCATATTTATTATTATTATTATTATTATACCACATTTATATAGCGCTCTTTTCATACAGGATATGTGTTCAAAAGCGCTTCACAAAGATACATTTTATATACAATAATGCGTAAATTATAGAACATTTAAAATAAAATATATTTAATACTTATATATAGATAAGAATAATAATAAAAAAGAATTTATTTAGGACATAGGTAAATCAACTTCATCTTTTCCGTAAGTTTATCTGTCTGTGTCATATTATGCTCTATTGTATTGTGTCAATGCACTCAGATCATAAAAAACAAAACTTGAATGTAAACATTCTATGCACAGTGCCAGTACGTCACACAATTTTGACCCAGACTCAACAGACTTGGGTACATTTGTTTTGGCATACAACACTACACATAAAATATTGCCGGAAAATTGGGTAACAGAACAGATCAATTTGAAGATCATGCATATAAACTAAGCAATACAAATAATCAACTGTTATATACGCGCAATATGCAACCCCTCCAGTCAAACACTATTCGACCCGCTATGGCAATGAGGGAGTACACAACGGATTATATTTAATAGAGTTGTAATAGGGTATATCCAAAATTTAATTACAGAATAAAATGTCCTATTATGGGTATCCCGTATACTGTTCCTACAACATATCCCATCGGCTGCAATGGCAAAGGAATCACATCGGACAAATCTAGACTGATTGAGACACGAGATGCTGCATTAGACCGTACAGGCTTAACCTGCCCGCTGCCCATATATTACATGACCCAGTTCACTGGTAAGCAAAAATAAGGAACCTGGGTTAGCTTAACAGAAATCCCTGGCTCTGGTTGAGGGCAGGGTAACAAGTCATGCCAGCAAGACTCCCAATGTACCAGCGCGGTAGTATACCGTAGAGGGATGCCCTGTTCCACTATGGTGCTCCCTCCGGCATTGGAACTGGAGTTACCAGAGGTACCAAGCATATAGGGATGCCCCATTTGACAACAGCACTCCCTCGGAACCCAACACCTGGACAGCAGAATCCCGCTGACACAACACCCGCACGTTCAACAGCAAGGGGATTCCCTAGAAGTCCATAAAAAATATGGATGAGGTTTTTGTTGTTCATTTATCTATTTTTTCTTCTACATTTGTGGAGCATTATATTTGAAAAAAAGGGGTTTAAAAGTCCACAGTCATAAGGGAGTGGCAGGATCAACACGCTGTGGCCAATGCAGCAGTTATGATAATCGACGATTAGCAGCTACGTTTTCTAAACTGCCCTAATAATATATGTTGAAGAAATGCGTTTTCAGAGATCTTTTGAAACATGCCAGTGAGCTTGCATCTCTAATGCCTGATGGAAGAGCATTCCAGAGTTTGGGAGCTGCATGCATGAAACTTCTCTCACCGTATTTTACCTTACGAATTTTTGGTACAACCAATGACAAAGAACTACTTGCTGATCTTAATTCTCTGCAGGGCCTGTACACGTCAAGCATGTCGACAATGTACTTGGCGGATTCATTGTGCATGGCTTTATATGTAAGTGTCAGAATTTTGAATTCAATCCGATGCTGAACCGGAAGCCAGTGAAGTTCCTTCAAAACCGGCGTGATATGATTATATCGAGAAGTCCTTGTTATGATGCGGGCTGCTGTGTTTTGCACGCTTTGAAGCTTCCGCAGTTTTTTGTTTGGAATTCCATGCAGCAATGAGTTGCAGTAGTCTATTTTTGATGTAACCAGAGAGTTCACCAAAGTCTTGGTAGCAGCAGGCGAGAGGTACTTTCTTATATGACCTATTCGTCGGAGCTGTGCATAACTAGACCTACACACGGAATTGATGTGTGATGTCATATCCATTTGTAAATCGAGCCATGCGCCGAGATTCTTTATACACAAAGATGGCTTGATTTCAGAGGGTCCTACTTGCACATGAATCTCTTCAGGTACTTCTGTGTTTTTAGTATGAAACAGGATGACCTCAGTTTTGTCAGTATTGAGCTTCAGCATGTTCTGGTGCATCCAAGACACTAGCTCTTTGAGACAGTTCTCAACTCGTGATAAAGCTTCCTGTTGACAGGAAATGTCCTTGGGCTTAAAGGATAGGTATAATTGTGAGTCATCGGCATAAAAATGGTGGTTGAGCCCATGGGTTTTGCAGATTGAGCCGACAGGTTTTGTGTACATGATGTAGTGCTTTGGTCCTAGGACCGATCCCTGTGGCACGCTATATCTCATGTTAACTGGAGTGGACAATTCCCCATCTATTGACACTATTTGATAGCGGTCATTTAGATAGGTGGTCATCCACTCAAGAGGTTTCCCAATGATTCCGAAGTCTCTTTCCAGGCGTTTCAGCAACGTTTCGTGATCGATAGTATCAAATGCAGCCGAATAGTCAAGCATCACCAGAATTGTAATTTCGTTTTTATCTAGGGATTGAAGGATATCGTTTTGAACTTTCAGAAGAGCAGTCTCTGTTGAATGATGCTTCGGTATGCTGACTGATGCTGCTTGTGTAGATTGTTTGAGGTCAGATGGGACTCAATGCGTTTGTCAACCACTTTTTCTAACACTTTGGAGACAAATGGCAGATTTGATACAGGCCTATAATTTTTAAGTTCATTTGAATCGAGATCAGGTTTCTTTAAAAGGGGTCTGACATGTGACCTCTTGAAACTTTTTGGAACGCAGGCAGTGTCTAAAGAGGAGTTAACAATGTTTGTCAAAATCGGTAGGAGTTCATCAAGGCATGCCTTTAGCAGCCATGTAGGTATTGGATCCAGTTCGCAAGACTTAAAGGGGGATGCCTTAATGATCTGTTCTACTTCTTCCACTGTAGCTGCATCAAACTTTTCTAAAAAGTTAGTTGAATGCTGCATCTCAGTGGTATTCGGCACACTGGATACAGTGCCTGATGCAATATCTGCCCGTATTTTGTCCACCTTTTCAGCGAAAAAGTCACTGAAGTCTGGTGCAAGTTGTTTCGAGGATGAAGTCTTAGGCAATGAGATATCATTAGTTGAACCTAGCAGATGCTTAGTGACTTTGAAAAGACTTTTTGAGTCTGCCTGGCATGATTCAACTTTCTCTGAGTAGAAATCAATTCTCGACTTTATCAGCAGCTTGTTGACTTTGGCACAGTGTTCTCTGTATCGCTGATGGTCTATTGTGAGCCTGGACTTTTTCCAGTTCCGTTCCAATTTGCGCTTTACATGTTTAGCATTGTGCAGTTCCTGGGTATACCAAGGACATGATGGTCTGAGTGTTATGGTTTTAGTACACAGTGGTGCATGTTTATTGACAAGTGCCGCCAGTATCTGTGTATATGATTTAACCAGCTCATCAACATCTGTCATTTGCATACTTGTCTCGATGGGTACTGAGTTGAGGAGGTCCCTTTTGAATTATATTTACAGAAAATTTTGAATCAGTACGCCTTAGAAACATCTACTAACATCCTAACCTAATAAATCTAAGTTTATCTGCACCCCATTTATTATGTCAGTCACAAGAGAAGCTTGGTGACTTGATAAAAATGATTTTATTTTCATTGGATAAGACAGTCATATCCGTTTGAGGGTTAAACACATATACTTACTATTCATGGTCTATAGTGATAAACTTATGCTCATACAGTGAAACCTCGGAATTCCGAAATCCGCGGAATTCCGAACGTTCCGTTTGGTCCCGATTTTTGTTCTTCTTATTTTAACTAAGGGAAAGTTTCAGAAATCCGGAAACTCAGAATTCCGAATTCCGAACGATTTTTTCGTCCGAAATTGTTTAATTGCGCTTAAATGTAACCCGGAATTCCGAACGCTTACTGTACCTGAGAATGTTTGGGCTGGCATGCGCGTCTATTTTTAGCGACTATGTTACCACAACTCTACACGGTACATACACACGATAAAGGGTGTGCGGTAGTCGTGTCAACTGGTGTTTGTTTAAGCCCCAATTATCTTCGAAGAATCATTAGGTGTTTGATGGCTGTTGATTTAAATGGATTAAAAGACGGGCTGTGGCGATCGACTGCAGTAAGACCTCTTTAATGTCCAAATTATGTCCTAATTTTGTGGAATAAAGAGCGGTCTCTTTTGTGCGGCGACTTTTGTTTTACGCACGTTGGACTGACGGACAAAAAAAAATCTTTAATCTCGTTTGGTAATTTTGCAAACTAAGGTCGCGAGTAATCCCTAATTGTTCCAAATGTAATAAATGATGCAGTTTCTCAAATTGTTCACCATTCTCGCTCATTCTAGGCTATATTCTACATCGTAAAGAAAAGTTCTAGTTAAGATCACGATCAAGTCTGAACCGCCGAGTAAGCATAGACGGGTTGACTTAACCCTTGACATTAAAGTTCAGTTCAACTGTTCAGTTCAACATTGGTGTTGCTTCTTCAAAGTAGAAAGCTTTAAAGAAACAAGTCCATTGCAAATACTTTGTGAGCAAAATCTACCCTTTAATGTCATGCAATATCAGCAATCAACATTTTGATCACATCAACCTTACTTAGAGAGCATAATTGTGGTCGAAACATTTAACTATATGAGAAACCTCAGAAATCCGAAATCCTCAGAAATCCGAACTTTTCATTTGGTCCGGAAGGGGTTCGGATTTCCGAGGTTTCACTGTATATGCATTAAACCTATTATTGCTTAAAATTGTCTGCATATATTTTTCTTTGCATTATTTATTAAATCAATAACTTTTTAATTTGTATTGGAACTATAACGTTGTGTGTTTCTCCCGATGCATTAGGACTGCTGAACGAACTGATTTTATTATTATACCCCCTTTTTAGGTTTCGGACTACTTTCCGAAACCTAATAGTATTGCATTCCCATGGCATGCCTCAAGCAAATTTTTAAAGAAAATCATATCCCATAATGCGCAATCAGATCACTGTTATACTACGAAATATCGATTTATGCTTACAATGTATACGTTCATTAGCCCAAATGCAGAAATTTTGAATAGTTTAAAGTTGACAGAATGTTTATCACGTAGCGCCGATTAAACGATTTAGTTGTATACGGGTGTATTTCACCCGTGTTTCTACTTTCATTTTGCCAAAAATGTGATTTTGTGTACACCCCTAGACAAAAATATAGTTCCAAGTGCAATGCATTGGATAAACGACATCGACAATTCTTCATTTGATATGTGTGTCAATTATCAAAATACGGATGAAACTGTTTCAATTACCAATGATTTTGCCATGTAAAATGCTACGTAATATGATAAATTTGGTCTCGTACGAATATAGACCACAGAGCGACGGTAAAAGTGGCCCAGAAAGTAATCGACTTCTTAAAGTCGGGCGGATATTTTGAAATGTACAAGCATTTCTTGAATTTGTCGGATTGATACTGACAACGTTACGGAGAAAACTGTAATGAATAATGCATGATTGGAACATCGTCAATCTCTACACCTCACACACGAATGAAGATAACGACTGGAAATTGCAAGATACAGTCTAAACCCCCGATATGACGGGTATGACTCATATCCGCGGATATGAATTTCGCAGCCTAAAATCGGCCTTAATTTAAGCATTATTTTTTTATTAAAAAAAAACTTTTATCGAGTTTATTGGCTAACATTGTCCATATTTATTATTTGAAAAACGTAAATATAATAATCAGTACATATTAAGTAGTTATAGTTGAAGTTGAAGAAATAAAAAAAAATCATAGTATTCGGCACCGACCCTTCGGCACGAAGGAGCACGGACCGTAGAGAAACGTCCCGGAGATATATGGATAATCTTGAGTCTCAAAAGCATTTTGTTTTCTGAATGCATCAGAAGTATTTATGTTGAGTTTCGAAGATCATAATTATGTGTGACAAGCATCGTAAACATTGATCATAGACTTTTCAGTTGTCTAAGATCCATGTTTATAATGTGTGTAATGTCTTAGGATACTATAATCATTTAAGGATAATTACTCAATTATAGAGAGTTAGTAGTTAAAATGGAGATATAATGGAATTATTTTATTGTGTGTTTTACACAATGTTAATTATAACAAAATTATGCTGAACGTATATAATTCTTGACAAATTTTTGTTTGTAGTGTGTGTTTAAGCTTTTCCACACGCATTAATCTGTGTTAACATACAAGCATGCTGCCTTACCAGTTCTTTACTTGTACCATTTAAATATGCCCAGCAAGCCTAAATGTATCAAGAAGGAAATTCAGAATATTCATGTTGATATCTTGTTCTGGATAATCCATATTATTGAATATCCAATTTTTGAAAATCACCATAACCAAATGGTTGGCTATAATTGGTCGAAATTTAGATATTGTTTGGCGAAGTTATATATCATTCGATTTTTGCTGAAAATTGGTATCATGGGATATTTTAGTACTCAAAATTAATTGGAATGTGTTTCGAAAGTACATGTATTGGTTGATTTTGCTAAAAATTGGTATGACGGTATATTTTGGCACTCAGGACTAATTTGTAGGTTTTTTTTAAAGAATTGGTTGCCATGGTAACTGAATGGTGGCTCTGATTTGTCGAAAAATTAGATATTTTTAAACAAATTCAGATATTGTTCGATATTTCCGAAAATTGGTATGTCGGGATATTTTGACACTCCGAATTGATTGGTATGTCTTTCGAAAAAATGTGTTGCTATGGTAACTGAACGGTTGGATCTGATTGGTCAAAATTTTAGATATTCAAATTTGCTGAAAATTGGCATTTAGGGGTATTTGGGTACCCCAAACTAAGTCAAATTGTTTTGAAATACTTAGTTGCCATGTTAATGGAGTGGTGTCCTCTGAATGGGTCACAATTTACATATTAGATTTTTCGGAAAAACGGTCAGTAGGGGTATATATGCAGTTGTTTCAAAAGTGTTGATTGCTATGGTAACCAAGTGATCACTAATGGCCTGTTATTTGTTGAAATTTAGATATTTTGCTCATCAATACCAGTTGTAAGTTTCGTTTAGGGGACATTCTGCAACATATTCTATTACAATTAGATCTTGTTAACTGTATGATATTTAGATTCACATGGCATATATAGTTTATCCAAACTTGGCTGTAGTGTGTATATGGATAAGTAATTGATGCAAGCCAAATACTGTTACAATCCACCAGTTAGTAGCAGAAATATGACCCTTAGTTGCTTTCAGATAGCAATTTATATAGGAAATGTGACTGTTAGAAGTCATATATTGGAACAACTTGCTCAGATTTCATTTAAATTTGACAGGGGCATTTACATGGATAGGTGCACGAGGCACATTATATGACACCAACGTCGGCCAAACAATAATAGAGTAACGGCCCTTTACTACATGCAAATATCAATTTCAGCTAACTTCAGGCACACAGTGGCAAATTGAGCTATTGGAACTGCACAATGCACTACTAGTCATCAATTTATTTACTGAAACAATATCTAAAACACTGACAGGATTTTCAGAAAAGGTCACGGCAATTATGTTCAGATGACTTGTCAGTTTTAACAAACAGTTCCATTAAACACCATTTTAGTCCTGGAAATAATGCTTTAGAGGTCATCTTACTATGTATCAATGGTACCAGTCCGTCCCTACCAAGCTTTTTCGTATTGTATATTCACAATCGACATATATATGGTCCGAAACCTTCAGTACTGTCAGTACTTTGATTGAAAAAATGGGGGTATATTGCTTTGCACATGTCGGTCGGTTGGTCGGTCTGTCGGTCAGTCGGTCGGTAGATCGATGGTTTCCGAAAGATAACTAATAAAGGACTTGGCATAGAATCTTCAAACTTGCTGTGGTGGTTGGTCATGACAAGTAGATGACCCCTATTGTATTTGAGGTCAAAGGTCAAGGTCACAATGACCTAAAATGGTGAAATAGTTTCCAATCAATAACTGCTCAAGGGTTTGGCTTGGGATCTTCAAACTTGCTTTGGTGGTTGGTCATGACCACCAGATGACCCCTATTGTTTTTGAGGTCAAAGGTCAAGGTCACCATGACCATAACTGGTTAAATTGTTTCCGATCAATAACTGCTCAAGGGTTTAGCTTAGAATCTTCAAACTTGCTGTGGTAGTTGGTCATGACCACTGGATGACCCTATTGTTTTTGACGTCACTAGGTCAAAGGTCAAGGTCACCATGACCTTAACTGGTAAAATGGTTTCTGATCAATAACTGCTCAAGGGTTTGACTTAGGATCTTCAAATTTGCTTAGGTGGTTGGTCATGACAACTAGATGAGCCCTGTTATTTTTGAGGTCGCTAGGTCAAAAGGTCAAGGTCACCATGACCTTAACTGGTGAAATGGTTTGCGATCAATAACTGCTCAAGGGTTTGGCTTAGGATCTTCAAACTTGCTGTGGTGGTTGGTCATGACCACTAGATGACCCTTATAGTTTTTGAGGTCAAAGGTCAAGGTCACCATGACCTTAACTGGTGAAATAGTTTCCAATCAATAACTGCTCAAGGGTTTAGCTTAGGATCTTCAAACTTGCTTTGGTGGTTGGTCATGACAACTAGATGACCCCTATTGATTTTGAGGTCACTAGGTCAAAGGTCAAGGTCATCATTACCTTAACTGGTTAAATGGTTTCCAATTAATAACTGCTCAATGGTTTGGTTCGGGATCTTCAAACTTGCTGTGGTAGTTGGTCGTGACCACTAGATGACCCCTATAGTTGTTGAGGTCACTAGGTCAAAGGTCAAGGTCACCATGACCTTAACTTGTGAAATGTTTTCAGATCAATAAATGATCAGTGGTTTGGCTTAGAATCTTCAAAGTTGCTGTGGTGATTAGTCATGACCACTAGATGACCTCTATAGTTGAGGTCACTAGATCAAAGGTCAGGAGGTCTGGGGGTATACATGTTTTACAAACATCCCTTGTTAGGTAAAATTTTTTATCATATCTTCGTCGGTCCATCAATCTTTCACGCAGTCTACTTTAATACTTTTTCGAAATTTTATTCTCCCCGTATTATATGGCATATAAACCTTTAGTCTGGTCAGGAAAAACAGTTTTAGAATCTAAGATTCATACCTGGTCTTTCTCTCTGGCCTGATGGATATGAATTTCATATCCAGGGGAGATAGCACGACATGAAATTTCAGTAAAAAGTCATAATGTGAATAAGGAGCCACTTCCTCATTTAAACCTTAAATATATTATGCTAAATAACGACTTTTAAAATCATAACATACGTAAATGAGGTTTGTTTACGCGAAGGTCACAAACTGCGCAAAGGCGGTCCCAATTAAGAAACTAACTGCTATATTGTATTTTAATATATATAATCAGGATTACTAATTGACTGAACCAACACATATAAATTTCAGTGTTAATACCAGGCCCTCATAGTACGATTAGTATACAAACTGTCATGAATAAGACTTCTAATCACCTTAGGTGCAAATGATATTCACAGTTAATCATTCACATGTACTACTTCCCAGCCTGATATAAACATTTATGTACTGAGTATATACCGGCTGGTTAACTCGCTTGACTACAATACCAGAGATCCCGGTTCGATCCCCCGTCAGACCAAATCGTTCGGACGAGACTATAAACTGAGACCTATGTATCAGATGGCATGTTAAAAGAATCAGAGAAACTCTGCCGATCATAAGAGTAGGACATCGCACCCGGGTTTCTCTGTATCCTTTCGCCCTCTCTCTTGGGCTGGACACTAATTGGACATTAGCCGTGAGCAGAAACAGAAGTACGTTAATTCATTCGTTTCATCTATCTTGAGTGAAGTATGGGGTTTCGCCCAGCATAGCTGCATTAAAAGAGTACATAGAAAATTCTTAAATTCAATGCTAAATGTTAAACAATCAACTAATGGCATAGTTTTATATGGAGAATTAGGACGATATCTGCTGAAAATCAACTTCCAAATGAAAATTGTCAAATAGTTTTTGAAACTCTATGGGTCAAAATCGGGTAACTGCATACTTACAACTGTAATTAACGAAATGAGAGATACCACCAACCAGAAAAATATTCAGAATTGGGCAAATAATGTGCACATTCTTTCACAGAAATGTGGTCTCAGTGAAGTTTGGTTATACCCTGCGTCAATTGACATAAAAGTATTTACCCTAGTACTTCAAAGACGTCTTTTAGATATGTACATCAGTCAGTGGAACATAGAGATGAATTCGAGTACTTCATTACATCTGAACAGAGAGTTAGAACTTAACTTTGAAATTTCAGATTACTTGACTAAAGTATACAATGTCAAATTCAGAAACACGCTAGCAAGAATATGCTTGTCATCACATAATTTAAGCATTGAAACTGGAAGTCACGAAAAAATTTAAGGAAATCTTAGAAAATGTGTACCTTGTAACCTAAATGATGTAGAAGATGAATTTCATTTTATTTTAGTTTGTCCGTCCTTTGTTGAATTAGAGAAAGATATATAAAGAAATATTATTTCCGTAGACCAAACATGTATAAACTCATAAATGTGTTGAACTGTACGAATGTAAATACGCTATATAAACTTGCCATATACTGCTCAAAGGCATTTGAAAAGAGAAAACACCTTCTAGAGTATGATTATATATCAGCTGATTAGCAGATGACAAATATCATGATTACTTTTGTATACCTTATGTACTATTTTCTTTGATAGGCTACTTCCGCCATCTATATCTCTCATTTTCTCCTTTTTAGCTCACCAGAGCACAAAGTGCTCAGGGTGAGCATTTGTGATAGCCTGATATCCGTCGTCGGGCATCAACAATTTCAACCTTTAAAAATCTTCTCCTCTGAATCTACAAGGTTCTCAGCTTTCATCTTTGGTACATAGCATCATCTGTAGGTCCTCTACAAAAGTTATATAAATTATGCCCCTGGGGTCAAAATTGGCCCCGCCCCAGGGGTGTTCAGTTTTCAATAGAAATATATAGTGAAAACTTTGAAATTCTTCTCCTCTGAAACTAGAAGGTTCTTAGCTTTCTTATTTGGCACATAGCTTCAACTTCAGGTCTTTTACAAAAGTTATATAAATTATGCCCCTAGGGTCAAAATTGGTCCCACCCCAGGGATTGCCAGTTTTTTGTAGCTGACTGCTTAAACAGCCCATGGGATCATTAGTTATGCATAGGAAAAACTTTCAAAACCTTCTTGTCAAAAACTACATGTCCAGTTTTGTTAATATCATAGTTCTGAGGTTAAAATTGGCCCTGTCCTGTGTATATAGTCTTTTTCACATCAGAAACAACAGTTTAAAAGTTCCTCCTTAAACCAGACTGAGACTAGCCAGTGTGAGTGCTGATTTAATCACCCTTAGCCTGATCAGTAGAGTAGAAATTGTGTTTAGACAAATAACACACACTCATTTTAGATTGAGAAAACTATTTGGATAATTCTCAAAATGCAGAAAGCTCTTAAAGCTTTTTTCATACCTATGCCTTGCATTAAGCTGCCAGCTATCAATATAGAGCCTATCAGTGTATCTGTTGTGAAGTTAGCTTAATACAAGTTCCAATATTCTATGCACTAATACCCATTCTTTCAGTACTGTGATGTTATCTGCTTCAGAATTGTTGTCTGCCTGTTTAAGTTTGTTCACACTGTTTTTAATACATATCAATCTTACAATTAACTCTCTTGTACAAACCACATATGAAGTTACATATGTGTCAGATCAGAATCCAAACTTTGTGCTAAATTCAGTCAAGTCATGCTCAGCAGCCACAGATAGGGTTATAACACTGAGTTTCTGTCATCTGTAATAAAGTGAAAACTTCTCTGAATCTACAAGGTTCTCAGCTTTCATATTTGGCACATAGCACCATGTTTCTGTCCTCTACAAAAGTTATATAAATTATGCCCCTGGAGTCAAAATTGGCCCCGCCCCAGGGTGGTCAGTTTATTGAATTCAATAGAAACATATAGTGAAAACTTTGAAAATCTTCTCCTGAAGCTGGAATGTTCTCAGATTTCATATTTGGCACATAGCATCATGTTCAGGTCTTCTACAAAAGTTATATAAATTATGCCTCTGGGGTCAAAATTGGCACCGCCCCAGGGTGGTCAGTTTTCAATAGAAACATATAGTGAAAACTTTGAAAATCTTCTCCTGATTGTCTGGTGAGCAATATCAGGGCCATTCTGGCCCTCTTGTTTATATATATTATTACACTTGCTACTCTCATATTTAGCTCACCTGAGCCAAAGGCTCAGGATGAGCTATTGTGATCGCAATCCGTCCGGCGTCCGGCCACATTTTCAAACGACATCTCCTCTGAAACTGCTGACCCGATTTTAGCCAAATTTTGTCAGAAGCATCAGTGGCTAGGGGGAACGAAATGGCCCCGCCCAAGGGCTTATCAGTTTTTCATAGGAAAATCTTTAAAAATCTTCTTCTCTGAAACTTTAAGGCCTAGACCTTTGATATTTGGTATGTAGCATGATCTAATGGCCCTCTACAGAGATTGTTCAAATTATGACCCCCGGGCCAAAAATGGCCCCGGCCAAGGGTTTATCAATTTTTCATAGGAAAATCTTTAAAAATCTTCTTCTCTGAAACTGTAAGGCCTAGACCTTTGATATTTGGTATGTAGCATGATCTAATGGTCCACTGCAAAGATTGTTCAAATTATGACCCCGGGCTAAAAATGGCCCCGCCCAAGGACTTATCAGTTTTTCATAGGAAAATCTTTAAAACTCTTCTTCTCTGAAACTGTAAGGCCTAGACCTTTGATATTTGGTATGTAGCATGATCTAATGGTCCTCTACAAAGATTGTTCAAATTATGACCCCGGGCCAAATATGGCCCCGCCCAAGGGCTTATCAGTTTTTCATAGGAAAATCTTTAAAAATCTTCTCTAAAACTGGAAGACCTAGACCTTTGATATTTAGTATGTACATGTAGCATGATCTAATGGTCCTCTACAAATATTGTTTAAATTATGCCCCCCTGGGCCAAAAATGGCCCCGCCAAAGGGCTTATCAGTTTTTGATAGGAAAATCTTTAAAAATCTTCTGAAACTGTAAGGCCTAGACCTTTGATGTTTGGTATGTAACATGATGTAATGGTCCTCTACAAATATGTAGATTTGGCTTGTGATCCTCTGCCAAGAATGTTCAACTTACGAGCCGACCTCTTAGCGAAACTTGGCCCTGCTTTGGGGCTTGTCAGTTTTTACATAGGAAAAATATAAAATATTTCTCTGAAACAATATGGCTTACACCTTTAATTAATGGTTTGCTGCTTTGCCTTGTGGTTCTCTACCAAGTTTGTACAAATGATGACTTCTGGGGCAAAAATGGCCCTGCCCGGGGTTATCTCAGGTGAGCGCTTCAGGGCCTCATGGCCCTCTTGTTTTGTGAATTGTATTGTGATGTGACGATGAACTGTAATGTTAAAGTCCTTGAATAAAAGTATGTTCTGTGCTGTTCTGTTAATCAACACAAACAAACAATTAAACATATTTATACACAGTTTGCTGCACAAAGATTGCCTTAAGCACACTGATCTTTACACAAAATGATGTTGAAACATAATTTCGGCGACTTTGATGCTCTGCATCAATAATTTTTCTTGTGAAATGATATACATGTAGATATGATTTCTAAAGCTATGGCAAAAAGTTTCTGTGTACAAGTGCCATAATTATAAAAATTAAAATTAGTCTTAATTACAGTAAAAACTCGATATTGATGCATTTTTGGAGCCATCTGGTCTGGGTCTGTTTGCAAATGCGTAAAAATGTGTTTATGTGATGGAAAGGGTCAAAAGAAACAATCAGTTTCAATGAGTAAAACTGTTTTTCATTTGGATCCTGATTAATAATCAGTAATTATACCCCCACCACCTGTGGCTATATAGGAATCGCCTTGTCCATCCGTCCGTCCGTCCATCATCTGTCACTCACATTTTTTCGGGACATTTGCTTTTTTCTTGAAAACTATTTTTGATAACTCCTTCAAACTTAATACATGTTATAAGTGTTATGTGGGAACAGTCTTCTCCATGTTTCATAACTCTTGCACAAAATTTGACAGAATTATGCCCCTTTTTAACTTCATATTTTGTCTCTCAATTATGATATATTTTTGGGACATGCCATTTTCTTGAAACCTGTTTATGATATTTTCTTCAAACTTGGTACACATTATGAGGGTGATGAGAGGATGTGCAGTCAATAAGGGTTATAACTCTAAATTAATTTCTGAGGGAGTTATTCCCCTTAGTTACCTTAGCAATTTTCTGTCCGGAGCATAACTTCTCAAGTATTGTAGGCACAACTGTCAATCTTTACATATGGATAGAGTGTGATGAGAGGGTGTGCAGTCAACAAGGGTTGTAACTCTAAATTCATTTTTGAGGGAGTTATTCCCCTTAGTTGCTTTTCAGAAGCAATATTTTGTCCGGAGCACAACTTCTCAAGTATTGTAGGCACAAAGTTGAAACTTTATGTATGGATAGAGGGTGATGCCTGGATGTGCAGTAAACAAGGACTGTAACTCTAAATTCATTTTTGAGGGATTTATTCCCCTTTGTTACTTTTCATAAGTATTTTTTTGTCCAGAGCATAACTTCTCAAGTATTCGTAGGCACAACTGTGAAACTTTACATATGGATAGAGAGTGATGAGAGGATGTGCAGTCAACAAGGACAGTAACTCTAAATTCATTTTTGAGGGATTTATTCCCTTTTGTTACTTTTCATAAGTATTTTTTTGTCCAGAGCATAACTTCTCAAGTACTACTTCTACATTTCTTCACCATTGAACCTCACATTTTGCATATTCATTTATAATGATGTGAAGATGTGTGTGACATAATTGTGATGTGAGTCATTCCTTGATTAGACTTTAAAAAAATTCTTTCCATAAGTGTGGATGAAAGGATTATTGAGCTATTTCCTTTTGTATTGAAGTCATATTGGATCTTTTGACAAGATAGTGGTTGGGGGTATCAATCACCTTTAGTGATAGTTCTAGTTTTCTTTGTTTTTTTTTAACTTCAGAGGTGAACTGCAAACTATTAATCACCAATAAAGAATTGTGGAACTACCCGAGATAGAGAACCAGCCACAAATCACTTTACAGGGTACCTGTAGTGTGTTCAGATACTGCAAGACTGACTGAACCTAACTGGTTGAAGCAATACTGGTGATGTTGATACTAGTGTCATTATACTGTAGTATGAAGTGTAACTGCATACCACATCAGAGAGACACAAATCAAGCAGGTGTCTCTGTAAGAAGTGGACGCCAAAAAAGCAAGAGGATGTTTCGAAGACAAACCTTTTAGTTGAATGTGGTTCCACTCGAAATCTGTGCTGGATGTTAAAACAACAGGAAATAATTGCAATACATGTTTTTTAATCATTGGATTTTATTGAACTTTTATATAATACCCGAATTGCCCTAAGTATTTGGACAGACAAACTTAGGCCAATAGTACAGGCCCAGATCACCCAGCTCATGAGCAGTTGGTTGATTAGGGTCTGCACAATTTGCTTTTCTTCTATGTCAGTCTAATTTAAATAAAAAGTATCGTATAACTCCTCTAAAGTATTCACCTGAAGTTATATAAGTTTGGGTTTTAAAGCCAGGTTGTTGCTTAATGCAGGACGACAGTCATGCAGAAAGTTTCTCTAGGAGCCTTAAGCTTCTGTATGACTTTCTTCCTGCATTAACCCTCTCTCTGTTCATTTCTTCCTACATTAACCCTCTCTCTGTTCATTTCTTCCTGCATTAACCCTCTTTAACCCTCTCTCTGTTCATTATGTCTCCCCCCATATTTATATGGGGGAGACATATTATTTTCGTGAGAGTTGTCTGTCTGTCCGTCTGTCCGCACTCACCAAAGGGTAGTTGTGTGACTTTTTCTAACTAGTCCCACAAGTAAAATCATTAACCTGGCCATCTCTTGTGACATTAACCTGGCCATTTCTTGTGACATTAACCTGGCCAGTTGTGGGACATAGGGTTAGGGTTAGGGTTAGCTTCCAGATCATTCTTTTCCAAAGTTAGAGCCAAAAATAGTTTTTCTTGTGGGACTAGTCACACAAGAAAAGATCAAAGGAAAAAGTCACACAACTACCCATTTGTTAGCATGTCCGTCCGTCTGTCCGTCTGTCTGTCACACTTTTTGTCCGGACGATAACTTCAATATGCCTGATGCCAGTTGATTGAAACTT
Organism: Azorinus chamasolen; assembly: GCA_963576725.1. Taxonomy (NCBI): domain Eukaryota; kingdom Metazoa; phylum Mollusca; class Bivalvia; order Cardiida; family Solecurtidae; genus Azorinus; species Azorinus chamasolen. Next base: position 49,976,408 of record OY755237.1, read on the forward strand.
CATATATGGAAAGAGCATAATGAGAGGAAATGTCATGCACAAGGTCCATAACTCTGGCTTCACTAATAATGGAGTTATTGCCCTTTGTAAAAAAAATCACACTTTTTTGTCCGGACGATAACTCCTATATGGCTCATGCCATTGGATTGAAACTTCATATATGGAAAGATCATGACGAGAGGAAGTGTCATGCACAAGGTCCATAACTCTGGCTTCACTAATATTGGAGTTATTGCCCTTTGTAAAAAATATCATAATTTTTTGTCCGGACAATAACTTCAATATGCCTGATGCCAGTTGATTGAAACTTCATATATGGAAAGAGCATAATGAGAGGAAGTGTCGTGCAGAAGGTACATAACTCTGGCTTCACTAATATAGGAGTTATTGCCCTTTGTAAAAACAATCACAATTTTTTGTCCGGAAGATAACTTCTATATGGCTCATGCCATTGGATTGAAACTTCATATATGGAAAGATCATGACGAGAGGAAGTGTCATGCACAAGGTCCATAACTCTGGTTTCACTAATATTGGAGTTATTGCCCTTTTGGAAAAAAAATCACATTTTTTTGTCCGGATGATTACTCCTATGTGACACATGCCATTGGAGTGAAACTTCATACATGGAACGATCATGATAAGAGAAAGTGTCATGCATTAGATCCTTAACTCGAGCTTCAATAAATTTAGAGTTATTGCCCCTTGTACATTTGTTTAATTCTTTCTTGTCCGGACGATAACTCCTACATGGCTCTTGCCATCGTATTGAAACTTCATACATGGAAAGAGCATGATGAGAGAAAGTGTCATGAACAAGGGCCATAATTCTGGCTTCAATACTTTTGGAGTTATTGCCCTTTGTTACATTTTTTGGCCGATCAATAACTCCTGTTCGACTGATGCTATTGGAATGACATTTTATTTTTGGAAAGAGCATGATGAAAGTAAGTGTCATGCACAAGGGCCATAAATCTGGTATCAGTAATTTTGGAGGTATTAGCTGTTATCATTTTCTTCTTGAAAAATGTAGTGTGGAAAGCGCATAATGAGGGGAAGTATCATTCATCAAGACCATAACATTTTTAGTGATTTCCCTTTACATATTGTTTTTATTAGAGGGGAGACATCCGTTTTTTTGACAAAAACCTCTAGTTTCTTCCTACATTAACCCTCTCTCTGTTCATTTCTTCCTGCATTAACCCTCTCTCTGTTCATTTCTTCCTGCATTATCCTGCATTAACCCTCTCTCTGTTCATTTCTTCCTGCATTAACCCTCTCTCTGTTCATTTCTTCCTGCATTAACCCTCTCTCTGTTCATTTCTTCCTACATTAACCCTCTTTAACCCTCTCTCTGTTCATTTCTTCCTGCATTAACCCTCTCTCTGTTCATTTCTTCCTGCATTAACCCTCTCTCTGTTCATTTCTTCCTGCATTAACCCTCTCTCTGTTCATTTCTTCCTGCATTAACCCTCTCCCTGTTCATTATCGTGTATTTTAAGAAATAATTACATCATGAATACTATTTAGCAGAACTTTTATAATGACATATAGATGTGCAGGAAATTTGGTATTTGTAGAAACTGTGGAGTAAGATCTATTATAATTTACTATCTAACAGTGCAGACCCTGATCAGACAGTCCCTACAGGAGCTGCCTGGTCTGGATCTACTGTTTGCAAAGGTGTGAAAAAGCATTTTTATGAGGAAAAGGGTTAAGCAAACGTCTGCATTTAAAAACACCCATGTCTATTCATTACCCATTTCTTTTATGTAAACGCCTTTCACACATTTGCAAACAGATTAGACCCAGATCAGATGGCTCATATTGGAGCTATCTGATCTGGGTCTACTCTGTTTGCTCATGGTATAATATAGATCTGATTCTACAGTTTCTGTCTGAGCCAAAACACCCTCTATACATATTCCATCGTAAAAATTCAGCTAATAAATATTCATGGTGTCATTATTCCTTGCATGAATATAAAACAGGGAAAGGGTTAAGTGGTCAGTTTAGTTGGGTTCCACTTTATTCATTTGTACAAACCCAATGAGGGGAAAGATTGGGTGTCGGAATACTTAGGGTAGTTAGGGAATGGTAGAGGAGTAAATGACCATGGTGATGTGTGACAAGCTCAACAAGTGGCGAACCTGTTGTTTTCTTTCTGCAATAAGTATGACTGATGTCTAACCCTTTACCTGATGTCTTTATTGTATTGGTACATTTCTTTTTTAGCTTTGGAGTCCAAAGCTAACTCAGTTGGGAGGAATATTATATTGTTACATTTCTTTTCTTCTTTATGCAGAATTGCATAATAGAAAAAAAGAAATGTAACACTATAATATTTGTGCGTACTGCTCTTTGGGTGACCGCATAAAATCTTTGCAAACAGAGGAGTCAGACCAAGATCACAGCCATCTGCTTAGGGTCTTCTCAGGTGTTTGCAAATGAAATAATATATGTGTAGATATGAGTCTACAGTTTCTGTACTGGCCAAACATTTTGATATTCATATGCAATTATGAAAATTCATCTAATTAATATTCATTGTGTCATTATTTCTTTCATGAATATTCATCAGGTAAAGGGTTAAGTTAGGATTGTGTTTGACTAAGTGGTTAAATATATGAGGTTAATTTTGGTTGTAACTTTGTAAAAGTAAAGTTTTTAATTGTTCTGAGTGTATCAGAGAGATGTTAACCCTTTACTTGATAGACACACCTTTGTAAATGGAGTAGACTCAGACCAGAGACTTATTAACAGGAACTACTCTGATTGCTTATGAAATAATATATTCAGAGATCTGATTCTACAATTTCTGCCATATATCCAAATTCGCTGTGTTCATATGCAATTGTAAAACTACATCTAATTAATATTCATGATGTCTTCAGGTAAAGGGTTAAAATGTATTGGTGGTGTGACCAGTCTCAATGAAAGAATATATTAAATATTGAACATGTGTCAGAAATAATTGATATGGTCAAGCTAGCTGTAGATGTTGCAATGCATTCTAAAACTATTACATTTCTTCAGGTTTGTAAACAGTAAAGGCTCCAGACAGTAGACATGTGGTAGCTGTTTATCATGTAAACAGTAAAGGCTCCAGACAGTAGACATGTGGTAGCTGTTTATCATGTAAACAGTAAAGGCTCCAGACAGTAGACATGTGGTAGCTGGTTATCAAGTTGCTTGTTGATCCTTTAGGCCATATACAGAAACACCTGTCTTAAGTGACCATCATAAGGAGATCTTATTATGGGTTTTTAAGGCAGCTGGTAGCTTAATACATGTCAAATGTAATGCAGAAAGCTCCTATAAGAGCTTTCTGCATTACTTTTGCCCTGTATTAACCCTTTCCTCCATAAATATGCCTTTCTACGCCTCTGTAAAAGTCACTTTATGAAACCATTGTGATAAATAGAGCATTTGCTCCTATAGGAGCAAATGCTCTATTTATCACAATGGTTTCAAAACTACACAATTCTAAACTTTTCCTTTTCTCTAGTAAATGCTTCTCGTCAGTAGATTGATTCAAAGAGGTTGTGGAGGAATGGGTTAAGCAACCACCTGCTTTTCAAGATTCCTGTGTCCAGCTGATATAAGGTCGCTTAAGACAGGTTCTACTGTAGATGAATTTTAACACCTTTTGCACACAGAGTAGACCCAGATCACACAGCTTCTGTAGGAGCTGTCTGATCAGGGTCTTCTCTGTTTGCCTACAGAATTATTAAGATCTGATTCCACATTTTTTTTTGCTTTGGCCGTATATCCTGTTTTCATGTACCATTATAAAATTTCTGCTAATAAATATTCATAATGTCATTATTTTGTATATGAATATTCATCAGGTATATGATTAACAAGACAGTCTACTTGTCAAAAATGCTGAAAGTAGGAGGTCCTTTGAACGCTAAAGCAACAAGCGAACAGAGAAAATCGCAGACTCGGTTTTATTGAGTTGGCAAGTTTGAAAAGTTGGCATCAAGTCCAAGTTTGCCCTGATGCAAACCTTAATGATACATGTTCTTATGGAACAGCTGACATGGATTTGGATTTGAAGATTATTGAAAAGATAAACTTTTGTGAAGCATCTAATTTCATGAAAGATTTTATTGAAATGGACAGTAGCTGTGACATTACATTCCTGTTCAGTTCAAATAAAAAAAAGTCTTAATTCTGGATTTTGAAGACAGGTGGTAGCTTGATTCAGGATGATAGTTATTCAGAATGCTCCTCCAGGGGCTTTCTACGTTACTTTTGTACATTCATTCTTATTACTCAATAGGAGCAAATGCTTCACAATGTTAATATTTTCCTATTTTGAAGTAGATGCTCTTTTTCAGTAGATTTATTCAAAGAGGTTGGGTCTAAAAATAACCTATGAGGGAATGGGTTTAAACATAAATAAATAATGTTTGGAATAACAATGCTTTATTGAAATTTTCCACAATTCTTTTACCTGTTCAGCCGTTTGAAGCAGGAAATTAGTTTACTGGAACTTACCATTTGTGTAGAACCAGGTCAGGATCTATACTGTTTGTTATATAGAGTCACTTTCATATTGAAGTGATCATAACTTTAAACAATTATGGACCATTCAACTTTGAAAATGAGTTTACTTTTTTAATATTACGAACTGTAGATCCACTTTAGAGGGCTTGTAGTCCCCTTGATAGGGTCTGCATATTGTTTGATATTCAAAATCCTCTAGCATATAACCTTCTTCTGTACAGAGTGGATGCTACAATTTAGCTATTTAAACCATCTCCACTTTGAAATTTCAACATTCATAGGGTTACTACCACCTGTAATACATTACATTTTAATTTTGATATCCAGGGCATTTTAAGTTCTACCTCCTGTGTTATTGGAACCAATGTTTTGTGCGATGTATGTGGGTCTCAACCCCTCCTGCAGAGCCTTAGATAAGAGAGTGTTTTTCAAACAAATTTGTCATTTCTCAACCAAACCCTATGTTGTGACCACTCTTTAGAATCTTCGAGCCAATTCTAAAGAATGTTCACATTATAGAAGCTGGTTTATTCTTGAAAGTATTTTTAAACATCTTATTTTCAAACATTAAATTCGTCATTTCTCCACCAAACCCTATGTTGCGACCACTCTTTAGAATAATCTCTTTGAGGCAATTCTAAAGAGTGGTCACAACACAGGGTTTGGTGGAGAAATAAAGGAGTTATAATTGAAAAATATGTTTAATTTACACAGCTTATCTACTATGTCTCTGATATGAATAATATAGTCTTTCATGATTTACCAATCGAGAGCTTAGTGCTAGTCTGTGGTAACTTCTTCTGGTGGGAAATTCTGTACTTACAATGATGTTGCACTAAGTACAATGCTTACTGCTAGAAGCTTTAGAGATGTGTTGATATTCAATGCATTTGGTAAGGTATAGACTTGATAATACTCACCTTTAATCCTTTTAATGTTGGAAATGAATGTACAGTAAAACACCTCTAAACTGGACCGTCTATTTAGTATAAATATCCACCTTGGAGACAGATTGCAGCTTAATGCAGGGTGAAAGTCAGACAGAAAGCTCCTCTAGGAGCTTTCTGCCTGACTTTCACCCTGCATTAAGCAGCTACCTGCATAAAAGTGTCTAAATTCTTCTCTACTAGAATTCCGGTTTAAAAGGGTTTTACTGTAATGGCTTTGCAAACAGGGTCAACCCCAACAGAGGAGCCATAAATATCCTCTAGCAAAGTCAACCTTTTACTCAATAGAGAGGCTGTTTGGCACCTTTGCAAACAGGGTAGACCCAGATCTGATGGCTCCTATAAGCGCCATTTGATCAGGGTCTGCTCTGTTTGCTTGTAAAAGAATATTTATCTACTTTTATTGTGAAATGCCCTTGTTCATGATGCCATGATAAAAGTTCAGTGAATTAATATTCATAGACATCATCTTTGACATGCACATCCATGGAGTAAGTAAACAGTGAAGCTGTTCATACTGAATACACTGCATAGATATACACTTAAGGTTTACAAACAGTGAAGATCAACATCAGTGTATTGTTGCAGCGCTCGGCATAATGTCTACATATCTTGGTCCTTCAAATGCTTCATTCGATACTGATAGGACTCCCCCATTAAGCCATGATAACCATTTCCACTTGGTAGATTCAGCATTCAAAGGATTAAAGTGACAATAGTAAAATGTTATATGAGATTCTACAGTTTAATAATTTGGACTAGTACAATTCAAATACAGTACCTGTGAGAACTAGATTTTAATGTTACTGTTTTGTTTATGTTTGCAAAGTTGATAAAAGATATATATTATGAATCGTTGAATATACTGGTATGATAGCTGGTAGATAGATAAGATGAAAGATAAATTTACGTAACCCATTACCTGATAGAGACACACTTAAACAACTTACGGAATATACCCAGATCAGACATGGCGATATCTTTACTCCATAGATTCTTCTTTTAAGGCCTTTTTGCAAACAGAGTAGACTCAGCTTAGATGACTCATTTGAGTCTTCTGATGAAGGTCTGCTCTGTTTGCTTATGAAACAATATAGATGTGATTGTGTGATGGTTTAACCTCCTTTGTTCACAATGCCATTATAGAAAATCAATGTTGATACGGATATTATTTCTTACATGAATTTTCATCAGGTAAAGGGTTCAATTTGATATTGTTACTTATGTTATGACATGTTCCAGTCACTGAGTAAACCATGTAGACCCATTAATGTATAGACTTGGTGTAAAGTAAGGCATACAACAGTAATTCTTATTATGCATTTTATAATTCACAATAAATATGTGACAAATAACAAAAAGTTTATCTTTATTTTAGTCATCTCATACATTATACTGTTTCTTTAATCCATTCTCCCATAGGCTATTTTTAGATCCACCCTCTTTGAATAAATCTGCACAAAAGGAGCTAAAGAAAGGGACATTTTTAGAATTTTGTAGTTTTGAAACCATTCTGATAAATAGAGCAAATGCTCTATTTATCACAGTGGGTTCAAAGAGTGACTTTTACAGAGACGTCAAAGGACGTCAATGTTGAGGGAATGGGTTAATTCTTTGTGTACTAAGTAATTTTTCATCTTCAACAATTATCTTCTGCTAAATCTTTAAATCAAAATTTCTCTTATTTCTTTGCAAAATATGGTCAAAGTGTCAATCAGTTTGTATGCTGAACTGACACTGTATCACGTGACGTCTCATCTGGATCCAAACTATTTGCTAATGTAATCACGTTTGCTACTAGTGTGCGAAGAGTCAACTCTTATGTAATTTTTAGCTCGTCTGTTTCGAAGAAATCACGAGCTATTGTCGTAACCCCGGCGTCCGCGGCGTCGTCGTTGTCGTCGTCCGAAATCTTAACATTGACCATAACTTCTTCAATTTTTCATTTACAACCTTCATTTTTGGTATGCATGTTTATCTTGACAATGACGACAGACGAGCGTTGCACCTGCTTGCGGTGCTCTTGTTTATTATGGCATAATTATGTACACAGGAAAAGTTGACCTTGATAGAACTGTAAAATCATATCTGTACTACTAAAGTGAACAGAGCAGACCCTGATTAACCCTGTTCTTCATATAAACGCCTTTTCACGCATTTGCAAGCAGGGTATACCCAGATCAGACGGCTTCTATAGGAGCAGTCTGATAAGGGTCTGCTCTGTTTGAGTATGAACTGATATAGATCTGATTCTACAGTGTCAGCCAATACCAACAAACCCAGTGTATATATGACATGACAAGAAAACTACTTATTAATATTCATGGTGTCATAATTTCTTCTATGAATATTAAACATGGAAAGGGTTAAACGGTGCCTACAGGAGCTGTCTAATCTTGGTTTACTTTGTTGGCAAAGTGTAGATACGAGTATGCCTCACACTATTTTTCAGTATCTACCATATAGCAGTTTAACAATCAAGGTTGCCGTGTTGGGGTATTCATCGACTTTAGTGATAGTTCTAATTAAACTTCTAGTTTGCATACATAATAACTACGATTATTAAATTTTCAGCGCATTGCATTGCATAATTATCTCCCCTTAAACTCCGATTTTTTTTGTCATTTTGGCATTAACCATGGGTAGTTGATGTCGCACATTCCTCCTTCAATTTGAAAGTTATTGCATTGATACGTGCCATACTTAATCACCACGACTTGTACATTTGCAAGACCTAATTTTGAGCGCCAGACATTTCAGTCAGAATTATCACCCATTAATCTTTGATTTTTGTCATTTTGAGCATGAAACGTGAGTAGTTTGTGTCTTGAACTCTTTCCTCAATTTGAAACTTATTTAATTATATTTGGCATACATAATAACCAGGAGTACATAATCACCACAGTAGTATAGGGCGAGTCATTATATGCCCTAAGACATTTCGGAGCATAATACATTTTGGAGCAATTGGATAGTAGGACCTTACGATTGTCAAAGTACCCTCTCGCTTGTCAAATTCCGGCGGGCTACAGGTACGCGTATACGGAGACAACCGATGGTTTTAATTGGCTAACGGAATATTTCGATTGTCTACGGCGTTGTATTTCTAAATTGTTCTGTCTTTAATGTTTTTTCCGAATTTAAACTGTAACTATTTTTTTTTTTTAAAATCTGCGGATGAAACCTTAAACCGTGCCAGGCAGACATACAGACAATCTATATGTGAAATCACTTCACTGTATTTAATACCCAATACACGAAACAACTGTCCAATAACTGCACTATTCAGTTTACTTATAGTCGAGGGCTAGAAAGGTGCTACACAGTTGACTAATGACAGTTGCCCCTGGCAAGTTTGACAGACACTTTGGTTGTCACAACCGCTTTATGGCTGGTTTGTGAATGTGTCTTTTCGTGTCTGCAACAAAATCTTTGAAGTAAGTCGCTGTATATTCGTTCTTGTTTGATTATAGTAAGCATTTACTATGTTAAACAATTTGTGAAGAATGAAACATATTCTGTGCAAAACGTGCGGAGGATTATTTAAACCGGCAGATCGTTCAATTCACGAAAAGGATTGCAGAGGAAAGAAGGTAATTCAGATTGTTTATTTTTCTGTTATTTGTTTTTTTAATATGCGAAAATAGAAATAACATAAAATGCAGGTGTCATTTGATTTTATTTACTCCACTAATAATTCTTTAAAACATAACTCAAAAATGCCTAAACTTTTAGAGATCCTACCTGCATTTTTGGAATTTATATTATATACATCTGGTAGCAGGCTAAACATACAAGTCTAAAATTTAGGACCCATTAAATATATATTCAAAATGTCAGTATCTGTGTATTCAGATAACAAAATCAGAAATACTTATAACTGGAGATGATAATACATGTTTTCATCGTTTAAAACATTTTCCCTTAGTCTAATTGTATCGTCATTTGCAGCATTCATCTACATGCACATCGGAAGAAAGAAATCAGATACCAGGAAAACGGCAAAAGACTGCACAGGATAATTACAGGTATTGTTATTACTTTTAATATTATTACATGTATTATTATACTTTCAAGAGCTAAGCTGGTATATATATGATTCTCGATATAACAACGGTAATCATGGTTCGTAATTCACAACAATTGAGTGCACGATAATGTTTATCATATAAATTGAAATTTATGCAAAAGTTTACTCAATCGAACGTCGACATGAGTGTAAATATGAAGCATGGTATATAGCTTCTGACCTTAAAGAGTTTGCAATATATAAACAGTCTACTGGTTTAATTACTGTAGGAGTCCTGCCGATGAATGTAGCAGTAGTTGCGAGACAAACACGCTGGGCAACATCGATGTCCGCAGCCAGAACGGAGATGTCAGCCGTGCTGCCGACTTAAATGACGAAGTAAAGAATCGCTGTGGTCAATGCGGGAAACAGTTCTCCACAAAGTTTAATCGTGACAGACACGTTAAACGGTGTAATGGACCGACAATGAAGAAAACTGGTATAACTGCATGTGGTAAATGTAGAAAGACATTTAACAATTATAGATACAGACTCCAACACGAAAAACGATGTAGATCTAAAAATGAAAATGTGAAAAGCGATTTCAAATGCAATGTTTGTAATGCAACGTTCATTTCTCCCGGCGAACTAGTGAAACACGAGACAATATCTAAGCACAACTCGGCCGGAGGGAGTGGTACGAAAAAAATTAAATCTGATGAAAATAGCGTGAATAAGGACAAGGGGCGCAGTGAAAAAAGAAATCCAATTGGAGATGTACTTCAAAGTACCCAGCCAAAGTGTCGACACTGTGGCGAGCGTTTCATTGACTTTCAACAACTATACGATCATAGAATGCTCGTACATAAACAGAGAGAAAATAACGTGACTTTACAAAATGATCCTTGGTTTGTAGCAAATGAAACGCCACCGTGGGAGAATGATGACGGACGTGTGAACGAAAGTATGAGACGTGTGTATGCGCAACACAGGCATTTAATATTAGGAGAAAGGATGAGAGAAGGCGAGGTTAGGAATACCTATAACTTCCCAGTTATGAATTTAAATACTGTCGATCAATTGTTGGAACAAATCAATTTTATCTATGATAGAAGTCAAACTGCTTTTAAAATCAATCTTTCGTTTGGGCTTGTATTGCAGCATGTTGAAACTGAACAATATCGATATTTCGCTCCGCATTATACCGACGGCGTGTTTTTATTTCCTCAGCTCATTAATAACCGAAACGATATTGAACAATTGCGACAGCAATTATCCCATTTAGATATTCCAAATTATATTCGCAAGCAAAGACCAGATACGAAATGGCGTCCTGTTCTAATAACGAACGTTTTGTGCACCATCCATAAAACGCATTTTCCATTAGGGTTAAGTCAGCTGTTACCTAAATACATAGTTCAGTCTAGAAGTATCATATCATTTCACAAAGATCCCAACAATAGCCAATTATACACGGATGAATTATGTTTTTTTCGGTGTTTGGCTTATCATGAAACGAAAAATAGGAAATGCGAAACCAAAACAGCGGAAAATCATAATGCGTGGTTGCTATATTGTCATGAAAACAAATTCAAATCGACAGATGTCAATCTTACCAGGATGCCGGATTTAGAACAGTGCTTTAGAACTAATGTAAACGTATATGAACTTAACGAAGACAAGACTGTAAAGATTCTATATAAATCCAGGGAATGTTTTTCGTCTGATACAGACAAAACAATGAACCTGAATTTATACGAAGACCACCTCAGTTACATATCAAAATTTACTTCATACGCGTCCAAGTTCAAATGTAAACTTTGTGATAAGCTTTTTGATCGGAAGGGCAATTTAGTTAGACTCGAGTTAATATGTCAAAATGCAACAACATTACGTTTTCCTGGTGGTTATTTCAGTCCTTCAAAGACGGTTTTTCAACAATTAAACGCTTTGGGTATATCTGTGGATGATCAGTCATATCCATGGTTCATTACTTTTGACATGGAATCAATGTTGAAAACAGAGACTGCGGATATGACTGATCATCTTACAAAAACCCAGCTTCACCAACCTATATCGGTCAGCATCAGCAGCAATGTTGAGTCCTTTGAAACACCAGAATTTATATTAGAACCAGAACCGGAAAATTTATTAAACAAAATGCTAGTCTATATGAATAAAATATCTGATAAAGCATATTACTTAACTCAAGCGAGGTGGAGGCATGTGTTTTCTCAGATAAACGCATTGGAATGTAAATGGAATAAAATGGGCGAAATAGATATAGAAAATAGTGATGATGATGATGATGCTGACGCTGATGATAATGATGATGATGTAGATGTAGATGGGGAAGTCATGGAAACGAATGAATGCGAACCTCCGTCCGAGGAATTCATTAAAGCAATAAGTAAGGAAAATGTGTTTTATAAGTTTCTTCAAAAGCTTAACAAAACAGATAATTTTGAGGTTGAATACAATGACTGGGACGAGACGAGTAGTAACTGTAGCAGCTGCAGCAGTAGTAGAAGTAGTAGTAGAAGTAGTAGTACCACCAACAGCAAGAGTAGTAGCGGTTTCAGTAGTGAACCTGAGACGAAACCTTGTGCTACCGATACTGTTGCTGATGCTGCTGCTGGCACTGATATTTCTGAGGATGATGATATTCTTCCTTTTCAACCTCTGAATCGAAGACGGATAAATGACGACGAAGAAGAAAGAGAAGAAGAAGAAGAAGAAGACTGTAGAAACTTTCCAGAAACGTCAATTGTTATGCTTAAATTAATTCGCCATACGCGCGAACGTTTTGAAACATACTGTCAACAAATTCCAGTTCTTGGTTTCAATTCAGCAAAGTACGATTTAAATCTTGTGAAGACCAAGTTAGCGAAACTTATGAGACTTCACGAACCCAAGCAACAAAAGTTTGTCGTTAAGAAAAATAGTTCTTACATGTGCTTGTCGAATTCTAAACTTCGCTTTTTAGATATGATTAATTATCTCCCTCCAGGCACGTCTTATGATAAATTTTTGCAAACGTTCGATGTTGAACATAGGAAAAGTTATTTTCCTTATGAATATTTGACCAATTTGTCTGTGCTAGACGAAACATGTCTTCCACCGAAAGAAGCTTTTTATTCTTCGCTCAAACAGTGTAACGTTCTTGAAGACCAAACTAGGATTGCATTCGAAAAGTTGATTCAGGTCGATAATAAAACAGAGGCTGAAGCTTTAGCTCATCTGAAACTTGCAACCCCGCCGTTGTCAAAAATAGATGAAAAATACGACTATTTGTTGGAAATTTGGCGAACCAATGAAATGAAAACTTTCAAAGATTTCTTGAAGTATTACAATAATTTAGACAGCTTGCCCATGGTTGAGGGAGTCGAAAAATACAGAATACATTTTGAGGATAAGGGTATAGACATTTTTAAAGACTGCATATCTGTGCCAGGAGCTGCTAGACTGGAATTATACAGGTCGGGTATGGCGATTGGGGCTAATTTTTCTTTAATCGACAAGATGGACGAAGATTTATATCACACACTGAAATCAAATATAATCGGAGGACCGTCAATCATATTTTCCAGATACCAAGAAGCCAGCAACACGCTCATAAGAGGTAACGCCAATTTCCCATGTAGGTCTGTTTGTTGGTTACGACGCGAATGCATTATACTTAAAATGTATTTGTGAACCAATGCCATGTGACAGTTACATTCGTCGGAAGTCAGATAACGGGTTTAAGCCAGAAAGAACTACAAACAGATATCAAGTTATGTTCGATTGGTTAGAATGGTTAAATTACAACCAACCACTCGATATTAAACACAAAATGAACAACGGCGAGGAGACAAGAATTGGGCCATACTTAGCGGACGGCTATGCCGTGAACACCAATACCGTGTATGAATTTCTAGGGTGTTATTTTCACGGTCACGATTGTGTTGTTCGTTCCGATGTGCAGAAACAAAACGAAAGACGTTCTCGCACTGACGAAAGAATAGCGTATATAAAACAACAGGGCTATAATGTAGTTTATATCTGGGAATGCGAGTTTAGGCGTCAGCTGAAGGAAAACGAGCAAATGAGAGACTTTGTTGACAAACGGTATCCGGAATTTTATAACAGTAATAAAGGTCGAGTGAAATCGTCAGACATTTTGCAAGCGATCATTGCCGACACTTTGTTTGGGTTTATTGAAGTTGATATACAAGTTCCGAAATCTTGGGATGACGTTGACTACAAACCAGAAACAAAACTTTTCCCTCAGGAGTACTTTGAAGAAATGTGTCCTCTATTTTGTACGACTGATGTACCTTACGAAGCTATTGGAAAACATATGCAAAACCATGTAGAAATGTACAATCTTTCAAAGAAACCTCGAAACCTACTAGTGGGTGGTATGAAGGGCGAATGCTTGCTACTAGCTTCGCCATTATTAAAATGGTACCTGCAGCATGGACTAGAGGTTACGAAAATTTACCAGGTAGTAGAGTTTAGAAAACAGGCATGTTTTAAAGACTTCGGTGACAGTATCACTCGCGACCGCCGTTTAGGTGACGTTGATAAATCTCAAGAACTTCGAAGCGCTTTGTCAAAATTAATTGGAAATTCGGCTTTCGGCGGAACCATCATCAATCAAGAAAAATTTCAAAAGGTGAAATACGTGGAAGGTTACAAGAAAGCCTGCTTTGCAGTCAATAACCCGAGATTTGCAGTCAATAACCCAACTTGGAGACAGTATGTTCGAAACGGAGTTTGCTAATGCTAACATATCCATCAATTCACCAATTTATTTAGGCTATACCATTCTGCAATACGCCAAATTACACATGCTTTCTTTTTATTATGACTTTTTAGATCAATATTTAAGTAGAGATGCTTTTGAAATGGTTGAAATGGACACCGACTCATGTTATTTTGCTCTTTCGAGCGCGTCATTACGGGACGCTGTCAAACCAGAAAAAATAGAACCTTTTCTGAGTTCAATCCATGGTAACTGTAGAGACGACTTTACCGGTGATAATTTCCAATCAGTATGGTTGCCCAGGGAATGTTGTGAGAAACACGCAAAATTCGATTCGAGAACGCCTGGTCTAATGAAACTGGAGTTCAAAGGGACACAATTTATAGGACTGTGCTCCAAATCCTACGTGGGTATAAACAAAACTAGTTCAGGAGTGTCGACTGTAAAGTATAGCTTGAAAGGGGTTAATAAACATTTTTTCAACCCCGTTGATATATTTGAAAATGTCATTCAAACAGGTAAACCATCAATAGCTGTTAATAGAGGTATTAGAACTTTCGGCAATTCGGTCTTGACATATATTCAACCAAAGCAGGCCTTCAACTACTTTTATTGTAAACGTATCGTTCAGTGTGATGGTATACGTACAAAGCCATTAGATATCGTTCTAAAACCAAAGAATAAATACAAGGAAGAACAAGAGAATTGGCTTGCAGACATTTATAGTTCGTTTGTCTAATATATTTCGGACAAGGTACTTCAACTCGCAAGAGAGAGGGAGAGAGAGATAGATAGAGAGAGGGAGTTATTTCAATCGATGTAATAATGATAAAAACAAAGTTGCATTCAAGTTACAATATTTGTTTATTTCACCATGTAAACTAACATGAAAGTAGGCTTTCATTACATCGGGTTTAACAGTACATTGTAATTTGTAAATTGATTGTTACATACGTTTTGTGTGCTTATTTCATTAAGTAGCGTATTATATTGTCTCATCTGTAAACACATAATCAGACAATATAAAATGATTCATCCTAATGCATTCTATTGTCTCATTCATACATATGCATAGTCAAACAATTGTCTCAAGTCTTCAACATATAAATATAATGTGAAAACGACTATGGTGAAATAGTTAAACGTTGAGCAATACATAAAATAAATATCAATATTGTACACATATTGTTGCTTTGTTTGTTGTTACTGCTGTTCCTTTTATTTATATTTGCAAGTCTATGTACATGTATCATAGGTAAGTCTGTACGGAATCCATTTTACTTTTACTGTCTTTCCGGTTTTTCTTTTTAATCTTATCCCGGGAATGATTTTCCAAGGTGATCGAACAGCTTGAACAGTATGAACACTGTCAGTCACGTTTTCTACCGGCGGCGGTGGCGTCGTGTTGTTGTTGTTGGTGGTGTTATTTACTTCCTGTGTTTTCCCTTCCCCTGCCTCTGTTTGCGTTTGAACAGATACAGTACTTGTTGTCGCTCCGTCTTCGGTTAAATGATGGTACTTTTGCTTTGCTATGAGCACGAGTTCTTTTACCGACATAGCTGTATGTAGTTACTTCGGTGTCCACTTTAAACCTTCCTTGAGTACCAAAGTCACTTGACGAATTCTTCTTGAAATTAGGCTTTCCTTTTGCTCTATTGTCGTTGTCTTCTCCGCAATATTATAAAGCGAAGTTCTGTATCGCTTTAATTCTGCTAAGATTGACTTGTCTATTTTAAATGTGCCTTTGATGGCGTTGAAAAGTATCTGACTTATCGCTGTTAATTGAGATTTTGTCAAATGCTTTGCTATAGATCTTTTTTCGGTATCAGTCAACTGAACAAAGTAGCGAAGAAATGGCGCTTCTTTCTTTAAGAGGTCTGTCATGTTCCGTATGTTTCACGTCGGCACATACACAATCGTATCTTCATTCGGAAATATGTTTGTTCTTAATCTATACTTATCCTCCGAATAACTGTTTAAATCAAGTTTTAAACAAGTATCTCCACGGGCGTGCAGTTCCTAACATATAGGCTCTATCGAAACAACCGCTTTTATTACCATAGATTTGTCGGCCGAAAATTTGTATTTGTTGAAAGTCTCTATGGTTTTTTAATAAGATGTAATACTGTGTGTTCACACTAACTGTTCTTGCTGACGGAGATTTTTGATACATATTGTGAGTTAAATATATTACGGACATCTTGAAATGATGCGAGTGAACAGTCCATAACTTTTCAATATGTTTTGACGCATTATTTTCCGTCATTAAATCGTCCAATATTAGACAAGAATGCTCGTGATTATTAGACAACAGCCCGAGTTCGTCTTCTGTTGGCAACCCTTCTTTAAATATTATGCTAGGTTTAGCCTTTAGCATGTCGTCGAATATAGGTTGCCACGTACTCCCGTAACAATACACGATGGTCGTGAAATCTTTTGTAAACATTCCGTTTGAATTGTTCAAAAGTTTCCTTACAAATGTAGTCTTGCCTCCGTTTGAAGCGGAGATTAAAGTTATTGTACACGGGTTTTAAACGGTATTAACGAATGTGTTTCGTATAATTTTTCGGGACTAGTAAAAGAAGCCGGCTTTTCGGATCGAAATATATAGATTCTAGATAGTCCCGATAATCCATGACAAACACTCACGAATCTATAAAGTTGTAACAGTGCACAAGCATTTCTTTTAACTCGAATATCTGAAGTAACGCTTCTTTTGAAATAGTTACAGATCTAGTACCTCTTCTTATATTTACAACGACACGTCCATCCTCGTTTGGAAACATGGATATGTGATGAGAACCGTCTAAATTCAAATTAACTTTTCGTTTATTGTTTAAGTCACATTCACCAGAGATATCATTACTCTCCGTCACTCCCTGTATCTTAACATGAGCTTGTGCCATCTTTTAACTTTGAATGTGGTAAAATAGTTTGTTTACCCCGTTTTGGTTTCCGTAATATAATGAATGACCTGTGAACGTTTTCTCATGTTTTCTCATATACGAGGGCGTATGATGGCCACCGTCGCCTCACACCGGAACCAACTGCTTTATATAATACATTTCGAGTTAATATTATTACCGGGTCAAGTTGTTGTTGTTTCTAATTAGCATTTACCGGTAAAATGTGATAAACGAAACGAAATAAAGACATCGTATTGTATACATTTTTCTACGTCTATACGGACATAACAAAATGGTAAACTATGTAGTGTCAGTACATTCTTTTCAAAACAATATAGTGCGCTTTCACTGAAACTTAAAACTATTTCATTAAATGCTAGTATAACACATTTCAATGAGATATGTAAAAACAGAAAAAAAGATATGATGGTACTTTTACTGAACGCCAGCGTCAGCAGTAAAAACAGCATCAGCAGCAGCAGTAGTAGTAGTAGTATCAGCAGGGGGGGGGGGGGTTAACATAACAAATATTGTTCCAAACTTTTATTTTCAAAAGACGACGTATGCATTTAAATTTATTTACAAAGATATGGCTATTAATGAATATGTATACATTGTATAGTTAATAGATTACATAGGTAACTAATGATTCGACTACTAAAAATGTCAATATCTGATAACACTATATGTTTGATAATATCTTGAACAACTGGCTGTCTTCCATCTCGTCCTTTCGTAGAACTAGATCCTTCAAGTCTTGGTCCTGTATAGCGTTCGTCGAGATTAACCCCGGAATAAAGTCTTTCTGAAATATACGAAAGAGCAAAGTGTGTTTGAGAAATTAATATAAAACACAAAAAAACGTGTCATATCAAGTGCGATGTGCGCGACAAACAAAAGTAGTCGTAGTAAGTTGAAATCCTACTATCCGTTATCAGACCTTTTTATCGAGAAACTATATATGACCTGTTTATGCAAAGAAAGAGTTCATGCAGGAAACACAGCATACGCAGCAATACAATCATGTGTATTAAATAAAGAATATTTTCCCTACCCACTGAATGTAATGAACATACATATTATGAAGACATATAGACATGCATACCTGAAGTTCGGGACTATGTGTTGCTGCTTGCTTTGCGAGGGTCTGCACCTCGTCCTCCGTGATCAGGCTTTTTGCTGCTTGCCAGTTTTGTGAAACCACATCCTCCCACGTCGGTTGTTGTAAAGACAGACATCCGTCGTAACCCATGTGCTCCGTTTGAGAAGGGTGGTTGATTTCACATCCGTGGCAATGGTGTCGCGGGTCTGAGAGATCTTGTATCTGGCGAATGATACTCCTCGCCATTGTCGCGGAAATAACCTCTCTGGTCTTTTGTGTAGCTCGTGCGATAATAAATTGGTATCCGAGCAGAGTTTCTCTCATTCTGCATAACAGAGACTGTGGAAAGCGCACTCCCTCTGATGTGTACTGGTACGCATCTTCTTCTTTCTTCATACATTTTCGTATATCGACATCAAATTGTCCCCTCTTGAAAGTATTTTCCTTCAGAGACACGAGAGTGACTAAGTCACCAACCCCGCCACTACACGCTTCAAATGGAATGTCTATAATCTGAGGCGATCTCTTTGAAGAATACCTGCGTGCCAGTTTCTCGACCGTCGGCACAAGTTTTACAATAGTGTGCATTTCCTCCTTGCCGAAACAAATGAATCTGTTTCCATCCTTTCGCTCTTTGTCCAGAGAAATTGAAAATGTTTTTAACACAGAGTCATATTCCAGGGAGGTTTTAAGATCCGCAGATAAAGTAACGCTGTCCAGTGTCACATCGCAATCATTTTCTTCCCTCAATTTCGAAACTTTACTTGATATAATATCTTCGCAGGTCTCCGGAGCGCATATTTTAGCCATCTTTATTGTAGTGGATTTAAAGTCGGAAAAAACATTAAAGACAGAACAATTTAGAACTACAACGCCGTAGACAATCGGAATATTCCGTTAGCCAATTAAAACCCTCGGTTGTCTCCGTATACGCGTACCTGTAGCCCGCCGGAATTTGACAAGCGAGAGGTACTTTGACAATCGTAAGGTCTTACTATCCAATTGCTCCAAAATGTATTATGCTCCGAAATGTCTTAGGGCACATAATCCTTCTCAATCATATAATGTCTGCTCCAAAAAGTCTTATGCTCCAACTGTCATTAGTCAACTGTGTAGCACCTTTCTAGCCCTCGACTATAAGTAAACTGAATAGTGCAGTTATTGGACAGTTGTTTCGTGTATTGGGTATTAAATACAGTGAAGTGATTTCACATATAGACTGTCTGTATGTCTGCCTGGCACGGTTTAAGGTTTCATCCGCAGATTTTAAAAAAAATAAATAGTTACAGTTTAAATTCGGAAAAAACATTAAAGACAGAACAATTTAGAAATACAACGCCGTAGACAATCGAAATATTCCGTTAGCCAATTAAAACCATCGGTTGTCTCCGTATACGCGTACCTGTAGCCCGCCGGAATTTGACTAGCGAGAGGGTACTTTGACAATCGTAAGGTCCTACTATCCAATTGCTCCAAAATGTATTATGCTCCGAAAT
Source organism: Azorinus chamasolen (assembly GCA_963576725.1). Lineage (NCBI taxonomy): Eukaryota > Metazoa > Mollusca > Bivalvia > Cardiida > Solecurtidae > Azorinus > Azorinus chamasolen. Next base: position 49,996,133 of record OY755237.1, read on the forward strand.
GTCTTAGGGCACATAATCCTTCTCAATCATATAATGTCTGCTCCAAAAAGTATTATGCTCCAACTGTCATTAGTCAACTGTGTAGCACCTTTCTAGCCCTCGACTATAAGTAAACTGAATAGTGCAGTTATTGGACAGTTGTTTCGTGTATTGGGTATTAAATACAGTGAAGTGATTTCACATATAGACTGTCTGTATGTCTGCCTGGCACGGTTTAAGGTTTCATCCGCAGATTTTAAAAAAAAAAATAGTTACAGTTTAAATTCGGAAAAAACATTAAAGACAGAACAATTTAGAAATACAACGCCGTAGACAATCGAAATATTCCGTTAGCCAATTAAAACCCTCGGTTGTCTCCGTATATACGTACCTGTAGCCCGCCGGAATTTGACAAGCGAGAGGTACTTTGACAATCGTAAGGTCCTACTATCCAATTGCTCCAAAATGTATTATGCTTCGAAATGTCTTAGGGCACATAATCCTTCTCAATCATATAATGTCTGCTCCAAAAAGTCTTATGCTCCAACTGTCATTAGTCAACTGTGTAGCACCTTTCTAGCCCTCGACTATAAGTAAACTGAATAGTGCAGTTATTGGACAGTTGTTTCGTGTATTGGGTATTAAATACAGTGAAGTGATTTCACATATAGACTGTCTGTATGTCTGCCTGGCACGGTTTAAGGTTTCATCCGCAGATTTAAAAAAAATAAATAGTTACAGTTTAAATTCGGAAAAAACATTAAAGACAGAACAATTTAGAAATACAACGCCGTAGACAATCGAAATATTCCGTTAGCCAATTAAAACCCTCGGTTGTCTCCGTATACGCGTACCTGTAGCCCGCCGGAATTTGACAAGCGAGAGGTACTTTGACAATCGTAAGGTCCTACTATCCAATTGCTCCAAAATGTATTATGCTCCGAAATGTCTTAGGGCACATAATCCTTCTCAATCATATAATGTCTGCTCCAAAAAGTCTTATGCTCCAACTGTCATTAGTCAACTGTGTAGCACCTTTCTAGCCCTCGACTATAAGTAAACTGAATAGTGCAGTTATTGGACAGTTGTTTCGTGTATTGGGTATTAAATACAGTGAAGTGATTTCACATATAGACTGTCTGTATGTCTGCCTGGCACGGTTTAAGGTTTCATCCGCAGATTTTAAAAAAAAAATAGTTACAGTTTAAATTCGGAAAAAACATTAAAGACAGAACAATTTAGAAATACAACGCCGTAGACAATCGAAATATTCCGTTAGCCAATTAAAACCCTCGGTTGTCTCCGTATACGCGTACCTGTAGCCCGCCGGAATTTGACAAGCGAGAGGTACTTTGACAATCGTAAGGTCCTACTATCCAATTGCTCCAAAATGTATTATGCTCCGAAATGTCTTAGGGCACATAATCCTTCTCAATCATATAATATCTGCTCCAAAAAGTCTTATGCTCCAACTGTCATTAGTCAACTGTGTAGCATCTTTCTAGCCCTCGACTATAAGTAAACTGAATAGTGCAGTTATTGGACAGTTGTTTCGTGTATTGGGTATTAAATACAGTGAAGTGATTTCACATATAGACTGTCTGTATGTCTGCCTGGCACGGTTTAAGGTTTCATCCGCAGATTTTAAAAAAAATAAATAGTTACAGTTTAAATTCGGAAAAAACATTAAAGACAGAACAATTTAGAAATACAACGCCGTAGACAATCGAAATATTCCGTTAGCCAATTAAAACCATCGGTTGTCTCCGTATACGCGTACCTGTAGCCCGCCGGAATTTGACAAGCGAGAGGTACTTTGACAATCGTAAGGTCCTACTATCCAATTGCTCCAAAATGTATTATGCTCCGAAATGTCTTAGGGCATATAATGACTCGCCCTATACTACTCACCACGACTAGTACACGTGCAAGGCGCAAATTTCACGTGTTTATCGTCAGGCATGACAGAATTGTCTCTACTTGAACTTTGAATATATTTTGTCATTAAGGCCCGTGACATTGGTAGTTGATGTCGCGAATTCTTTCTTCAGTTTGAAAGTGATTAAATTTGTACTAACAACAGGCATTGCAGAATTATCTCCCCTTGAACTTTGGTAATCTTTGTCATATGAGCATTTAACATGGGTACAGTAGTTAATACGCATTTTCATTTTCATGTTTTACTATCAAAGAACTTTAGCGGGGATATTCGTCACATTCAGGACTGTTCTAGTTTATATAAATACTATGTTCAGCTGATGATTGCAGATCAAACACTGATCCAATGCAGTGACCGATCTGTATCTGCACTGTTTCTGCTGTTGTTACCAGTTACCCAGTATGTTCATGATGTTTGTTTGAAATTGTTTCATTTGACTGAAATACATTTGCATTATAAAATTTCTGCCGGGACTTGAACCCAGACCTCTCACTCAGAAGAGTGAGCATTCTTTCATTAACTACAGAAATTGTTGAATATGCAAATGTATGGTTTTCATATTCTTATTTTTATTCATTCAAATTCTACGTGCCTGGATTGATATATGGTTTATCATAAACAGTATGAAATTAAGCATAAACAAGAAAAAACAGCAATATCAAATGCAACTTGATTAAGGTTTAATCTTGAATAAATGTTTGACAGTAGATCTAGATCTACACATGTTTTTCAATTTTATTTTTTAAATCCAACGGCTCAAGTTTTCCAAGGTTGTTGACTTTCAAATGTTACTATGTAAACAGTAACTACGTAGTTGTAACTAAGTAGTTTTAATAGGATAGCAGTCATAAAGGTGAAGGACCAGGCAAATTGTGGGCGTTTGACTAGGAGGCGATTAGTCTTGAACAAACATTGTATGTACACTTTGACCTTGTATTGTATCTATAGATGTATCACTAATAGACTTAGTCATCACATGTAGCACAATGAGCCTGATAAATATGAAAAATAATGCTAAAACAACTTATGATTATTTGGGTTTTACATAACTGAATCCTTATTCCTTATTATTATAAATATCCGATCATACTGAATAAATCACAAGTTTAAAAACATGCGGTGTGTAGCACTTACAATACACACCACTTCGGAGACTCTTGGGTCAAAGTAATGTATTGGGGCGCTTCAGGGGAATTAGCGTGTTTAGTGATTCAACATGCCAAAATGGATTTATATAAGTTATTCAAACCGTAAAAGCTTTGCAGTATAATACATTCGTTATACAGTTCTTTCCCAGGGTACATGACGATTTATTCCCGGCTGGTAAAATCATGTAACCATCGCCTAACGGCTCGGGCAACATGATTTTCCTCAGCCGGGAATAAATCGTCAGGTACCCTGGGAAAGAACTGTATAACTAATATTATCCCCTGCCGAAGGCGGGAGGATATGCTTTTCGCGTTGTCCACCCGTCCGTACGACAGTCCATGCGTCCCCGAGTCATATCTCAGCAATAGTACGGGGGTTTTCTTTGAAACTTTGTGTAAATGTTTAGTACCTTAAAGGAACGTGGGTCTACACGTATCACCCACACATAATTATGAACACCAGAGTTATGACCCATTGTTAGGGATTTTTTTTTTTTTGGGGGGGGGGGGGGTTCTGTCCGGAGCCATTTCTCAGAAACTGTTTGGAGTTTTTAGCTCACCAGAGCACAAAGTGCTCAGGGTGAACTTTTGTGATCGCCTGATGTCCGTCGTCCCGCGTCAACAATTTGAACGTTTAAAAATCTTCTCCTCTGAATCTACAGGGTTCTCAGCTTTCATGTTTGGTACATAGCATCACCTATAGGTCCTCTACAAACGTTATATAAATTATGCCCCTGGGGTCAAAATTGGCCCCACACCAGGGGTGGGAAGTTTTCAATAGAAACATATAGTAAAACTTTGAAAATCTTCTCCTCTGAAACCAGAAGGTTATTAGCCTTCATATTTGGCACATAGCATCATGTTCAAGTCCCCTACAAAAGTTATATAAATTATGACACTGGGGTCAAAATTGCCCCGCCCCAGGGGTGGGCAGTTTTCAATAGAAACAAATAGTGAAATCTTTGAAAATCTTCTCCTCTGAAACTGAAAGGCTCTCATCTTTCATATTTGGCACAGAGTATCATATTCAGGTCCTCTACAAAAGTTATATAAATTATGGCCCTGGGGTCAAAATTGGCCCCGCCTCAGGGGTGGGCAGTTTTCAATAGAAATATATAGTGAAAACTTTGAAAATCTTCTACTCTGAAACTAGAAGGTTCTCAGCTTTCATATTTTCCACAGAGCATCATGTTCAGGTGCTCTACAAAAGTTATATAAATTATGGCCCTGGGGTTAAAATTAGCCCCGCCCCAGGGGTGGACAGTTTTCAATGGAAACAAATAGTGAAATCTTTGAAAAGCTTCTCCTCTGAAACTGGATGGCGCTTAGCTTTCATATTTGGCACAGAACATCGTGTTCAGGTCCTCTACAAAGTTATATAAATTATGCCCCTGGGGTCAAAATTGGCCCCGCCCCAGGGATGGGAAGTTTTCAATAGAAACATATAAAATTTTGAAAATCTTCTCCTTTGAAACCAGAAGTTTCTCAGCTTTCATATTTGGCACATAGCATCATGTTCAGGTCCTCTACAAAAGTTATATAAATTATGTCCCTGGGGTCAAAATTGGCCCCACCCCAGGGGTTGGCAGTTTTCAATAGAAACAAATAGTGAACTCTTTGAAAATCTTCTCCTCTGAAACTGGAAGGTTCTCAGCTTTCATATTTGGCACATAGCATCATGTTCAGGTCCTCTACAAAAGTTATATAAATTATGGCCCTGGGGTTAAAATTGGCCCCGCCCCAGGGGTGGGCAGTTTTCAATAGAAACAAATAGTGAAATCTTTGAAAATCTTCTCCTCTGAAACTGGAAGGTTCTCAGCTTTCATATTTGGCACATAGCATCATGTTTAGGTCCTCTACAAAAGATATTTAAATTATGGCCCTGGGGTTTAAATTGGCCCCGCCCCAGGGGTGGGCAGTTTTCAATAGAAACAAATAGTAAAATCTTTGAAAATCTTCTCCTCTGAAACTGGAAGGCGCTCAGCTTTCATATTTGGCACAGAGCATCATGTTCAAGTCCTCTACAAAGTTATATTAATTATTGCCCTGGGGTCAAAATTGTCCCCGCCCCAGGGTTGGGCAGTTTTCAATGGAAACAAATAGTGAAAACTTTGAAAATCTTCTTCTCTGAAACCGAAAGGTTCTCAGCTTTCATATTTGGCGCATAGCATCATGTTCAAGTCCTCTACAAAAGTTATATAAATTATGCCCCTGGGGTCAAAATAGGCCTGCCCCAGGGCCGGCTAGTTTTCTATAGAAACATATAGTGAAAGATTTGAAAATCTTCTCCTCTGATTGTCTGGTGAGCGCTTCAGGGCCATTCTGGCCCTCTTGTTCTATGAAACTTTGTGAAAGTGTTAAGTAGGATAAGAACATGTATACCTGCAAGTATCACTTATTGACCTTTACACACAAGAGTTATGGCCCTTTGTTTGCAAAAGATGAAATTGTATATTTGTCTGTCTGGAGCCATATCTAAAAAACTGTTTGGAGTTTTTAGCTCACCAGAGCACAAAGTGCTCAGGGTGAGCTTTTGTGATCGCCTGATGTCCGTCGTCCGGTGTCGTACGTCGTGCGTCGTCCGTCGTCCCGCGTCAACAATTTGAACCTTTAAAAATCTTCTCCTCTGAATCTACTGGGTTCTCAACTTTCATATTTGGCACATAGCATCATCTGTAGGTCCTCTACAAAGTTATATAAATTATGCCCCTGGGGTCAAAATTGGCCCGCCCCAGGGGTGCCTTGTTTTCAATAGAAACATATAGTGAAAACTTTAAAAATCTTCTCCTCTGAAACTGGAAAGTTCTCAGCTTTCATATTTGGCGCATAGCATCATGTTCAGGTCCTATACAAAAGTTATATAAATTATGCCCCTTGGGTCAACATTGGCCCCTCCCCAAGGGTTGCCAGTTTTTTTTATAGCAGGCTGCAGTTTCAGCCAATTCAAAGTGACCATTATTTACCAGGAGACTATGCTCTAGATTTACACTCCGGAAAAATGAAGCTGCAATAATTTTCACTGTGCTCACTCAGCAACACTGAAATTGCCTATGAACTCTTTGGTGTTTGATGAGTTGTTAACATTATGCAGGTCATCTGCTGTTCAGGGTAATGTACTCCAAACCCTGTGCACTCTCAGCAATTAATGTCTGCAAATAATGTTGTCTGCTCCAAAAATTGTTTTCTTCCTTATCTTTTCAAAACCAAATGTCAGAGTGAAAAACAGTTTGGACCCTGATGAGGTGCCAAGTTACTTTGTATCCCATCTGGATCCAGACTGTTTGCAAAGGTTATTATAAATGCAAAAAAATGATGTAATATTGTCTTGTAAATATGGGGATTAGCAGCAGGCTAATGGTACAGGGCAAGCATGACTAGCAGTTACTGCAGGTCAGTTATGATTCCTAGTTCACTTAACTTGTATCTTACTAGAGCTAAATGTTAGGTAATGGAGACTGGCTTGAATCGGGGATCAAATATCCCAGAATGTTTCTCATATCTCTAGTTTAAGTATCATAGTTCTGGGGTTAAAATTGGCCATACCCTGTGTGTATAGATCTCTTCAAATCAGAAATTACAGTTTAAAGACATTCCCTTGGCCAGCTTGGGTCTTTACAGCTAACCTGTGAAAAAGCATGCGGCACATGGTAAGAGCTATAGCAGTCTGCCTGTCAAGAACCACTGGAGCGTTCCATGTGAGGCCCGTCTCTTACATTTGATGATTTGGAAATGATTAGATTGTCACTAATGCAGTATATGTTTTTATTTTTTATTATGCTCTCTGAAACTATAAGAAGGAGCATATAGGCCCCGCTTTGTCCGTTCGACCTGTGAATGTCTTCTAAAGTGCTCAACCTACATTCATGACACTCCACATACAAATATATCTCATTGAGATCAAGTGCAGGGTGCAGGGGTTAAATCATAACTTTCTGAGCAGTATTTACATATTCTGATAGACCTTGTTGGGAGAAAAGGCAGCTGTGTCCAAGGATAATAACTCTGTGGAACATCTCTTTTGGAAGTATTGCCCTATGTAATCTGTCTTTTTTTCACTGAAAGTGCTTGACCCACACTAACGAAAAATCATATTTCAGCAATTCTTTACCGAGAGATGCTGTGAGAACGGGTGATTACTCTATTTGCAGTGTTTCTTGAGTTAAAGTGAGCTATTGTGTTTGCCCTGTGTCCCGGTCAACAATATGGAAAACAGGGGTCCACTCCATGGACACAATCGTTGGTCATAATAATTCCAAAGAAAGGAGACCTTCACACACATTCACACAGTGGAGAAAACGTTATTCTTTCCCATTAAACGCGTTTATGCTAAAACAATTATTTCCATTGCAAACAGTTAGGAGCCAGATCAGACGCCGGGTAACCCGGCATCTGATCAGGCTCCAAACGGTTTGCTACTCAGATAAAAAATATCTTGAGATATTTCAACAAGGTGTATTTTTCTACATATTACTTCAATGCATTTGCGTATAGATACGTTTAAACGGGAAATGATAACGTTTTCTCCACTGTACAAACAAACATGGCATGTATATATGAACGCCAGCTCTACAAGACAAAATTGAATTCTCAGCTTTAATTAGGGCGCCTTTGAACATATTATAGCTCTCCTCCACTGCAGGTTAAATGGATTCTACTGCAGGCCAAATGTCCAGAGTTTTATCTCTGATTGATATACATAAGCGCTCAGGTTTTTTTTAATGTATTTAATCCTTATAAAATATTCATCTGCTAAATTGCTTGTCTGCTTCAAATGTGAAAGTGCTTCATAGTTTGTAAAGATTTGTGAAAATGTTGTCAGTCAAATAGCTTGGATCCAGATAAGATGCCGGGTTACTTGACGTCTCATCTGGATCCAACCTGTTTGCATATGGCCCTTTGTTTGTTAGTGGTAGGCTTCTTAAGGGTTGAACTTCTATTGGGTTCTGACCAACAATGGTCTTTTGAGTGTGTTCCCCTTGACTAATTGTATGTCAGGGCCTCTCTAGACAGAATGAGACGGCTTGCCATATTTTGCACACTTGTATCATGCTTTTACTGTTACTTTCACGCCTATTGAGAACAATGGGGGGGGGGGATCATTGAATGGACCTGGGTAATGTCTTTAAGCCAGCTAGCCAGTGTTATGTAATCACCTCATATGCTCTAGCATTCTCTAACCCTTTGCATGCTGGGTAATTTTGTCGTCTGCTCAATTGTCATCTGCAGCATATTCATAAATATTAATTTTCTTTCTTTTTTGGAAGTTGAGTCATACTGACAAACAGTTTGGATCTCAGATCTGGATCCAAAGTGAACTGTTTGCATAGGTCATTAGTGGTGGGAGAATCCGCCATTAGCATCCAAAGAGTTAAGTATTGTACAACATGTCTTCTTCAGAATTATTGTCTGCTTGTTTAAGTTTGTTCACACTGTTTTTAATAGATATCAAGCTTACAATTAATTAATCTTGTACAAACCACATATGAAGTTGTATGCATCAGATCAGAATCCAAACTGTGTGCGCTTATTTCAGTCAAGTCCCAGCATCGGTATACTCTTCCAAGTCATGATCAAAGTCAACTTAGATCTATTTTTTATCATCATCATTTTAACATATTATACCATCTTATGGGGTTGAACTACACTACTGTAATATTTCAATATAACTGATTAAAATTGCTTCTATGTAATATTTAAATATTTATATGGAAATCATTACAATTTTTGATTGTACCATATTTTTAGCTCCACTTTTTCAAAATGTGGAGGTATTGTCATGACCCTCTCGTCGGCGTCGGCGTTGGTTAACCTTTTTGTTAAGGTCCTTTTCATTGTTGGTTAAGTTTTATGTTCAGGTCCATGTCTCAGAAACTGTCAAAGATATTTGGTTCATCTTTGGTATACATATTAACTATCACAAGGGGAACCCATTTCACAAGGGTAGGTAACCCTAAAATTAATTTTGCTGTTGTTATCTCCCCTTTCTGACTTAGACTTCCACTACACTATCCAGCACTAAAGAAAGTGGAGCGCTTTAGCTTTGAGATAAAGCTTTTAAACTTGAAACACTTGTTCACCATCACAAGCTTCACCTGTAGGCAAGAGTACATAACTCTGTCCAACATTTTGACATAACTATGATGCTTCTTAGCTTGGAATTTTTGGTTAAGGTTTTGGTAAAAGTCCACTAATTTACATAACCCTTTCAGATAAAGCTTTTAAACTTGAAACATTTGTTCACCATCAGAAGCTTCATCTGTAGGCAAGAGTAAATACAATGTAACTCTCTCAAGCATTTACACACAATTATGGCACTTTTTAATTTAGAATTTTTGGTTAAGGTTTTTTGTTAAAGTACATGTATGCCTATTTACAACTTTGAAACTTGGTCTCAAAATTGGACTTAGAATTTGAGTTTAGCAAATACGTTAACCCCAGTTTATGTTAAACAAGACCTCGACGAGCGTATATTGTGTCCACTGGAACTCTTGTTATGTACTAATATCTTGTTAACTGTATGCAAATTTAGATGCTAAATAAATCTATCTATCTAAGTCATGCTCAGCAGTGATCTGGGTTAACACTGAGTTTCTGTCGTCTGTCAGAAATGTTTTTTCTGCTGAAAAATTAACACTGTCAATGGCCCTCTTGTCTATAGAAAAATATGTTGAAAACTTTGCAAATATTCTCCCCGAATTGTCTGGTGAGCGATGTCAGGGCCATTCGGCCCTCTTGTTCTATGAAACTTTGTGTAAATGTTAAGTAGCATAAGGACATACATCCTGCAAGTATCATGCGTATTGAACTTGGAACACCAGCATTATGGCCCATTGTTTGCGAAAAATGTAATGTTTTGTCTGTCCACCGCCATATCTAAGGAACTATTTGTAGTTTTTCCTACGAAACTTTGTAAAAGTGTTAAGCACATGTGGCCCTGCAATAATCATTCATATTGACCAGAGTTGTTGCTCCTTTGTTTGCAAAAATGGTAACATGTTTTTAGCTCACCAGAGCACAAAGTGCTCAGGGTGAGCTTTTGTGATCGCCTGATGTCCGTCGTCCGTCGGCCGTCGTCCGTCGTGCGTCGTTCGTCGTCAACAATTTGAACCTTTAAAGTTCTTCTCCTCTGAATCTACAGGGGTCTCAGCTTTTATCTTTGGCACATAGCATCATATGTAGGTCCTCTATAAAAGTTATATAAATTATACCCCTGGGGTCAAAATTGGCCCTGCCCCAGGGGTTTTCAGTTTTCAATAGAAACATATAGTGAAAACTTTGAACATCATCTCCTCTAAAACTAGAAGGTCCTCGGCTTTCATATTTGGCACATAGCTTCAACTTCAGGACTTCTACAAAAGTTATATAAATTATGCCCCTAGGGTAAAAATTGGTCCCACCCCAGGGATTGCCAGTTTTTTGTAGCTGACTGCTAAACAGCCTATGGGATCACTAGTAATGCATAGGAAATACTTTAGAAATACTCTTGTCAGAAACTACATGTCCCAGAGCTTAGATATTTGGTGTATAGATTTACTTAGCATAACTTTTTGAGTTTTATAAGTATCATAGTTCTGGGGTTAAAATTGGCCCTGCCCTGTGTGTATATTCTTCTTTACATCAGAAACTACATTCTAAAGGTTTCTCCTTAATATCACTCTTAGCTGAGACCAGTCAGTGGGAGTTCTTATATAATCACCCTTAGCCTGATCAGTAGAGTAGAAACTTTAAAAATGTTCTCCTCTGAATCTACAGGGATCTCAACTTTCATCTTTGGCACATAGCATCATATTCAGATCCTCTACAAAAGTTATATAAATTATGCCCCTGGGGTCAAAATTGGCCCCGCCCCAGGGGTGCCTTGTTTTCAATAGAAACATATAGTAAAACTTTAAAAATCTTCTCCTCTGAAACCAGAAGGTTCTCAGCTTTCATAATTGGCACATAGCATCATGTTCAGGTCCTCTACAAAAGTTATATAAATTATGGCACTGGGGTCAAAATTGGCCCTGCCCCAGGGGTGGGCAGTTTTCAATAGAATCATATAGTGCAAACTTTGAAAATCTTCTCCTCTGAAACTGGAAGGGTCTCAGCTTTCATATTTAGCAAATAGCATCATGTTCAGGTCCTCTACAAAAGTTATATAAATTATGGCACCGGGGTCAAAATTGGCCCCGCCCCAGGGATGGGCAGTTTTCAATAGAAACAAATAGTGAAATTTTTGAAAATCTTCTAGTCAAACTAGAAGGCTCTCAGCTCTCATATTTGGCACATAGCATCATGTCCAGGTCCTCTACAAAAGTTATATAAATTATGGCCCTGGGGTCAAAATTGGCCCCGCCCCAGGGGTGGGCAGTTTTCAATAGAAACAAATTGTGAAATTTTTGAAAATCTTCTCCTCTGAAACTGGAAGGTTCTCAGCTTTCATATTTGGCACATAGCATCATGTTCAGATCCTCTACATAAGGTATATAAATTATGGCCCCGGGATCAAAATTGGCCCGCCCCAGGGGTGGACAGTTTTCAATAGAAACAAATAGTGAAATCTTTGAAAATCTTCTCCTCTGAAACTGGAAGGTTCTCAGCTTTCATATTTTGCACAGAGCATCATGTTCAGGTCCTCTACAAAAGTTATATAAATTATGGCCCCGGGGTCAAAATTGGCCCGCCCCAGGGGTGGGTAGTTTTCAATAGAAACAAATAGTGAAATCTTTGAAAATCTTCTCCTCTGAAACTGGAAGGCGCTCAGCTTTCATATTTGGCACAGAGCATCATGTTCAGGGCCTCTACAAAAGTTATATAAATTATGGCCCGGGGTCAAAATTAGCCCCGCCACAGGGTTGGGCAGTTTTCAATAGAAACAAATAGTGAAATCTTTGAAAATATTCTCCTCTGAAACTGGAAGGTTCTCAGCTTTCATATTTGGCACATAGCATCATGTTCAGGTCCTCTACAAAAGTTATATAAATTATGGCACTGGGGTCATAATTGGCCCTGTCCCAGGGGTGGGCAGTTTTCAATAGAAACAAATAGTGAAATCTTTGAAAATCTTTTCCTCTGAAAATGAAAGGTTCTCAGCTTTCATATTTGGCACATAGCATCATGTTCAGGTCCTCTACAAAATTTATATAAATTATGGCCCTGGGGTCAAAATTGGCCCCGCCCCAGGGGTGGGCAGTTTTCAATAGAAATAAATAGTGAAATCTTTGAAGATTTTCTTCTCTGAAACTGGAAGGCTCTCAGCTTTCATATTTGGCACATAGCATCATGTTCAGGTCCTCTACAAAATTTGTATAAATTATGGCCCTTGGGTCAAAATTGGCCACGCCACAGGGATTGGCAGTTTTCAATAGAAACATATTGAGAAAACTTTGAAAATCTTCTTCTCTGAAAC